>OY728119.1:2052471577-2053671577 GCA_963277665.1 Viscum album
TGGTCAACTTTATTTTTTAACATAATGGTTAGTGAAAACTGTAAAAATTTAATTACCATAATTAAGGTTAAAATACGGTTTTGCAAATTACATTTATTTTTATTAAAATTAATATTACACACGCATAGTTTTTTTAATAAATTGGATTTCATCCCTATAATCAATAGGTATAAAATTTCTAATAAATCTAATTTTTTTGTCTAAAAAATTAAATTACCTAGGTAAAGAAAAAGATACAAGTTCTCATGGTAAAAAAACTAAAGGTGTAAAATTGAGTAAATGTAAAGACCAAGGAATAACATGATGAGAAATGTTTTTATTTTGTGTTGTGGAGGTTTTTATAGACCACATCATTCATACCCTACATTATTGATATATTCTAGTGGTAGATGAGGTATGAGTTACCTCACAATATTTAATACTTTTGTATATTTACCAAAATTTCACCACCTCAATTCTAAAAGGGATCTCACTCTCCTCACTTATTCACACATCTTAACCAATTTCGATCAACCAAAACCTTCCAAAATCACTTATAAACATTCATAATCTTATTACACAAGCATTATTTTTGGTATAACTCTATCCTAGTAATTATTTACTACAGATATATGAAGAATACCTAAAACTCCCAATCTTAGGAGTCACTAAAATGGTTACCTAGGCTGGTGTTCCACATGTCATCATGTGTGCCTCCTTGTATTCCATAGGATATTCACTAGATTGAGGATCTAAGGTGTAATTGTGAGGAGACTATACCCCCGTATCTGAGGGCACATCCAAAAGAAAATAACCAGACATCATACACATCATAGAATGTAAAATAATTACTAAACTAAAACAAAAACCTGATGTAGTGAAATGAAATACATTAAAGTCCCAAAATTCCATGTTAAATATAAAAAATTTACTTCCCACTAGGATAATCACATGTCAAAAAAATAACTGAAAAATAAATACAACAGGCGCTACTTCCCACACTAGGTCATATCACATACCCAATCTCCATTACACTTTCAAGCTTCTCTAGCTCGACCAGTCAACTCCACATGAGTGTTCTACTTAACCAATCAATATTGGGTGTTATACCAATCCATCATGAATTAATTATTAAAATGAAATAAGACAAAAAAAACTTGTCATCTACCTATTTTCTTGTAAATGGGGTGATATATAAATATCAGTTGGCCACCCCCAATGGTGAACTTATAAACATATACCATAAGTTCATCCTCATGTAATATTCTTAGACTCACTAAAACATAACTGAAATACAAATAAAATTAAACAACCATCAATCCGTAGGTTTGATACCTTGATTGGACATACCTTCTTCAGTGAATGTAATATTATCTATAAACATGTCTCAATGATTGTTCATCCTAAATAAATTATGGGATCCATATCAATGGATTCCATAACCAAGCCTAAAAATTCCATGGAACCATCATATGATAGTCTTATAATCCTAGAAACTATGATCAGTCATCCCATATTGTGTCCATATGACCATAACATTATCTCATACATGGAACCTTGACAACATTGTCCTAATTTCTACTCAAAATTAATACCAAGACCATACCATTAGTCTAAGGTACATCTCATGTGTCATAAAAATAATTCCTAGAGAATAAGTTAAATATGGATAAACTATCCTATTGAGGAACTAGAAAATTATATTATAAGTAGTGATTTTAATGCCAGAATGGTGCTCTAGGTGATGATGGCATGCCATGTGAAATAGTTGCCAGACTGATACTCCTTCTCTTTGGGATGGGCCAGACTGACGCTCTAGGAACCACAATTGTAATGTATATATGGAATCTAGATCAAGGTTTTGGGAACTATGTTAATTTTTTCTAATGGGTTTGATAGGAAAGATGTTCAGTAATAGTACCAATGGTTTGGATATATGGTTTATATACTGAAATGATACACTTGGAATTATTTTTATGATACATTTGATAGATTCTAAACTGATGGTCTGGTCTTGTTAGTACTTTTGGGTAGAAACTTGGACAGTTGTTTAAAGGTTCCATGTATGCGATAATTTATGGGTAATGAGGGCACGAAAGGGGATGAATAAGATTAGTATGTCAGATGATATGTCAATCATATGATAGGTTCCCATAATTTTCTGGTTTGGTTGTTTCTACCATGGATATGGAGCCCGCAGGTTATTTGGGATTCTTGTTCATTGTGATGCGATCATAGATACAATGGAATTGGTTGAAATAGGTTTGGTGGAACAAGGTCTCAGATCTAAGGATAGATAGTTTTTTTATTTGTATTTTTTATGTTATGCATCATCTGGGTAGAGCATATTGAGTGAGAATTAACTTATAACATCGGTTTATATGTTTATTTTTTGGGGTGGCCTACTGAGATTAATTTATCACCCCCTATATGTGCACCTCTATGTACATTCATACCTTATTTATACTTCAATGTTTAGTATGGATACATAATGGATAAAGAAAGGGCTCCAGATTACATAGTAGATTAGGATACTTGTATGGCGTCAACTGGTCAGGTTGTAATGGCATGAAAGGTAACTGTAGACTTGGAATGTCACATGGCTCAATGTTGGTAGTAGGTCCTACTGAATTTATTTTTTTAGTTATTTATTTTTTTGTATATATGATCATCCTAGTGGGTATTCAGTGTTGTATGTTTGACATGGTGGTTAGGGCCTTTACTCTATTAATTTCATTACTCTATGTTTTATTTTTAGTTAATTTAGTCTTCTACATTCTCTAATGTGTATGATGTTTGGTTAATTTCTTCTAGTTGTGAACTATGATATTGTGATATAGTCTCCTCACAGTTCCACCATATATCCATACTATTACTCAGAAGCCTCTGGTGTTCGAGGAGGCGCACTTGAGGTAATGTAGAGCACCGTCCTGGGGCTCCAGTTTAAAGGATCTCAGGATGAGGTGTTACACAGTGGTATATGAGTTGTTACTTTTTTATTATTCCACTATTTGGTGTTTTGTAGATTGTAGAAATAAGAATGTGTCAGATCATTCGATGGATACATGGTTGGTGCATCGCATACACTTGATCTAGTAGGAATTATAGGAAACTATGGACTAGGATTATTGTTATGGTTTGTGATTTTATGGTTGTGTATAATTTATTCTTTGAGAAACACACTTGTTTTTTGATGTTATGAATTATGATGGATTTATGGTTCATGGAATGTTAGTAAGAATCATGTCATTTGATTTTAACTCTTGGACTACAATGATAAGAGGTTTTCGATGCATCATTATAAGCATGTTTTCTACATATTTTATATGTTATAGTGTAATATTTCATTGATCTATTTCTAATGGACGGTCGGTTGGATCCATAGTGATATGCTCAATTATGGGGACACTAGTGTGGTTCTCATGCATGGTTCGTGTATTGGTCCTAGTGGGTGAGCATAGTATATGTATATGTTTATAGACCCCTTGTGGATAGTTTTGTTTGATGTTGGTTTGATGTTGGATTCATATGCAAGTTCTCTATGGTGTGGTCTAATTTTAAGATTCTCAAGTAGGTTGGACACCCTAGTTGTGGGAAGTTGGTTGGTATACCACACCTTTATGGTTTGGGACGCTAGAGGTGGGTGTTTTGTTTTGATGATGTTGTGTTATGATGAGACAAGTTTGTGTTTTTTCTCAAGAGTTGTGGCCTTCTATGAGTTAGTGTATATTGAGGTGGTTAGACCTAGTGACTTGAATTGAGACTTGGTTGGTAGGTCAAGATGGGAGATCCTAGTAACCTTTTGATATGACACCAAATTAATGTTTTAGAGATGTTTTTGGAGGGTGACCCATGAGAGGGGTTGACCAAGTTATGTGTGCCTTCAGGTGTACATGTAACATGAAGGTTTTTAGGGAATTTGGGAGTGGTTCACGAAAGTTGGAGATGGGTTTGAGGTTTAGTATTCTTGGATTTCTTTTCTTATAGAGTTTACTTGTGTGCATTTATTTCTACCGTGTGGTTGATTTTGAGAGCAGAAGGTCTATTCCGATGAATATCCTGAGAAATTTTTTTCCATGAGAGTTGAGCTTAGTGACTTGAGTTTTTTTTAGTATCATAGTAAGGTCATGAGTTTCATGTTTAAGATTCTGAGATGATTTTCCAAGAGATGTGACTCACTAGAGTCAATGCAGGTTTTTTAGTTAGGTTGCATGAGAGCTTGTAATGGTTATGTGATGTTGGAATCTTAGAGGCATGAGCACTGATAATGCATTGTGTCATTTTTCTTGTGGATCAGGATTTATTAGAGTGTATGTTTTCATTTCTTATTTTGGTTAGAAGTCATGATTGGCTGAAAATCATTGAAAGAGTGATTGAAGGCTTGTGGGAATGGTGACCTGAGTCCCTTTGGAAAGAAAAATGACATTCTAGAATAGATGAGGTTATGGTGGTATTCATGGAAATTATCATATTATAATCGTACTCGAAAGATGGTCATGTACAATATATTTAAATAATCTTGAGTATGGTAAGAGGGAATAAAATATATTCCCTGATATATAGATAGTTCCTTTGGATGATAAGGGGACTCTTGGAAGGTTTCACTCAAGGAGCCATCTGTGTGAAACCATATGGTGGGAATCACACCTTCAGTTTTCAATTATTAAGGTCCATATGTCAGATCAAATACTGATGAATAACTTGGGTGTCATTCTTGGATTCCAATAATAGACGATGGATGATGTTTCATTTTTTCACTCTACTAGGGCGAGATGTTTGTGTCAAGTTATACGGGTTGGTTCCAATTTTGGTTCTTGGGATGTGGAAAAAGGAGTTCTATTTTGAGATGAAAATAAAGATACTTATATTGTGGGGAGTACTAGATCAGTCATGGTGATGTCAACCTTTCATGGGTAGGGTTTAAGATGTAGTGAGCACCACATACAATAGCTTAGTGGACTATTGTGGATGGTTTTGAAAGGGGGCTCTTATGATGAGATGCGTCATGGATCGGAATCGGTAATGTGGGTTGAGTTCTATAGTAGGGAGTGAAATGAATTTTATGATTAGTTTTAAATGATAATTTGATGTATCAGGATGAATATGTGTGGCTATGAACTATCCTACTTGTTTTTTGATGGTGGGGAGTGGTGGCTTGGCCTTTGATGGGTTATACACCCTTTCTTTTGAGATATGTAGTGAATATCTAGTAGAGTGTCTTAGTAGAATGAAATGAATTGATATTACATTGATGAACAAGGTGGGTTGGGAAGTGTGGTTGGAATACCCTCAAGGATTATTGATGATGAAAAGGTTTTTGTTTGGTAGATTATAGAGACCTTGGTTTTTCTAGGTTTTGGAATTTGAAAAAATATTTGAATTTCTTCTTTTGGGAGCTCATAATGAGTAAAATGGTCATTTTACTTAGATTATCATCATGGAAAATTTCTATCCCCACTGTATTGGTCCCGAAATAGGGAATTTTCTATAAAACTATAGTTTGGTGGAATAATTATATATTTGATTTTTGGTGGAATATTCAATATTTAATTAATAGAATATTAAATTATTCATGTGGGTTAGGGTGGTGATATCTTTTCAACCAAGAATAAGGTTGAGATTCATACTCTATGGTTGATTCCTGAATGGGGGGGGGGGGGTTATCTACATGATTTATAAAGTTTCATTTGATTTCAGGACTCAGTGCGGGTATTTGAAAGGGTAATTAATTAATTAATTAGCATAATCAAAAGTATTCGCCCCACCAACTGTGTATCTGATGCACGACAGGGAAGGGGGATAGGGTCATACCTCATGTGATGGCTGAACCAATAGGAATGGGGGAAGGATATGCTTCTGGAATTCATCCATGGAATAGATCTGTAACACCCTGATATTTTATGAGAAGTATTTTTTTAATGTAATATGTTATACGGAAAGGAATCTTCCACTACACACAACACTAGCTTGGCTTGCGTTACACGCAATCGCGACCTTCCTCGATAGCATGTGTAGTACGCAATACCGAGTTTCACTAAACAAAGATATATTATAATATTATAAACTAGTCGTTATGAATAGTATTAACTGAATTTTGAATTTTATAACATTTTAATTCATCTTATACATTTTCTAGAATGAGGTATGAAAAAAAAGTTTTTTGGAAAAAAGAAGTATTTTTAAAAAAATGTAGTTTTACCGCCTTTTGATGGCGCACCCACATTAAATATTGTTTTTGAAAAGTTTATAAGTTCAATTTGACAAAATAAAATTCTTCTTTAGAATCAGGATATAAAAATTTACTTTGGATAAATTTTTCATGTTATTCTGATAACTTTCATATTTTAATGAATAGTAAAACCCCGCTATATTTTAATTAAAAACAACTTTTTTCATCACAATACTTTATATGGTTAGATTATAATATTGAATGTTTTTAAACTATAAATATAATATATTTTTACCAATTAATATAATGTATGTCATTAGCATTAATTTTACATTGAATTTATAGGTAAAAACATTTCAATCTTTGGCAACGTTTTAACTTTTAAAACAAGTTTGCTTAACAACGAGATTAATTTTAAATTAATTACTGCAACTTCTGTGTTTTGAATATTGAAAAATGGATTCCATATTTGGAATCAGTGGGTCCAAATTATGTTAATAGGTTACTTTTTTTTTGATATTATGAATAGTAACTATGGTAATTTTATTTACTACGGTTAAAGGTAAATAGGGTAATTCAAGGTTAAAAGATTATTATAATAATTCAAAATTACATTGACACTCATCCTAAATTTATTGGATTAGTAGTGGCCGACCATGGGCATCCTTGGGTCGATTTTGGGACCCCATTGAGCCACTTGGTAGTGACAATGACAATTTGGATTAATTAATTTAATGTAAAGACAAAATTGACATTAACAAAAATCTTTTAGTAATTAATTTTTATAAGGGGTTATATAAATTATATTTTAGACTATAAATATTAATTGGATAGATAAATATATTTCCTACATAATGATATTTTTTTATAATTTTTAGACACCAAATAAATTAAATTATTTATGACACAATAATGATGAAGTATTTACCTCATTAATAAATGATTTAAATAAATAAGATTATAATGATTAAAATATTTTCCAAAACATGCCCAATTCTGATTGGATGATTTTATTTCGACCATGAGTCATCTTATATTCATCTTTAATGAATTTTGGACCTTTTGAAACCGAAGATAAGTTTATAATAAAATAATATTTCCACACTTTCCAAAGGTGCCCCTCTCCTCCCTTATAAAAGGCACATCCTACCTCTCTTCCTCACACCAATTTGAGCCTTCAATCTCGGAAAAACCCTACCGATTTCACTTCCCCATTTCCTTAGAAAAGTACTATAGGTACTGGTCTTCTCAAAAGACCAACTCTAGTGCCTTAAGAGAAAGTTTAAAGGAGGCACTTCGAGAAAGAGGCAATACCTTCTACCGTTTTCTTCAAGTTCCATTATTTTCTACTCCCTTTCTTTAGTTGTTTCATTATGAGGTAATAACATCATTAACCCTCATATAATTATTTGTTTTTATAAATACTAAACAACCCTATTTCACCTCTTATCCATCCTACGAAAAATGAAATCACCACGTGTGCGTACGTACGGGATACCGTCTCCACGCCATGGTGGAATATGTTTTCCACCACCACCTTACTTGGATGGGTATAATGGTTAAAATGAATAACTATATATGATTATTGTAAAGTGTTATTGATTCTGAAATAGTATACATACACTCCAATACAATTCCACGATCATGGGAATGATATCATCGCTCGTGCGTACATACGGCCTACCGTCTCCACGATGTGATGCGACTCGTTCTATATGATCTTCATTGAATAATGATTATATAAATGAATTTAATGAATTAATATGACATATATTACACTAATTCCATTCTATAAATGATTTATCTATATCCTATAAAGAGGAATGAGAATTTATTCGACAAAACACGCATAAGAACAAAAAGTAATAAACACCCGAATAACAAGTAGTAATGAAATATTACTAATAAGAAGCTAAGAATATAACCATATATGATATAATAACAATAAGTATGATTCTGGAATAAGTCAATAAAATTATTTAAATCATTATACAGGAGGTTCAGACACTTACGAAGCAAATCGGACCTAAGGTAAGGGACAATCTCGCAATCTCAATTTTTATCCGAGATTGTTTATACTTCAGAATTTACTGGGGAATATTGATCATCCACATACTTGTTTCCTCAATATATAATATTATTTATATCCTCCTAAAATTTTTTAAATCCAATTTCACCCTTCGGTGAGTTTTTAGTAAAAGATATCAAAGGAATCTTTTGTCGTTTTTCGTACGAGGTGCTTTTTGACTTTTCCGACAAAAGTACGAGAAGAATGTTTTTTAAACTTATACGGCATGAATGGATTTTTAAAACATTATTTCCAAGAATCTTCCTTTACAAGTTTTCAAGTTTATTTTTAATCAAATTTTTTTAGTTCAAAATTGTATGACATGTTAAGAAAGGAAAAAAAAATTGAAATAGAAATGATATTTTCCTCAAGAATGGAGTTCAAGTGTTTTATCAAAATTATATTCCATCTAAGATAATATAGGGTTCTGTTTATATCCCTATTATTACATTGATTTTATTATGTTGTGATGGATATATTTTTATTTATTCTTTTATCTTATATGAATTGTTTTCTGATGTCACGATGTTTAAGATTCCCATTTTTATTACATGGGTTATGCTATGATGTATGGTTTATGATTTTGTGGCACACATAAGAATTGTATCATTATGAGATGGGTGGGACCGATATCTCCCTCCAATGCATTGGGTAAATATTTTATATCTCATGAGATAGACGTGGCTGGAATGGCAGGTTAAATCGGTTCAATGAAACAAGACTGAAATGAGGAGTGAACTCATTTCAAAAATGGACTTTGTCCACTAAGATAGTCTTGGCAATGCGTCTTGACTAATAAGAAATGATTCTCTATGATTATTTGTGTATGCCACAAAGTTTCATGTTTTATGTTATGTTTATTGGGATTACATTTCACTACCATGATTTATCCCATGTTATGAAATTATGATCTTTTTTTCTGGATAAGATTTCCAAAATGTTATGTTCTTATGAATTTCATGTGATTGATATTTCTTTTGTTTAACCTTACTGAGCATTTGTGCTCACCCTTTTGTATGTTTTTTTCCCCAGGTCAGGAAGAAGGTTATTAAGTAAGATATGCCAAAAAGGAACTATAGATATGATGAAATAAAAGGGAGACAATGTAGATGCTTTATGAACTAGTTGTTTATGCTTCCCAGTTTCTAAAGAAACTATACCTATACAGTCCATTCATGGTTTTGTTATATGTTGTAATAAGTATGCTTCAATTTTGAAGTATTAACCATGTATGTAAAAGTATGGGTTGCTATAGTTGGTATCAGTGGAAAGGTATAGTCAAACTTTGGAAACTAGTATGTGAAAGCATTAGTAAGAAACCTAAGGATATGTCTAAGCATATAACACAATCTTAGTGTTTTCGAAATGGCCATGAACAACCTACGATAAGACCGTAAGTGTGAAATTTTATTCGCGATTATGTGGTTTTCCTATTATAATTAGTGTTTCTCACAATATTATTCTTGGTTTTAGTCAATGGCTGGAACCCGAAGGAACCGTGTTAATGCGGAATGCGACGAGAAATGCAATGATGGTCCCCCTGAGAAACCAAACGTTATGGGAGCTGGAATGAAAAATATTGTAGAAATGCTCACACAAATTTCTCAAGCTATGAATCATGCAGGACTTTCAAATGAGCAAAGGAAGGAGCAACATTCTGTTTAATCCTTCATGAGGAAGCATCCACCTTCATTCAGTGGGTCTTCTGATCCATTAGTGGCTGAACAATGGATCAGTACCACTGAAAAGATATTTTCAGTTCTTCAATATTCTAAACATGATAAAGTCATTTTAGCAGTGTATCTTTTGGAAGGTTATGCCAATCAATGGTGGAATCTTATTAAGAATACGAGGAAAAGGGATGAAATTGAGTCCATGGAATGGGACGAGTTCAAGAACTTATTTTTCAATAAGTATTTCCCTCGTATTCTTCGAACAAAGATGGAGAAGGAGTTTCTTGAACTGAAGAAAAAGGATGATGAATCTGTTGGTACCTACGAAGCAAATTTTACAAGACTTTCAAGGTATGCTTCTGGAATTATTATCCAACCTGAGAGTAAGATTGATCGATTCTTTAGTGGCTTAAAACCAAGTCTTCGAAGGGCGTTAGCCATAAGGGACATCAAAAGCTACAAGGAAATTGTTCGATGTGCTATCAAGGTTGAGATGGGGATTGGTGTAACCCATCAGTCACATGGGTTTGATAAGAAGAGGAAAATGGAATTCAAAGGAAAATCTAAAGACCACACTGAAAAGAAGATGAGTTTTCCCTTATGCTCAAAGTGTGGAAAGAAACATGGAGAAAATTTTCTTAAGGTGACAAAAAAATGTTATAAGTGTGGAAAAGAAGGTCATCGGGCAATTGAATGTCGAAATAATGGGAAGAATATGTCTAATGATTCAAACAAAGGAATGGATACATAGAATGAACCTACTACACTTCAATGTTTCAAGTGCAAGGAGATGGGTCATTATACCAATCAATGCCCAAATCCAAGGGTTGATGATGATGATCGACGTCAAAAAACTCTTAAGGCCAAAGACAAAGGAAAGTCACATGTACTTACTATCGGTGATGTGGAGTACGACAACGAAGTGGTGAGAGGTACACTTACCATCCACTCTAAAGTAGAAAATGTTTTATTTGATTCTGGATCCACCCACTCTTTTATTTCTGAAGAATTTTCTAAGGGTATCGCCATATTACCAAATCAATTAGATGTTGAGTTGGCTGTGACAACTACTAATGGCACAACAGTCCCACCAAAAGTTTACAATTCTTCTCCGATTGAATTTTGTGGGAAAGTACTTCCTGCAAATCTTGTGATCCTTCCTATAGTGTAATTTGATGTGATTCTTGGCATGGAGTGGATTTCTTTATATGGAGCTCATATCAATTGTCAAATAAGGTAAGTCACATTTCCTATTCCAGATCAATCTATGATCATCTATCGATGCAAGGATGAACATAACCTTCGAGTGGAAATTTCTTCTATCTTATGGGTTTTGATTCCCCTAAATGAAGGTTATTTATCTCAAATGGTTGGAGAGAAAATCACGATTAATAATATGCCCATTGTACGGGAATTTAATGATGTCTTTCCGGAAGAATTTCCAGGTCTTCCACCAAATCGTGAAGTTGAGTTTTCAATAGAACTCGTACCGGGCGTTTCGCCTATTTCAAATAAACCTTATAGAGTGGCCCCATTTGAGTTGAAGGAATTGAAGAAGCAACTCCAAGAGAATCCTGGTAAAGGATTCATACGCCCTAGTGTGTGACATTTATACCGATCATAAAAGTTTAAAGTATATTTTAACACAAAAGGAGCTGAATATGCGCCAAAGAAGATGGTTGGAGCTGATTAATGATTACGAGTGCTCAATTCATTACCACCCTGGGAAAGTAAACAAGGTGGAAGATGCATTAAGTCGACAAGACCATGCTAGATTATCCATGATGAAGATCACAAAAGATCCAATATTTATGGACTTACAAAGGATGGATCTTGGAATTATAATGGAAGGGGAAAAATTGTATCCTTCTCAAATGAATGTTCAACCATCTATACATATGAATATTAAAGGGGCGCCGAAAGAAGATGTCGAGTTACAAAAGAAGGTGAGAAATGTTCCAGAATTCAACCTTGATTGTGATGGGATGATAAAGTTCAGGAATCGGGTTTGTGTTCCTCCCATCCCAGAATTAAAGAAGGATCTGCTGGATGAGGCTCATAGTTCTTCATTCTCTATTCATCCTGGAAGCATGAATATGTATAGGGACCTAAAAGAGTACTTCTGGTGGGATGGAATGAAAAGAGATGTTGCTGAATATGTCTCTCGATGCTTGGTTTTTCAGCAAGTTAAAGCTGAGAGATAGAAGTCTAAGGGGATGTTACAACCATTACCCATACCTGAATGGAAATGGGAAGACATCACTATGGACTTTGTCACTGGACTTCCTAAAACATCCAAAGGCAATAATTCTATCTGGGTCATAGTTGATCTTCTTACAAAGTCTGCACACTTCATTGCTATTAGAGAGGATTTCTCTCTAGATCATCTTGCTAGGATATATGTAAAGGAATTGGTATGATTGCTTGGAGTACCTCTTTCTATTATATCTGATCCGGATCCGAGGTTTACCTCAAAGTTCTAGCAAAGTCTTTAGCATACTCTGGATACAGAGTTGAGTTTCAACACTGCTTATCATCCTCAGACCGACGGTCAGTCTGAGAGGACAATTCAAACTCTAGAAGATATGTTGAGAGATTTATCTATAGATTTCAAAGGAGATAGGGATCAACACCTACCTTTGGTGGAATTTTCTTATAATAATAGCTTTCACTCCAGTAATCAGATGGATCATTATGAAGCTCTCTATGGAAAGAAATGCAGGACTCCAACTTGCTGGGATGAAGTTGGGGAAAGAAAGCTATTAGGACCTGATCTTGTTGATGAAATGGAAAAAAGGTCAGATCTATTCAACAACACATAAGAGCAGCTCAGAGTCGACAAAAATGTTATGTCGACAACCGAGGAAAAGACCTAGAGTTTGATGTGGGTGATAAAGTGTTCATACAAATATCTCCTTGGAAGAGAGTAATGAGGTTTGGAAAGAAGGGAAAGTTGAGCCCTAGATATATCGGTCCTTTTGAAATTCTGGATCATGTTGGGAAGGTATATTACCGATTAGTGCTTCCACCGAATCTCTCTCAAGTTCACGATGTGTTCCATGTATCTCTTCTGAGAAAGTACATACCTGATCTTTCACATGTACTCGGCTCAAAAGTTATACCGCTGGAACAAGATCTTTCTTATGAAGAACAACCGATAGAGATTTTGGATCATAGCGAAAAAGTCCTACGGAACAAGACCACTGAAAGTTTTATGGAGGAACCACCAATTATAATAATCTACATGGTAACATGAGGATATTATGAGGGATAGGTATCCTCATCTGTTTGTTACGAAGTGACAAATTTTGAGGGAGAAATTCATTTTAAGGGGGGTAGAATGTAACAACCTGATATTTTATGAGAATTATTTTTTTTAATGTAATATGTTATATAGAAAGGAATCTTCCACTATACACAACACTAGCTTGGCTTGCGTTACATGCAATCGCGACCTTCCTCGATAGCGTGTGTAGTACGCAATACCGAGTTTCACTAAACAACGATATATTATAACATTATAAACTAGCCGTTATGAATAGTATTAACTAAATTTTGATTTTTAAACCATTTTAATTAATCTTATACATTTTCTAGAATGAGGTATGAAGAAAAAAGTTTTTTGGATAAAAGAAGTATTTTTCAAAATATGCAGTTTTACCGCTTTTTGATGGAGCACCCACATTAAATCCAGTTTTTGATAAGTTTATAAGTTCAATTTCACAAAATAAAATTCTTCTTTAGAATCATTATATAAAAATTTACTTTGGATAAATTTTTCATATTATTCTGATACCTTTCATATTTTAATGAATAGTAAAAACACGCTATATTTTAATTAAAAAAAACTTTTCTCATCACAATAATTTATATGGTTAAATTATAATATTGAATGTTTTTAAAGTATAAATAAAATATATTTTTACCATTTAATATAATCTATGTCATTAGCTTTAATTTTACATTGAATTCATAGGTAAAAACATTTCAATCTTTGGCAATGTTTTAACTTTTAAAACATATTTGCTTAACAACGGGATTAATTTTAAATTAATTACCGAAACTTCTGTGTTTTGAATTTTGAAAAATGGGTTCCATATTTGGAATCAGTGGGTCCAAATTATGTTAATAGGTTACTATTATTATTTTTAGATATTATGAGTAGTATCTATGGTAATTTTTATTTACTACAGTTAAAGGTAAATAGGGTAATTCAAGGTTAAAAGAATATTATAATAATTCAAAATTACATTGACACTTGTCCTAACCTTATTTGATGAGTAGTGGCCGACCATGGGCATCCTTGGGTCGATTTTGGGACCCCATTGAGCCACTTGGTAGTGACAATGACAATTTGGATTAATTAATTTAATTTAAAGACAAAATTGACATTAACAAAACCTTTTAGTAATTAATTTTTATAAGGGTTTATATAAATTATATTTTATACTATAAATATTCATTGGAAAGATAAAAATATTTCACATATAATGATATTTTTTTATAATTTTTAGACAACAAATAAATTAAATTATGTATGACACAATAATGATGAAGTATTTACCTCATTAATAAATGATTTAAATAAATAAGATTATAATGATTAAATTATTTTCCAAAACATGTCCAATTCTGATTGGATGATTTTATTTAGACCATGAGTCGTATTATCTTTATCTTTAATGATTTTTGGACCTTTTGAAACCGAAGATAAGTTTATAATAAAATAATATTTCCACACTTTCCAAAGGTTCCCCTCTCCCCCTTATAAAAGGCACCTCCTCCCTCTCTTCCTCACACCAATTTGAGCCTTCAAGATCGGCCAACCCCTTCCCAATTCACTTCCCCACTTCCTTAGAAACCTACTAAAGGTAATGGTCTTCTCAAATGACCAACTCTAGTTCCATAAGAGACTGTTTAAAGGAGGCACTTCGAGAAAGAGGTAATACCTTCTACCGTTTTCTTCAACTTCCATTCTTATTCTACTCCCTCTTATTTAGTTGTTTCATTATTAGGTAATAACATCAGTAACCCGCATATACTGATTTGTTATTATAAATATGAAACAAACATATTTCACCTCTTATCCATCCTACGGAAAACGAAATCACCGCACGTGCGTACGTACGGAATACTGTCTCCATGCCGTGGTGTAATCTGTTTTCCACCACCACCTTACTTGGATGGGTATAATGGTGAAAATAAATAAATATATATTATTATTGTAAAGTTTTATTGATTCTGAAATAGTATACATACACTCCAATACAATTCCATGATCATGGGAACAATATCATCGCTCATGCGTATGTACGGCCTACCGTCTCCACGATGTGATGCGACTCGTTCTATATGATATTCATTGAATAATGATAATATAAATGAATTTAATAAATTAATATGATATATATTACACTAATACCATTCTGTAAATTATGTATCTATATCCTATAAAGAGGAATAAGAATTTATTCGACAAAACACGCATAAGAACAAAAAGTAATAAACACCCGAATAACAAGTAGTAATGAAATATTACTAATAAGAAGCTAGGAATATGACCATATATGATATCATAACAATAAGTATGATTCTGGAATAAGTCAATAAAATTATTTAAATCATTATACAGGTTTTTCGGACACATACGAAGCAAATCGGACCTAAGGTAAGGGACAATCTCGCAATCTCAATTTTTATCCGAGATTGTTTATACTTCAGAATTTACTGGGAAATATTTATCATCCACATACATGTTTTCTCAATATGTAATATTATTTATATCCTCCTAAAATGGTTTAAATCTAATTTTAACCTTCGGTGAGTTTTTAGTAAAAGATATGAAAGGAATCTTTTGTCGTTTTTCGTACGAGGTACTTTTTGACTTTTCCGAGAAAAGTACAAGAAGAATATTTTTTAACTTATACGGAATGAATTGATTTTTAAAAAATTATTTCCAAGAATCTTATTTTACAAGTTTTCGAGTTTATTTTTAATCAACTTCTTTTAGTTTAAAATTGTATGACATGTTAAGAAAGGAAAAATGTTTTTTAAGTAGAAAGGATATTTTCCTCAAGAATGGAGTTCATGTGTTTAATCAAAATTATTTTCCATCTAAGATAATATAGGGTTCTGTTTCTATCACTATTATTACATTGATTTGATTATCGTTGGTGCCAATATATGGCCTGAAAGTAAGGGACAAAAAAGAAGGCCGGCACGCTGCCTCGTGAAGTACCGACGCGAAGCACCGCCGCGAAGCACCCCGAGAATCATAGTCTTGCGAAGCTCTAGAGGCGGTAACTCTCCGCGAACGCATTTGACGTTAGCGAGCCCGCCGTGAAGCTCCAGAGGCGGTAACTCCCCGCGAATTCATTTGACGTTCGCGCGCCCGCCGTGAAGCACCTGAGGCGGCGCACGAGTTCAACTTCGCTGCGCCCCTTCCCTATAAATACTGGACTCCCCCTGAGTCCCGAGGACGGACAATCCGACCTTTCGGCTTCTCCTCTCCCAAATCGCAAGCCACCCTTTTCCCCCGGTAATCATGAGCTCCGCGAGGTACTTCTAATTCAGGAGACGCCTTTGCTTGGTCTCGTTTTGGCCCCCTCTTCCGAGAGGGATTCCCTTCGCGAAGCTCAAGGGAATTCGCGAAGGAAGGGGATTCCCAAGGGAACCTGGGCAGCCGCGGAGCATTTATGCTTCACGAAACACCCAAGCTGTACTAGTAATCCCTATGCTAAGGCAAGATCACTATACATCGTGAAGCACATTGCTTCGCAGCACCCTACTTCGCGAGGCACCCCTTCTTCGCGAGGCAGTGCTCCGCGAATACTGTTCCACTTCGCGAAGCACCATCCACTCACACCTATGCCCCATGCTAAGGCCAAGGCACTCTTCTTCGCGAAGCACACTCCTTTGCTTGGAAATTCCTCTTCCCGTGCGACCCTCCAGGTTTTCACGATGTGATTTCAAAGTCCCATGTACAATACCACCCATAGTGTTGCTTCGCCTAATGCTTCTTCTCATAGGCATGCTAACGGCTATTGCTTCTTCGCATAGCCACGCTAACGTGGACCCCTTGATGGTTCCCTCCACAACCCCCCTTGACTATGGCCTTAATGGTACCTTCCCTTCCCCAAGGACCAGAGGGTACCGGTTATGTAAGTCCTAGGGGTTCGGAATGAACCCACCTCGTCCGAGCTGCAGGACGTTAAACTGCCAAGCACCACATCCTCAACACATGATGTTAAATTGTGACCCGACCTCGTGCCTCTCACGAAGGGTCCCCACAGCTCGAACATTTTTTACGCCACTCGTCTCCAAGGGGTGGAATCACCCATCCATAAGGGATGATATCCTTCTTATTGGAGTGGCGTATGTTCTCATGAGAAGTGTGACCCTAGTTCCCCAACGGATGGTTGCACCCCTGCATCTCCGTACTTCCCCACTACCAAGTTCAGTGGAGGGCGTGATAAGGAACGAGAAACCTCCCATCATTGGTCCCAAATCCCTCTTTCACTGCGCTTTTCCGCACTCCGGGCTTCCATCCTAGAGTAAGTCCCAGCCCCGTGGGCCACCTAACACATAAGCCCCTCTTCGCTTCTCACGGACGCACCCTTCGTGACGTGATCTTCAGGTCCTTGCAACCTCTTGTTTCTCACACCGAGCATGACTCATGTGGGCTTAGATTGAGCACTGACCCTGACCCCTACCTTCAGCGAACTACAGGGAATTTGATCCGTGTCAATTCATGGTACGTAGGAAGACTCCATGAGGTTCAATCCACATTACTCGGTCGTTCATTCACGTCGAGTTTCGCCCTCGTCCGGCATGACGTTAAACTGCACGCCCCATCCTGCATGACGTTAAACTGCATACCCTTGTCCAGCATGACGTTAAACTGTGTTCCATCAATCCAGAGAACTATGAGGACTTTGATCCTTGTCAAGGCATGGTACGTAGGAAGCCTCCATGAGGTTCAATCCATATTACTCGGCCGTTCATTCACGTCGAGTTTCTCCCTTGTCCGGCATGACGTTAAACTGCACGCCCCGTCCCGCATGATGTTAAACTGCATACCCTCGTCCAGCATGACGTTAAACTGTGTTTCATCAATCCAGTGAACTATGAGGACTTTGATCCGTTTCAAGGCATGGTACGTAGGAAGCCTCCATGAGGTTCAAGCCACATTACCCGGTCGTTCATTCACGTCGAGTTTCGCCCTCGTCCAGCATGACGTTAAACTGTATGCCCCTTGTCCCTCATGACATTAAACTGCACACCCATTTGAACTGCGAGGTCTTTGATCCATGTCAAGGAGTGGTATGTAGGAAGCCTCCACGAGGTTCAAGCCCACCCATCATCCAACTCACGTCGAGTTCTACCTGCGTCCAGCACGACGTCGAACTGCAATTCCAGTCCGACGGCAAGCCGTTGTGACCAACCCGAACTACGAGGACTTTGATCCCTGTCAAGGCGTGGTACGTAGGAAGCCTCTACGAGGTTCAAAACCACCATCCGGTTGTTCTGACCTCATTCATGTCGGTTCACCCCCGTCCCGCATGACGTTAAACTATATTCCAAAATTTGAACTACGGGGACTTTGATCAGTGTCATGGTATGGTACGTAGGAAGCCTTCCAGAGGTTCAATCCCAACAATCATTGGACCAGACCGTCTCCTTGTCGGTGTGCCAGGTTCCCCCCATTTCTACATGAACTACGAGGAATTTGATCCATGTCAAGGCATGGTACGTATGAAACCTTCGCATGGTTCAAGCCCACCACTAGTGGACCCACGGGTCTACTTTCACATCGGTTCGCCGACGAAGCCCTTGTGAACTACGTGGTCTTTGATCCATGTCACGAGATGGTATGTAGGAAGCCTCCACGAGGTCCAAGCCCACCACCACTAGGACCCTCCTAGTCCTCCCCATTCATGTCAATTCACGGATGATGCCCATCGGACCAAGGTCCACCCTCATGCCGGTTCACCGGCACCATCCCGAACTACGCGGACTTTGATTCTCTGCCACAGGGATACGTAGGAAGCCTCTTCAAGGCTCAAGCCCAACTTCACTGTCGCCCTTGCGGTGGTCCCATTTCATTCTGCCTCCAATCCATTCATCCATCTATCACCCATCCTGATTCTCGCCCGGACCGTCATATCTCGGTGAGACCACGTCGATACGCTCCTCTTCACAGCCGCCCATGGGCTGGTCCCGGTATCGGCACCCCTCCAAGGGAAACCCCTCAATTCGATCTATTCTATATATTACTCCGATCAGGCTTACCAGTCTCCACTGGACGTTAAACTCATGGCGTACCCTGTGTTAAACATGGGAAGGTGAGGAAAACCTCAGATATGTGTCTATGTCATATAATTCACCGCGCTCGATGTGGGATGCCTCGGGCTTCCATGCCCACGAGAAGCCCTGTGACCAGGGATAATAGACAAACATGCCAGGTTCCCCAGCATCCAGACACGCTTCTGATGCCTTAACGTGACTACTCCCACGACTGAAGGTTGTTTCCCTGACCGGACCCTTTGTAATGTCCCGACAGAAGCAGTGTAATTAACCGGCACCCATGGAAACATCGCACTGGGAAGAGTTTCACGAACAACGTATTAAATCTATGAGGGAGACCCGGACTAGGTGACGAGTTCTAAGGAGTAATCCACAGAAGGAATAACCGACATCCCATCATCCCGTTTCGATCAAGTAACAGATGTACCTGAATAAGGACCAAATGCCGCCCGCCTTTGGAAAGCGGGAATGAGGGGCAACAAGCACAGTGTGTCCTCCTCCGCGGACAGACGGATGCGCGTGCCCCGGCGAAAGCGTCGGAAACAGAAATGGTGAACCTGACGTGAAATTTTTCTCCTCAATATGGAGATTATTATCATTTGAGACACCAGTAGATTGACGTGTCACCGGATCCAGATATCCGGCGCCTTGTCCCCCCAAGAAAATATTGGCCATGTCGTGAAACTCACCGAAAGTTGGGGCAGTATAACGTGGGGAACTCCGTTCTATGGCGTGTTGGTGTGGATCCTTCTTACAGACATGGAGAATGGAAGGATGCTGGGGCACTGGCTGTCAATCCTTTTCCTCTCAGTACTGATGAGTTGATCCCTTCGTTTCTCAGGAACCAGGTTGCTGTTACAGAGACGCGATCACCGCCCGCTCGCCTACACAGGGGCAGGGGAAACATCGCCACAGCCACCCCACATGGCGCCGCTACCGCCATGACAGCCGCCACATCGTGGAATATGGGGCGCCCACGTCCCCTTTCCTCATCAGAGGTCATCCAACGAAGGGTGATCAACATCCTCGTACGCAGGTACGAGGAGGAAGGGGTCATCCCAACTCAGGATATGGCCCGCCTGGACCTGGAGGCATCCAGGCCCCGCCGTCAGCGCCGCCCTAACAGGCCGCGCAGGGAGCCCCTACTCCCCACCCCAACGTTCAACCGTTTCGGGAGCCTGTCCCCGGAACGCCTTGACGAATCCTCGCCTTACGCTGATGAGGCGGGCGCCGTCCGGATCAGCCTTCTCAGGGTCCCGACCCAAGGGCTCCAGGAAAGAGCTCCTGCCCGGCCACGTCAGTGCCGCCGTCCGACTCCGCAGGAAGAGAAGGCAGGCCATGCCCCTGCACCACCTGCACCCGCTCGTCTGACCCAACGTCAGCGCCTGGCCTGGGCTGAGGACGCTTGCCCAGATGTGTCAACATCAATAGCTACAGTGGCCCTTGCCACCACCGACATGCATCATGAAGTCCCTGCATACACTGAGTAGGGGCACTCCTACACCCAACTAGGATCGAGACCCCAACCGCCCAATGGGCAGGCTGGGTTGACTCTCCAGGTTGCAGGCCCAAGTGGTGATCGCCGCGAACAAACCCGCGGTGATGTCACCCTGTACGGAGGTCCTCCTAGTACCACTACTCCACAGAGCGTGGGCCTTCCCCGCTCCAAAGTTCATCATGTAGGTATGCCTCGTGCTACCCCCATCCTGAAGGAAGACCTGCCCCGCAGCAGTGACACTCGGTGCGAAAACCTTTCTCGCGCCCACTATACAGGGTGTGGAGTCCATCATCCTGCCCCTGACCACCGATCTGAAGGCACTGCCCATCCAGTCCTTCTCCATCATGGGGGACCTCCCTACGTCCTCTCTGCAACCGGAGAAGGTCCTCCTCTCCCCAGCAACTCGAGGAGTGAAGGTCAGCCTCGCTCCACCCGCATCGACCATGGAGGTCCTCCCCATGCTCCTGCCGATTCCAACAGAGTCTCCGCCCACATGGGTGTTGTCCATGGAGGTCCTCCCCATGTACCCTTCGACATTTGCCCTAGTGCCCCTCGCACCGCGGCTATCAGGAGAGCGGGCCCTCTCAACCACGGCGCCAGCACTGCCCCAAGACTACATAATAGGGATCAACCCTGTCCTGAAGAGCCACCCTGGGGTAGGAGAGCGGGTCGTCGCTGCCACAAGAAGAGTCCTGGGAAGGCCCAGGTGGAGATCAAACATGCCTGCTTCTCTGACTCTGAAGCGGAATGCGACTCAGTGATGGAACCTTCTCCCCGCTCCTCTACATCAAGGACTAGGGCAGGAACCAGACGCGTTAGCCTCATTCTCTAGGAATATGAGGTCCACCAGATTCCCATCTCTCTCCGCAGGTACATCCAGGAGGAAGAAATCTTGGGAATTCCCCAGGTCTCGACTGCGCAATCACCGCCATTGTCACCAGAAGCACCCTCTACCTCTACCAGAGATCACAGAGATCTATTTTGGGGGCCAACGGCGGTAGAACGACGACATGACCTGTCGCTAGTAGCCGCGATTCCTGTGTCGGATGCTAGGGCTATCAGCCCATCGTATCGTGACATCGTGGCCAGGTCTCCTTACTCTTCGAAGGATGGCCCAGAATTCGGCGGCCAGTCAGCTCGTTCGACGTATTCTCCACCGCCGAGTTTACTATCCTAGAGGTCTACCTCGGTACCGCTACAGGTCCCTCATCCGCCCCCAGTTGATGAGTGGGGAAATACAGGGCCAGACCCCGAGTCTGAACCCAGGAGCTTCTGGAGTATTCTTGCATTGGATTACTTCCCGGAGAAGTTCTGGCTGACGGCGGCGCTGAATTTTTACGCACCAGAGTCCCTTACCCCTGAAGAAGTGGGGAGCTTTTGACGAACCCTATGGGAGACACACTTCCGCCTTCGTTACGAACGGGTGGTATACCCCAGAACTCGAGAGCACTTCAAAGAAATTGGCGAGCAGTGCCGCCTGATCGATTCGGCGGCACTCCTTGTGGCCCAGCACCCCGAGTGGCCAGGCTGTCAGAACGCCCTTCAACGGAAATGTGTTCAGAGTTTCAAAGTACTCCGCAGAATCGTCAGGAAGCTACCCCACATGTGCAAGTTTGTGGTTGGGGACACTATGTCGCTCTCCTCTTTGACCCTATCCGACGGTATCCCGATTCTCTATGTGACATCGACGACATGCCCTCGAGAGGGGTCGCGGTCCACATGGAAGACGTAGTGGACAAGGAAGACGAGCTTGAATTCCTTGATGGAGACTTACCCCCTGAGGGCGTACCGCCAATGCTGGACCCATCAGGGAGGGTTACCCGTCAGTAGAGGAACCTGCTAGGCCTACCCGTACCCACCGAGTCGCTAGTACTCAGTCGAAATACCGGAAAGGGTAAGGAGCACGTCAGAACTGCCAAGCACTCTGACCCGTCTGCCTCTGTGCAGAAAAAGGAAGAAGATCCCGAGAAGGCCACATTATGCCAACAGCTTGCTGAGTAGAAGAGGCTGGTTGATGAACTCTTGGCTAAGCGCGCCGCAGAGCGGCAACCCGACTATGGTAATCCCAGGCCGGGGCAGCAGGGGCAGGAACAATTCCCCCCCGGTGAGCTGCCTCCGGGCAACCCTAGTCATGCTACTACCGCAGACAGGACAGAATCCGGAACGTACGGCAAGAGGGCGTGATACGTCTCGCCAAACCCCCCCGAACGACGGGGAAATCTGAAGAATCCAGTTTGGGTTCCCCCAGTCGCCTCGCAGGTCGTTCCTCCAGTTGATCCACGAGCTGCCGAATCCATTTACCGTGTTGAAGAACCTGGCAATGCACTTTTGTTTAGGGATCCCCGTCAATACATGGACCCCCATCCGGATGATCTTATTGAGGCACTCACAGCCCGCCTCGAAGCATTGGAAATGCGGTAGGTGGCGGTCCCACCGGATGGCAAGCCATATCCCGCGTGGGTGGATGATATGCCCGCACCTCCAGGTTTTGGGAACCCCTCTTTCTCTCCCTTTAACGGGACATGGGATCCGCCATAGCACATGGCACATTTTTCTTCCAGGTGTGGTCCCATACTGGGGACCCCGGCTCAGCAGGAAGCCGTCAAACTCCGGTGTTTCGTACAGACATTGGAAGGTCCAGCATTAGTCTGGTGCAGCCAGCTCCCTATCGGATCGGAGACCAGTTGGGAGGACCTCCTTCGGCAGTTCTTATACTAGTTCAGCTCCACCACGTAGAAGACCAGCATTGCAGACCTCTTCAAGTGCAAGCAAAGTCCTGGTGAGTGGGTTGTAGATTTCATCGCCCGGTGGAAGGAACTTACGTATTCCCTCGATATGCCACTGACTCAGGAGCAATTACTGACGATGTGTGTGGGGAACGTCAAAACGGAGCTGGTACCCTCCCTGATTACCCAGAACTACCCTGGAGGGTTCGTAGATTTCTCAGATAAGGATCAGCGACTTGAGGAAGCTCTGCAACAGGCTAGTCAGGCACGTTCGTTGCCCCCTATGATCCCAGCCAGGAGGACTGCCAGGGATGAACCCGCCACGGTGGACCAAATAGAAGACCCTAGGCACCTAAAATTACTTCTAGTGGCACCATCCCCGCAACCCCGCAGAGGTCCACCACCTCAAGCACAGGCTCCTGCCCAGCAGCGACCGCCTCAGAATCGACAGGTTCCCCCGCGCAATGCGCCACCGCCACCCGGGCGAGACAATCAGGCACCGCCTCCTTGGCAGGCCCCTCCGGCCCCTCTTTAGGGTCAGGCCCCCAGGCCCCTCTATCTGGAAAGAAGGCACCATACCTATTCGTTCAACAAAAATCAGGTCCCTGGCTACTTCCGAAGTGCTCTAGAGCAAAGGATTGTGCACCTACCCGAGTGCAGAAGGCTGGCAGAGGTGAATCTCACCAATCACCCCAACTACTTCCCTTATCATCGGATTCTGGGGCACACCCTAAAGAAATGATATGTGGTTAAAGATTGGCTTCAAGACTAGGTCAACAACAACATAGTCAAGTTGGGCCCGACACCAGCACAAGTGGCGGGTGTCTTTTTAGGATCAGAGATCACCAACGACAGCGAAGTTGAGTGGCAGCGGGTTCCCAGTCACGGATCCCGGAAATACGACGACTAGATGGCTCGAAAAATAGTCGTTCATGCCCATGGTATCATCCGGGCGCGCCTGAAGCAGCCAGAACCTTCAGAAGAGGTAGCTGATACCTCTGCATCGTCTTCACAGTCGACCTCTTCCCAAAAGGGCAAGCAGCGACGACGCAAGAAGAAGAAACACGCACCGCCGTTGCTGTCATCATCCCTCACCCTCAGTGACTTTATGCCCCCTGAAATGGGGGTTCCTCCCAGAATCCGCCCAGTGGTGGATGACTCCTCGAGCGACAGCCAGGGGTACGCTTCGGTTAACACCGTGGAGCTGGTAAAGCCCTATATGACCCCCGACGAGGGGGAACGCTAGGCGAACCTCCCCAACGTTTCTAGCCGACGTCAACGTCAGTGGAATCGCAACCGCGCCGGTCATCGAGGTATGTCAGCGGGCACTTTTAGCCAAGTCTTGCATACTACTAAGACCAGACAGCAGGCTCAGCGCAGAGCTCAGCACGTTCAACCCCATCTAACGCCCTCATCTCTACCTCCACCGTCGTTTGTGCTACTAGATCAGGGAGAGTTGCCTCGTTCGTATCACAGTCAGTCTTGCTCGGCAACAGGCCAGCCTCCGCTATCCAATCCTAGTCTGGCGACTACTCTCCAGGATTCAATTAGTAGGCAGCAGGATGTACCTAGTACTAGCTGATTGCCGGTTCAACCGGTAGGACCCTCTATGCCTCCAAATGCCGAACGACCTCCTGTAAGAAGGGGTTCGTGTTTGGCACGAAAGTATGATATCCTGAAGCACCTGGCTGGAATTCCGGCAATGCTTTATCTCCTTGAGGCCCTTCACCTGTCATCCGAAATGCGCGAGGCACTTGCCGAGGCCCTAAGGATCCCCCTCCAGTTTGAGACAGAGGTAGAATCTGCAGAAGCCTTCCATACCGAGACAATTGAAAACTCCGAATGTCAGGCGGTTATCTCGTTCTCCGGTGATGATGAGGACCCTCCTATACAGGGGCACATTCTCCCGCTGTACATCACTGGCAATTTCAATGGTGTGGAAGTCCGTCGTTGCATCATTGACACGGGTTCTAGAATCAATCTAATTTCGACTCGGATGTTGCGGAAGATGGGTCTATCTGAAGGTGATTTAACTCCCTCTGACCTCAGAATCCAGGGGTACGACAGGACTGAGCAAACCCCAGTCGGAAAGATCCGCCTGAAGACTCAGTTCGGTGTCTTAATTGCCAGCACCAAGTTCATGGTCGTCTCTCAGGACACCGCCTATAACGCGTTGATGGGTAGGCCATGGCTCCATCTGCATGTATCAGTCCCTTCATCGTATCACCAGTGCCTCAAATACTCACTCAATGGTCGAGTAGGCGTGCTTCATGGAGATGTGTCCCCTTTCACCTCTTGTGAGGCCCTCTATCTAGACGTGGGTTATTACAAAAGTAAGGATAAGCAAATCCTAGTAAGTGAGGATGAACCCAACCCGGTCACAAGTGATCCCTCGGAAAGCATGGATGACGCCTACGTCCTCCCAATCCACCGATTGGAGGCCACGACCCCCCGACATGGGGCAATGTTTTGTTGTTTCGGGTACACAAGGAAGGAATGTTCCCGTGTCCAAGCGAAGGCAGAAAATCACCTCGTACTCCTACATCAACCAGGCTCAGGTGATCTCGGAACCTCCTACCCCTGTACGGTACTGGGACGTCAAGCTTATGACAACAGCAGTACGCCATACGTGTCTCTTTCACCGGGCTGGAATCCACCGACTCAGGCCGACACGTCACCACTACTTTGATATTATCAAACGTGCCCCCTTAGGCCGAAGGCCAGATGGGATAGGATCGAATACCTTCATTGCTATGGTCTCAATGGCAAGTGAGTCTCCTGATATGATGACCACTGCTGCCCAAGACGACACCAGTTTCCCCCTAGGTTTTGACAGCCCAGAAGTATCTCCCATCGCGGGAAATTCCCCCATGGGTGGAGAGGAAGACCTGGAGGATGCTCCCCCCCCCTCCTTTGAGGAAGGCGTCTCTACCACGGTTGATGAACTGGTACAGGTGAACCTTGGTAGCGAGGAAGATCCGAAACCCACATTGATCAGTGCAGCCATGTCCCCCGAGGAGCGGCAGTAGTACGTAGACTTCCTCAAACAACACCGTGACGTGTTTGCTTGGAGTTACAACGAGATGCTAGGACTAGATCCCCAGGTAGTCGTTCACCGTCTGGGCCTTCCGGAAAAACATCGTGGGTTTAAGCAGCCTCCCAGGAAGATGCACCCTTCTCATGGTGCTATGGTTGAGGCCGAAGTCGACAAGATTATCAAAGCCAACTTCATTAAGGAAGTTCAGTACCCCAAGTGGCTTGCCAACATTATACCACTCAGGAAGAAGAATGGGAAGAACAGAGTCTGCATTGACTTCCGCGATCTTAATCGCCACTGCCCAAAGGATGACTTCCCACTCCCGGTGATGGAGTTATTGATTGACGCCACGACCGGGTTCCAATCTCTCTCATTCATGGATGGGTATTCCGGGTACAACCAGATCCGGATGGCCCCCGAAGACGAGTAGTCCACTGCCTAGAGGTCTCACCAAGGTACCTTTTTCTACCAGGTTATGCCATTTGGTTTGAAAAATGCAGGTGCCACTTATCATAGGTCCATGCATCGCATATTCAAGCCGGTTCTTGGGACATTGGTGGAATTATACATAGATGACTTCGTAGTCAAATCATGTCAGCACCAGGACCATCTCAAAGACGTCGAGAAAGTGTTCGGTTTCCTCCGTTCCCGTCACCTGAAGATGAACCTGTTAAAGTGTGCCTTTGGGCTCACCTCTGGGAAGTTTCTGGGATTTGTTGTTAGATATCGAGGTATCGAGATCGACCCGGAGAAGATCAAGGCCATCAGCCAAATGCCTCCCCCGAGCAACATTCGGGAACTTCGAGGCCTTCAAGGCCACTTAGCCTATATACACCGATTCATCGCGAATCTGGCCGGCAAGTGTAAGCCCTTTTCCCGGCTCATGAAGTAGGGCGCCACCTACGAATGGGATGAGGAGTGTCGGACCGCCTTCGAGGAAATAAAGCAGTATCTACTCCAACCTCCGGTCTTGATGCCACCCGTCTCCGGAAAGCCACTGGTCCTTTACGTGACCGCCCTGGAAAGATCCCTCGGTGCGCTGCTCGCCCAGAAGAATAACGAGGGTACTGATAATAGTCTCTACTATCTCAGCTGCATGCTTCTCGATACGGAGGTCAGATACTCCCCTATTGAAAAGAGCTTCCTTGCGCTCGTCTTCGCCGTGCAGAAGTTGCGACATTACCTACAACACCATGAGGTGAAATTGGTCTCCCGGGTAGACCCACATAAGTACATCCTGAACCGCCCCATGCTGAATGGCCGAATAGCACGGTGGGCGGGGAATCTCCAGCAGTTTGATATCAGGTTCGTACCTCATAATTCCATTAAGGGACAGGCGTTGGCAGACTTTTTAGCTGCCCATCCAACCTCTGCGGATCAATCCCTGGACCTGGATTTTCCTGATGAGACGATCCTCTCAATCGATCATGTCGTCTCGTGTTGGCAAATGCATTTCGACGACGCCTCCCGGAGCCCCCCCGGTAGGCGGATCAACGATCCCAGGCTCAACAGAGTGGGCCTGGGTATTGTCTTCATTACCCCGGCGCAAGTCGTCCTGCCATACTCGTTCCTGTTGTCAAAAGTCTGTACGAACAACGAGGCAGAGTACCAGGCTCTCATCACCGGCCTCGAGTTGGCCCTTGAGATCCATGTTTTCCATCTACATGTGAAGGGAGATTCCGAGCTGGTAATCAAATAGGTTAATGGCGACTATGTCGTCAGGAAGCCAGATCTTGCACCGTTACTGGAGTACACACTCCGCCTAATGGCCCAGTTCTCTTCTCGACAAGAGGTTACCCATGTCCCATGGTCACAGAACGGTCAAGCAGACGCCTTGGATGGCATGGCCGCATCGCTCGCAGAACCCGAGCAAGATGATTTGATCATACATGTGGCACACCGAGAGTCATTGCCCCCGTCACCCAAAAGGACAATGATGGCCTGCGGGTAGGTCATCTCACCACCGGACCCTCCACGTCAGGGGTCCCGGGTTCGTCAGACACAGTGGTTGAAGACACTCTCGACTGGAGGGTGCCTTTTGTCGAGTACCTCCAAAATGGATGCCTCCCAGATGACCGTGCCGAGCGCGAGCGAATTCGACGCCACGCGCTACAATTTACCCTCCAGAGTATCCCTAGTCTTGAACATATCCTTTATAATAAGAGTTTCGATGGTTTACTCCTCTGTTGCATCCAAGGAGTGGAGATACATCAATTTATGCAAGAGGTTCACGTTGGTTTCTGTGGCGCCCATCAAGCTGGGCCGAAGCTGTCCCATCAAATCCGGAGGTTGGGGCACTTTAGGCCCTCTATGATCCACGATTGTATTGGGTATGCCAAGAGGTTCCATGCGTGCCGAGTTCATGCCAACTTCCTGCATCGGCCGCCGGAGCCCCTCCACCCCACCAAGTACTCTTGGCCATTTGCGGTATGGGGACTTGATGTAGTGGTACCGTATCCACCAGCAACAGCCCGCCAGTGTAGGTTCATCCTGACTGCTACAGATTTCTTGTCCAAGTGGGCAGAGGCAGTTCCACTCAAAGAGGTCAAGGCCCGTTCCATCTTTGACTTTGTGAGCTCCAATATTATCCACCGGATTGGGGTCCCTCACACCGTCCTCACCGATAACGGCACCAACTTCCGAGCGGCTGAATTAAAGAAATTGTACGCCAAGTACGACATCCGGTCGAACCGTACCTCCCGCTACCACGCACAGGAAAATGGACAGATTGAGGCGTTCAACAAAACCCTCTCTAACATTCTGCAAAAGATGGTTGGTCAGAACAAGAAAAGTTGGCCAGACAAGCTCCCCAACGCCCTCTGGGCTTACCGGACGACGACTCGCAACTCTACCCAGGTGACCCCATATTCCCTGGTGTATGGAGCTGAGGTCGTCCTACCCATTGAGATCCAGCTGCCATCGTTACGCACTGTAGTCTATGATCACCAGACATCAGATGAGGTAGCCAAGATCCGTCTAGCTGAATTAGAAGCACTGGACGAGAACCGGCTTCGTGCCCTGCACAATCTGGAAAGACATCAGGATAAGATAGCGAGGTCCTTCAACAAGAAGGTTCGTCTCCGTTATTTCCTACAAGGCGACCAAGTACTGGCCCTTCGAGCGCCAATGACTCCCGGTAGGAAACCACCCAAATTAGAACCCACATGGGAAGGGCCTTATATCATCCATAAGGTTTACCCCAATGGAGCATACTCCTTGGTGACCACGGATGGAGAGCGCATAACCCCTCCCACCAATGCCAAGTTCCTCAAGCGATACTTTGCCTAGGGAAAAAGGGTCCCAAACGACCTTAAACTGCATCTTCGTCCTACAAGACGATAAACTGTGAAATGGTCCCGCATGACCTTAAACTGCACGTTATGGTCTGACACGACCTTAAACTGTAAAGTCCTGCATGACCTTAAACTGCATCTTCTTCCTGCAAGACGATAAACTGCAAAATGGTCCGAGCTCTATGACTTTAAACTAAGATCTCCCCCATCCTTACTGCAAGACGTTAAACTGCAATCCAGTCAGGCCTTCCTGACCGAGGCTCAGCCTCAGGCCCCTTGGCCTCCTGGGCCCCCGGACCCTCGTCCTTACTGTAAGACGTTAAACTGCAAGCCAGTCAGGCCTTCCTGACCAAGGCTCAGCCTCTGCCCCCTTGGCCTCCTCGAGCCCCGGCCCCCCGTCCTTACTGTAAGACGTTAAACTGCAAGCCAGTCAGGCCTTCCTGGCCGAGGCTCAGCCTCCGGCCCCTTGGCCTCCTCGGGCCCCCTGCCCCCCGTCCTTACTGTAAGACGTTAAACTACAAGCCAGTCATGCCTTCCTGACCATGGCTCAGCCTCAGGCCCCTTGGCCTCCTTGGGCCCCCGGCCCCCCCGTCCTTACTGTAAGATGTTAAACTGCAAGCCAGTCAGGCCTTCCGGACCGAGGCTCAGCCTCAGGCCCCTTGGCCACCTTGGGCCCTTGGCCCCCCGTCTTCACCGCGAGACGTTAAACTGCAAGCTAGTCAGGTCCCCCTGACCACGTTCCGGCCTCATGCCCCTTGGTTTTCGCCGACTTACCCACTTGCGGGATTGTACGGCATGGTGTGGGATTACGTCCTCATTCACGTCGGATTACTCACCGTACCTTACATATCCCCAAATGAGATGAATCCTCGTCCCGCATGATGTTAAACTACATCTTAAGAACTACGTGTGACTTGATTCCCATCTTCATGGGATACGTAGGAATGCTCGGACACCTCGTCTTGAGCACAACCCCAAGCTTTTCTCTTCCACTACCCCCCTGGGAATAGTTTCCTCGGAGGATCTTTGTGTAGCGTGGGGTAGGTTTTTTATCCCCTCTCATACAACCCCACTCACACAAGGATTGTAAGGGTCTCACCATGTGCCCACTCCCATTCTTCTATCCTCCCACGTCCTCACCGCATGACGCTAAACTGCATGGCCTTCAAGAACTACGTATGGCTTGATTCTCATCCTCATGAGATACGTAGGAACGCCCAGACATTTTGTCTGTTGGCCCAGCCAAAATCTTCTCCTTGGGTCAAGACATATGGCAGGGTGCACACTTTTGCCCCAACTCACATCGAGCAAGCCTCGACTCGGCTGCACATCCCCCCTGGAGATGTTTGCCTCTTTCGTGGATGGATACATCTATGCTTCACCCACTCCTTGACTGGGATTCCATTATTTTTTTCTCACACCCAGAGGGAACCCTATGAACGGCCTGGATACCATTCCCAAGGGCTCTCCTACCGATACGGGCCAACGCCCCCGAGGGTTTTCAAGCAACAAGCCGATACAAGTCCCGCGTTGTGAATTTGGTCAGCGGTCGATGCTCATTTGTTGCTCCCATATCAGGTTACCATAGGAACGCTGTGTTTCGAACATGGAAAACAGTGTCCAGGATCTTCGGGTCCACCCCGAGATGTCCCAGACATCGAGTGCAGTGATTCATTCTACCCCATACCAAAGTAACAAGCTCCTCCCCGGGTGGCGCTAGCAATCGGGCCCACGGCCCTGATTCCCCCTAGGGGTGTACGGTGTGGTGTAGGACTACGTCCTCATTCACGCCAGGATCATGTACCATGCTGTACGCCTTCTATTACGAGGCCCAGCCTCAGGCCCCTTGGCCTTCTCGGGTCCCCGACCCCCGTCCTCATATAAGACGTTAAATTGCAGACCCGTCGGGCCTTCCTGACTGATGCCTGACCTTAGGCCCCTTGGCCTTCTCGAGCCCCTCTACCCAACCTCTTACCCAGGGTGTACTGTGTGGTGTGGAACTATGTCCTCATTTACGTAGGGATCATGTACCCTGTCGTACGCCTTCCCTTACGAGGCCCAGCCACAGGCCCCATGGCCTCCTCGGGTCCCCAACCCTCGTCCTCATTTCAAGACGTTAAACTGCAAGCAGGTCAGGCTTTCCTGACCAATGCCTAACCATCAGGCCCCTTGGCCTTTCCGGGCCATGGACCAGGTCCTCTCTTATAGGAGTGTATGGTGTGGCGTGAGGTTATTTTCTCATTCACGTCGATCTCGTAATGACCATGCCATGTACCTCTCCCTCCTGAGCTGTTTCGTCGATCCCTTTTCGGCAGTTCACCGATGTGCCTAAGAGTGCTCTGGTTTATTACCTGGAATTCCAAGATTTACTCGGACACGTCCGCACCCGCTTTCCAGGCTTTGTATATCCCTGCATCAGGGCTTTCATCATCTTTCACACCAGGAGGGACCCCCAAGAACGTCCTGGATACTACGCCCAAGGGCTCTCCGACCGTTATGGGCCAACGCCCCCAAGGGTTTTGGACAACAAATCGATAAAATCCCGCGTTGCGAATATGGTCAGTGGTCGATGCTCGTTTTTCATTCCCACCTCAGGATAACGTGATATGGACACTGCCATTACACCATGGTTAACAGTTTTCCTCTATCGCCACGGCAACCTATTAGGCCCAAAATGTCGGGTGCACAATTCACACCCTTCATCACTTCACCGTGTCCAAGTAGAGTCTCGGAACTTTTGGTACTTTTCCTTTGTGCACGTCCACGCGTTGGGGGAACAAGCTGCATCAAAGGTGTCCTTCGGGGCTCTCTACCAACTCCCGTTTGACTCGCCCCAAGTATTGTGATGAGGATACACCCCTTGTTTCCCATACCGAGTTTAACTCACGTGGGCTTAGGAATCAGGTTGACATCTGTGCTTACTCGGGAAGTTGTCACCATTCACGGTCCGAGCTCTAAGAACATGAACTAAGATTCTCATCTGGAACTACGTTCAGCTTTATTCCCATCTTGATAGGATACATAGGAATTCCCAGACCCCTTGTCTTTGGGTCCAGCTTGAGTTCAGCAAATTCACCTCTCTGGTCCTGCCTTCAGGACCCCGATTACGGGACCGCGCGGCGCAGTGCGGGATTATGTTCTCATTCACGTCGGGTTTGCAATTTCTGCACTACGTACACCCCCGTTCTGAGAGTTAGCCCTCCTATTCCTTGTCCAGCATGACATTAAAAGGAACCCTTCAGAACTACGTGTGGCTTGATTCCCATCCTCATGGGATACGTAGGACCGCCCAGACGCCCTGTCTCCGGGTACAACCCATTTAGGGAACCAGTCTCTCCCCCTATTAAACCTCTTACCTCTATATAGGCCCCTCGGCCTAAGGTCTCCCTCTACGATTGGCATACAATGTGATGTGGGATCATGTCTTCGTCAATTGTGTTTTATAACACTGCGCACATTCCCCGCCTAGCATCGTCTCTGCTACGTCTGCGCTACATGACGATAAAATGCATGCTTGGTCCTATCATACGACCCTAAACTGTGACATTATCGTCCTGGCTGCACGACGAAAAACGACACTACATTGTGGTGACCTCGTTGTAGAGGACATCACGTTGGGTATTGGTCATGTGCCATTCCATTTGTCAATGCCCATCACGGCTTGATCCTTGTGGCGACACTACGGCCTACTACTCTAGGCCTGTAGCTTCACCCAAAAAAAAACTACTCACCTTAAAGAACAAACAAGATTTATCAAATTCCGCTTCTTTTAGTGCAAGGGCCACGCCCGCACTCCCCTTTTCCCCCGGAACTGGTATCTTACCATGTCACCTTTCAGAACTACGTATGGCTTGATTCTCATCCTTATGAGATATGTAGGAGCGCCCGGGCACTTCCCCGCGGGCCCAGCCTAACCTTTGTGTTTGGTCCCTCGACTCGAGCATTTTCCCAGAGAACTCATGGTAAGTAGGGCTTAGGTCCTCCTTCATGTCGGGCCTTGTTGCCATGTGTCCCCTGCTCCCTTTACCCATTTATGGTCTAAGGTCCATCAAGAACTACGTGAGGCTTGATTCTCATCCTTATGAGATACGTAGGAGCGCCCAGGCACTTCTCCCCGGGCCCAGCCTAACATTTTCTTTCGGTCCCTTGACCAAAAACCTCTCCTAAGGAGGTTGTGTGGTGTGGTATGGGATTACGTCCTCGTTCACGTCAGGTTGTTCATCGCACCACACACACCCCCTATTCCCATTCATGCCAGGTGTTTGAGTTACTCCACCATGTGCCTCTTATGTCTCCTCCCATCCATGGTCTGAATTCTACGACCCTAAACTAAGATCTCCCTATGGGAAAGGAATTTTCTCACTCTATCTAATATGTCTCGTTCTCGTATTTAGATGTGTTTAGACAAAGAGCCCGAAGTGTGGGATTTCCACAGAGACATCCCCCTCATCCCATGACCATGCTTCGTGATCTCTCTATTTGGATCCTCATCCTCTTCCACATCCAAAAGGACCCTCGGACGACATGGATACTAGGCTCAAGGGCTCTCCATGAGTGCTGGACCTAAGGGCCCTCCAATCGTTTCGGGCCAACGTCCCTACGGATATCTGACAACATTTGTGACATGGTCCCGTGTTTCGAACATGGTCAACGGTCAACCCTCATTTGTTTGTCCCCATTCTAGGCTAACGCGATATGGATACTGGGTTTCCGCCACGGTCAAGAGTCATCCTCCATCGTCACGCCACCATCATTGTGATCTGAATCTCCAGCACCATGATTCACACATTTCCACTTCCTCATGTTCAAGTGGAATTCCATCATACTTAGCTCTTTCTCTTCGTGCATCTAGGTGCGCTAAATGATCATGTTAGTGTCATTGGGCCGGTATTCACCGAGCTTCCCTTTGCCCTAACCTTCCCCTTTTTTTGTCGGGAAATTCCCACCACTACTGCTTGTTTCCCACACCGAGCACGACTCACGTGGGCTTAGTAGTTTTGGTAGGATGTGTACCAACATGGACAGGCTTCTCATCATCCCGCATGACGTTAAACTGCGCTTCCAGAACTACGTATGGCTTGATTCCCATCCTCATGGGGTACGTAGGAATGCCTGACCACTCTGCTTCGGGCCCAGCCTAATCCTCACTCCTGGTCCCTCGACCTGAAGAGTTTCCTCCGAGGGTACGTGGTGTGATTTGGACTCCAAGTCCTCATTCACGTCGGTTTCATATCTATTTCACTACATGCTCCCTATGATCTTCCCTTTTATTCCACTTCCTATCGTATGACGTTAATCTACAGGAGTCCATGTGTCCTCAGCGCATGACGCTAAACTACGGCTCTACCCTGAACAAGTTCAGAATTCCCCAAGATTACATTGGGAAGCGGTAAATCCCCACGCCATAGAGGCCTTGTCTGAATGAAGGAATGATCCATGATCAAACCAATGCGCCCATATGGTGTACTCCCACCACAGTGGTGTAACTACCTAAGTGTTGGATTATTTTCGGGAAAACCATCACTCCATATTCCACGCTTTGCGTGCCCCTTATTCGGACCCTCGTCCCATTTCATGTCTCACGGGACCCCCTAATGGCCTGGTCTCATGCCGCATTAGCTCACTTACCATCCTGGGCCAACGTTCTGGGAGACTGGTCATGTTTGGAAGGACCCCCTAACAGTATGGATGTTTGACCTATGGTCTGCCAACTCTCCTGGGTCAATGTCCCGAAAGATTGACTGACAATATTTGTGACATGGTCCCGTGTTTCGAACATGGTCAACAGTTGACCCTCAGTTTTTTCCCCATTACAGGCTAACACAGTAAGGATACCGCTTCTCCACCATGGTTAACGGTTGTCCTTTATTGTCACGCCATCCCCACAGTGCTCCGAATCTTGGGTATCATGATTCACACTTCCCATTTTCATCTGTTTGGACCGATTTCAGTGCCCCTGGCATTGCACCGTTCGTGCATAAGAGCACGCTGAAGAAACGGTAATTCGGCTGTCCTAAAAAGCTCCTTCTCCGATCAAGCCTCTCCCATCTTTTAGAAATCTGGACTGGTAATCCGAATCCCGGATGCCCAGAGCATGGTACCCACTCCTATGTTAGGTGGGATGAGAGGGCAACTATCCCCTGTTTCTCACATCGGGCTCGACCCACGTGGGCTTGGGGAATTGTCACTGAACGTCCCGAAAACATTGTAGGGATGTAACAAGGTGATTCAAACAGTGGAAATCGTGCGCGCTACGGAATTCAAAACAAAGGAAGGAAGAAAATTGAAGCAAAAAAGTACCAATAAACGGTTTTTGGTTTGTTACAATACCCGAGGGTCGACTCCCCCCATGGACGGGTTGATCCCATCGAAAGAGCATTGCAGCTCCGCCACCCATTGGCTTGTGGCGTCCAAGGCTTGCTGCCGCTGACTTAGCTCCCGCTCCTAATCGGCAGCGGCGGGGCGCAGCTCGTCCGCCTTGGCTTTGGCCCTCTCTACGACAGTTTGACCGGCAGCCATATTTCCAGATGCCTGCCTCATATGCTCTTCTGCCTCTTCCAACTGGGCCTTCAACCGTGAGACTAGCTCAGATTGGGCATTAAGAGAGGCTGAAAGCTCATCTGCCCGGGTCTGCATCTGTCGGACCTCTCCTTCAGCCTCCTGGAGCTTCTTGATGTTGGTCTCCTTCCTCCGCTGCCAGCCCACGCTGAGCCCATGATCATGCTCCCGGATCTTCTCAGCCATAAGATCTCGGATGAGTGCGTGAGGACGTTGGGCATCTACTCCCCCAACGCACAGTTCGCGCAACCGCGAGCAGAGTCTATCCATTTCGGCCATCCATTGCGCTTGGGGGGTGTCCTTGATGAAGCGCGTGATCAACTTCCACAACCGGCGGCGGACTATGCTGTTGTCTTCCTCGTCGGAGGCCGTTTCATCCCAGTCTGCGCGATTGGAAGGCTCATACGCTGGATAGACCCTTAGGAAATCCTCGATAGGATCAACATCTGGTGTTGAATCCAGTACGTCACCTGGCACCGAAGTAGGCATGACAAGGCTGGGACCGACCGGTTGATCCTCTTCCTCGGAGTCCACCTCAATGACTTCGGGTACGACCCTGCTGGTGGTCCCGCCAGTGATGATGTGTGTCGCAGCTTGAGGAGATGGGGGGACTGTCGCCACCATCACTCGAATGCCCCTAGGATGGACGCCACCAGACATCCTGACCAGTCTTTCCGCAGCAGCCCATGCCAATCGGAGAACTGTACGACAGAGGGGGACATAAACGTTAGTTGGCATGGTCTACATATGACGACAGGGAAACCTGTAGAGGAGACTTACAGAGATAGACCTCCTGGCACTGCTCTTGATCCGGTACTAACGGGGCCCCGAGGCGAGGCCCTCCATATACTGTTGGAAGGTCTGGAGATTCCAGAGGAGCCACCTCGGGTGCTCTGGTCCCACGAGACGCGGAACTGGACGCAGCCATAGGCGCGGGTTCTAAAGGTCTTGCATCATCACCCGCCGAGGGGAAAGAACGAGGCCTGCGAACAAGTTCCTCCTGCATGACTCAAACATCGGTGAGAAGTCCATAGTGACCCAAGAACGGATCGTAAGGAATGATGTTCAGAATTCTACCTCGAGAGCCTCCGTGAAATCGTCGGAATCTGAGCCTTGATCTCCGACCTCGCCCTCCTCCAACGGACTCCCTCCTCCAGCCTCATCCTCCCGAGAGGAGTCCTCTGATTCTTCCGATAGGGGGAAGCGCTCACTCAGATCGGCAGCCAATAACTGTGGGGGGACTGTCTGATTCAACAGTACCCTCACCCGGTCTGTCATTGGGCAAGGGACACCATTGGAGTGGACGTAATCCTCCAGCTCGTCCAGGTACTATTCTGCCTCTGCTGGAGACGCCATGAATCCAGCCCGAACTGGGCCTATGCCTGGTAATTCCATCCTGAGGCGATTCAGGTGGTCCCATATCTCGGGTGGGATGAGGAATTGTCGATTGACATCCCAAATGTCCCAGGATTCCGGGAAGACAGCATCCTCTGCCATGTCGATATGACGCAGCCGCTTCCCCGGAGCCTAAGTGGATATCCTACGAAATCCCTTCGGTGGCTGCCCCTCCGGATGACCCTGCTCTTCCAGAATCACCAGATCCACCGCTGCTTCCATACCCTCGGCTGGTGCAGGTCTTGCCGCCATGTCATCCCCGCTACCGTGAGTGGCCCTAGCCGCCCTCCGACCCCAACCTCGAGATAGCGGAGGCTCACCGTCACCAACCCGAATAGTTGGATGATTCAGAATCTCCCCTGGGTATGCATCCTCCCAACTAATGGCATACTCCCTCACCAGTCCGAAAGTAGCGGTGGATGGAGGCAATGCAATTCGCATCTTCCCATCTTCCCGTGTGAACATGAGCCACATCTGCCTCATCACACACGGGTGCTCCTTGTGATGAACCTCCCAGTAGACCTGCGGGGTCAGCCGCTGGAGGCACCGAAACTGCCTCGCAAACCGATGCGGGGTGTACGGTTTGAAGAGTGGCTCACGATCTACTCGTGCCACCAAAACTCCACCTTGAAAGGCCAGGAGGTAAGCCCGATATTCTTCCGTTCCCCACCCGTCATTAGTAAGTATCCCCTTCGGCAATGGGAAGGGGTGGAAATTCAACTCATCCGCCCTCCACACCCAATTCAGAACCATCAGAACAGCTAGTTTGAACGGGAAGCTGTCGACCGCGTTCAGGATGGAGGGGTGGAAGTTCGATCCCAGCGGCGAAATGGGGTTTGGATACTCATAAATCCCCCTTATATGCGCTGCGATCCACCCATACAGGAGGTGTAAGGGCCCGCATATCCTTGGCGGCTTCTTACCCTCGCTAATGTGCCGCATCATTCTGTATAGTTTGGTGAGCCTCGAAATCCCCAGATTGATCTGCTTCCCCATGGCCAACATGGACGCCATAATAAATGAGCTGGGCCGCACCCCCATGCTTGTATCCCTCACCGGTAGGATCCAACCACAGATGAGAGCCGCGATGAATGCCTCCAGCCTGACTATCGGTTGTTGTTCAGTGATGACACTGAAACCCCAAGTCTTCCATTGGTTGTCCCCCAAGAACTGCCAATACGAGTGCCCCTTTCCCCGTTGGGCCACCCTCGGACAAGTTCGAGGCCTCAGAGGGAACTCTCAATTCTCTGGGAAATTCAGGAAGCACTTGAACCATCTCCTAAAGTGGACATCCCTCACTGCCTCCTTGTCCTCTCCAGGGACGAGCGCCATCAGCTCTGACGCTAGTCGCGACATTTGCTCTATATCCTCCCACGCGCTCATGACATGGAGGAACTCATCATACATGGCCCCCAAAATCAGAACCCCAGAAATCTTGTGGACATCCCACAGGCTGATTCCCACCTCCCCGTGGTGCAAGTGAAAGGTATTGGTCCTAGACGACCATCTGATCAGCAATTCCGGGATCAGTTGCTTTGGTTGGTAAATGTGGAATTGGGAGGCCCATGCCGCCTCATACAACCCCACTCTCCTCAGCTCTGCCCCAAACTCCTCGCATGAGGCACCTACCCAGTAGGCCCAGGCCCAGTTGTCAGTAAATTTGCCGCCCTGGCGTAGGTCCCACTCATCGGACCATCCCTTCTTCAAATCCTGCAAATCCGCCTTCAGCATGGTACGGTAGAGAGGAGGGGACGTCTCTGGTTGCAGTGGACTCCCGTCAATATCGTTCACATGGTTGTAGAGACAGTCAGCGGTGATGGGTGTGAAGTCCTCCTGTGTGTGACCATCGGCTTCCCTGAACCATTGGTGCTGGCATGGTGTACTCTTGAACCAGCAAGCTGGTTCATCCCTACTCGCCCAGGGATGAAGACGTCATCCCCCAGCCCAAAGCCGTACAATGGAAGCTTCTTACACTACGGATAATTCTTCTGACCCTCCGATAGCAGATCTGTCAAAGAAGCATGGTCCGAATGGCTTCGGACCATCTCCCCAAGGCCTAGACAGTTGGCCATCTCATCCCGACGGGCATCATCTGCAAGCACCCCCAATACAGCCTCTTGATGGGCCATTTCGATTCCGGCCCTCAGAAAAGAATTTTTTTCAGCTGGATCTTGAAGCTGGATCGTGAAGCCGGATCGCGAAGGTCGGTCATGAGACCAAGCCGCGAAGTCTGGCCGAGGCCGACAAGCAGAAGTTCCCTTGGCGCGGACGCGGAGTCAGAGACCCGTGGTTCGCCGTGAAGCTCGATTCACGGAGGGCGGTTGCGGAGTATGCGGAGCTTCACGAAGTCGAGAGCACAAAAATACAAGGAAGTCACGTGAAGACAAAAGATGTCGACTCCCCTATTTATAGGCAGTGACCCCGGAGCATCGCGGCGCGCCTCGCCCACGCGGAGCATCGCGGCGCGTCCGGATCCGTGGCCCCGGTCAGCACCACGGGCCCCCTTCGCGTAGCTGCATCGCGAACCACCGACAATTTTGGAGATTTTCCCTCAGACTTCGACCCTTCACCATCAGCGGCTCCAAGTCTGAGGGGGGGGGGGGGAATTTGTTGGCGCCAAAATATGGCCCGAAAGGAAGGGACAAAAAAGAAGGCTGGCACGCTGCCTCGCAAAGTACCGATGCGAAGCACCACCGCGAAGCACCCCGAGCATCATGGTCTCGTGAAGCTCCAGAGGTGGTAACTCTCCGCGAACGAATTTGACATTCGTGAGCCCACCGCGAAGCTCCAGAGGCGGTTACTCTCCGCGAACGCATTTGACGTTCGCGCGCCCACCACGAAGCACCTGAGGCAGCGCACGAGTTCTGCTTCGCGGCGCCCCTTCCCTATAAACACTGGACTCCCCCTGAGTCCCGAGGATGGACAATCCGACCTTTCGGCTTCTCCTCTCCTGAATCGCGAAGCACCCTTTTCCCCCGTGAATCATGAGCTCCGCGAGGTACTTATACTTCACGAGATGCCTTTGCTTGGTCTCATTTTGACCCCCTCTTCCGAGAGGGATGCCCTTCGCGAAGCTCAAGGGCATTCGCGAAGGAAGGGGACTCCCAAGGGAACCCGGGCATCCGCAGAGCATTTATGCTTTGCGAAATACCCAAGCTATACTAGTAATCCCTATTCTAAGGCAGGATCACTATACATCGCGAAGCACATTGCATCGCAACACCCTGTTTCGCGAGGCACCCCTTCTTCACGAGGCAGTGCTCCGTGAATACTGTTCCACTTCGCGAAGCACCCTCCACTCACACATATTCCCCATTCTAAGGCCAAGGCACTCCTCTTCGTGAAGCACACTCCTTTTCTTGGCGATTCCTCTTCCCGTGCGACCCTCCAGGTTTGCACGATGTGATTTCAAAGTCCGATGGACAATACCACACGTAGCGTTGCTTCGCCTAATGCTTCTTCGCATAGGCACGCTGATAACTATTGCTTCTTCGCATAGACAAACTAACGTGGACCCCTTGATGGTTTTCTCCACAACCCCCCTTGAATATAGCCTTACTGGTACCTTCCCTTCCCCAAGGACCAGAGGGTGCCAGTTATGTAAGTCCTAGGGGTGCAGAATGAACCCACCTCGTCCGAGCTTCAGGACGTTAAACTGCCAAGCACCACGTCCTCAACACATGATGTTAAACTGTGACCCGACCTCGTGCCTCTCACGAAGGGTCCCCCCCAGCTCAAACATTTTTTACGCCACTCGTCTCCACGGGGTGGAATCACCCATCCATAAGGGATGATATCCTCCTTATTGGAGTGGTGTATGTTCTCGGGAGAAGGGCAACCCTAGTTCCCCAACAGATGGCTGCACCCCTGCATCTCCATACTTCCCCACTACCAAGGTCAGTGGAGGGCGTGATAAGGAACGAGGAACCTCCTGTCATTGGTCCCAAATCCCTCTTTCGCTGCGCTTTTCCGCACTCCGGGCTTCCATCCTGGAGTAAGTCCCAGCACCATGGGCCACCTAACGCGTAAGCCCCTCTTCGCTTCTCACGGATGCACCCTACGCGACGTGATCGTCAGGTCCTTGCAACATCTTGTTTCTCACACCGAGAGTGACTCACATGGGCTTAGAGTGAGCACCGACCCTGACCCCTACCTTCAGCGAACTACGAGGAATTTGATCCGTGTCAAGGCATGGTACGTAGGAAGCCTCCATGAGGTTCAAGCCACATTACTCGGTCGTTCATTCACGTCGAGTTTCGCCCTCGTCCGGCATGACGTTAAACTGCACGCCTCGTCCCGCATGACGTTAAACTGCATACCCTTGTCCAGCATGACGTTAAACTATGTTCCATCAATACAGAGAACTACGAGGACTTTGATCCATGTCAAGGAATGGTATGTAGGAAGCCTCCATGAGGTTCAAGCCACATTACTCGGTCGTTCATTCACGTCGAGTTTCGCCCTTGTCTGGCATGACGTTAAACTGCACGCCCCGTCCCGCATGATGTTAAACTGCATACCCTCGTCCAGCATGACGTTAAACTATGTTCCATAAATCCAGAGAACTACGAGGACATTGATCCGTGTCAAGGCATTGTACGTAGGAAGCCTCCATGAGGTTCAAGCCACATTACTCGGTCGTTCATTCACGTCGAGTTTCGCCCTCGTCCAGCATGACGTTAAACTGTATGCCCCTTGTCCCGCATGACATTAAACTGCACACCCATTTGAACTACGAGGTCTTTGATCCATGTCAAGGCATGGTACGTAGGAAGCCTCCATGAGGTTCAAGCCCATCCATCATCCAACTCACGTCGAGTTCTACCTGTGTCCAGCACGACGTCGAACTACAATTCCAGTCTGACGGCAAGCCGTTGTGACCAACCCGAACTACGAGGACTTTGATCCATGTCAAGGCGTGGTACGTAGGAAGCCTCTACGAGGTTCAAACCCACCATCCGGTCGTTCCGACCTCATTCACGTCAGTTCACCTTCGTCCCGCTTGACGTTAAACTGTATTCCACAATTTGAACTACGGAGACTTTGATCCGGGTCAAGGCATGGTACGTAGGAAGCCTTGCAGAGGTTCAAGCCCAACAATCATTGGCCCAGACCGTCTCCTTGTCGGTGTGCCAAGTTCCCCCCATTTCTACCCGAACTATGAGGACTTTGATCCATTTCAAGGCATGGTACGTAGGAAACCTTCCCAAGGTTCAAGCCCACCCCTAGTGGACCCACGGGTCTACTTTTACGTCAGTTCGCCGACGAAGCCCCTGTGAACTACATGGTCTTTGATCCATGTCATGACATGGTACGTACGAAGCCTCCACGAGGTCCAAGCCCACCACCACTAGGACCCTCCTGGTCCTCCCCATTCATGCCAGTTCGCTGATGATGCCCATCGGACCAAGTTCCACCCTCATGCCGGTTCACCAGCACCATCCAAAACTACGCAGACTTTGATTTCCTGCCATGGGGATACGTAGGAAGCCTCTTCAAGGCTCAAGCCCAACTTCACTGTCGCCCATGCGGTGGTCCCATTTCATTCCCCCTCCACTCCATTCATCCATCTATCAACCATCTTGATTCTCGCCCAGACCGTCATATCTCGGTGAGACCACGTCGATACGCTCCTCTTCACAGCCGCCCATGGGCTAGTCCCAGTATCAGCACCCCTCCAAGGGAAACCCCTCAATTCGATCTATTCTAGTTATTGCTCCGATTGGGTTGATCCGTCTCTGCTGGATGTTAAACTCACAACGTACCCTGTGTTAAACATGGGAAGCTGAGGAAAACCTCAGATATGTGTCTATGGCATATAATTCCCCATGCTCGATGTGGGATGCCTCGGGCTTCCACGCCCTCGAGAAGCCTTGTGACCAGGGATAATAGACAGACATGCCAGGTTCCCCAGCATCCAAACACGCTACTGATGCCTCAACGTGACTACTCCCCTAACTGAAGGTTGCTGCCCTGACCGGACCCTTTGGAATGTCCCGACAGAAGTAGTGTAATTAACCAGCGCCCATGGAAACATGGCATTGGGAAGAGTTTCACGAACCACGTATTAAATCTATGAGGGAGACCCAGACTAGGTGACGAGTTCTGAAGAAGAATCCACAGAAGGAATAACTGACATCCCATCATCCCGTTTCGATCAAGGAGAAGACATCCCTGAATAAGGAGCAAATGTCGCCCGCCTTTGGAAAGCGGGAACGCGGGGAAACAAGCGCAACGTGTCCTCCTCCACGGACGAACGGATGCGCACGCCCCGACGAAAGCGTCAGAAACAATTATGCTGTGATGGAAATATTTTTATGAATTCCTTTATCTTATATGAATTGTTTTATGATGTCATGTTGTTTAAGATTCCCATTTTTATTACATTAGTTATGCTATGATGTATGGTTTATGATTTTGTGGCACACATAAGAATGGTATCATTATGAGATGGGTGGGACCTATATCTCCCTCCAATTCATTGGGTAAATATTTTATATCTCATGAGATAGACATGGTAGGAACGGCAGGTTAAACTGGTTCAGTGAAACAGGACTGGAACGAGGAGTGAACTCGGTTCAAAAATGGACTTTGTCCACTAAGATAGTCTTGGAAATGAGTCTTGAATAATAAGAAATGATTCTCTATGGTTATGTGTGTATTCCAAAAAGTTTCATGTTTTAAGTTATGTTTATTGAGATTACATTTCACTACCATGATTTATCCCATGTTATGAAATTATGATCTCTTTTGCAGGGTAAGATTTCCAAAATGTTATGTTCTTATGAATTTGATGTGATTGATATTTATTTTGTTTACCCTTACTGAGCATTTGAGCTCACCCTTTTGTATGTTTTCTTTCCCCAGGTCAAGAAGAAGGTTATTAAGTAAGATATTCCAAAAAGGGACTATAGATATGATGAAATAAATGGGAGATAGTGTAGATTCTTTATGAACCAGTTGTTTATGTTTCCCAGTTTCTAAGGACACTATACCTATACAGTCCTTTCATGGTGTTGTTATATGTTGTAATAAGTATGCTTTAATTTTGAAGTATTAACCATGTTTGTAAAGTATGGGTTTATATAAGATCAGGTCCAGATAGAGGTGAATCGGTATCCGGGAGAAACTTCGGACCCAAAGTTTTTGCGTTTACACCATGAGGTAGGATGGTTTTTTACCCTAGTCCCCATATATTTTTTGTTTTCAATTTTTAGAGCCTTATTATGATTGAAAAGAACACATGTTGGTTTATTTGTGCATAATTGGGGGAAAAGGGTGGTTTTGTAAGGTTCATAGGGGTTTCCAGTTTGGAAATCATGACTACACAATATGTATGTCTAAGAACACATGCCTTGTGTTCTTAATATTTGGGGAAAAATAGAAGAAGAAGAAGAAGAAGACTACATAGCGTGTAGTCTATAGTAAACTCCATATATTTTAACTCAATCTACGATAGAGTACATAGCCATATGACACATCTAGGGGGGACTTAGTCATGTAGGGTACACATTCCCAACCTCATGTGCACAACACGTTGTGTGTGTGTGTGCATGGAAATATAGGGACACATGGTCATGCCATGTTGGGGACATGGGTAGGTACCCCGTGTAGTGTTCACATTTTGTACCTAACAAAACCACATGTAATTTAGTATTACGTGCCATGTTTTTTCTATATAACACACCTAGTACACACTGTGTAATTCCATGTTGTTACACTTTAGATGGTTTTGGATGTTTTGAAACCCGAGATTTGAAATTGGACATGACAGGAGTCCATTTTGAATTTTTTCCACAAAGATCCTGATGGTGGGATCCTTTTGACATATAGATGACATATTGATGGTTTTTTGTAACAACTTTGTTTATCTGGAGGACAAACTTGAGGTATGATTTTAAAATTTTCCAGCAGGTTGGGCTGTGAGCTATGAGGATCAAGTGAGTGTTGTAAGTTCGATGTTTGGTCTAGCCTAATATTTCCATGGTGTATTTCATGAGGTTCCTTGGATGGATCCCAAAATGTGGAACTTAGTATTATCTATGTAGAGATCTTTGTTTTTCATGCATATTAGGTATAGTTTCATGATGTTGGGTAGTAGAGGGTTAGATCCTTTCTTAGTGGGTCAGTGGTGGGGGTTCCTTCAGGTTTGGTTGACCTCATAGGATTATAGTTTTGTTTGAGTGTTGTTATGGTGTTGATTTGAGTTTTAGGGACTCTTAAGGATGCCTCTAGTAGGATGGTTTCTAATTAATTGATCTTTGGATGTCATGGTTGGCAGTTTAGAATGTCCCTATGGAATTGGTTTTTTATACCCTATTAGAATGTTTTTGATCAAGGGATGATTGGAGCCCACTGAGGGCTGCTTGAGGATGTTTCTTGTGATATGGATTGTCCTGATAGTAAGTTTTTTATAAGGTATTGGGAAAGGATGCCTCATCTTGAGTTATAGTTATGAGGATCCAAGGAGGGGTGACATTGTTTTTATGTGGTCTGAGAGGACCAAGTACGTGGTTGATTGATAATATGACCATAACCAAGTTAGTGTGCTTGTTTGGTATTGGTTATTCTTGTTCCCTTGGGACTTGAGATGATGTTTGAGACAATGGGGATGGGTTTTTGATGTATGAGATGGAATTTTTTCCCACCATTGTTTTATTCATTTGTTGTGGTTGATAATTGGATTATGCCCATAGGAAAGTTTGATATGGTTGGGTTTCCACATTTTGGAACATGTTTTTCTATTAATGGTTCTGATTATTGAGAGTGATGGAGAAATGATCCCCGAGTATGGTTTCAGATATTTGAAATTGGGATTTTGGACATGATTCTACATGAATGGTCACTATACTATATGGATTAGGTGTTAGACTGAGGCTCTATACATAAATAGTATAATTTCTTGTTATATTCCACAGTAATTATATAGAAATGGGTGGTATACCAGCTGGATGGATTGTGTAATAATGTTATACATCCATGGCTTGATTGTTAGACAATTATTCCATGCACATTAATTTATATTGTTGAGTATGGTGTATGTGATGTCACATGAATGTGGTGTTGTTCTTTACTGCGGTTCTGAAACATGAGGTATACTATGAATAAAGTGTCAGAATAAGGCTCTAGACATTGATAGTATACTTCATGGACAATATTCTAGAATGATTCTCTAGTTGATGATTGGATTCCATGAGGAATAGGATATTATACTGATTATCCTTCTCCTTGGGCTAGGCCAAACTGATTTTATAGGAACCAGTAATGTTATGTATAGATGATTTCTAGGTGGATCTTCTGGGCACTACCTTTATATTTTTTTATTCATTTGTTAGTCTTGAGGTTCTGTAATGGTACTGACGGTTTTTATTTATGGATTATATAGTTGATTTATTCTCTAGGCATTATTATTTTGATACATGAATTTTATGTTATACTGATTGTCTAGGAATTGATGTACTTTTTTGTGGAAACTAGGAAAATTGTGTCCAGGTGATATGTATGTGAAATTATTGGGTCCTAAGTACCCAATATAGGATGAATGAGCTCAGTATCTCTTATAATAGGTCTTTCATAGGATGCATCGTTAGATTTTTTTGTTTTGGTTATGGCTTCCATTGTTATAGATCCGACCTGTTTTTTGGGATCCACATTCAATGAGACATGCTCAGAGATACTCCTTCATTGAAAAAAATAATTTATAGACGATTAATTTCTCACACCTGTGGATTGATGTGCATTTTATTTCTATTTTTTAGTTGTGTTTTGGATAGTCTGATCATATTTTATGAGCATCCACTTATGGAAATAGTTTATAGGTTCAAAGTTGAGGGTGGCATACTGAAATTTATTTCTCAACCCATGTATTTTCAACTCAGTGTATTTGAAGACCATATGTAAAATTTTAGGTTGATACAAGATGAACAATATATCAGGATGGGGCCCAATATTTCATGGTTGGACAAGATTTTCATGGGGGCAAATATCTCGTATGATAAGTCTTGATGTTGTATGTTGTTTCATTGATTATCAGGAATTTAGTATATTTAATTTAATTACGTCATGTTTTAGTTTCAGTTTCTTTATTCTTTTATATTATCTTATGTGTATGATGTTTTGTTATTTTCTTCATATTATTCACTCCGATATGGGTGTGTCGTCTTATCACAGTTCCAACATAGACCCCACTTCTATTCAAAATCATTTAGTGTATTAGGTTTCATACTTGATTAACGTGTCACAGTGGACTAGGGAACTGGTTTAGTGTCTCCCAGTATGGGGCATTACAATGCTTGAAGAATAGCTGATACACTTCAATGAGTGTTTTTTATTTTATTTCTTTCTCCACCTACATAAAATATTATTAAACCACAATGATATAGTGACCTCATTATCATACCTATAATTATATTTTTTCAATAAAATGAACTAACCTGACTCCACTTATATTAAATTGGTTGGGAAATCATCATTCATGTGTACGACGGACTACCACCTCATGAACCGATGTCATTCATTTATCCATTCCCACCTCCCACAGTTTGGTATGAAGATGGATATAAATTGGATATATGATTTTTATAAAATAATTATACCAACCGAGTAATTATATAATATATAAAATTTTATTTTCCATTCCCTAGGGGATATGATAATTCATTTCGTGTGTATGGCAGACTATCGCCTTTTGAGGTTATGTGATTGGTTTTTCACAAACACTTTACATAGAAGGTAATAAGGATATAATAAATGAATATATATATATATGAAATATATATATAATATATATATATATAATATTTTTTATGTAAGTTTGATATATTATTTACCTTTCTAAGGTTCTATTTGTTGTTAAAATGTAAACGGTGGTCATGCATATGTATGACCTATCGTCCCCATGAATAGTGTAGTTCAATTTATATTTATAAAATTAATGGATTAATTTAAATACGTATATAATTATTATATGTTATTTATATGGAATAATTAAAAATATGGAATTTATGGAACCATGGTCAAATTAGGAAGTCCAAATATACCAAATCAAGACCTACATGAAAACCTGAGTTATTACCAGAAACATAATTTTATCTAGAAAATTTTAATACACAGGTATTAAATTCTCATAAGTATATAATATATGGTATGATTCATAATATTATTATTATTTAATATATGTATAATAAAATTATATTTAATATATAGTAGTTATGAACATGTATAGAGGAAGTTAATACTTAAGGTAATAGATTTCTAAACTCTCTTTTATTTCAATGAGACATGTGAATATTCCCCACTCATTTCCTTTGTGTGGTTTATTTACTACCCCTTTGAAAATTTATATCACGAATAATTTTTTTTCATGATATTTATGGTTTCATATCTTGTTATTCTTTATGGGGTATTATCATTAAAAATATTACTAAATTAGTAAGTGATTTTTATCTCACTTTTATTTTCAATGATACAAATTCCATATTCACCACATGATTCCATTATATACTGTATATAAATCTCATGAATTTATTGTATGATTATTATACTTAAAATAATTTTCAATTAAATATCCATTATAGTTTAACTCTTTCATGTGGTAAATGGTTCAAAAGTTACCAAAATAGTAAGACATCTTGGTCTCAATTTTCCTTCTTTGAGACGTATTTAATGTTATGCACCTATCTTATTGTATGTTTTGTATATACAAATTTTTTTACAAGTAATATCATGAATTTATTTATTATCATGATATTTCTAGTTACATTTTTTATATTCCTTCATGGGGAATACTTTTCAATGTTACAAATCTGGTGATGATTTTATGTTACAATCAAATCATTTATTTGGATTATTTATGATTCTGATTCTGATGATAAATTATTATGACCCCACACCCATGAAATTCATGAATTTTATTATCCTATAGTTATTTCATGATAATAAATGTTTTCCCTTTTCATTCCTCTCTTTATATACTTAGGAGACCAAAAAATAATTTTTTTTATGTAAAACCATCTTTTCTGTTGAAAACCATTTTCTTAAAAACCCATATTTTCTAAAAATAGTTTCAAATTGTTTTATGTCAAAAAAAGTGTTTTAAATTGTAAATTATACATTCCTATAGTAATTAGTTAGATTAATTTTAAATCTTTATTTATAAGTTTTCAAATTTATTTTTAATGAATTTTTTTTAAAATGTTATTATTTAAAAAAAGAAAATTTCAAAGAAAATTTATTTTTATTCAATGAAATGTTCCAGGTGGTATTTAAAAATAATTTTCCATCTCAGATAAAATCTATTTTAGTTAATTATTCCTTATTGGGGTTATGATCCAAGGACACCATTCATATTATTTCTATCAAGGGTTTATGCTTATAATGAAAAGATATTTATGAAACGTGTTTCTCTCCCATGGAATATTCCATGATAAAATTTAGATTAAGCCCACTTATTTTTCCATAGGTTATGATATGATGAAATAATGAAATTAATATGAAAATGGTCTATTTTACACAGTTTATGATAAGATGAAATATTTATGAAACACTTTTCATTTCACTGTTTATTATATGATAATTATTTGTGCTCTTGTGGCACACATGTGTATTATTTTCATTATGTGATAATTGGGAAATATCTCTATCCAATTCATCGAGTAATGATAAATGTTTTATAAGATTAGATGGTATATAGATGGTTATACTAATCCAGAAAAGGACGGTAAATGAGTTGTTTTCCCATGTACAAAAAGGAGGTTACATGAGTGGTTAGACCAAGACCAAAAAAGAGGGTGCATGAGTGGTTAGACCATTCCTGAATGAGTGTATGTTGGAGGTTATCTCTAGCCCACATGAGGGACACATGTGGTTATATGAAACCTAACATGTTTTTAATTTATTATCGGGTACCCTTGATTGAATATTTTCTATGCTTATTTTTTCACCACAAATTGATATCTTATAAAAATGTTATGATCTCATGGATCATGTTCATTAATTCCCTTATGATTCATTCCTTATGAACAACCAATATTTATACCATGATTTATTATGATGATCTATGATTTTTTGTGTATGAACTTCATAAGTTATGTTCAATTTATCATACACTTATAATTGTCTTATTATTTCATATGATAATATATTAATATCTCTTATTTTTTCCCTTACTGAAAATTTGAGATAACCCATTCTTGTATTTATTTTCCTCAGGTTATGAAAAATGGTTTTATATAGGGTATGTTTACGAAGATTAATAAATATAAACATCTTTGTGGAAAACATTGATTATCTTTCACCATATTAGAAGACTGTGTACCAAAATTTCAATTTCACTAAACCATTACATTCCCAAATCATGTGTTTTTTGTAATATATTGAATATATATATATATATGTATTATCTATGTATAAGAATCCGATTTCACTATATTTATGATTTACAGTTTTTGAGAATTAGGTAATAACTCTCATATAACAAATATATACAATATTAATTTATTACATCCACTTATTGTCCATTTTTTATAACACAAAACATTAAAAACAAAAAATATTTTTTCACAAAAAAATTATCATGATTTAAAACATGACTTCATAATTGTTTATAATCATCCTTAAAAACTGTAAAAAGATTTTTAAAAAAGTATTAGGTGTACCAAAATCCCAGTAGGTGTCTTATAAACTGATGAAAATAGCATGTTGGTGTATTGGAAAATCATAAGATAGTGTAATAGTATATTTCATTAAGATAATAAACAATGAGATAAAAGAAATGATTAATTACACCTGAAATCATCCTAAATTCATTGTGGTTTTTCAAAAAATATATTATAAGAAAAAATAATAGAAAAAATAATAACGATGATGGTTTCTTAAAAACAAAAGATAACAAAAAAACATTTTCCAAAAGATATACCTTTTACCCTTAGAGGGAACAATCATTCCTTTAAACAAAATGTAATTATATTGCCTTAGAAAATCATAATATTTCCATGAAAACTATAACAACCCATCCCCCACTGCCTGTGTCGTGACTACCCAAAGCCCACCTTCCACGGGCCAAGAGCTGGTGACTAGCACCAAAAAGGGGAAACCCAAAAAGGGACAACATATCCTTTAATCTTGTACACACATAGACAGGTCACACTGGACACAATAAAAACACCACAGAAAGGAGTAGTACAACCAACACTAAAAACCACCACTGAGAGTAAAAGTATGTATTGAAAGTAAACGGGGACAATATACAAGACCAACTGAAAGAGTAGTATAGAAAAAAGAATAAGAATCTCTAAAGATTGTCTGCCAAGGATCTTACATGAATTGTAGATATAGGTCATTATTGTGGCTCACTACATCAACCAGTCACCTCCGTGTACCATCTAGCCCAGGCTCTACAAAGTCTTAGTCAAGCTATCCTTCATTTGCACAAGACACGACAATGTGTGGGAAAATCCCATGGAGGGGGGAGTATAACAATACACAGTAAGGACCGCAAGACCCCCAAAGGTCACTCGGAATTCCACAAGGAAAAACCACAATTCATGATCTCAATCACATGTCACAATGTAAAAGACTCAACTCAAAATAGGTATAACATAAAGTACAGATATAATTATGATTAGTCGTAAAGATAGATTATCATATTATTTTGAGAAGTTCTTCTACTAATCAATGAAGGGTATTTATACTACGGATCTAAAAATAGTCGCTCTGCAGCTGATCCACAAATGGTTGCTCTAATGGTGATCCACAATGGGTCACTCTGCTGCTGATCCATGACAGGTCACTCTACGGCTGATCCACGTCGGGACGCACTGCTTCTGATCCATGAAGGGTCACTCTCATGTTGATCCCTAAAGCTTTTCTTCTATACTGATCCAAAATGGTTTGTTTTTATGCTGATCCATGAAGGGTTACTTTTATGATGATCCATGAAGGGCCGCTCTTCATTCTTCATGTCAGACCCAGCCACTAGATTTCCTCACTAGGAACGCATGATTTCAGTAGGATCCTCTCCTCAATCCATTGGTTGTATCTCAACTGCCATGAAGTCCAATATATAAGAAACACAAAGGAAATTATTTTCGTAAGGGTTACAATGTGACAGACAGTACGTCAATCAAATACTCGGTCTGTAAGATATAGGGAAAGGTTAATAGGGCCCTATTGGATTTGAGTCGGATCCAACCCGATCGTACTTCAACTTATGCCAAAACTGAATTGGAGTATCTCAAAAGAACTGCCTCATTTCAAGGGTTCTCTCTCCATATAAGGTGCATCAATTAGTCGCTTGGTCTGATAGTTATTGGCGTTTTAGTGAAATAAGGCTGGTTGGGTCCGGTCCGACCCGGTCGGACCAAACCGACCCAACCCAGTCCAAGGGCCTGACATGGGTACAACAAGGGTCCACCCCAGCCAGCCCTTTGGGCCCATAGGTCCATCCCGGTAAAATCAATCTGGGCTTGGAATGGGTATGGCCCAGTAATACGGGTCTGGGGTGGCTCGGCTGGCAGGTTTTCCCCGCGGGTGGCCCAACCTACATGGTGGGAAGAGACCCAACTATAGAAACCCAACCCAGACATGGATCAGCTGAGTTCGGTTATACAGCCAGCTGGCTCTGCCCGTTCGTCCAGCAATGTTAGCCGAACGACCGACCGAGTCCCCCACACACGGTCGACGGACTGTGGGCCTTCAATACATACGAGCATCCGGAGGCGGCCACACCACCTCACTGCCACCCACCACCCGCGACCGTAACCACAGGATGCTTTCGATCGACGCTGGCACTTCCACTGTCACTAGTGCACTAGTTGGGGGCTCAGCGGACCACTATACATGCTATTATGGTCCTTTCTTCATGCCCCTATGCCTATAGTCCTCGGGAATCGCCTTCTTTACCACGAAGGCTTGAAATCAATATCACCTATTACATTGAGAATATGACCACCATGAATGCACGGGTGGGGGTGCTTGGTCCTTGTTTGTGTCTGCTAGGTCCCTCTGTGTTAGAGGGGAAATAGAAAGGGGTAGGTTCCGGGATTGACGTAAAATCATACTATCAAAAAATCCCACACAAAACAAAAAGCGAAACACCCTCCCATAAGAACATTCGATCGGTGGATCAACCCGTTCATTGGTTGACCACACTCATTTTTTTAGAATGAAGAAATGGGAAATTAAACACAAATAAAAACCCTACCTCTTTAATGTTCGATGCTGAAGTGTTTTTTCTCAAGGTTTTAAGGTGTCGAAATATCATTGGGATACATTTATCTAGGTTTTTCGAAGTCCATGGCGTCTCTCCGATGTTCTTCGTCGTTCATCGTTGGAGAGGAAATTCACCTGAGTTTCATCATAGAATCATCCATGTTTTCATTCCCAGACCCAACACATGGTATTATTTAATGAAAAAAAGGCATAGTGATGGTTCACCCATTAATAATTCTAATTTAATTTTCATCATTTAATGAGCCACATTTAATGATCCATTATGGTAATAGTGTCACTGTTTCAAATGAGCCATTATTTACCCTCCATTAATGTGCCTCGTCGCCGCCTTGTTGCTGCAACGCAGTGTCATCGTCCTCAATCCAACAGTGAGAAAAGAAATAAAATAATTATTTTAAATAATTATTTTATTTTTCTAGAAAAGATTAAAAATTTACTTTTTCACTCGGCCCATGCTGGTCAAAGTTAAGTCATTTCTAGGCGAATCATGGTGTTCTAGATTCAACGGTGCCGTCATGTTTTTTATCCGAGCACCAGTTCAAAATATAGAAAATTCCGCTGCCATGTTTACTGAATGTATCACAAAAAAAGTTCAAAAAAATAACAGTCATCCAAGACCTACGCCATCTGTGGTTAGTCTCAGAATAAGTGGAATACACCCTCCCGAGATCAATAGTACACTGAAATTTTAAATCTAAATTACCATTATTGATTTATAAGAATTTTACAATAAAATAACTGTTAGTAAATTATTTTATTTACAGCCAAAAACTAACTTTCATAATTGCTCTGTGTCAGCCAATGTTATGAAATTCTTAAGAAAACAATACCTTCATGAGCTTAGAGGTGGTCTCAGATTTTTAATCCAATTCACCGTTCATGAGTTATAATCATTTTAAAACTAAAATAATTTTTATTTAATTATTTTATTTATTGTTATTCCATTTTTGGTTTTTCTAATTAAAGGTCTTCACTAACTAGAATTAAGTCACGACTAGGGTAAATCCACAATCCTGAATGCAATGGTTCCCTTATATTTCTTATCTGGAAACATGTTTAAGAGTTATTCAACTTTTTCAATAAAACCTCTCACACGCTCTATTTAAAGATTAACATTTTTCAACAGATAATTATAAACGCTCTAGGCTTCGGAATCCCATGCTATAAAATTTCTTAGTCTCAAAATATTTCAATATAATTAAAAAAATTACACAGAAATTATGAGAAGTTATGTTCTGCCAAACTTTGGGTTTTACTTCCCTGAAAGGAAAAACAACAACTATACAAAAAGGTAGTGGTATTGAGCACGGATCTGGGCTTCCCGCTTCCATGTGATCTCTTGGAGATTCTCGTGCTTCCATTTGACATGCATTAGAGGAATCAACCACCTGTGTAGGACCTACTCCTATCGATCTTCTATCTCTACTAGGAACTTCACAAATTTAACCCCATCATCAATGTCCATATTTCCCCAGTCGATGACGTTTGATGGAATTCATGTACCTCCTCAGCTGCGACAAGGGAAAAACATCGTGCACCTAGTGCATCTGTGGGTGAAGAGCTAGGTGGTACCCCACCTCGTAAAATCCACTCATAAAATAAAAAGGTCCGATAAACCATGGAGATAACTTGTCGTTCTATCCCAATATTTGCAATCCCCATCAGGGTGAGACCCAAAGGAAAACATGGTCTCCCCCTTAAAATCCAAGGGTCTCAATCTCATCTCAGAATAAGACTTATGTCTACTTGGTGTAGTCCTCATCTGCTCTTGGATGATTTTTACCCTCTTAATGGTTGATTGTACCAACTCTGGACCCATGAGTACTGACTCCCCTGGGTATGTCCAGTATAGAGGTGATCTGTATGGTCGCCCATACAAGGCATCAAACGGTGACATTCCAACTATAGAGTGATAGATATTATTGTACACAAACTTCCCCAGTGGTGGGTGGTCCTCCCAACTATGAAAAAAATCCAGGACACAAGTATGAAGCATTTTCTCCAAGGTCTCTATAGTTTTCTCCGTTTGACCATCTATTTCGGGGTGAAAAGTTGTACTCAAGTGTGTTGGAACCTGATGCTCAGCTTTCAATTGATGATAAGAGAGGTATTGTGAAATGAACTTTTCTACCACTTACTTCATCCCTGACAACTAGTACTAAGGTCAGATGTCCTGTAAAATCTTTTTCACACCATGATGTACCACCAAAGGGGATGTATGGGATTCCCTCAACACCTCCTCCCTTAATGTCACTGGTACCATGGTGCATCCTATGAAAAGGTTGACGTGCTCCCTACCTATCTAAATTCATATGGAGCTAGTCCTGAGGATATATGAGCATGTCAGGCCTCACAGTAAACATAACCAAGATGTGCCTCCCTAACTCGCTGAAGTATTGGGGGAGTGGCAGTCATAGACTGTAGGTATGCTGCTCCATCATCATCTATGAAGGATATCAGCATCATTGCTAGCTGCTTCATCACCTCACTCAACAACTAAAAAATAGATCTTTTGTGGAGCGCATCTTCCTCCATGTCCCCCTTCCAAGGAATATATACTACCACAAGGTGATAGTTCTGGAGGAAATCCAACCACTTCCGTTGTCTCAACTATTGTAAAGCCTATGGGAACCTTTCCATCCATGTGAAATGCTACCTCCTTTTACTAATTGTTGTGTCCATCGACCCACTGGTAGTGGGTACTCGCTCTCCATAACCACTTGTTTAAGTTGTCGGTAATCCACACATAACCTCGAACACCAGGTCTTACTAAGCCCTTCCTCTGCAAGTCCCCCACCAACTCCCCCTTCTAGAGAAGATCTACGAAAGCCCTACGATACACTGATTTTGATATCAGTGCCATATCTAGGTGTAGAATGATAAAGAATCCATCTCTCTGTAGGGAGGTAATCCTAAAAGCATATTTTGAAAGGATTTTCTTACACTCCGCTACTACTGTTGGGAACTAAAAACTCAAAAAATCCATTACCACAAGGGTATGGATGGCCGACTCAAGAGTGATCAGCTGCACCCTCATATATACGAGTTGATCACGTGCCGCCTGGGTTTCCTTTTTCACAGACCAAGGAAAAACCCATTCCAACGCCGTGGATATATCTCAACCTTTTTGCTTAAAATAGTCAATCTTGTCATGAAATGTTGATGAACAGTCCATACCCAAACTAACATCGTAAGGGCTCGACGCTGCCACCATGTGGTTCCAACCAAAACTCTAGCCTCAGGGGTCAGATCACACCATTGGTGAAATTGTGATTATCGAGTCACCTCCCATTGGAATCTCTATACGTAAGGATCAATTCAATGGTTTAACCAGAAACTCTAGGTCCTAGAATCATTCCTAAAGCCCTTGGGTCACACCCCTTGACCACATGAAGTTACTCCCTTACCCTGTCCTCCAGCTCCCTGAGCTAGGTGGGGACAAAATTCGGGTGGTGGTTGTAACATGTGGAAATGTATACCACCTCCTACAGCTCTCCAAGCTCCAATTCCACGTCTGCTACCCTTTATATTCATCTGCCCCTATCACTTCCTATTCCTGAAAAATTTTATTCATCCAAGTCTCTGAGATTGATGTCAGTTTCGGACTTTCTCACTCATGACATTCACTGGCTGCATCTACTCATCCAAAGAACTTTCAACCACAAAGGTTCTCTCTAGCACCCTAACATAAGTAGAAATGAACAGTTTAATAGTGTTTACCCTGATGTCCTTAACACATCTCACTCAGAGGTCTGAGCCCTAAATCATTATTCGTACTGTACTCATCAAGTACATGGAATGGTCGGTACGCTTCGAAGAATTCTCAGCTACCGACATATTGTCTCGCCGAAGCTATAGAAGCTCTTGGGAACACATACCCCTTAGAGTTTTAGGGAAAGAGACCCCTTTTTTAGGATGGTTCTGAAGCTCTATCCAAAGAAAAGTTGCATCATCATAAGATCTGGGTAATATAAACCCTATCATCACCCTGCTGATCCACATAGATGGCTCACTGCCAGGACCGCCATATAATTTAATGGTGCCCTGGCAAGATGGAAACTTAGTCACCACCTCAATCTAGTCCTTAGCCACATGTGAGTTAGGTTCGCCTTAGAACCTGAGGGGTATCTATCTATGAAAATTGTGTAAGGTATTGATCCCACATGTGTCCTCTACCTGTAGAGTCAGTAGTAACTACTGACCAACAGGAAGTGGTATCGTTGGGGCACCACCCGAAGTTACCATATCAGGCAACGATCCCTGTACTAAAGCCTCATCACTCTGTGGACCATCCTCACGGACATGAACTGGAATACATTCAAGCTATCTACATGGAGGCATCTTGAAAGATAATCACGATTAACCACGGTCAAAAGGTCATACCTGCAGAGCTGACTCAAAAGTGATCAAGAGAAAATCATTTTCAAAACACATGCAACTGGTGTTTTCATGTACCAAGTCAGAAAACATAATTCATGTTCCTGGTGTATGGATATGTTTTCTTCTACACCAACACTAGACTCCCTGGACAAAAATATGAACTCAAGACACTTAAAACTATTTCTCCCATTGAAAATATAGACTCTTAGTTCTTCTAGTAGAACCGAAAGCCCTTTAATACCAATTTGTCACGACCCATCCCCTAGGGCCTGTGTCCTTACTACCCCAAGCCAGCCTTCCATATTCTAGGGGATGGTGACTAGCACCAAGAAGGTAAAATCCATAAAGGGAAGGAATTTCTTTTAAACCTGTACACACATATACATGGCACACTGTAGACAAGAAAAACACAACAGAAAAGGAGTAGTACCACCACCACTAAAAACTACCACTAAGAGTAATAGTACTAAGAGTAAAAGGGCCCAGTATACAAGCCCAACTGAAAGAGTAGTACTATAAAAGTAAAAATAAGCTCCAGAGATCGTCTTCTAATGATCCTACCTGAAGGGTAGGTACAACTTGTCACTACGTCTCACTACGTCAATCGGTCACCTCCGTGCACAGCCTAGCCACTACAAAAAATTCAGCCTATAGAGTCCACCATTGGCGGTCGCTATAGGCCTCTAAAGACCGCACAGTGACCGCCAATGGCCGTCTATTTAGGACCGACGCAGTTGGCCTACAGCGACCGCCATTGGCGGTCACTGAAGCTGGTCAAAATGTCGGCCTAAAGTCACCGCCATAGGCGGTCCCTGAAGCGGGCCGAAATGCCAGACTTCAGTGACAGTCATTGGTAGTCACTGAAGCCGGCCGAAATGCTAGCCTATAGGGACCGCCATTGGCGGTCGCTGAAGCTAGCCTAAATGTCGGCCTATAGCGACCGCCATTGGAAGTCGCTAAAATGGAAATATTTTTTTTTTAAAAAAAATCATGGTACAAAATTAAAAAAAAATAGCATATAAATCATAAAAAAGGGAAAACAAATCTAAAAACCATAAACATCAAGATCATCATAAACAACATGATAGAAGTGCTTCAACGATCCACAACCATCTGCTTTAGAAACCTAAAATAAGATACAAAGAAAAAAACTAAAAAAACAAACGTAAATTGGAAATATTTATTTAGTTATTATATACATATAATAAAATGAAATCTGACATCTCTTGGGTGCTATAATAATTTAGACCCCAAATTTAAGAAATGTTATCATTTAAGATATTTTTTCGTGTTTTAGAGTCTTTGCTTTAGTTTCTGAAAGTGTTTTATTGTCTAACAAAAGAATGTTTTATGTGAACACTGCATGTTCTATGGACATGTCATCTCCTCCGACATGTCATGAATAATATTCCTATCATTTTCGTGTGGTTCCAGGTCATTCAGAGCACATTTTCTCTGAATTCAACCGTGACATGCCGTTTTGGTCTTTTGTGACTCTGGAAATGAATTTCTGATCACCGCGGTCAAACAGAACCTCCAAATGACGTTTCATCATCCCTAACATGTCACAATTCACACCGTGTTTTTTTTTCATATGATTTCATGGCATTCTGTGGTCGTACGGGTGGTTTTGACCACCCAACGCGCCCTTTTAGGGCGCAACGAACTACTGAAAATGACACATTCGGTCGTACCGCGTGCACTGCACGTCTGATGGACATTCTGTCTCCTCCTATATTTCACGAATAATATTCGAATCATTTTCACGTGGTTTTATGTAATTCAGAGCACGTTATCTCTGAATTTAACCGTGACACACCGTTTTGGTCTTTTATGACTCCAGAAACAGGTTTCTTGTCACCACGGTCAAACGGCACCTCCGAATGATATTCTGTCTACCCAACCATTTCAAAATTTACACCTCAATTATTTTCGTATGATTTCATGGCATTCTAAGGTCGTTCGGGTGGTTTTGACCACCCAATACGCCTTTTTAGAGTGCGTCGAACTTTTGAAAATGAATCATTTGGTCGTACCACGCGCACCACACGTACGATGGACGTGTCGTCTCCTACAACATGTCATGAATAATTTTCATATCGTTTTCTTGTGGTTTCAGGTCATTTGGTGCATATTTGCTCTGAATTTGACCGTGAAATGCCGTTTTGGTCATTTATGACTCCAGAAACGCGTTTACGATCCCCACGTTCAAACGGAACCTCCTAATGACATGACATATGCCCTAACATTCCACAATTCACACCGCGGTTGTTTTCATATGATTTCATGGCATTCTGAGGTCGTTCGGGTGGTTTTGACCACGCAACGCTCCCTTTTTAGAGCGCGCCGAACTGCTAAAAATGACACATTCGGTCGTACCACGCTCACCGAACTTCTGATGGATGTTTTGTCTCCTCCTACATTTCACGAATAATATTCCTATTATTTTCATGTGTTTTCAGTTCATTCGGATCAAGTTTTCTCTGAATTTGACCGTGACACGCCGTTTTGGTCTTTTGTGACTATAGAAACGCATTTTCGGTCACCGCGGTCAAAAGGAACCTTCGAATGACGTGTTGTTTACTCGCCCATTTCAAAATTCACACCGCAGTTTTTTCGTATGATTTCATGGAATTCCGAGGTCATTCGAGTGGTTTTGACCACCCAACGTGCCCTTTTAGAGCACGTCGAATTGATGAAAACGACACATTCAGTTGTACTGCGCACACCGCACGTCCGATGGACGTTCCGTCTCCTCCAAAATGTCACAAATAATATTCCTATTATTTTCGTGTGGTTTCAGGTCTTTAGGAGCACGTTTTCTCTGAATTCGATCGTGATACACCGTTTTGGTCTTTTATGACTCTGGAAACATGTTTCTGGTCACCGCGGTCAAACGGAACCTCTAAATGATGTGATGTCTACCCGACCATTTCAAAATTCATACCACGGTTGTTGTTGTATGATTTAATGGCATTCCAAGGTCGTTCAGGTGGTTTTGACCACCCAACACGACATTTTAGAGTGCACCGAACTGCTGAAAACGACACATTCGATCATACCGCGCACACCACATGTCTGATGGACATGTTGTCTCTTATTACATGTCACGAATAATATTACAATAATTTTTGTGTGGTTTCAGGTCATTTGGAGCACGTTTTCTCTGAATTCGATCGTGACACACCATTTGGGTCTTTTATGACTCCGGAAATGCGTTTCCGGTCACTGTGGTCAAACGACACCTCCGATTGATGTTCCGTATACGTGACCATTTCACAATTCACACTGCGGTTCATTTTTTTGATTTCATGGCATTCTGAGGTCATTCGGGTGGTTTTGACCACCCAATGCGCCCTTTTAGAACGCACAGAACTACTGAAAACGACACATTCGGTCATACCGCGCGCACCGCACGTCCAATGGATGTTCCATATCCTACTACATGTCACGAATAATATTTATTGCATTTTCATATGTTTTCAAGTCATTCATAGAACATTTTCTCTGAATTCAAAAGTGACACGCCGTTTTGGTCTTTTATGACTCCGGAAACGTGTTTTCGGTCCCTGTGGTCAAACGGAACCTCTGAAGGACGTGCCGTCTACCAAACCATTTCACAATTCACGCCGCGGTTTTTTTTGTATGATTTCAGGAAATTTTGAGGTCATTCGGGTCATTTTGACCACCCAACGCACCCTTTTAGAGCGCGCCAAACTGCTCAAAACGACACATTTGGTCGTACCATGCACACCGCACGTCTGATGGAAATTTCATCTCCTCCTACATGTCACAAATAATATTTCTATCGTTTTTGTGTGGTTTCAGGTCATTCAGAGCATGTTTTCTCTGAATTTGACCGTGACATGCCTTTTTGGTCTTTTATGGCTCCGGAAACGCGTTTTCGGTCACCGCGGTCAAACGCCACCTTCAATTGACATTTCGTCTGCCCAAAAATTTCACAATTCACACCTTAGTTTTTGTCATATGATTTCATGGCATTCCAAGGTCGTTTGGGTGGTTTCGACCACCCAACGCGCCCTTTTAGAGTGCACCGAACTGCTGAAAATGACACATTCAGTCGTACTGCATTCACCGCATGTCCGATGGACGTTCCGTATCCTTCTAAATGTCATGAGTAATATTCCTATCATTTTAGTGTGGTTTTAGGTCATTTAGAGTACGTTTTCTCTAAATTAGACCGTGACAGGCTGTTTTGGTCTTTTTTGACTCCGAAAACGCATTTCTGATCACCGCAGTCAAACGGCACCTCTGAATGATGTGTCGTGTGGCTGAACATTTCACAATTCACACTGTGGTTTTTTTCGTATGATTTCATGGCATTACGAGGAATTTCTGGTGTTTTTGAGCACCCAACGCGCCCTTTGAGAGCACACCGAACTGCTAAAAACGACACATTCGGTCGAACCACACGCACCGCATGTCCGATGGACGTGTTGTCTCTACTCCTACATGTCACGAATATTATTCCTATCGTTTTGGTGTGGGTTCAGGTCATTAAGAGTACGTTTTCTTTAAATTCGACCGTGACACACCGTTTTGGTCTTTTATGACTCTGGAAACGCGTTTCCGATCACCACGGTCAAACGGAACCTCTGAATGATGTTTCGTCTTCCTGAACATTTCAAAATTCACATTGCGGTTGTTTTAGTATGATTTCATGGAATTCCGAGGTCGTTCGAGTGGTTTTGACCACCCAATGCGCCATTTTAGAGTGCACCAAACTGCTAAAAACGACACATTTGGCCGTACCGCGCGTACCGGATGTCTGATGGAAATGTCGTCTCCTCCTACATGTCAAGAAAATTTTCCTATAGTTTTCGTTTGGTTTTTGGTCATTCGGAGCACGTTTTATCTAAATTCGACTGTGACACGCCGTTTCAGTCTTTTATGACTCTCGAAACTTGTTTCCAGTCACCGCGGTCAAACGACACCTCCGATTGACGTGTTGTCTGCACGACCATTTCAAAATTCACACCACGGTTGTTGTTCTATGATTTCATGGCATTCCGAGGTCGTTAATGTGGTTTTGAACACCCAACACATGCTTTTAGAGCGCACCGAACTGCTGAAAATGACACATTCAGTCGTACCACGCGCACTGCACGTCTGACGGATGTTTCGTCTACTCCTACATGTCACGAATAATATTCCTATAATTTTCATGTGGTTTCAAGTCATTCGGAGCACGTTTTCTATGAATTTGATCATGATACGCCATTTTGGTCTTAATGGCATAATGGCCTAATGGCCATTTGTTCTAGCATCCAACTAAACAATTGGCCAACTGGCCAATTTCCCTAATGTCCTAACCGCCTGACGACCAATTGGTTTATTGTATAGTTTCACAATTGTTGGGGGGTGTCCGGGGGTGTGAGGGGGGGGGGGGGGGGGGGGTTGTTCCGAGGGGGGGGGTCTCTCTGGGGTGGGGGTGCTGTCCGAGGGTGGGGCGGCTGTCCGGGGGAGAGGCGGGCTATCCAGGGGGTGCAGGGGTGGGTTGTCCGGGGGTGCAGGGGGCTGTCCGGGGTGGGGGATGTTGTCTGGGGGGGCTGTTTGGGGGTAGGGGGCTATTTGGGGGTGGGTCGGGCTAGCTGGGGTGTCGGGGGGGGGGGGGGGGGTATCTGGGGACTACAAATAGTGAACCCGAGGTCAGTCATCAAAAACATGTTTTATGGTTTATATTAGGAATCACATTGTTTTTTAAAAACTATTATAGAACTTGCAATTTAAACCCTTAAATAATTTAATGAACAAAAAATATCCAAATCGTTAATCAGTTTCATGGTTACTTCTCAATTCATGCACACAAACATTGCATCAGGCCAAAACACACGTGATACCCCCAAATCACAAAAAAAATGTCACTAGAAACCAAACCTAAACATCAATAACAACCCTAATAGTATAAACAGAAACACACCTCGTGAATATGATGTTCCATGCGTGGTCATGACTGCTACCTCCATCCGGTGGGCCAGGTGCCTAAAACAAATAAACATTATGCATATTTTCTTAACAAAAATAATATAAATTAAATAAATAAATACAGTATAAACCTACCTCGTATGATCCCCTGCACCGTCATCTGGACCCACATATTCTCGTAGTTCTCTAACCTTAGTAGTCAATTGTGCATTTACCTCCTCGAAAGCGTGCAGTCATGCCTCGAAATCTGACAACTATTGTGTCATATGAGAAACAAAAGGACCGACAACCGCAAAGCGTGACACTATAGAATGATTTATCCTTGTTCCATAGGTCAAACTATATCCATGTCTGTCCTGGCCAATAATGCGATGAAATATATCATGCCTTTGCATGGGAAGCTGTCACTGGTCCTCTGGCATATGTTCTAACTCAACTTCAAATTGAGCCTGTGAAATTTGTAAATATATATACATATATATGTTAATATACTGATTTATGTAAGTGTTGGTAAGTACAAGAACATACTATCAATGTTGTAGCCTCTGGATCATTGAGATCATGAGTCCTTAACCACACCGACATTTTATCAGTCGGTGCACCTTTCTCCAGCAACTGTATATGAATAGAATATAAACACAAAACCATATTAATTAAAAAATTAAAAAATTAATAATAAATACCTCATGTCAGATCTGAGACACGTGTTGAGTCTCGAGCCTGTGAGGTGGTCCCTACAATGCTCGATTCTTAGAATGGTGTGCTAACACCTCCTACATTCAATTCATTCAAATTCAAACAAATCACACATTATTGAAAATATATATACCAAAATAAATATACAAACCACAACACCCTCAGTAGACCAATATGAATCTAAGTCATTACACTGAGCCGGGAGGACACCTCTTGGGAATTTTTCCAGAATGTATGGGGAACCAACATTTGGTACCTAGTGGTCCCTCTTCACTTTGCCTTTATATTCTTTTCACATCTTACGATATTTTCACATACACACGGGTCGAAACTCATCATGGGCATACTTTAAAATTTTTCTATTATAGAAAAAAATCACACATATTAGTATTGTTTATACAAAGGGAATAAAGTAAAATGGTATTCTTACCTGAACCTCCCTCCAAAGACGATCTAATGTGTCATGAGATATAGAAGCCTAGTCACGTGTGGTCAATGGAAATCGATGTCGGTCACGTATGATATGACCCATATGATGAATAAATGCAGGGGAATTCAGTCCTACAGGATGAAATACATCATCAAAGGAAACATCAAACATCATGTCAGAATTCATTGATAAAATTCCATGACCAGGGCCTCTCTTGCGAGAGGAAGAAGCAATCGAGTCTGATCTTGTTGAAAAAAAATTTATATATAATTTAATAGATGTTATATATATATATATATATATGTGTGTGTGTGTGTGTGTGTGTTTATCAATTACATAAAAAATAGATACAATGACATTAAAACATACCTCGACCCTGAGACATAGATGCCTCAGATGGATGATGTGGATCTGCTGCCTCTTCTCCTGACATGACTGCAGTCATAGAAAACATTAGTATGGGGACAATCCAAAGTGTCCAAAAGATAAATTGGATTGTTCTTAAAAAAATCAAACATGTAAAATTTTTATTCAAACAAAAAGGGATTGAATAATTAGTTGTGAATAAATTTTAAAAAAAATCAGAAAGTTAACAAAACAGATATAGAAATTATGTACAAAACCAATCAATGCATATCCAAATTTCATATTGAATTAATAAAAATTCAAGAAGCACATGAACCAGATGAAGAATACCTCAATTGGAAGATAATTATTACATTTCCATTTTTTAAAGGAACTATATTTAAAATAAATACTAATCAATTTTTTTGAACCGTTGATAAAATAATAATGTAAGTGAAAGCCCATGTCATACCTAATTGCGCTACAAACCTGGAAGGGAGGGGAGCCGAAGGTGGTTCTACGAGGGAGAGGAGAGGCAATGAAGGGGAGCTAGAGCCATAGGCGGTGCGGCGAGGGAGGGGACGGGCGGCGGTGACGGCGGGGAGCCGGAGGAGAGGAGGCGGCGAGGGAATGGGGGACTGGCAGTTGGAGGGGCTGTCCGGGGTGGGGGGGGGGGGCTGTTGGGGGTGCGGGGAGGGTTGTTCGGGGTGTAGGGGGGCTGTCCGGGGTGAGGAGGTGTTTTCCGGGGTGAGGAGGGGCTGTCCGGGGTGCAGGGGGGTTTCCGGGGTGGGGGTTTCCGGGGTGGGGGGGAGGGCCGAGGGGGCAAAGGGCCGCAGGTGGAGGCCGGAGGGCAGAGGGGTCGGAGACCGAAGGGGGCATAGGCTGGAGGCCATAGGGCGGAGGGATGCTAGAGGGGACAGAGGGTAGGGAGGAGGATGGACGGAGGGCGGAGGGTGGCCAGAGGGCAGCCGGAGCCAGAGGGAAGGGGCGGATGGCGGGCGGAGTGTGGAGGCCGACGAGGGCAGAGGGTGGAGGGAAGTGAGGGCGGTGAGGGCGCGCGTTGACAGGGAAGGCCACGTGGAGGAGGGTGGAGGGCGACAACGGGGAAGGGCACGCGGCTAGGTCGAGGGTGAGGGAGGATGTGGGGGGAGGGGTGCTGAAGCCCCCTTTTTTGGAAAAGCTCAGCGACCGCCAGAGGCGGTCGCCCGTGTCAAGGGGATTCAAAGCCCAATATTTTAGAATTGAGCCATGCCTCTCCAAAGTCTTATTCAAGCTGTCTGTCGTCTTCCCAGGACACAATAAGGTACAGGCGAATCCCATGCAGGGGGGAGTATAAAAATAATCATTAGGGAACCCGAGACCCCAAAATGTCTCTTGGAATTCTACAAGGAAAAACCACTAATCAGGACCTCAATGATCGGACACAATGTAAAAGACTCATCTCACACCAAGTATAAATTAATGTAAAGAGGTAAGTATGATTAGTCGTAAAGATAGATCATCCTATTCTATTGATAATTTCTATTTTTGATCCATGAAGTGTTGGTGTACTTCTGATCCAAAATGGGTCACTCTGCTCCTGATCCACAAAGGGTCGCTCTCCTAATGATCCAAAAAGGGTCGCTCAGCTGCTAATCCATGGTGGGTCACTCAACAGCTGATCCACATATGGTCTCACTACTGCTGATCCAAGAAGGGTTACTCTCATGTTGATCCACGAAGGGTCTCTTTTATGCTGATCCACTGAGGGTCTCTTTTATGCCGATCCATGAAGTGTCAATCTTCATTCTTCACATCACAACCAGCAACTATATTCCCCTACTTATCATGCTTGATTTCCAAAGGATCCACTCCTTAAAATTTATTCGTATCTCAACCACCACAAAATCCTAAACAGCATTATCACAAAGCACCATATTTTCGTAAGGGTTTCAATACGATAGACGGGGCATCAATCGGACACCCGGTATGTAAGATATACACAAAATGGTAAATAGGGCCTAGTTGGATTCGAGTCCGATCCAACCCATCCGTACAAAAAATTATATCAAAACTCAATTGGAGTATCTCAAAATAACCGCCTCTTTGCAATGGTTCTCTCTATGAATATGGTGTGTCAATCAGACGCGTTGTATGATGGTTTTTGACATTTTAGTGAAACGAGGCTAGTTAGGGTTCAGTCCGAGGGTCCGACAAGGGTCCATCATGGGTCCAGCTCGTTGGGCCGATGGGTCTGGCCCACGGGCGGCCCGACCCACCTGCAGAAACCTGGAATGTGTTGTGGGCCGGTCCTCCAGCCCGAACGCAGCACAACCACGTCAAGTTCTCTAGATAGCGGTGGCTGTTGGTGCCACCCATTCGTCCAGCAAGGATGGTCGATTCCCCTGCACGCGGTCGACAGACCGCGTGCCTTCGGTGCATCTGAGCGGTCGGAGGTGACTGCTCCACCACATGGTGTTGAAGGACATAGCACCACCTCACTGCTACAATGTGCTTCCACCCACCACTCGGGACGCCGCCACGGTGAGCCACCACCCTCCGCCTACGGCAGCTTCTACGAGCCGCTACCGATTGCTCAGTGGACCACCAAAAGTGCTTCGATGGTCTATTATTCTTTCCACCAGCACCTATAGGCCCCAAGAATCGCCTTCATCACTACTAAGGCTTCAAATCCATCTCCCCAATTACTTTGAGAATACGGCCACCAAGAACGCACGGGCAGAGGTGCTCGGGCCTTGTTTGTGTTGGCCTGATCCCTCCGCATTAAAGGTAATATAGAAAGGGGAGGTTAAGTTATTGAAGTAAATTAATAATATCAAAAAATCCTTCACAAAACCCCAAGTGAAACACCCTCCAACATGAACATCTGATCCATGGAACAACCCGCTCACCGGTTGATCCCCACTCATTATTTTAGAGTGAATAACAGGGAAATTAAACACAAATAAAAACCCAACCTCATTGACGTTCAATGCCAAATCATTCATTCTTGTGGTTTCAAGGTGTCGATGTCACTTTCGGATCTGTTCTTCGAGGTTCTTCAAAGTCGGTGGAGTCTTTCCAGCATTCTTCATTATTCATCATTAGAGAGGAAAATTTTCAGAATTTCGTTAGAGAATCCTCCATGTTTTTATTCCCATGCCCTGCAAGTTGTATTATTCAATGAAACAAAAAGCACAGTGACGTTGCGCCCATTAACAATCCTCATTAAATTAGCCCCACTAAATTATCCAAAAATTAATTATCCATTAAGGAAATATTGTCTATGTTTCAAATGATCCATTACTGACCCTCCATTAATGTGACTCAACGTGGTCTCATCACTACACCATAGCGTCGTCATCCTCCGTCCAATGGTGTGAAAAGAAATAATATAATTATTTTAAATTAATTTATTATTTTTCATTAAATGTCTGTAAAATTACATTTTCTTTTGGCCCTTTCTGGCCGAAGTTATGTCTTTTCTAGGGGAATCATGGCATTATGAATTCAACGGTGCCATCAGATTTTCAATTCGAGCACCAGTTCAAAATATAGAAAATCCGAATTGCACATTTACTAAAGGTACCTTAAAAAAGTTCTGAAAAAATTAACTTTCACCCTCGACCCACACCGGTTGCAGGTAGGCTCTTCCTAATAGGGACATTCCCTCCCGAGCTCAATGGTACTCTCAAATATTAAATCTGAGTTACTGTTTAAGAGTTATAAGGATTTTACAACAAAATAATTATTAATAAATTATTTTATTTACGTCCAAAAACAAACTTCCACATTTGGGTTGCGTCAGTCAATGTTAGTATCTGCCCATGTAAAGCATACCCTCATGAGCTCAGCGGTGGTATTTGACTTTTAATCCATGTCACCATTAATGAGTTATAATCATTTGAACAATAAAATAAATTTTATTTAATTATTTTATTTATAGTTATGCCATTTTTGGGTTTTCTCCCAGGAGGCCTATGAAGACTAAACATAATTTTCAACTAGGGTAAACCCACTATCCTGAAAGCAACGACACCCTCTAATTTCAAATTTGGGCACCCATTTAAGAGTTATTCCACTTTTTTAGGAAAACCGCTCACCCAAACTATTTAAAGATTGAAATTTTTTGATGGATCATTTCGGGAACTCTGAGCCTCTTAATCACGTGCCATCGAATTTTGTGGTCTCAAAATAATTCTACATAATTTAAATAAATTACACAGAAATTCTGAGACGTTATAAAAAACTCAATAGTAAGTATCAAAAAGTCATGTAGGTTCCTTAGTATATGATCTAAATAAAACCCCTATAATAACCCTTATAAATTGAATAACCTACTCAGTTAATTCCAACAAAAATCCACAAAGAAAATAATTATTACCCAATGTAAATAGAGTTGTATTAGGCTCACCAATAAAAATATACTTTTGAACCCATAAGATACCCATTTTTTAATATTTATATATTCCTTTCCTATAAAATCCAATTTTCAAAGTTAAAATACATAGAAAAAATAGAATAAAGGTATTTTTAATTAAATATTGGAGATTGTAAACTAATCCAAAAATCAAATAAGGGTTGTGACATCAAGAAAATCCATCGACGTCATATAGCTTAAAATGAAACATTCTTTCTTTCCTTTTTTAAATAATATCAAAACAGTCCGTATAAAATGTAAAAATATTTCTTTTGAAAAAATTCAATAGAAATAAAAATAGGTCATAAAATTTACAATTTATTTTATGTACTTTAATATAAACATGTCAATAATATAATTTTAATAATATGTAAATGGAGTAAAAAAATTTAGAAATTAAATCTTTATAACATTTAAAATATGGTCTTAAGGTATAAAGTGTCCATTACCTCAGGTTTGAATTGTAATATATGTTCTTTATCTACCTAATGAATAAAATAATATTAATTATATAATTTATTAATAACCCTTTTTCAATTTTCCTATTCCTTTAATTTTAATTTTATTTCTTCAATACTTAATTACTCAATTGAATAAATTCATATCAGACATTATGAGAACAGCCAGCTTATAAGTTAATAAATGGACTAGGTAGGTTGACTATAATCAATTGTTCTATTATTTCATCATCACAAAAATCATAATAATTAAATAATTAAAATTTTTATAAATTAAATACAATTTGATAACCATCTTTGAATTGCGTTTATGAAAAATGAATTGCATTACCTCATGGTGGCAATAGTCCACACATACACATGAATGACACTATCATTTTCTAGTGGATTAAAAGGTAATATAATAGATGATATATTTTATTCAAATAATTATAAATATGTCATTAATTTTAAATATATTATTTAAATCCATCATAATAGCCATCCTTATGTGGCGGGGGTTTGAAACGAAACACGTAGCTTTATAGAGGTGGAAATCTACATGTATGCATGATAGATTTTTTCATTTTACATGAGAGGTAAAATGGGAGGAAAAATATTTGTACCATAATCATAATAAAATTTAATTATATTTATGATACTTATTTTACTATTTATTTATGGTTAAATAATATTTGAATGAGGTTGACGATGTAATAAACGTTGAAAATGTCAGTTAGTAATTATATATTCTCTTGAGATAACCACTTTGTCTTACACCTTGATCCTTATAGGTTTCATCTTTTGGTGATACCAGGGAATTTAAGATGTGTATACAAATTTTTTGGTATATATTTGGCCAGGTATTGGCCAAACTAGACAAATAAAAATGTGAAATTAATAGAGGATACGAGTTTCCCTTTTGTATGTGAGTGGAGGGGTACCCTTGGAATTACTTAATGTATTATGTTAATATAAATTTATATTCATTTTCCAGGGGAAAATTGATATATTTAGTATATACTATGATTAAGTGTCCAAATAGTCTCATTAAATAATTTATTTACAAGGTATGGGTTTGATTTCACTATTATTTGATAGTTTGACCCCTCATTAACCCCTTTTGAGGATTACTGTGATATTAAAAGATTTTACTCTATAAGAGTCAATTAAATAAATATAAAAAGAAAAATTGACACCTAAGTGGATAATGGATCATATTTCGACAATATCCCATTCAATTGGTCAAATATAAATTTTAAATCATTAAATAAAATATTAATAAAAAAAATATCACAATAATTTCATTTTCAGGACTATTCACATAGTTTGACATTAATTACATCAAGATAGAAATTTAATTTATGTATAACTTCTTAGAACATAAATAATTTTTTATATTTATCAAAAAAATTAATTTGACATAATAATTCATAAAAGATTTACTACTTTTAATGTATTTAAAAAACCATTTACATTTTTTTTCTATTACTTGAATAATCGATGGCTAAAATTTGGGTTAACATTTAAGATAAATATTCCATTTCAAAAAATTAAAATAAAAATTACCATGAAAAAAATAATTAATTATTATTTAAAATAAATATTTATAATTGAATATATCTTATTTTTATTCCTTTGAAAAATTATTAGAGTTATTAAAACTAATAGAGTGACATTTTGTTTTTATTCATAACATAAAATAAAAAAATGTTATAATCAATAGAAAATCGATATATATTTCCAAATTTTAATATATAGTATTTTTATGGCCTATAAAAACTTATAAAATTAAATATATATATTTTTAAGGATGTTTTATTGACTTATACCATAGTTTTAAACTAGTTTTTCCTATTTTACCCTTACCGATCTGACAAATATTCACTACGGTTACAATTCACAATAACCAGAATTTAAAAGTTAAATGTTTAGAAAACTAGATCATAATGATTCAAAATAATTAATCCCTTTTTTAGTATTCAAATTTTATATGTTCTATAAATAAATTTTAATAAAAATTAATAAAATTAAATGAAATATTGTATCTAACTAAATGAGACTTATGTTTCATTACGGTAATATTAAAAACATAATTTTTATTTTCGATTATATGATTTAATGAAAATAAATAATGATTTTAAAAAAGTCTTTATTTTCAATTTCACTTAAAAATAATTCTTTTCTGAAAAATGAAAAAAATCACCCTAATATAATTTTTAAATAATGATTTAGAAAATTATATTCATTAACTAAATTAGAATTCCTAAAAATTATATAAATTAATTATAAATTGGTCACCCAAAATGCATTAAAACAATTTTTAAACAAAAATTATTTTTGAATCATAGAAGGACTTCACTGAAATCAAAATACTTATTAATTGTGAATTATTCAGTACATTTTCATTCATATAAAATGGATATTAATAATTTTTATAATTTTTTATTTCTTTTCATGTCGATAATTTTATAGTTATGTAATAGCCATAAAATTTATATTATATCACAATTCTTTTTGAGTTCAATGTTTCATATTAATCACTATCAGGAATATTATAACTATTAAATAAATTTTTAGGGTGTGAAAATCCAAATACTAATAAACTATCCTAATCTATTTAAAATAGTTTAATACGTACCCAAAAAATTCTACTTGGTCAAAAATAGTGTATTCTCGCTGAATAAAACGATTTACATGTCTAAAAAATTTTGGGGCCCAATAACAATGTCATACCCTTACATATACATAGAAACCTATTTTTGAAAATTAGTAATAAATGAACTAGTTATAATAATCAAAAAGATTCTAATTATAATCATTAACCTCCATTAATGTTAACATAACTAATTTAAAAAAACTAAAATATATTCCAAGACAGACGAAGAAAATGTTTTAATGTTACCCTAAAATTTTTATAAATAAAAGGAGCTTCATGATAAATATATAACCCATTAACCCATTCTAATAAATTAATATTAATAATGTCTAGGCTTATAATTTTTGATAATGAAAAATTAAAAATATTCACCGAATTTTTTTTTTCTGTTAACGATAGTTATATAGGTATATATTTTCCTTAGCCAATGATTTGGGGGTTTCTATTGATGGAGATTTTAGAAATATGATTAGAAGTGGATTTTTGATGAATATTTTACAAATGCGCCATTGTCATGACCCATCATAGTGGGGCTTGTGCCGTGACTCCCATATCCCACCTCCAATAGGCCAGGGGATGGTGACTAGAACCAAGTAGGCATATCACTAACATTGGATGAATTTCCTATGTACCTATACACATGCACACATCTTCAAGCCCACAAACACTGAAATGTAAAAACCACTGAGGAAAAATAATGAATGCATACAACTAAACCCAACAAACAGATTACAATAGAGTGTAATGTGTTGAAAGTATTCTAGGCCAGAATACAAGCCCACCAAAATATAGAGTCTGAAAACTACAAAGTCCAACATGTAATCAAGAGATAGGTATTGAAAATTCTACTCATAGGCATAGGAAAACCTCTTCATATAGGGAATCTCACAAAGCTTTATCTGATCCTCATCCTCCCCAGACTCTGTCAAAAGGTTTCTCATCTGCATAAGACCCAACACGTGTGGGAAAAGCCCATGCAGGGGTGAGTATAACAATACTCAGTAGAGGACCTCAAAAACCACAAAGAAAAACACAAAGTAAGGGTATAGTGATCTCTACATAGTATATGTCTATAGAGCATATAAAAAGAGAAACACATATATATATACTTGAAACTCAGACCTGTAGTCTCGAGGTAAGTCACAGTGACTGCATACCAATGCTAGGGATTCAACTCAAAGATTTCATGAATCACTCATCTAGGAGAACTCACTCCATGAGTCTGATAGTTATAATGGTGTCCGTCCAAGAAGTATATTCATCAGGAATTGTCACGAGATTGATATTGTCATTGATATATTTGAAAAGGGAACATATACACTCATTCTGGGAGAACTCACTCTTGAGTGAGGAATGATAATGATACACGGATGAGGATCACTACTAGGGCCTTGGTATATTCAACGAATTATCTGGATTCACCTTCTAAGAATAGTACCAGTGTGTTGTAGGATTGGTCACGTTAATACCTGACTCTACCTCGGGCCAAGAATGGGTAGAGGATCTCTCTTTGGGCCTCTTGGAGGGATTCTGTCTCTTTCCAAAATATCTTACTAAATGGATCATGCTCTTGTGGGTGGAAAAAAACCTGAACTTTTGGGGAACAAGAAAATGGAAGGAAACGTTTCCATGGAACAATGGACAAGAAGATCAAGAAATGTACAAGAAATCACATGGTGTACAGAAAGGTCACCCATCGTGTCCTATGAACCCAAGTACTACTTGTGTAAAATGTCCCCTATTGAAGAGCATGATATGTAGAAAGAGGTAAACATGGAATTTAAGAATGTGAAAATTTGTGTCCAACTATATGGGGGTCACTCCATGTACGATGGTCGTGTTCCCATACATGGATTCAACTGGTTTCTAAAAAATCGTGTACTGGTACAAGGGGTAACCCACATAATCAGCTTGGTCAGGCCATGTGGTGGAGTACATGTCGTGAACTCCACCCTGTCTCCATGTATCATCTGAGATACACACCATGCCTTGTGTAAGGACCCACATGGCATGTGACATTTGTCACACACCGTGTCATCACTTCCAACATCACAAAATCCTTTCCACTATTGAGCCGGCCCCACACGCTGTGTTATTTGGAGGACACGCCATGTTCTTCGAGATTTTACAGAACTGGTGCTCCTCTTCCACGTGCCTTCGTTGATCCTCCGGTTTTTGTTCTGGTGATCCGTTCATAACTAAACTTAAGGTTCAAGGTATTCCCTCCATGGAAAATCCGATTCTGATGGTTTTAAGTCTTTGATCATCCCCAAAAACATGCTTCGATCCACCAGCATGAAGAACCATTGAATAATGATTTCTCTCGAACACACTCAATTCATCCTCCACCATCATGTTTTCACCTATGCTGGGTTTTCATGATATCAGATCTCAAATTTTAGATCGTTGCATTGCGAAACCGACACACAACGATCTGTTGTTCATAATCCTATGAAGAATGTGAAGAATATAGATTAAAAAGGGGAAAAATAAATCCACACAATAAATTGATGAATTATCCTCTGTCGTTATTCTTCATCACATTGATCCACTCCCATTAGAAGGGTTAAATGGAGAAAATATAATTAAATCAAATCATGCATAAATGATTCCCCAAAATAAACCCGATAAAGGATCCACCCACAAGAATGAATGAAATGTGGGTCAACCTATTCATGGGTTGATCTATGTTAATCGTTTGAATCAAAGAACGGTGAAAAGAATTGAAATAACAACCCCAACCTCAATCGTCAACGAAGAGGGAGATTAGTCATCGGTCGGGATCTAGTCTCGCTGTGCAACGATCAACGTGTCACTATTCATTGTCGTTGGTTGATAATTCTCTACCTGTGGCTCCTCTCCAAAGTTCTAGAGGATTCCAGGGAGTTTTCCAGGGTTATTAGCCAAACCTAGGGATCAAAGAAATTTAAAACCAATTAACATGTCTCTACATTGTAGAAATGTTTAAAATAAAATAAATTATTAATTTATTTTCTTTTCTTTAAAATGTAAAAATACTATGTTTTTTAGCCGACCTACACTAGTAGAAATTAGGCCTCACCTAAGGTATATTCTCTACTCTAAATATAATGGTCCCCTCATATTTTTGATATAGAAACCCATTCAAAAGTTATTCTAATTTTTAGGAAAACTACTCGCATGTGGTATTTAAAAGTTTAATTTATTTCAAACATTTATTTTGGGGACTCTGGGAATCGGAATCGCACACCGTTGAAAATACAGGCCTTGAAATAATTTCATATATATATTAAAAAATAATATATGCAAAATCAGAGAAATTAAATTATCCCCACCTTTAGGATTTTACGTCCCCAAAAACCCAGAACAAAAAGATACTCAATAATATGTGGATACTGCACATGAATCTAAGCCTTCTCCTCCCACGTTCTCTCCTAAAGAGTCCATTACTGCCACCGAACATACACCAAGCGAATCGCTCACTCGCAAATGATCCTCTCATTTCAATCATTTATCTCCACTAGGTACTATGTAAAGGTCACTCCATCCATGATATCTAGCTAACCCTAGTCGAGGAATTGCGATGGGTCATGCATGTATCTCCTCAGCTACAACATGTGGAAGACATCATGTGCCCGGTGCAACTACGATGGTATAGCTAGGTGGTATGCCACCTCACCAAATATATGGAGTATATGAAAAGAGCTGATTAACCATGGAGAAAACATGCCACCCTATCCAAATATCTACAACCCTCATTGAGGTGAGAAATGAAGGAAGACATGGTCGCCCACTTCGAACTCCAGAGGTCTCCACTATTTTTCAGAATAAGACTTTTTCAGCTCTGGGTAGTCTTCATCCATTCCTGGATGATCTGAACCTTCTCGGTGTAGCTCCCACCAACTATGGACCCATGAGTGTTGAATCTCTAACATCGTTCCAACAAAGTGGTGACCAGAAGGCTCTTCCACATAAATCCACAAATAGTGTCATACTTATGGTGGAGTGGTAGTTTTTGTTGTACACAAATTCCACCAGTGGTAGGTGGTCCTCCCAACTCCGAACAAAGTCCAAGATATATGCCCACAACGTCTCCTCCAGAACTTGAATGGTTCTCTCCATCTGACCATTTATCTGGGGATGTAACACTATGGCCAATCATAGTTGAGTCCCAAATGCCTCCAGTAATCCCTTCCACAACTTGAAAGTGAATCAAGCATCACAATCTAAGACTATCATCGAAGGGATTCCATGAAGATAAACTATCTTATGCATGTAGTGGAATCCCAAGCTCTCTATGGAACTCTGCTCCCTGATTCCTAGGAATTGGGCCAACTTAGTGAGTCGTTCAATGATCACCCAGATGGAATCGTGTCCCCTGGATTTTCATGGTAATCCCATCATGAAGTCCATTGATATTCCATCCCACTTCCACTCCGGTACTTCTAGGGGTGACCTAACCCTGCTAGAACATGGTGCTCAACCTTCACCTATCGGCATGTAAGGCATCAATAAATTAACTATGCTGCTGCATTATTCATCCAAACCCACCAGAACTGACATCGGAGGTCCTGGTACATTTTTACCACTCCAGGATATACCGCCAAGGGGGATTTATAAAACTCCCTCATGACCACCACCCGCAATGACACTGGAACAACATGGCATCCTCTAAAAATGATGACGTGATTCCACCATGAAAATTTCCAGAACTGGCACATCAAGAGATTCCCATTAAGCTGGTGATCTCTAAGTACCTATAGAACCATTCGCAAGTGTCTTGTGTGCTCCTCCTCTGTTTCCCAATACACAAGGATTTAATCGATGAAGACCACTACAAACCGGTCTAGGTACGGGTGAAAGATCCGATTTATAAGTCCCATGAACACCACAGGGGCATTAATCATGCCGTAAAGCATCACTAAGTACTCGTAGTGACCGTAGTGTCATCTGGAATACTTCTCAAATATATCCTTGCCTCATACTCATAACTGGGGTAACCCGATCCGAGTTTAACCTTTGAGAACCATTGTTCCCCTCATAGATGATCGAAGAGGTCGTTGATCCTTGGTAATGGATACTTTCTCTTCACCATTACCTAATTCAGGTTCCAGTAATCCACACCGAACCTCAAACTTATGTCTGCCTTCTTGGAAAACAAAAATGTGGCCGCCTAGGTTGAAACACTAGGTCATTTTAATCCCTTCCTCTATAAATCATCCAGTTATACCCTCATCTTGCGGAGCTCTATGGGGTCCATCTGATACACTAGTGAGGATATTAGTGTCATCCCAGGGTGTAAGTCCATGCATAAGTTGATCTCCTGAAAGGGAGGTAATTTTGGAGAATCTTCTTGAAATATTTCCTCATACTCTTCCACTACCATTGGGAATTGATAGATCACAACATCTACTACTCTAAGGGTAAGGCTAGAAACTCATGAGTGAATGGACACACCCTTCTATGCATGAATTCGTTCTGTGATGCATGTGTTTCCTTTTCACATATAAATTTAAACCTGTTTCCATCATTGCAGACACACCACACTGTTCTCCTAAAGCATTCAATCAGGGCATGGACTGAAGATAACCAATCTATATTGAGAATGACTTCGTAAGGCCTCTATGTTTCCACTAATAGGTTCCAACTGAAACTCTCACCTCCAAAGGTAAGATCAAACTATTGGAAAATATTTGTGATCATTGATTCTCCTCCTGTAGGTTTCTCTAATCATAGGGGTTGAGTCTACGGCTCTACCATAATCTCAAGGTTTTTCACAAAACATGTGGCGAGGAAAGAATGACTAGAACTTCTGTCAATAAGTATGAAATCTAAGGTAGAAAGGAAACATATTGTTCCTCGGATCTTCTTTGGAGTCCCTGGGTCATACACATCAACTGCATGTATTTTCCCCTACCCCCATCCCACAGCCCCCTAAGCCTTGTGCAGACCTCCTGGGGGTCATGGTGGAAATAGGTAAAAGAATCTTCGACCTCCTGAATCTCTCCTTGATCCTCTTCCACATCTTCCACCTAGTGGGTCTACCTACTCCACTCTCTGCCTTATCCTCGGTGGTCCATTCACATCCTCCCTATCAGCAGATCAATAGTTGGAAAGACTCTAGTGAGATTTCCCCTACCGTCGCACGAGTATCATCGTCTCTCCCTAGGCTGACTAGATCTATCTTAAGAGCTCTGGATGTAGATCCCCTGTCTTAGGTCCTCCTGTGACGTCTCCCACATCATGAACCCTATGCCTAATGTCGAAACCCTTATGTCAAGGTCTCTGCACCCGTTGTTCTACTACTGAATTCCATTGGATGTCTCTCCTCATCTAAGAAGATATTGATCAACAAATCCTTCTTGAGAACTCACTACTGGAAAACTAACCTTTACCAACGGTTTAGAACCGTTGGTATAGGCCTCCAAACTGTTGGTATAGCCTATACCAACGGTTTGGAGAACCGTAGCCAAGTAAGCCGTTGGGATAGGTCTATACCAACGATTTTGGAAACCGTTGGGATAGGTCTATACCAATGGTTTTGGAAACCGTTGGTATAGGTAATATGAAATCTATACCAACGGTAATGGAACCGTTGGTATATAAATTAAAAAAATAAAACATTCGCTGGGATTTGATCCCAGGACCCCTCGTTTAACATTGAACGACTCAACCACTAACCTAACATGACTTTTGTGATCATAATTACATAAATATATATATGTATTCTCATAAATATTTTAAATTTTGATTTATATAATGTTCTCGGTACGAAGGTCTGATAAAAAATGGAAGTACCTATACCAACGGTTGTTAAAACCGTTGGAATAGACCTATACCAACGGTTTTAACAACTATTGGTATAGGTATTGGTTGTGATTTTGATTCTGGGTGGTATGTTGAATTTTTGGCCCACTTTTCCCAACAATTTAGCCAAACCGTTGGGATAGGTCTACCTTTCCCAATGGTTTGGCCAAACCATAGGGAAAAGTGGCATTTTTAGGGACCTTTCCCAACAGTTTGGCCAAACCGTTGGGAAAAGTCGCATTTTTAGGTACCTTTCCCAACGGTTTGGCCAAACCATTGGGATAGGTCTACCTTTCTCAACGGTTTGGACAAACCGTTGGGAAAAGTGTGGATAGGTCTACCTTTCCGAACGGTTTGGCCAAACCGTTGGGAAAAGTGGCCAATTTGGGGGCCTTTCCCAACGGTTTGTCCCAACCATTGGGAAAGGGGACCTATACCAACGGTTTTTTCAAGCCGTTGGTATATAAGCGTTGGGAAAGATATAATTTCCAGTAGTGACTCTTTCATAAGTCGAAATGCATAGAGGCATGAGCCTATCTCAAATGTCTTGTCGTAGACCTTTCTCGAAGGTCAAAACTCTGAAGTACTTATTCCTAACCAAATCCATCGAGTACCTGGAGAGGTTGGTGAAACTCATTCAATTGTAAGACACCGTTAAACTACCCAAGTGAAGCTTAAAAAGCTCCTGGATAAGAATAGCTCTCAACATAACTGGAATGAAATCCTCCCTAAATAGTCTCTCAAACTCCATCCATGAAAGAGTCGCCCTATTGTAAGTCTGCATGGTCAAACACAACCATCATCCCACAAAAACGTGATGAAGGATCACTCCTAGGATCACCATTTTGTCCGTTAGTGTCATCACAAGACGAAAAACACTGGTTACCACCTCAAACCTATCCATAGACACCAAAGGGTCGGGATTACCTCAGAACGTGAAGGTTCACTGTCCTTGAAACTCATGGAGTGTGTTAAACCTGCGCTCCTCATTTTCTGTTACAAACAGTACCATGTGCTGCTCCACTGGTGGTGGTATAGTAGGTGCACCACATGGAGGTAACTCTTGGGGAACTGGTCCCTGAATCGAAGCCTCGTCACTGAGGGGTTCATCCTTATGATCGGGTTGTTGAATCCTAGTGAGTATGCATCACATAGACATCCTGTAAGGAAAGAATATTTAACAAATTCAACGAGTATCTCTAGATAGATGAACAAAGTACATGGAAAACAGAACCCATTACTATGTGATTCATGTACTATCCTTTTGTTTCCCTACAAGTATTTTTTTCATGTACCGAGTAAAAAATATAGTTATTATATTCCTGGTGTATGGATATGTCAGCCGCCCACACCAACACTGGAGTCTCTAGACTGAAAGACAAACTAGAAACACTTTACACTGTTTCCCAAAACTAAACTCATAGACACATGGTCCTAAGGTAGAACTGACCACCTCTGATGCCACCTACCACGACCCGTCCTAGTGGGTCCTCTGCCATGACTCCCCAAGCCCTCCTTCAATAGGCTAGGGTTTAGTTACTAGCACTAAGTAGGCATATCACTAACATGGGAGACATATTTTAAGTACCTGCACACACACACACACATCTACAATCCCACAAATACTGAAATATAAATAAACCACTAATAAAGAAAAATTATTGCACACAACTAAACCTAACAAACAAAGTATAATGGAATGAAATGTGTGGAAATTAAATCAGACCAGAATAAAATCCCACAAAAAGAAAGAGCATCCGACTACATTTTAAAACATATAAGAAATAGATAGGTACTGGAATTGCTCCTCATATCTGTAGGAGCAAGTTTACCAGTAGGGAAGCTCACAAATCTTGGTTTGGTCCTGGTCCACCCTCGATTCTGTCAAAAGAATGGTTGTCTTCACAAGATAAGACATGTGTGGACAAATCCCGTGAAATGGTGAGTATAACAATACTCAATAGATGAACCAAAAAACCAAAAAGCAATACAAAAGAAAAGGTATAGTCAGTTGTACATAGTATATGTCTACAGAACATATAACAAGAGAAACACATCCACATATACATGAAACCCATACTTGTAGTCTAGCGGTAAGTCACAATGACTACATACCCATGCAAGGGATTCAGTTCAAAGATTCCCAAAAGCACTCGTTCAGGAAAAATCACTCCATGAGTATGATAGCTCTAATGACATTCGTTCGAGAAGTACGTTTTTTGGGAAGATTCATGAGAATCTTAGACACACTGATAGATATGAAGACAAAACAAATACACTCATTTCAAGAGATTTCACTCATGAGTAGGGAAAGATCATGATTCACATATGCAGATCACTCCCAATGCCTTGCTGTATACCATGAATCATCAAGATTCATTGGATATGTAGAGGATCAGTGCCTGGTAGGATTGGTCATGTCCATACCTAACTCTACCTAGGGAATAGAATGGGTAGAGGATCTCTCTTCGGGCCTCTCAGAGGGATTCCGACTCTATCCAGAAATCCCTACTAAAGAAAACATACTCCAATGGGTGGAAATGATACCTAAACTTCAAGGAAATGAGAAAATGGGAAATATCCCAAAAAAATCATTTCCATGGAATGGATTTCAAGAAGACCATGCAGTGTACATAAAAGTACACAACATGTAGAAAGGTCACACGTCATGTCCCATGACCCCAGGTAATTCCCATGTACAATGGTTTGTGTCGAAGAGCATGTCATGTTGAAAGAGGTATACATGACATGTAAGAACATGACACACCGTGTCCTACTATTTGGGATCCGCTTCATGTACACTGGTTGTGTTCCTACACATAGCTTTAACCGGTGTCTTCCAACCCATGTATTGGTACATAGGTTAACCCACGTAACTGGCCTAGTCCGACCATGTGGTGGAGTAAATGTCGTGTACTCCACCCTATGTCAACGTATCATCCAAGATACACTCTGAGTCCCATATATAGACCCACAAACCTTGTGACAAGTGTCACACTTTATGTCATCTCATCATGTATCGCTAAACCCTGGCCACCGTCAGGACGACCGTACACGCCTTGTTCTTCGTTGAACACGTCACGTTCTTTGGGATTTCCCAGAAACATCGCTCCTCCTCTATTCGCCTCTTTCGATCCTCCGGTTAACATTTCAGTGATCTATTCATTACAAAACTAAATGTTCAAAGTCATACTGCCTTAGAAAATCTTATTTTGATGGTTTTGGGCATCCAATTATCCCTAAAAAAATGTTTCGATCCACCCACATGAAGAATTGTTTAAGAATGATTTATCTCAACCCAAGTCAATTCATCCACCTCCATCATCATTTCACCTTTTCTGGTTCTTCAGGATGTCTGGTCTCAAATTTTGTACCGTTGTGTTGTGAAACGGATGCCCAATGATCCATTGTTCAAAATCCCATGAAGAACGTGAAGAAGACATGGTAAAAAGGGGAAGAGGAAATCCACACAATGAATTGAGGAATAAACCACCACTTTCATTCATCATGACATTGATTGGATCCTATTAGAAGGATCAAAAAAATCCAATTAAATTAAATCAAATCATGCATAAAATGATTCCCCAAAATAAACCTAACAACTCACCATCCCACAGGAACAAAAGATCAGCGGTTCAACAAGTTCATGGATTGATATGCATTTTGTAATTAGAATCCAAGAATGGGGAAAAGAATTGAAATACCAAAAACTACCCAGATTTTCGACAAAGAAGGAGATCGGTCATCGGTTGGGATTTGATCTTGCCTCAAAATGATCCATGTGTCGTCGTTCATCGTCATCCATAGAGAATTATCAAATGGTGGCTCCTATCCAAAGCTCTAGAGGATTCTAGAATGTTTTCTATGGTTATAAGCCTAACCTTGGGCTCCTTGTTATTTAAAACCAATTAACGCGTTTCTATGTTATGTAAATGTCTAAAATAAAATAAATTATTAATTTATTTTATTTCATTTAAAATGTACTAAAACTAACTTTTGTAGTCGACCTTTGTCGGTCGAGGTTAGGTCTCACCTAAGGTAATGTCACTGATTTGAATGCAATAGTGCCCTCATATTTCTGATCTAGGAACCCTTTTAAATTTTATTCAACTTTTTTATGAAAACCACTTGTGCACACTATTTAATAGTTTAATTTATTTGAAACAATTATTCTGAGCACTATGGACCTCATAATCTCACGCCGTTACAATTCCTGGTCTCAAAATAATTTTATATAATATTTAAAAATAATACATGGAATATTCAAGACATTATAACCATGGAGGAAAAATATTTCATGGTTTATTCTTAATGATGTCCTAGAGTTATTTTCTTTTATGAGAAAGTGATTTGAGTTGAATTTTTTCACTTTAGGGTGTGATCTTGTCATGGTTGTAAACCACAACATCTTCAACATGTTTTGAATTTATTTTCATAGATTATAGATGAATTTAGTGTAATATTTATTTTTTGTGGAGATGTGGAAAATATTCATTGTTATTAGTAATGTTGGAAAATGTTGAAATTTGGTAAACATCGAGTGATGGTTTTATCCTGATTGTTTTATGAGATTTGTGAAAATGTTCAATGGTTTAAGGAACCCTGTAATTTTTTTGTTATAGATTTGATTTTTAAAGGATAAATATCATATATATTTTTAGATATTATTATTCTTAAATAAAATATTTTTTGAATCAACATTTATAAAGTTATGTTAAACCATTGTATAGCCTCTTTACACTAATATTAGACATTTTGAGGTTTTATTAAAAATATGAGACATCATTCCCCATCCATTCAGTCAAATTCATTTTTTCATCATACCTAAAAAATTATTGGTTCTTTTCCATTGTCATTTTTTATTCTCATGCTTGAAATTTCTTCCATTTGTTTCATGGGATTGGGTCTTTATGCACTGATTTTTTATTTGTAATGCCCCGACCCCAGTTACCCAAAGTCGGTGCATTATTATATAAAATTTTCATGATAAAAAAAGATCATGTATCGAAAGACAGATTAGTTTAATAGACTTGGAATCACTAGATACATTCATAAAGTTTACATTACATCATAAATTGAAAGATAGAAAAAAATCTTGTCTCCACACTCATATCCCATTATACTATCCCTACAGGTCATTCATAAAATAATTCTTCACATCCTGTAAAAAATAAAACATAGAAAGGGGTGAGCTCAGATGCTTAGTAAGGATAACAATATAACAGAAACATTCATAAATAAGCGTAAACATTTAAGGATATGTATAACTAAAACAAAATCCTTTTAAACATGAACTTCAGCATAATATGGAAAAAAATAAAATGAAATAATTCCATTTACTTATTCACATGGATATTCTACTTGTCTAATAATCACATGAAATATCAATAACCACTTTCATAATGATGGAATGCATAATGCCAGAATATCATAACCACATAGTCAAGGCCTTTTGCCAAGACTACAAATAAGATTTTGTCAGAGGCCTTGTGCCAGTACACTAGTTTGTCTCATGAGACTTACCGATGCATCGAGGAGCTATAGCGGGCTCCACCCATCACTTATTAAGTCAAATGTATTCCTCATATAAACAGGTTTAAACATAACATAAACATTCGTATTAAAACTAGCATTCGAAATGACAATAATTTTTCCATAAACCATGAATGGTATAAAAATAACACATCCATAGTCAAAAAAATTACAAAACCTTCAATACAATATGGACGTTTTGTATCTTAATAAATCAACTTCAAATAAGCTTAAAATTCATCAAAGGATGTGGACATAGATGAAATCAAAACTATTTGAGAGAAATATCTCTTTTTTTTAAATCATTTAAAAGTCACATAATTATAAAAGAAAACATTTACTTTGAAAATAGTCTTATAAGATTGTAAGTGAAGCTTCAATGATTTTATAATGGCAAAAAATAGCTGCACCCGCCGTATAAGTTAAAAAAAGTCATTCTTACCTTAATTTTATCGAAAAGGTTAAAAGGACCTTGTTTGGAAAACGACGGAAAGATTCCTTTATAAACATCTTATAAAAAGTAATACAAGGGTATAAATGAATTTAAACCATAGTCTGTAAAATAGTAAAAATGATTTGAAATACCACTAGTGCAGAAAACGTTTTTTACGTCACCATTTTTTACGTCAGTTATATAAAACCGACGTCATAATATGTAAAATGAGGTTTTTTACGTCGGTTATTTAATAACCGATGTAAAACCCTGTGTTTAGTACACCTTTAACGTCGGTTATTTTGATAACCGACGTTATTAATCGGGCGGCTTTGTTTTTTACGTCGGTTATACATTAACCGCCGTAAAAAACAGAAGCGGGGGGGCGTTTGTTACGTCGGTTATTGAATAACCGACGTAACAAACGCGGTTTTTGAAGGACTTTTTACGTCGGTTATAAAATAACCGACGTAAAAAAAGAATCCGCAGAAGTTTTTGATGTCGGTTATGGAATAACCGACATAATAAAACGCGTATTTTGAGCCCTTTATAACGTCGGTTATAGAATAACCGACGCAAAAAAAAGAATCGGAGGAAGGTTTTTACGTCGGTTATTTAATAACCGACGTTATAAATGTTTTAAAAAAAATTATAACATCGGTTATTGAATAACCGACGTGATAACTCATTTAAAAATTTACCCAGACCCGTGGATTGTCATTCGCGAGTTTACCTTCGAAAGTCGCGACTCGTCTCTCTCGCGCGTAAACCCGAATCGGCTCGTCCATTTCATTGGTTTAGATTCGTTTTGCGATCATCGTTTCTCATATTTAATCTCCTGGGATCAATCATCTAAACTCGCAGCACTCAGGTAATCCTCCCACTCGTTCGTTTTTTTTCGCGGATAGTATATATATATGTGTTGTGATTTTTTTGTTGAAACTAGCTAAGATTATTTGATTGCGAACCCTTTTAACTCGTTTTTGCACCATAATCTTATTTATCATCCCTAGATCTATTAGTTCGACTTGCAATATTGACTAATTTTATGATTTCACTAATTTTTCATCGTTTTCTATAAATCCCCGAGAGGGTTGGGGCGTGTCCATTTGGATGGGTTACCCTTTTATAGTTGTTACTACTTTATTCAGTGATTCCAGGGGGGTGGGAGGGCTATCAAGAGGGTTGGGGGGTGTCCAGGGGGTGTCCAAGGGGGTAGGGTGTGGGGGGTGGTGTCCAGGAGGGGTGGGGGGCTGTCCAGAGGGGTCGGGGGGTGTCCAGGGGGGTTTACAAGGGGGTGGGTGGGTGTGGGGGGATGTCCAAGGGTGTGGGTGGGTGTTGGGGGGTGTCCAGGGGGGTGTCCAAGGGGGGTAGGGGGTGGGGGGTGGTGTTTAGGAGGGGTGGGGGGCTGTCCAGAGGGTTGGGGGGTGTCCAGGGGGTGTCCAAGCAGGTCGGGGTGGGGGGTTGTGTCCAGGAGGGGTGGGGGTGCTTTCTAGAGGGGTCGGGGGCTGTCCAGAGGGGTCGGGCGGTGTCCAGGGTGGTGTCCAAGGGGATGGGTGGGTGTGGGGGGCTGTCCAAGGGGGTGGCGGCCTATCCAGAGGGGTCGGTGGGGTGTCCAGGGGGGTGTCCAAGGGGTTGGATGGGTGTGGGGGGCTGTCCAAGTGGGTAGCGGCCTCTCTAGAGGGTATTTGGGGTTGTCCGGGTGGGTGGGGGGGGGGGGGGGGCTGTCCAGAGGGTTGGGGGATGTCCAGGGGGTGTCCAAGGGGGTAGGGGGTGGGGGGTGGTGTCCAGGAGGGGCGGGGGGCTGTCCAGAGGGGTCGGGGGGTGTCCAGGGGGGTTTACAAGGGGGTGGGTGGGTGTGGGGGGCTGTCCAAGGGTGTGGGTGGGTGTTGGGGGGTGTCCAGGGGGGGTGTCCAGGGGGGTAGGGGGTGGGGGTGGTGTTTAGGAGGGGTGGGGGGCTGTCCAGAGGGTTGGGGGGGTGTCCAGGGGGGTGTCCAAGCAGGTCGGGGGTGGAGGGTTGTGTCCAGGAGGGGGTGGGGGTGCTTTCTAGAGGGGTCGGGGGCTGTCCAGAGGGGTCGGGGGGTGTCCAGGGTGGTGTCCAAGGGGATGGGTTGGTGTGGGGGGGCTGTCCAAGGGGGTGGCGGCCTGTCCAGAGGGGTCGGTGGGGTGTCCAGGGGGGTTTCCAAGGGGTTGGAAGGGTGTGGGGGCTGTCCAAGTGGGTGGCGGCCTCTCCAGAGGGTATTTGGGGTTGTCCGGGTGGGTGGGGGGGCTGTCCAGAGGGTTGGGGGATGTCCAGGGGGTGTCCAAGGGGGTAGGGGGTGGGGGGGTGGTGTCCAGGAGGGGCGGGGGGCTGTCCAGAGGGGTCGGGGGGGTGTCCGGGGGGGGGGGGGGGGGGGGGTTATATCTTACTATATTTTGTTTAAAAAATAATATTCAAGCATATTTTTTAAATACACATCGATTTGTTTTATATTTCAAAATTGTTTACATTCAAATTATGATTTTTTTCATATAAACATATATTTGTCTTATCTAAATAATATATATATTTTTGCTATTTGTTATAGGTAATAATGAGTCAAAGTTGGATTACGGCACATCGAATGAGCAATGAATATGAGGAAGGTGTTGATGCCTTTTTGGAATTTGCTAAACGAAATGTTCCAAGTAGTGAAATTTTTTTCTGTCCATGCCTGAAATGTCTGAATATGAAGAAGTTGAAAAGTAGAGAGATAAAAGATCATCTGATTTGTCATGGTTTCAATCCGAGTTACAACCCTTGGATTTGGCATGGCGAAACTAGACAGAATGTCACTGATGATAATGAATCGCAAGATGGTAACTCCGATGGAATTGAAGAAATGATTCGCGATATTGTAGCAGAACAAATTGAGATAGAACCGACAGTTGAACATCTATATGGTGATGCCGAAAAACCATTATATCATGGTTGTACAGATTTTACGGTTTTGTCGGCGGTGTTAAGATTGATTAACCTGAAGGCGAAACATGGATGGAGTGACAGAAGTTTTACAGAGCTGCTACAATTGATGAAAGACATTCTTCCAAAAGATAACGATCATCCAGATTCACATTATAAGGCCAAAAAAATATTATGCCCGATGGGATTGGGATATAGGAAAATACATGCCTGTCCGAATGACTGCATTATATATAGGAAGGAATATGAATTTCTGAAAGAGTGTCCTAAATGTGGGACATCACGGTATAAGGTGAAAGAAAAATCACAAGCTGATGTAGAGATTACAAAGCTCCCTTCAAAGGTATTTTGGTATCTTTCTATAATTCCTCGTTTCAAACGTTTATTTGCTAATTCACATGATGCAAAAAGGTTAAGATGGCATGCTGATGAGCGGGTATGTGATGGAAAAATACGTCATCCAGCTGATTGTCCACAATGGAAGAAAATTGATGCCCAGTACCCTACATTTGGAAATGAAATTAGAAATCTGAGACTAGGCTTGTGCACAGATGGAATGAATCCATACCGAACCCTCAGTAGCACACATAGTTCATGGCCTGTTTTATTGTTAATTTATAACCTCTCTCCTGAAGTTTGTATGAAGCGAAAATATGTCATGTTGAGTATCATGATCTCTGGTCCAAAGAAACCCGGCAATGATATTGATGTATACTTGTCACCACTGATTGATGATTTGAAACTGTTATGGGCTGATGGTATTAGGGTGTATGATTCTTATAAAATGGAATATTTTCAACTGCATGCAGTGCTTATATTCACTATAAATGACTTCCCAGCATATGGAAATTTGTCTGGATACAGTGTTAAAGGGCATAAAGCATGTCCAATTTGCGAACAACAGACGTCATATTGTCAATTGCATCATGGGAGGAAAACAATGTACATGGGTCATCGAAAGTTTTTGCCTATGGATCACCCTTATAGAAGACTAAAAAAGGCATTCAATGGCTCACAAGAATTTGATACTGCTCCAAAACCTTTATCCCCAGATTTTTATTTTGAGAGGGTCAAAAACCTTGATGTGACATTGGGAAAGACACAAAAATCTGGTAATGATAGACATATTTGGAAGAAAAGGTCAATATTTTTTGAGCTACCATATTGGAGGTATCATGAAGTCAAACATAATATTGATGTCATGCACGTGGAGAAGAATATCTGTGATTCTTTGATCGGAACATTTCTAGATATTAAAGGAAATACAAAAGATGGGTTGAATGCAAGGTTAGACCTACTATCAATGGGAATACGTTTGGAGTTAGCTCCCACTCCTAAAGGAAGAAAAAAATTTCTTCCCCCGGCTTGTCATACATTATCGAAGAGGGAGAAAAGTAGCTTCTATCAGTGTCTTCATGATATCAAAGTGCCTCAAGGTTATTCTTCAAATGTAAAAAATTTTGTCTCATTGAAAGAATTGAAGTTGATAGGTATGAAATCACATGATTGTCACGTCATGATGCAACTGATTCTACCAGTTGCACTGCGTGGAATATTACCCATCCGTGTCAGAAAGACTATAATGAGGTTGTGTTATTTTTTCAATTCAATTTGTAACAAGGCGATTGATATGAATGCTTTGAACATTTTGGAAAAGGATGCAGTTTTTATACTTTGTCATTTGGAAATGTATTTTCCTCCAACTTTTTTTGATATGATGGTGCATTTAATGATTCATCTGGTTCGAGAAATAAAGCTTTGTGGACCTGTATATCTTCGTTGGATGTATCCTTTTTAAAGGTATATGAAAATATTAAAGGGATATGTTAAAAATCCATATCGAACTGAAGCCTCCATTATTGAAAAGTATATTTCTGAGGAGGTAGTAGAGTTTTGTACGAGCTACTTGGCTACGGCGCAACACATAGGTTTGCCTCCATCTCGCCATGAACGGGTTAATAATGAGGGAAAGGGGATTCGTGGCTTGAAAGTCAAATCACTGTCAGCTGAACATATGAAGAAGTTAGAATCATACATCTTGAATAACATAGCTGATGTTCAACCGTATATCACATTGCATATTAATGAGTTGAAACAAGGTCATCCAAAGACGAAAGAAATGTGGATTTTGAATGAGCACAACAAAACTTTTTTGCCATGGTTTAAAAAGACCTTGCTTGGTAGATCAGATGTATCAGAGACATTAAAATGGATAGTGGGTGGTCCATCTTTAAATGTGATAACATGGTCTGCTTATGACATTAATGGCTATACATTTCATACGAAATCTCAGGACAACAGAAGTGCAGTTCAGAATAGTGATGTATTGGTGTTTGCAGAAGCAATGCATTATTCGAGTGATAAGGACAGAAACCCAATTTCGGCATCAAGTGCATATTATGGAGTGATTGAAGACATATGGGAGGCTGATTACTTTAAAATTAAAGTTCCTGTTTTTAACTGTAAATGGTTTATCGGTAACAACAGTGTCAGACACGATGAATTTGGAATGACACTTGTTAATCTGAATAGATTGGAAGACACAGCTGATTCTTTTATAATGGAAACACATGCCAAACAAATTTTCTATGTAGTAGATCAATCAGATATGCAGTGGGCTGTTGTTTTACAAGGGAAAAAACAATATGTTGGTGAGGATGAATTTGATGAAGATGATGATTTATGTGAGATCTCTACTTCCATGGAAAGATTAACAGAACATAATGATGAGTATGTTGAAGACATGGTTTGTGCCATAAGGAACGATCACGACGAAGGAATTTGGGAAAACAATCCAACTGTACATTCCTAAAATTACAGGTAACACATGTTTATTTCTTGTTTACATTTAGTTTTTTCATATAATGTAAGATATTGTAAATTTTTTACTTATTAAAACATGTATCAAACCAAAACGATAAAACAATAAAAACCGTAAAGAGGAGAAGTCCTGGGCGCACCGACTGGCCGGTGGTGGATCACCGGTTGGCCGGTGGTCCAGAGAAAAGCTCTGTCTAGTCCACCGGCCGGCCGGTGGTGAGCCAGAGGCCGGCCGGTGGTGATCCAGCGGCCGACCGGTGGTCCAGACAGAGAGGAAGGCTCTCTGTCTGGTCCACCGGCCGGCCGGTGGCACCAGGCAGTGGGCTAGTCTACTGCCTGGGTCCTCCGGCAGGCCGGTGAGCTCACACCGGCTGACCGGTGGACTCAGTGAGTCCACTTTTCAGCTTTCTTGGGCCAACTCCTTGGCAACCTTTTGCCTGTGTTTACCATGTTTATCATTGTTTAACATGCTTACCATATTACCAATGTTTACTATTATGTAATTTAGTACACTTTTCTATTTTCTGATTAAGTAGTACTACAATATTTGAATTTGTATATTTGTGAACTAATGTTTGTTTTTTTGATTTGAAGGAAAATGACAGATCAATCAGTTGATCAGCCACATGATTCTGGAGATGAGCATATTGGTCATACATCTGGGGAGGAACATTCAAATGCTCCTATTACGAAAAAGAGTTCAAAGGTTGGTAAGCGTGGGTGCACACGTTTACCAAAATTATCACTTGCCCGTACGAAGGAGGAGAGGATAGTCGTGGAGTTTGATGATGATGATCTTCCTAGAGGTCCAAATGCTAAAGATTTTAAGGGTTTTGTAGCAACTCAGGTTAAGAGCAATGTAATCATTCTCTATGATGATTGGAGAAGTGTGGATAAGGTGATAATTTCTCAGCTGTGGGAGACCATTTTGGTAAGATCTTTTGCTATTGTTTGACTGTTCTTTAAATGTTTCTAGTATATATAATATTTTTAACCTCTTTTTTATCAGATGACATTTGATATTCCTGACACTGGAGGAGTCAGGAAGAAATGCTTATCGTTGGCTGCTAGGAGATGGAGGGATTTCAAATCAACCCTCTCATCTGATTTCATTTATGGTCATAGGAGTCGTGAGAATCCATGTCGTATATGTCCTTTTATAGATGAAGACACATGGAGACTATTTTTTGAAAGTAGAAGAAAAGAATCATTTTTGGTAAGGGCAATGTAAACTTTTATAAGCTTTCTTATATAAATGATCTTATTATTGTTTTGTTAATGATTACTTATTCTTAATTTACAGCAAACAATGAAAGCTCATCAAGAGATCCAATCTAAAAATGTATACCCTCATAGTTTATCTCGGGGAGGATATGCATTATTGGAAGAACAAATGATGGCAGAAAAATTTCAACAACTAAGAGCTGAGTCTTCAAGCTCTGGAGAGGTGGCCCCTCCATCCCCTCCATCTAGACATGAGAAATGGAAAAGAGCTCGGAAGGGCAAAAAAGGACAATATCTTTCGGAAGAATCGAGACTCGTAGTTGAGAGGATTGTAAGATATCTATTTTATTTATTTAAGTTTACTATTTTCGTCATATATTTCCAATCATTACAGAAATGTTCAATTAATTATTACAGGACTCTCTTGAGGAGCAGAGTTCACAGGGGACATTTACACCATCTGGGAGGGAAGATATTTTATCTGTTGCATTGGGAAAGCCCGAACATCCTAGCCGTGTAAGAGGATATCCGGCAGGTGTATCGGTAAGAAACGTGTTGCCACGTTCCTCGACTTCTAACGTTGAGGGAGTTTATAAAAAAAAATAGAATCCTTGGAGGCTGAAGTCCATAATATTAATGCGACAATGGAGGACAAGATTAGAGCATCGGTGCAGTTTATGTTTGCAGACGTGAAAAGACAATTTCAGGGTGCAGCTCCCACTCCACCTCTCCCAGTAGCTCCCACTCCCCCACCTCAGCCTGCGGACCCCATTTTTGATCCTCCTCCTCCGCCGCAGCTACCTACTTATTGTGAGTTGTATGTTGATGATCCTCAACATCATATAGTTGCATATGGGATGGTATATTGTATAGGAGATACAGTTCATCATCAACAGTTAGAGGTAGAGAATCAGAGGGTCACTGTACAGGATATTATAGATAGATCAGCTCGGATACCATTACCTACATATGAGGTGACGACAGTTGGACATAGTATCAGCCATTTTTTACTTTGGCCATCCAGACTTCTTCGACTCATTACAATAGAGGTATGGATGTTATATCTTTTATTTTATATTTTATTAATGTTTTATCATTTGGAAACTAATATATTTTTCAATTTATTTTTACAGGAATACTTCAAAGGTAAAGAAATACTGTATAGACAACAACAAAGACAGATAGCTATGACATCAGATGCAGATACTAGCAGTCTTGACAAATTGTCAAGATATTCAAATTTGTTGTTGGATCATTATGACTTTACAATGGAAGCTCATGTCTGTGGACGTGAACTAAGTGTGGGGATTATGAAAACTGATATCATGGAGTTTGTCACTGGAGATAAGTTGGGCATCAACGTGGTGCAAATTTTTATCATGTAAGTCTTAACACCTTTTCCTTGCGTTATATTTATTAAAAATGTATACTTATGTCTGCTTTGTATTAGGTATCTGTATAAAATTTGTGAGAGGAATGAGCTGACAGATGTATATGGATTCATGGACCCACAATTGATTTCCCCTGAAGCATGTGCATTGGATGAGGAACAAAGAATGCTTTATATTGCTGATTGATTTGAAAAGAATGTAATCACATAGTGTTGGATGATGCATTTTTTTGAGAGGTATGAAACACATCCCTCTCAAAGAGTTAATTATCTTTTAACATAAAAAACCACTAACGTTAAATTTCCTTTTATCAGGGATCATTGGATGTTTGGGGTTTTTTGCCCTAGGGAGAAAACACTTTATTGGATATGCTCTCTCCATGATGATGTGCGAGAAAGTTTTAAGAATATATTGGAAACGTAAGTTTCAATTTCACAATAGTTTTATATATTATAATGAATTTTAAATTTACCCCATTCGTATTATTTTCTAACAGGGAATGGGTCCACTTTCGAAAAAGCGCAAAGAAAAGGAATTTCAAGATCAAATATGTACATGCGAAGGTAAATATCCATTTATAATTTGTACATTTTGATTTATTACATAAAAATAATATATTGAATTTACACTCATTCAAACAGAAATGTTATGAGCAACAAGGCATCATCGAATGCGGATATTACATGTTAAGGTTTATGTATGAAATAATAACAACTGGGACCGTTCTGAGTTTTGACCTGGTAAGATTTCCTCTTTCTCATAATATTTCAATTTGATTTATTCATTATACACGTTGACTACTATCCTTTTCCTTTTTATCTTTTTGATGACCCTCAACCCTTTACTGCTGAAGATATCAAACACATACAAGTGGAGTGGTCAAATTATTTTACAGGTTTGATTGACTTTTAGTTGTTTGTAATGTAAAATGTAATTTTGAATATTGTCAATGTAATTGTGTATTTCGTAGTCGTTTAGGTTGGATTTAGTTTTTTTTGAAGTTGACAGTGTATGTTTTGAATGTTATATAAGTGAATGTTTAATTTTTCTCTACTTCTTGTTTTGGTCTACTGTTGATGGTTTTTCTGGTCTGGATTTTGGTATGGGGGGAGAGGTTCCAAGGGGGTGGGTGGGTGTTTGGGGGGTGTCCAAGGGATATGGGAGGGGTGTCCAAGGTGTGTTTGGGGCTGTCCTAGGGGTCGGGGGGTGTAAATGAGGGTGGGGGGTGTCCAAGGGGTGGGGGGTGTCCAAGGGATATGTTAGGGGTGTCCAAGGTGTGTTTGGGGCTGTCCAAGGAGTCGGTTGGGTGTAAATGAGGGTGGGGGGGGGGGGGCTGTCCAAGTGGTGGGGGGGTGTCCAAGTCGTGGGGGGTGTCCAAGGGATATAGGAGGGGTGTCCAAGGGGTGTTTGGGGCTGTCCAAGGGGATGAGGGGGGGGGGTTCCAAGGGGTAGGGGGGTTTCCAAGGGGTCGGGGGGTGTCCAGGGGGTGGGGGGGGCTGTCCAAGGGGTGGGGGGGTGTCCAATGGGTGGGGGGGTGTCCAAGGGATATGGGAGGGGTGTCCAAGGGGTGTTTGGGGCTGTACTAGTGTTCGGGGGGTGTAAATGAGGGTGGGGGGGCTGTCCAAGGGGTGGTGGGGGGTGTCCAAGGGGTGGGGGGTGTCCAAGGGATATGGGAGTGGTGTCCAAGGTGTCTGGAAGTTCTGTCCAAGGGGCCGGTTGGGTGTAAATGAGGGTGGGGGGCTATCCAAGGGGTGGGGGGCTGTCCAAGGGGTGGGGGGGTGTCCAAGGGGTGGGGGGTGTCCAAGGGATATGGGAGGGGTGTCCAAGGTGTGTTTGGGGCTGTCCTAGGGGTCGGGGGGTGTCCAGGGGTCAGGGGGGTGTCCAAGGGGTCTGGGAGGGCTGTCAAGGTGTGGGGGGGGTGTCCAATGGGTGTTTGAGGCTGTACTAGGGGTCTTGGGGGTGTAAATGAGGGTGGGGGGGCTGTCCAAGGGGTGGGGGGTGTCCAAGGGGTGGGGGTGTCCAAGGGATATGGGAGGGGTGTCCAATGGGTGTTTGAGGCTGTACTAGGGGTCGTGGGGGTGTAAATGAGGGTGGGGGGGCTGTCCAAGGGGTGGGGGGGTGTCCAAGGGTTGTGGTGGGGCTCCAATGTGGTGGGGGAGGGCTGGCCAGGTTGTTAGGTGGGTATAGATGAGGGTGGGGTTCAGTTGGGGCTTGGGGGAGGGCTGGCATGGTTATTTTTGTTTGGTTTCTGGTTGCTTTTTGGTGAGAGCAGTGCAATTATTTAAAAAAAAATATATCGCTTTCACGTCGGTTATTTTATAACTGACGTGGTAAATAAATCGGTAGGGGTTTATCACATCGGTTTTTTCGAGAACCGACGTGATAAACCGTTCCCGGGCCTTTTATCACATCGGTTCTTAATATAACCGACGTGCTAAAAGGCCTGGGAATCGATTTACCACGGCGGTTATTGGATAACCAACGTGCTAAAACGTTTCCCAGGCCTTTTTATCACGTCGGTTATTTAAGAAACCGACGTGATAATAGGCCCGGGGAAGGGTTAATCACGTCGGTTATGTCATAACCGACGTGATAAACGATATCCCAGGCGTTTTATCACGTCGTTTTAGAAAATAACCGACGTGATAAACCCCCCCCCCATGCATATTTATCACGTCGGTTATTAATGAACCGACGTTATAAACACCGTGATGTTAGGGATGTTACGTCGGGTTTTAAATAACCGATGTAAAAAACGTTATTTATAACGTCGTCCGTATTAATGTCGCCTAAAAACCGACGTAAATAATGAAAAATAACCGACGTAAAAAATGTTTTCTGCACTAGTGTACGTTTTTAAGAAACATGGATGCGGATGATAAAGAGGTCTCAGTAGATAATTACGTATAAAAAACCTCAGATAATGAATAGATTGTGAAATAAACCCTTTCCTTGTACTTTTCATTGGTTGAGGGTAGGTTAATCTTTGGTATAATGGTGAAATAATTGTTATTAAATTATAAAATAATCATAAACATTAATATGATATCATATATGATCTTTTAACATTGATTTGTTAATAATATCTTAGTATTATCATCATTTCGTGTGTTAACGGATTCATTTTTCTTTATATTCTTTGTTATGTGAGCCATATTTATTATGGATGGGAAGTATATTATTCATATCCAGAATGATATAATGTCACTAAAAATTATTTTTGATCATCAAATAAAATTTAGTCTTGAATGGATACGATGGGGAATGAATCTCATCGCGTTCATGGAGACGGTAATCCGTACGTACGCACGAGGGACAATATCAATCTTTTGATATTAAAATAAAATATAATTGGATATTATATCATATATAAAGAATAATTATCATGTTATATTTATTATTTACATGAATTAGACATCATTCTTATACCCATCCAAATAATAATGTATTGAATAACAATTACACCAGGACGTGGAGACGGTAGGCCGTACGTACGCACGTATGGTGACATGTCATTTAAAGGATGGATAGAATACTGAATATGGTTGTACAATATTTATAATAACATCACAGTATATATATGATACTATAGTTATTATTTTAGAATGGAAATAACAAATAAAGAAGAAGTTGAAGAAGAAAGGAACTTGAAAGAGGGTGGTGAAAACATTAACTTTTCTTCGGGTTCTTCCTTTTGATTTGATCAAAATGGCTCCATAGGTTGGATTTCTGACTAAAGTAAGGCCTCTAGGATTAAGGGAGGATATTTGAAATGGTATATGGGAAGAGGTTGTCCGAACCAAAAGGCTTTCACGGTATGAATAATTGGTTAGAAGTGGTGTCCTTTTATAAGGGGGAGGAGTGGCTCTTTAGGATAAACTTAAAGTATTAATTTATAATAAATTTATATTCGGTTTATAATGGATCCAAAGTAGATTATTAAACGTATAAGGTGGGGATTTTTCAAAATACTTTCGTCCAGTAGATTTTAGATAGGTTTGGGTCACTATATTAACCTTATCAATTATATTTATCTCTTAGTTAAATAGTTTGACATTTAACACGTCACTTTGTATTTTTATATTATATGGTTAATAAGCTTACTATATACTTCCAAGAGACCCCCAAGTCGTACATTAATGATACACCTATCATTATATAAGTCCTTTGGACAAACCGTATATTTTTAGGAATAGAATATGAATTGATAATATAATATTTGTTTTAAAAACTCTTTTATGTAAATTTTGACACTATTCAATAATTGTTTTTTGATAAAGTCTTAAAAAATTAATTAATTATAAAAAAATCATTTAATACATAATAACATGTCATATTAATCAATTAAATTCGTGTATTGCATCAAAACTTTCAAATTATATTTATTTTTATATTTATAATACCAATTATTTGATTTTTTCATTAATAAGGAAAATACTACATCACTATTGTGTCATAAATAAATTTAATTATTCAGTGTCTAAAAATTATAAATAAATTAAAATTATGTAAGAACTACTTTTATTTTTCTAATTAATATTTATAGTTGAAAATATAACATATATAACCCTATGTAAAATTTTTTTTCTAAAAGATATATGCTTATGTCATTTTTGTATTTACTTTAACTTAATTAATATAAAGTGTCATTATCACTTACAAGTGGATAAATGGGGTCCCAAAATCGACCCAAATATACCCATGGTCTGAAATGTATCAACCAATAGGGATAGGACACATTTTAGGGTAATTTATCATTATCATAATATTATTGTTTACCCTTATTTACAGGATTTACCCATTAACCACGGTAAATAAAATATTTACCGAAGTAATTATTCAAAATGTCTAAAAATAAAAGTTACCGATTTATACAATTTGGACCTCCTGATTCTAAATATGGAATCCATTTTTCTAAATTCAAAACACAGAAGTGGCTGTAATTAATTTAAAATTAATTCTTGTTGTTAAAAACAAAAAACGTGTTTTTAAGAGATAATAACAATATGATGATTGGCACTTGCTTATGTCCAGATTAAATGTGAATTTATATCCAATGAAAAAAATTGGATTAAATGGTAAAAATATAATCAAATTATACTCTAAAATCACTCAAATTCATAATTTATCACTATTAATTATTTCGATTAAAAAAGTTGTTTTTAATTAAAATTTAGTAATTTCCACTATTCATCAAAATATGAAAGTTATCAGAAAAGTACCAATAATTCACCCTAAGCTAATTTTGATATTCCAAATCCTAAAATGAAGTCCATTTTGAAAGATAAAATGTATAAAATTTCAAAAAGTGGATATTACTATTCATTACGGCTAGTTTGATTGGTTGTGGTGTGTGTTTGAACTCGAAGTTTCATACAACACACCCTACTGTGTTATTCAAAGAGAAGCGTATCGTGGAAGCTTGGGGTGTTACATTCTCCCCTCCTTCAAATAATTTCGTCCTAGAAATTTCTAGAATACATCTGCATGAAAAGACACTGGTGGTTCTTCAACATAATTTCCTCGGGTTCCCACGTTACCTCTTCCATCTTATGGTTTCTCCATATAACTTTTACCAAAAGAGTCATACGATTTCTATGACCTTGTTATCTCGTATCATGAATCTTGACAGGCTCTTTTCAATAAGATAGATTGGGTTCCAGTTCAAATTATCATAGGTGAGTACATGCAGTGGGTTAGACATGTATTTTCTCAACAATGATACGTGGAACACATCGTGAACATTGGAGAGACTTGGCGGCATTGCCTAACGGTAAGCAACAACCCCAATTCGTTCTAGAATTTCGAATGGTCCGATGTACCTGGGACTCAATTTTTGCTTCTTACCGAAATGTACAACACCCTTCCATGGAGATACCTTAAAGAAAACATGATCTCCTACCTGAAATTCCAAATCCTTCCTTCTATTGTTAGCATATCTCTTCTGCCTACTTTGAGCTGCTTTGATGTGGTTTTTGATTACCTTCACCTTTTCCATCATTTCCTCCACCAGTTTTGGGCCTACGAGTTTTCTTTCACCAAAATCATCCCAATAGGTTGGTGTGCGACATCTCTTCTCATATAACACTTCATATACTGCCATCTGAATACATGAATGGAAGCTATTATTATAGGAAAATTATACAAGAGGTAAATATTGATCCCACATACCTTGAAATTGAAGTGACCATGATCTCAACATGTCCTCGAAGGTTTGAATAGTCCATTCTGATTGTCTATCAGTTTGGGGGTGGTAAGTAGTGCTCAAATGAAGTTCAGTATCCAGGGATTTCTGAATACTTTTCCAGAATCATGATGTAAAACGGGGATCAGGATCAGAAAAAATCGATAGGGGTACTCCATGGAGTCTCAAAACATCATTAATATATAGTCTTGCTAGACGTTCAAGTTGTAGATCCTCTCTTATAGCATGAAAATGTGCTGAATTGGTAAGACGATCAACAATAACCCATATTTCATTATTCCTTCTAGGAGTCTTTGGTATCCTCGTAACAAAGTCCATGGTAATATTATCCCATTTCCACTCCGGTAATGGAATAGGTTGCATAACTCATCCAAGCAGTTTCCTTCCAGCATTCACTTGTTGAAAAACCATACTTCTTGACATAAAATCAGCAATCTCCCTCTTCATGTTGTCCCACCAAAAATGTTTCTTCAAATCTCCATACATTTTGGTGCTCCCATGGTGTTTAGAGAAATTGGAGCTATGAGCGTCATCTAACAATTCCCTTTTCAAATCAGGTATATCGGGAACACAATGTCTCTTCCCAAATTTCAAAATTCCTTCTTCATACACAAAGTCTCTCAATCTCCCATCATTCATATCTTTAATCTTCTTTTGAAACTCTTCATCATCGGTCTGAGAACTCTTTATCCTTTCAAGTAAAGATGGTTCAGAAACCATTTGAAAAAGTATCAATGTTTCAACTTCCATGGTAATTCCCATATCCATCTTCACTAGATCCATGACAATAGGATCCCTTTCAATTCTCATCATGTTCAAAACTCCATGATCTTTCCTGCTGAAAGCATCTTCCACCTTATTTTCCTTCCTCGGGTGGTAGTGTATCGTGAAATCATAATCCTTGAGTAGTTCAAACCATTTCCTTCGCCTCATGTTCAGTTCTTTCTATGATAAAATGTACTTTAAACTCTTGTGATCAGTATAAATCTAACATTTTCACCATAGAGTTAATTTCTCCATATCTTCAAAGAAAAAATTATAGTGGCTAACTCATGATCAATAGTAGGATAGTTTTGCTCATGAATTTTCAGTTTTCATGATGCATAGGAAATAACCCTATGATTCTGCATAAAGAAACAACCAAGTACTTTCTTTGAAGCATCATTATAAATAAAAAACCCATCATTCCCCGATGGTAGAGTCAATATAGGATAATTGACTAATATTATCGTATGTTCTTCAAAAAATTCTTCACACTCTTTTGTCCAAATAAATTTAACCCCTTTACATGTGATCTTTGTTAATGGGTTAGACAATCAGGAAAAGTTCTGGACGAAACGTCGATAATAACCTGCTAAGCTAATAAAACTGTATACCTCGATTATAATCGTTGGTGTTGGACATTCTTGGATTTCTCTTCTCATAGAAGGATTAACAGAGATTCCATCCTTAGAGACAATATGGCCAAGAAAAGAGATCTCCTGAAGACAGAATTCACACTTGCTAATCTTCCCATATAATTCATGTCTTCTAAGAGTCTTCAGGATAATGAGCAAGTGATTTTCATGATCTGCGTAGCTTTTAGAGTATACCAAGATATCATCAATAAATACCACCACAAAATCATCGAGATATTGCTTGAAAAGTATATTCATTAGATCCATGAATACAGAGGGTGCATTAATCAATCCAAAAGGCATTACTGTAAACTTGTAATGCACGTACTTGGTTCAAAATGATGTCTTTGGAATGTCTTCCTTCTTCACACAAAACTGATGGTATCCAGATCGAAGGTCAATCATTGAAAAGTATTGAGCTCCATGTAGTTGGTCGAATAAATCATCAATGCGAGGTAGGGGATACTTGTTATTTATTTTTATCGAATTGATCTCCCTGTAGTCGATACATAACCTCATATATACATCTTTATTTTTAACAAGGAGGATAGGGTCTCCCCATGGAGAAACACTAGGGAGAATAAATCCCTTATTACTCAATTACTCTAGTTGTTTCTTTAGTTCAACTAATTCCACAGTGGCCATTCTATAAGGGGTCTTCGATATAGGTCATGAACCAAGAATTAAATTAATGGAAAACTCAATTTCTCATTCTGGAGGATATCCAGGTAAATCTTCTGGAAACACATCAACATATTCTCTCACAATAGGTACATCCTCTATTTGAAAATTCCTTTCCTCACCCATAGTCATTTCATTCTCTTCCTCCCCAATAATTGAATTTAGTTGAGCTACTGGGGGTGGATCTAGGTAAGAATTAGGTGGTGACGATTCCGCTGTAAAGATAAGGTGTTCCTTATCATCATCATCAAAAATAGTAACCTCCTTCTTCTTACAATAAATTTTTGCATCGTGGTTTGAAATCCAATCCATACCAAGGATTATATCAAATCCAATCATAGGTATGACGATGAGATCCAAATATAAAGAACATGTATGTGCTCTAATGGGGACTGATTCACAAAACTTTGTTGCAATGATACTTCCCTTAAGAGTTTTGATTGAAAACTCCCTTGTTAAATAAAATTGGAAATATATAATTTTCTTAGCAAATTTGGAAGATATGAAACAATGTGATGATCCAAACTCAAATAAAGCATGGGATAACCTTGATGAAACCATTAAATTACCTGCCACCACGTCTTTTGGAGCTTCAACCTCAGCAGCAGTGATAGTATAATCTTGGCCTTGATCCCTTGGCCTTTTCTGAGGTAAGTTCCCATGATGTTTAGGACATTCATTTACTTAATGCCCAATTTCTCTACAATTATAGAATTCCATGTTGACAGACACTTTCTTTCCCTTGCAATCATGAGTTTGGTGGCCTTTTTCACCACACTTGTAACAGACTCACATTCCCTTCAAGAAAGTTCTAGTATGTTTCTTCCCACATTTACTGCAGGAGGGATAATCAACTTTTACCTTCTTCCCTTTATTTCCATTTCCATAGTGGTCAGAAGATCTCTTCATCTCTTGTTTTGCTTTAAATTCATAAGACTTAGAGAATTATTATTCTGTCTTGATAGAACATGAGATAATATCTTCGTATGAAGAGAATGATTATGAGACCAATGCCCGACGGACAAATGGTTTGAACCCATAAAAGAAACGATAAATCATACTTCTTGGGTTATATATATAATCTGCAGCATACCTTGCTAACCTTATAAAGTTAGCCTCATACTTTGCGACATTCTCATCCCCATTTTGTCTCAGACTCAGAAATTGCCTTTCCATATCTGCACGATGGTCATGAGGAAATTATTTTTCTAAAAACAACTCTTTGAACTCCCTCGTTTCCATATTTTATATTTAATCATCTTCCTTCTTGTTTTGAATCAATGACCACCATTGATCAACATCTCCCGTGAGGCGGTAAAATGTCATGATAACTTTTTCCCTTTATCTACTCCCCAAGGAATGAAATATTTTCTCTAAAGAATTTATCCATTTCTCAGCTACTAAGGGATTCGTACTCCCATTTAATGTTGGTGGTTTTTGACTCATGAAGCGATCTAACATTGATGCTCCACGCTACGGATCAGGGTGCTCCATACGGGTAAGGTTATTATTCATAACCTGAGTGAGTTGTCCCAGTATGGTGATTAGTTGATCAGCACCTGTTGCATCACCAGCTCCACTATAATTATCTTGAGTAGGAGGGAAATCCCTACATGGAGTGTGTGCATTGATACAGTTTCCATTTCTTCCACTAGGCGCCATTTCTAAATAATGGCATACACTAGATTAGTTTATGAATCGTAACACATAAATCCAAACATCCAAAACACTTATCATAATTTGAACAGTTTATGGATATAATCCATAATCATAAAAAAATTTCTTTGAGAAAGTATATACTCATAAACCCTTCATAATGGTTTTTAAGGAAAATTAGAATTATCCTTAGTGTATCCCCCGGGAGTGTCGTAACCAAGAGTGCAACAAGGCCCGTTGTCATGCACCAGTTCTTGTTCGAGTCTAGCTCAAAGTGGTGTTTTCGAGTTTTACCCCTAGATACATGTGTGCCAGAGCCACCTCTACTAGTTCGTATCCAGACAGGGATGTATTTCTCGGAAAACTCACAAAATCTCTACAATACCAAAATTCTAGGAAGTTCTTCTATACTAATCCTCAAAGTCCATCTTAGGTCTATGTGCTCTAATCAGATTTTATCTAAATCTAGCTTCCAAGGTTTGTATTAAACCTCCCTCTGATACCAACTGTAACGCCCCAACCCTAGTTACTATGAGTTGGTGCATTGTTACATAACATTGTCATGATCACAAAAGATCAAGTCACGAAAGACCGATTAGTTTAGTAGCCTTGGAATCACTAGATACATTCATAAAGTTTACATTACATCATAAAGTGAAAATTACAACAACATATTGTCTCCACACTCATATCCACTTATACTATCCCTGCAGGCCATTCATAAAATACTTATTCACATCCTGGGATAAATAAAACATATAAAGGGGTGATCTCAGATGCTCAGTAAGGATAACCATATAGCAGAAACTTTCATAAATGAGTGTAAACATTTAAGGAAATGTATAACTAAAAAAAAATTATACATGAAATTCAACATAATATGGAAAAAATGAAATGAAATAATTCCATTTACTTATTCACATGGATATTCTACTAGTGTAATAATCACATTCAATATCAATAACATCTTTCATAATGATGGAATGGATAATTCCAGACTATCATAACCACATAGTCAAGGCCTTATGCCAAGACTACAAATAATATTTTTTCAAGGCCTTGTTCCAAGACACTAGTTTTTCTCATGAGATCTACCGATGCATCTAGGAGCGATAATGGGCTCTACCCGTCACTTATTAAGTCCAATGCATTCCTCATATGAACATGTTTAAACATAACATAAACATTTGTATTAAGACTAGAATACAAAATTTCAATACTTCCTCCATAAACCATGAATGGTATAAAAATAACACATCCATAGTCAAACATATCACAAAAACTTCAATACAATATTGACGTTTTTTATTATAATAAATCAACTTAAAATAATCTTAAAATCCATCAAAGGATTATGACATAGATGAAATCAAAACTATTTGAGAGAAATATATCTTTTTTTGAAATCATTTAAAAGTCACATAATTATAAAAGAAAACATTTACTTTGAAAATATTATTATAAGATTTTAAGGAAAGCTTCGACGATTTTATAACAGCGGAAAATAGCTGCACCCGCCGAATAAGTTAAAAAAACATTCTTAACTTAATTTTATGGAAAAGGTTTAAATGAAATTGTTTGGAAAACGACGGAAAGATTCCTTTATAAACATCTTATAAAAAGTGAAACAAGGGTATAAATGAATTTAACCCATAGTATGTAAAATAGTAAGAATGATTTGAAATATGTTTTTAAGAAACATGATTGTGGATGATAATGATGTCCTAGTAGATAATTACGTAAAAACAAACTCGGATAATGAAGAGATTGTGAAATAAACCCTTACCTTGTAATTTTCCTTGGTTGAGGGTTGGTTAACCTCCTGTATAATGGTGATATAATAGTTATTAAATTATACAAGGATCATATACATTAATATGATATCATATATGATCTTTTAACATTGATTTGTTAATAATATCTTATTATTATCACCATTTTGGGTGTTAATGGATTAATTTTGCATTATATTCTTTGTTATGTGAGACATATTTTTTATGGATGGGATTTATATTATTCATATCTATAATGATATCATGCGTCTAAAAATTATTTTTGATTATCAAATAAAATTTAGTCTTGAATGGATACGATGAGGAATGAATCTCATCGCGTTCATGGAGACGATAATCCGTACGTACGCACGAGCGACAATATCATTGTTTTAATATTAAAATAATATATAATTGGATGGTATATCATATATACAGAATAATTATCATGTTATATTTATTATTTACATGAATTAAACATCATTATTATACCCATCCAAATAATAATGTATTGAATAACAATTAAACCACGACGTGGAGACGGTAGGCTGTACGTACGCACGTATGGTGACATGTCATTCAAAGGATGGATAGAATACTGAAAATGGTTATAAAATATTTATAATAACATCAAAGTATATATAAGATACTGGATTTATTATTTTATAATGGAAATAACAAATAAAGAAGAAGTTGAAGAAGAAACGAACTTGAAAGAGGGTGGTGAAAACATTACCTCTTCTTCGGGTTCTTCCTATTGATTTGATCAAAAGGGCTCCTTTGGATGGATTTGTGACTAAAGGAAGGCCTCTAGGATTAATGGAGGAATGTTTAGAGGGTATTTTGAGACAGTGTTTCCGAACCAAAAAGATTTGAAGGTATGAATAATTGGTTATAAGTGGTGTCCTTTTATAAGGGGGAGGAGGGGCTCTTTAGAAAAAACTTAAAGTATTAATTTATAATAAATTAATATTCAGTTTATAATGGCCCCAAGGTGGATTATTAAAAGTATAAGGTGGGGATGGGTCAAAATAATTTCATCCAATATATTATAGATAGGTTTGTGTCACTATATTAACCGTATTATTTATTTTTAACTCTTAGTTAAATAGTTTTACATTTACCATGTCACTTTGTATTTTTATATTATATGGTTAATAAACATACTATATACTTCCAAGAGACCCCCAAGAGGTCCATTAATTATACACATATCCTTATATAAGTACTTTGGCCGAACCATAGATTTTTAGGAATAGAATATGAATTAATAATATAATATTTTCTTTAAAAACTCTTTTATGTGAATTTTGACACTATTTAATAATTGATTTTTGTTAAAGTCTTAAAAACGTTCTTAATTCTAAAAAAATTCATTTAAGAAATCCTAAAATGTCATATTAATAAATAAAATTCGTGGATGACATCAAAACTTTTAAATTATATTTATTTTAATATTTATAATACCAATTATTTGTTTCTTTCATTAATATGGAAAATACTGCATCATTATTATGTCATAAATAAATTTAATTACTTAACGTCTAAAAATTATAAATAAAATAAAAATATGTAGGAATTATTTTTCTAGTTCTAATTAATATTTATAGTTGAACATATAACATATATAACCCTATATAAATTTTTTTTACTAAAACATATATGCTTATGCCATTTTTGTATTTAATTTAACTTAATTAATATAAAGTGTCATTTTCACTTAAAAGTGGATCCATGAGGTCCCAAAATCGACCCAAAGATGCCCATGGTCGGACATGTATCATACAATAGGGTTAGGACATGTTTTAGGGTAATTTATTATTATTATTATTTTATTTTATTACCCTTATTTACCGGATTTACCTTTTAACCACGACAAATAAAATATTTACCGAAGTAATTATTCAAAATGTCTAAAAATAAAAGTTACCTATTTAAACAATTTGGACCTTCTGATTCTAAATATGGAATCCATTTTTCTAAATTCAAAACACAGAAGTGGCAGTAATTAATTTAAAATTAATTCCCGTTGTTAAAACAAAAAGCATGTTTTTAAGAGATAATAACTATCAAAAGATTGGCACTTGCTTATGTCTAGTTTAAATGTGAATTTATATCCAATGACCAATATTGGATTAAATGGTAAAAATATAATCTAATTATACTCTAAAATCACACAAATTCATAATTTATCACTATTAATTATTTCGATTAAAAAAGTTGTTTTTAATTCAAATTTAGTAATTTTCACTATTAATCAAAATATGAATGTTATCATAAAAGTACGAAAAATTCACCCTAATATAATTTTGATATTATGAATCCAAAAATATAGTCCATTTTGAATGATAAAATGTATAAAATTTTAAAAAGTGGGTATTACTATTCATAACAGCTAGTTTTATTGGTTGTGTTGTGTGTTAGAACTAGAAGTTGCGTACAACACATGATACTTTATTATTCAAAGAGAAGTATATCGTGGAAGCTTTGGGTGATAAAATATTTCTTTCCCATTAACATTATAAAAATATTTTTTATCATTAATGAGGAGATATGAATGTATTATTTTATAAATTTGATATATGGTTAGTATCAATATTTTATATATGGTGTATTGAATTTTGGTCGAATAATATTTATGTGATTGTGGGAGTTTGATAAATGGTTTTTTTTTATCTTTCTGGTTTTCTCCATTTCAAGATTCATTTGAGTAAGTTTATTTGTATTCTATATTTTATGTTATTGTTTTAATGTATTCATGGCACTATTTAGTTTCTATTAGGGTTAGCAGATGAAATTAGTCTTATTTAAGAAGAATAATAGAATTGAATTATGGTGGAAGTGGATAATAACTACTTTACATGATTTCATGTTATTGTTATAATTTAATTTAAAATTTTAGAATGTCTGTTTTTATGATTAAATATGGAAAAGTAATAAATATGTGAAAATATAATTTATTATTTCATTTTATCAAGTTGACAATGAAATAATAAATTGATTAAGAAAAATACATTAATTAAATTTATTCATTGATGTCATAAAAAAATTTGTTTCTTTTTTTTGGTAGAGTTATTATGGTTCTCATAGAATATTTACAATAACATTGTAATGTGATAATAGAAATGGTATAGATGTGTATTGAGTTATTGGTTGATTGTTATGGTAAAAATGGTTAGAGTGTTGTAGTTTTCGAGGGATATAGAATTGTATGGACCCATTGAAATGTAGAATGGGAATGAATTATTATGACTTAAATAAGTGTTCATTAATTTTAATTAACATGGGGGAAGTGTTATGGAATAAGGGTGATAAAATCCTTGTAGGAGATTAGTTTTTCAGATTATGTAAGAAATGTTGGGATTAACTTGCCTAATATATTTTACATGGGCAATAAATGAATAATATGAAACTAGTGATGAATTTTTAATTGGGAATAAGGTGAATTTTTTTTATAGTTGTGTTATAATTTTTTCTGTGTTTATTGGTGGAAGTGGTTTTTATTGTTAAATGATGGTGATTTTGTGATTATAGGATACGATATTGAAGTATTTGGTTAGGAAGTTGATTGTAGAAGATATTTTTTGACCTTATATATTAGTTTCAATTTTTTAATTATTTACTACCACATATGTTGGCAACATGATTACAACTTATATGAGGATTTTGGGAACCACATCAACCATTAATAACAATGATGTGGGTAATATGGATAATTTATGACTCCCCATCTCAGAATCTTCATTCTGAAAATACAGCGGTTACATGATAATATTAGTCATAGTGGTTTTTAAAAATTGTTAACTATGATTGTGATGTGTGGATATGAAATGTTGAAGTAGTATACAGTATTAGTGTGTGAATATGTCGTGTAATTAAGTTATAACATTGGGTTTTGGGTGTGCGAACATGGGAAGGGATTGGAGAGCTAAGAAATATGTTTTTCAGATATAAGGGTGACTGGATTAATGGGAAAGTTGGAATGTTGTACAACATTGGATCTATTATTCATGATTACTATATTATACATGTATGTACACATGGGGAATAAACCTTTAGTAATATGGGGTTATATTTTACTAGGATAAATAATGAGTAAGTTTTACTATTTATTCACAATGGATATAATTTGTTTCTTCAAAATTAGAATGAGAGTTTCTTGGGAAGGGAATATTGAGTATTCTTATTTTCTCAAAAATAATTCTATATATAATTATAATAGATTTGTAAGGAGAACATCATGATGAGGACAATAAATTATAGCTGATTACATGGTTTCTAGTAGCTGATGGTGGAGTCACAACCTTACAATCTATTCCATTCATGTGTTTTATTTAGAGATATGTATTTTATTTTTGTGTATCACTACATGAATATTAAATTATTCACTAAGTGAAGTGGTTTTGATTAATGTAGCTTGTTCAAAATTTGTGGATGATTATAATTTTTACGATTATAAGATGGAACATCCTTCTATGTGTGTGTTTATAACCTTAGTGTTATACTCTAGGACATGTTCAATTAAAGGATGGGTTCAGGGGGTATCATTTATCTTTACTACATTTCAAAGAGTGTCTCTAGTGGGGTCAGATAGTGATAAAGTGGTATTATGGCTCTAGTTGATATTTATGTAAATTTTTGGACATGGGAACTTGTAAGTAGTGAATTTATTTGTTTTGGAAATAGTGAATTTAAATATAACATTCCCCATGTAGTCTTGATAGGATGTTGAGTAGGCCTTATAGTCCCAAAAAGGTCCCTTATTTTCAAAAGAACATTCTTTAATTTGACTAAACTAATTATGTGGAATTTAAGTTGTTCTAATAAAAAAAATGTAAATGAATTCAATATCATGGAATTAGGATTCTTATCCTCATTTAAAAATATTTTGGGTGGATGATTTTGGTTGGAGAAGTGCACATACTCTAGATAGTTGATGGTGGGTTGATCTTGAGGGGGATGATTTATATTATATAGTCATTTACGTGTTTCATTGTACAAGTATATAAAGGTGTATGGGGTCTATATCCAATTAGATGACTAAGATATGGCTAGAGGATATTGATATCTGTTTCAAATTAATTATTGAATGAAAATATATTTTGATTTTATTTGTTTTTTTCTTTTATAATTGTGAATTTTGATAGTATTGAATTCTTTATATAGGATGGCGTGATGAGTTTGAGGTATGGTGGGATAAATTTTAGATTATGTTTGTTGACTTGGTCTCTATCGTCATGCGAAACATGGTGCAATATGTTCTACTTTTATCGTTAGATATTGGAGATCTAGAATGATATAGTATTAAGTAAATTCCAAGGGCATTACTAATTATTATATTGATATTATTCCATATGATATGGTTTCCAAAGGGAATTTATATAAATCATTACATAAAATAACTTGACATTCGTCCAATAACATTATTATTCTAAATTATATCAAGAATTTAATAAAGGATAATATGATTGATAAAATGATAGTGACTTTGAATATTCCAAAATATGGGAATCATTAGTATAATCAAACAGGTGGATCTATGGTTATAGGTTCTAGATAGCCAGGGAATATGAAGGTTCAACCATTTAGTAGCCTCCCATAACCCAGTTTATATATTTTATATAGAGTTAGAAGTTATCAAATTTCCACTAGGCACATTTAATTTTCATTTTTTATGGATATCATGAACATAGGTACTAAATGTGTCTGACCTTCATTAGTGGTTAGGCTTGATTCAATGTTAATTTTTGAATGTATGTACAATAATAGTTTTCACCAAGACCTTATTTGTACTATCTAAATAATCACGGATTTAGACCATAATAAGGTTATAATGTAAGAAGAGGATATCCTTGAGACATTCCTTTTCCTTAGAAACATCATAAATACCATATATGAGGTAGTATACAGAATGAGGGTTGTTAATGTGTGGTTAAAGGGTGTGATGAGTTACATGCGAAAGTTTTTCCAGCACAAAGAGGACCCAAGATCATTTGATGTATTATATGTCTCTTTTCTTACCAAAATTTTGATTTTATCAATTTATAGGTTTTTAGCCCCCTCAATTACCCATCCTTGGTTAGAGAAATGTCGTTTATAGTGGATATACAACTTATTAGCTTGGTGTTAAAAGCCCTTGTTTGTGGTCAATTTTGTTTCAAAATTGTATAAAATAAATGTGAACTAATGATTGGGTTGCATCAGTTAATGAATTATTCTTTCATAATACTGATAACACTATATGATTCCATCCATGGAAATAATTGATCATACTCTATAATATATTTCAAGGATTTTTATCATATTAGAGTGTTCTTTTGTGACAGGGATAGTGTATGAAACAAATTTATTAGAGAGTATGATCATCTGATAAAGTTTAGATCTCCCAATTTGATCTCATTATATGTGTCGAAATTGATTTTAATATTAGTGAATGTATAAATGTAAGAAGTTCTATGGGTTGAGTAAGATTTTATAGTTTAATTTTTTGAAGTGGTTATGAACCTGCCATTTGATAAAGAATCCAGTTTGGGATTGATTTGTAACCTAAAATATCCCTAGTTTCCTTATCTTCATAATGTATACTAGATTCAAAACTGAAGGAGTTGTGACATTAAATCAAGGATCAATTAAAAAAATTATTCAACCAAGAGTTTCTATAATTGATGATCAAGTGTTTTTTCTCAAGATGAGAAATTTCACTCTTTAAAAATTCATAGAAAACTATTTGTTGAACCATGTTTTTTTAAATAACCAAACATTTCGTAGATATATATAACATATTTTAGATGAATATTAATTACATTACTTCTATGCACTCTAAATTATCAACATGTATTAGTGCCTTTGGAGACTAGGTATGAAATCATTTTATTTAGTGAAACATATTCAATGTTTCCCACAATGCTCTTTCCTTTTAGTAGTCTTTATAGACATAGCCTAGTTAAAATATTCCCTCAGAAATTGGGGAAAGTAACATAAGAAAGGGTGAGATCAGATTCCCAGTAAGGGTAGACAAGGGAAAATATGAAAAATACAACATGATCATAAGTGAATGAGAATGTTGGAATTACATATGGAAACCATACCCAAAATATGAAAGATAAAAATCTTGAGTCATGTCATAGAGATTGGTATTTCATAAGACAATAATCTTTAAAAAACATCAAAGAACATGTTTTATAAGGTCATAACATTGACATAAGATGTGTAATTTTTTCATACACATAAGCATAGAAAATCATTTCCTGAATAGTTAAGTCCAATTTCCAAAAATATAATAGTGGAATGGGTTAACTCCCCAAACCATTATAATATTCAAAGTTCACTCCCATGAATATCAGTGTGGACAATGTCCCTTACTAAACTGGTTTCAATACCCATTCCATCCCTCTTTATCACATGAGATATCAATATTTTCACAATTTATTTGAGGGAGATAAAAGTCTCACTCATCTTGATTACAATATAACCACTATCCTAGGTTATATGAAATCAACCATAGTTGGTTACACTATTATCATCATAATATAATAAAAATCATTAATATTTATGTCACAATATCATAAAACATTAATTATATCATAATTTTTGAAAAGAAATGGGCTTCATAAACATTTCATCATAACATAAATTGTGGAAGGGAAATAGGTTTCAAAATCATTTCATTATTTCATAAAAGCATATACCATGGTAAAAGAAGTGGGATTCATAAGAATTTTATCATGGTATAACTTTTGTATGGTTAATGGGTCTCATAAACTACTTTTCATCATAAAAATTAATCATCGAGAAAAAGAATATGAATTGTATCCTTGGATAATATCCCCAGTAATTCATAAGTAACATCAAAGGATGACATATTAGAAGGAAAATGATTTGTAAAGATCAATTTGAACATTTCATTAGTAAAATATCCTTCCTATATTGAAAACACTTTTTAAAACCCAAAAATTTTCAAAATAATTTTCTTTTAAAATTTCCTTATAATTTTATAAGGGAGGATTTAAAATCATTTCAAGCATTTCTTGAGGTTAATATACATTTCACATTAAAATTTTACTTTTAAAAAAAATTCACCAATACAATTTAAAATAAATTTCTATGAAAATAAATATTGAAAATTTGAAAAATATTATTTACACATATATTTTTAATGATAGAAGAAAATTCTATTCATGTTGTACATGTTAAAACATAGATTCCTTTCACCTTTTCTATAAAATCCATACAGGCCTTGTTTTGAAAAATATATGAAGATTATATTAAAAAAATTAAAAATTAAAAATCTGAGAAAAATTTATTAATTAATTATTTGGAAAAGGTTAAAAACATTTTTGAAAACATTTTTATAAAACATGGATTTTGATGAAAATGGATTTTCCACCGATGCGAGAAATAAATTCATGTTTTCTTAAAAACATTTTCACAATAATTTTAGGTACCAAATAGTTAAAAATGGTAATATTACAAAAAAATTTAATTAATATCCATAATAGAAGAAAATATATAGTGTTTATTATAGTAATGTAAAATATTTCCCCCAAGGGAGACTTATACAAAAACAATCTCAAATAATGATGATATTGGGAAATAAACCATTATGAATTTAGTAACCTGTGAATCATAATCCCCATGAAAGATTAAAATTAAATGAAACTTATAATATCAGGGATGTAATTATATTATTTATATAACATGAAAATGGTTAATTATATATAACTCATGGAAGAATATATGTGTATAACATAACATATCTCCCAAAGAAGGAAATTTTAGACAAAAAATTCTTTACTGCTTGGAAAATTTTTAATCAAAAAACCCAATACTAGGAGACACTAAAATGGATATTTAAATCAAAATAAAATTAAGCATACACAATATGAAATACATTCCTTAGAATTATATACACCCCATAAATGAAACACATGGTGACTATGGCATTATCTCATCAAAAAATTTAGGTGATACAAAAATCAATTACCTTATGTTTTTACTTCCTTCATAAATTTTAAAAACTATTATATAATAAGTATAATTTTTTCATAAATATATTACAGAACTATAATCATATTCATCATATTATATATGATTTACATATAAAATTTTATTACCCTTTTATCAATAATTCCTTGTTAAAATAACATTTCGGGTAATAATTGCTTTTTTCATTTTTGTTTTGATTTTTTTATTTTTTGGTACACATACATTGATCAGGGTTACATACTATAGAGAACTTTAAACATGATATAAATATTATATATATTTAGTAAAAATTTATTTATAGTGATCCATAAAATTTAGAGATAGAAAATGAAATACATCATTCATGTAGACATAGTATGTACATATGAGTGAATATTTTCTCCATTTTCATAAAGGAAAGAAAGAAGGAAAAGAAAATAATATATTAGCATTAAATAATAATTTTCATGACAAATATATAACTTATTTCCATTAAAACCATCCAAATTACCTTCCATGTAAATCTTGAATGAATCTCATCACTTCACAAGGCAGTAGTCTTTCACACACATGAATGACATTAACGTATTACCATAAAATGGAAAGTAAGAAGGAACATGTGATATTATAATTATCAAAGAATAATATAATTATAAATATAATATATAAATAATAAATCCATCATTATATCCATTATTTAGAGTTGGTGATGGAAAATGAATTCCATCGGTTCGTGTGGTGGTAGTGAACTGTACACAGGCACAATGATTTTATAAAACATTTGATCAAATATGAGTAGGATTTTGGTTATGAAAATAATTTAAAACATATATTAGTATATTTTAGATAATTATTTTATTGTATTAGTATGGTTTAATAATAATTTAAGGTTTTTGAGGATGAAATAAAATAAAATTATTGGTTAAGGATGCCACCTCTTCATTGGAAAACTTCTTTTGGTTTACACCAAAAGGTTTCTTATATTGCATTTATGACAAATTAAGTATTCTAGGATGTGATAAGGGTGGTATGGAAGAGATTTGGGAATGTATTTTATAAACCATGGTTTTTTGGAAGCGTGAATATGAGTGGATAGGGGTGACCTTTTATATGTGAGGTGAGTGGCACACTTATAACTATAGAAAAGAAAAAGGTGTAACCACTTTTTTCACTACCACAAGGTTCCAAAATGGTCCTTTATCGAAAATAGAAAATATAAGGTCAAAATATGGCCACATAATGGGGTTTTAATAGGATTTAGGTCATTTTAACCATTATCTTTTATGTTTAACCCCTAGAAAACCCATGTTTACCTTAACCACACGAATTTTTTTTATTTTTTTTAATAATTATTTTAAAAAATTATGTTAACCATATTGAATAATATAAATTTGAATTATTAGAAATATTAAATCCAATTTTCATTATTTTATACACATAAGTGAAAAAATGTAATTTAAAATTAATCCTAGAGATGCGATGTGAAAGCAGTTTTCCAATGAAAAAATGTTCAAAAGTTTATAGTGTTTTATTATAAAAATTATATAATAAATTCCTTGCAATAAAATAAACTAAATTAACACATATATAATTGAACAAATTTTACTTTTAAAATAATATTAAAATAAGTTTTATATTTTTAGATACATTAAAAGAAATGAAATTTATTAATAAAAAATAGTATTTTCAATATTCATCAAAAAAATCAACAGTTCATAAAATTATCAAAAATTCACTCAATGATAAATTAGATATTATTATTTAAAAAAAGTATATTTTTTCAAATAAATTCCCTAAAAATGAAAGAAATAAATTTGAAAATAAGTTTTCAAAATGCGAAAAATCTACTTTTTTGAAAAAATACAAATTTTGAACAGAAAATTTGATTAGTTATTATGTCTTATCAAGAAAAAAATAAGATGAATTTTATACATTATTTTTAATACATAATATATAAATATCATTATCATAATTCAAAAAAAGTGGTTTTTTATTAATTGAGGTAAAATGAAATTGTGTGAATAAAATTAATGTTTGAGAAAAAGATTAACTTTATTTCCAAATAGTTTTTATTTTAATTTACAATTAAATTTTCATAATTGCATTAATTTTATATTATTTTTAAACTATTTATTTTCATAATTTATTTAATCTTAGTCATACCCTCCAATCTAATGTATAGGTTATAAATATCATATTTAATAAAAATATTTTAATAGAATGACATGTATCATTTAAACTCATTGTTGCATGTATTCCAAGTGAAACATAGTGTTGTAAGTAATGAATGATCAACTTAGTATTTTGTGAAATGAAATAGACCTAAAATATTTACTTTATTTGAAAAAATATATCTTTCAAAAAATCCCAAGTTGTTACAGTTGTTTTGGAGAACCATTGTCCCCTCTCGAGGATTCAAGATCTCTTTGACATTTATTGGGATTTAATTTTTTAGAAAATAAAAATATACATTCATAATATCAATTGATTATGGTGAAAGACGAATAAATTCCAAATAGTTCCTTCTTTTATCACTTTGTTGACATAGACATTACAATGTTTATTCTGGTGAAAAAAACATTGTATTTTCATGGGATTGATAAAATCATTATTCTATAAGTTATTTTACTACATTACAATAGTTTTCATCAATAATATCTTGGTCTATTTGAGGATTTAGGAGGAACATGGTTATAATATGAGAACTATTTTATATATTCATCGATGTCATCAAATTTATCGAAGGGTTTCCAAGTTCATGATTTTAATGGGTAAGGTGCATTTCTCGAGGAATGTAATCTCTCAAAAGTGTTTTGATGTAGATCCATTAATGATGAAGGTAATACATTCATCAGTTTCAACCAAGATTTTTTGAAGAGTGTCCTTGATTCCATGGTCATTTAGAACATTATCAGAGGTTTATATATGATTTCTCTAAGATTTTATAACCTAAATTTCCATTATTCTCAAGGAACATTATTTTTAGTATATGGATTATGGCTAATATACATTTGATTATGAAAAAGGAAAAATAATAATGGCTTCTCTCGTTATATTTCTAGAGAAAGGATTCATATTTATGATTTTTCATGAATTATCTAATCTTGTTTTAGTTTATGTGATGAAATATAATAGAGTGGTGATATTATATATGTCTTGATAGATATATTCTCAGGAATAGAGCTATTCCACCCATGGTATTAAGAATATGACGTGGTGTTTTATTTGCATCCATAGTTATATTATATCATTAGAGAGCACATAGTTGTCTCCATAAATCATATGATCATGTTCTATATATTCTCTCCATGAGAGATAAATTTTCATCAGAATATGTGGATAAAGTTCTTACAGCCATGACTATTGAGACCTCATATACACTTAGTAAATCTAATGTATAAGATGGCATGAATATTTGTAAGACATGAAGGGATGTAACTTATGTGGATACTGACTCCTAGATAATAATAGAGGAGATCATATATTTATCTTTATATATGTAGGAGGTGAGGAATATATATTTCTGTTATTAGATAAAATTTCAATATCCCCTATTTCAATAGATGAATAAGTAATGGTTATGAGACCTTGAGGATAAATTATAGATTGATAAAAAAATTCATTAATATACTCTTGATCATTGATGAATTTATTGTTAAAATTTGATGATGACTCCTGAGAAGTTTTTTTATAAATTATGTGAATATTAGTGATTCATTTCTCTCCTCTATCAATACATCCTACTATTTATAGGACACCCCATGATTCGAGGGATGAATTTTTTGGTTGGGTATAAAGAGGTTTGTGGGAAAACAAATTTTTTTGTGTTTGTTTTTTCACAATGTTAATGATGAAAATCGAGTTATAGTTTTACTATTACATCATTTTGATGTTCCTCATTATAAATGGGAGGATATTTCGATGGATTTTCTATAGGGACTTCTTTGAGATGAATTTCTCATGTAGTCTCCATTTTGGATATAATTCTAAAAATAAATACACTATACAAATATTGTTAAACCAAATTAATTGACCCCATACACATAAATTATTTTATATCATTATAAATATCATCTCATTATCAAAAAACACCATGTAAACCCAAATGTTTAATTTATTCAGAGATTATCTTCATGTTCCTCTTATCCTTTAGTCCATCAAATGTTTAGTTCATAGACATTTTTGGCATGTGAGTATGTTCTTGGAATATATCTTTATAAATTTTCCCAAGGAAGGTGGGAAACATGGGAAAAGGGATAAATCATGACCCATTCTAGGGGTAAATCAATATGAAAAATTCATAGAAATTTTTTTATTAGGTCATGAACATGATAGAAATTGTATATATATTGGAATAACATCATGGAATCATAATAATTGATAACAAGGGATGATAACACAATCATTGATCATGGAACATATTCTAAAAAAGGATAACCCAAAATGAAATACAAATTACAATTCATAATTTTTTTTTGAATCTTAATATAATATTTATGAAACATGGTGATATAAAATAGAAATATAGAATAAAATAAAATTATATAATGGCCTCATAATGTCACACATATTCAAATAAAATAAAAATCTATATCAAGGATCTCTATTAATACCATCATAATATAGTGAAAAAAGATCAATGCATCATATCATGGATAATTTAGTAAACAAATTATCATCATTGTAATATCCCGATTCCGGGTGCCGCCCAAAGGTTCCCCGTACCCAATTTGTCACATGGACTCAAGAACATTTCCATGAACGCTAGAGGCTTTTGAATAGTTGTGAGGGTCTTCAGTGTGATAGTGGGGAAAATATTCCCTCATTAAGAGAGTAACACAGTGGAATAAAAATAATATAAAACAACGTAAGCATTAATACCATAAAATAAGTAAACAGATGACTGGAGTAAATAAACAACTGGAGAACATATATAATGATTCATGTCACATATTTCTAGGAAGGAATACAAAAAAGTCACTATACAGGAAATACAGTGCTAAACAAAGGTACAAAGAAAACAAATAAACTCGAGCAGCATCACAAGCCTATGCTTGGTCCCATGATCTCCAGATCCATGACAATAAAGAACCTGAAGTAGAAGGGATCTTTCCATTATCTATACCTGCAACAATATAATCTTTTTGGGGATAAAATCATGGAACAAAAATGGTGCGAGTTGAATTCAAGTAGGAAACCACCCAAATATCTATGCCCAATTTTCATTAATATATATAGCAAGTGAAAAAATAAAATGCTGCAAAGAAACAAGGAGTACAAAAAAGTAACAAATCCCACAGTTTCAATTTACATTCATTAGCATTTTATGTTCAAAATTTAATCACGAAAGTGTCAAAAATTGTTATCTCAGAAGACTACCTAACTGGATAGAATTCAAGCTTGTTCTTTGTTTTAGAAAACTCATCACAATAATTCAATGGTTATAATAACCCTATGTATAACCCACATAGTCTAACCCCACTTTTCAAATAAAGCAATAAAAGACAAAGTCACTCTAAGGAATCTATCATAGTCAATTCCTCATATAGTCTTTCTATATTAACTACAAACCCTCTAGGGAATCACTCAATATCAATTCACCCATATAGTCTCGTAACATATCTATAGACACTTTGAGGGAGCCCACACAGTTAATCCCCCCTATGGTATCGTGGTGAAATTATATTAGAAAATCTAAGGAATCACACAATGTCAATTACCCTATGGTCTCATAATTTAACTACAGACACTATGAGGGAGCACTCACAGTCAATACCCCATATTCTCTAACTAAACTAGGTTCCTACATCACGGTGTACTTCAATCATGAGTATATGATAACAAGCATCCCCAAGTAATCTTTAATAGTATATAGCTAAACAATTTCAATGCGTATCACTAGCATTTAATAAGCTGTAAGGATACAAGGCCTGCCTCATAGGAAACCTAGAAAATGGCCCTAAAAATTCAAAAAAGGAAATGCACCCATTAGGTGTTCTTTAACAAGAAATTTCACATAATATCACTTCAACAAAGCCTTAATCAAAAAATCAATCTAAGGTAGATAAAACAGGGGTCAAATCATTTAACCTGAAATACCAGGAACTTGGGTAATCGATACTTTAGCATAAAAACTCAAATAAAAACCATGAAAGGAAACAAAACACCTACCTAGACATTGTACGATCGAAATAGTGGAATCTAATCCTTTGAATCAACCTAGAACATCATAGAGATCAACAAAACGTTAAAAATGTTCAACCTCAAATTACTCATTAAAGAGGATAAATCCAGAGGAAGGGCTCTAGAAGAAGGAATAACTCACTGAGGAGATTCCAACGCAATTGATAGTGTTTGATTCAGAGAACAGACATAAGATTAGGGGCTCGGAGAAGATTCAGTGATTTTTGTGGCACCTGGACGAGACATGTTCATAAGAAGTCATTTATGTAAATTAGGCTTTGCCCAAGTCTGAAATATCAATTAAACAAATACATGGTGTGTTCTCTAAATATACATTGCTTGTATATGCCTTTATCAGGCCTCGCTTTAAGTGGTCTCTAGGTCACCCCACATGACTATGTACACGTCCATTGAAAGGTCGGTACATGGCTACATATGGAAACCAAATTCATGGTGTATACCCCTATGTACGTGGAGTGTGCTCCATAATTTTCCAAAAACTCCGATGTTTTCCCAAAAACACCCGAAAAAAAGATCCATACATGAAATGAAGATCTAGGTTCTTATAAACATAAATCATTAATGAAATTTCTCCCCGAATTTCCATAACAAGAAGGCACAAAAGAAGAAACCACAAATAAATCTGGCCACTGTGATCGCACATCAGCCTCCCATTTCCATGTCTTGTCATGTACTCGCCCATGCTACCACAACACCTCTACCAAAGGAACAGACCGATCACTGAGAACCTTTGCACTGCAATCAACAATCTAGATTGGATGTTCCTTAAATGATGTTTCCAGCTCTAACTCAACCTCCTTGGGTTAGAAAACATTATATAGTTCTAAGAAGTAATGTTGTAGCTGAGAAATGTGGAAGACGTCATGCATATACCAATACCTCTGAGGTAACAGCAATCGATAGGCAACCTACCCGAATCTCTCCAAAATCTCAAATGGCCCAACATATCTTGGTGAAGGCTTTACTTGTCTCCTAATCCTCCTATGTCCCAACCTTGGTGTGACAAATAAGAAAACTAGATATCTAACCTCAAACTCCCTGGGTTGTCTCCATCTATCAGCATAAGACTTCTACTGTGACTGTGCAGTATCCATCCTCTTCCGAATCAACTCCACCTTCATTGTGGTCTCGTCCACAAGATGAGGTCCTTTAATAGCTGCATATCTTACTTCCAAACAACATAGGGTTTATCAGTATAGACTACCATATGAAGCCTCATAAGGTGCCATCTAAATAGTGTCCTGAAAACTATTATTTTAGGTAAACTCCACCAGATGTATGTGCTTCTACAAACAACCTCGAAAATCTAGGACGTATGCTAGAAGCCTATCCTTCAGCACCTGAATCATATGCTCGGACTGGCCATTTTTCTGGGGATGGTAAGCTATACTCATATGTAACTATGTACCCAAACCCCTCTGTAGTCCATGTCAGTCCTGATAAGTAAAATGGGTGTCCCTGTCTGAAATGATGGAGTGTAGAACCCCATGTAAACGTACAATCTCTCAAATTTACAACCTGTCCATATCATCAAAACTAAAGGTCTCTTTGATTGGTAAGAAGTTCCAAGCCTTGGTGAGTCTATCAATGAGAACCCCAATTTCATCATTCCATCAAGAAGATCTCGGTAACCCTATCTCAAAATCCATCATGTCATCATTCCACTTCCACTCGGGAATGAGTAACTGCTGTAAAATCCATAATGGTCACTGATGATCTGCCTTCACCTAGTGACAGGTGGAACCCATCATCACAAAACCAAAAACATCTCTCTTTATACCTTTCCACCAATATTTATGGTGTAGATCTCGATGCATCTTGGTGACACCATGATGAACTTCCCAAATTGAAGAATGAAAATCCCGCATCCGCTCCTCACGTATGTCTGCCGAAACCCATATGTTCCCATGAAAATTAAATATCTCATCCTCACCTACAGTCCATCCTGGAATAGAGTAATGTCCTCAAACACTCTCCCATAGGACTAGGCCTTCATCATCTGATAGCTGCCTCATTCTCACTCGATCAAGTAGAATAGAGGTCACAACTATAGAAGAAATAAATAGCATCTAATGTCTGTCGTGAACCTCCAAATACATTTCAGAGAACAGATCCATGAGGGGCCACTAACAGCTAGCTTATTGAACTACTTTTATCTGAGTCCCCATGCTCAAAACATCACTCACTGCGTTGCCTTTCCCAAGCATGTAGGCAAGATAAAAGTCAAAGGACTGAAGGTACTCAACCCATCTTCGTTGTCTCAAATTCAGATCGCGCTGATTGAAAATATACTTGAGACTTTTGTGGAAGGTGAAAAACAAATAATTCTCTCTCAAAAGATAATGTCTCCAAAAATGTTAAGCATGAATGACTGAAGCCAACTCAATATCATGCGTTGGGTAATTCCTCTCATGTGGCCTCAACTGAAAAGTCTCATACACAACGACTCCTTCCCCCTGTATATGCACTGCTCCCAGCCCAATACCAGATGCATCATAGTAATTAATATAACTCTTTCCCAAATATGGAAAAACTAGTATCGTTGTTGAATTAAATCTCTCTTTCAGCTCCTGAAAGGATAAATCATAGGAATCTGTCCATAAGTACTTCGTACCCTTCTTAGTTAGGACCGTCAGTGGTTCTACCAAGCATGAAAAGTCCTCTATAAAACATCTGTAGTAACCAGCCATCCCTAAAAAAACCTATACCTAAAAGATTTTATTCAGATTCTCTTAGGAAACTACTGGTCTCACCTTATCTGGGTCTATTTATAATACTTTTTCTGAGATAACATGACCCAATAAGTGGATCTAGTCCATTAAAAAGTGGTATTTTGAGACCTTAGCATACAACGGATGTTATCTCAGTGTACTCAAAATGATATCAATATGGGTAGCATGGTCATTTAAAGTGTGAGGGTACACCAAGATATCTTCCATGAATACCACCGCGAAGGATTCCAAGTATGGATGGAACACTCAGTTCATTAGTGCCATAAAAATTGTAGGCGTATTCGTGAGACCGAACAGAATAACCACATACTCATAAAGAATAAACCTGCTCTGAAAGGTTGTAAGAGGTATATGAGATGATATAACATACAACTGATAATAACCAGATCTATAATCAATCTTCTAGAACACTTGGGCTCCACGAAGCTAATCAAAGAGATCATCAATCCCCAGAAAGGGATATCGGTTCTTGACCGTAAACTAGTTCATATTCTGATAATCAAAATAAAGTATGAGGGTACCGTCCAACTTCTTCGCAAACATGAAATGTGAACCCCAAGGATAAGTACTGGCTTGGATTAAACCCTTTTCCCAAAACACTTCAAATTTCTTCTTAATCTCCTATAACTCTGTTGTATCTATCCTATAAGGAGGAATGGACATCGGTGCTGCTCATAGAATAAGATCAATAGAGACATCTTCCTCTTTTTTTGGAGGTAAACCTGAAATTACTTTGGAAAGACATCCCTGAAACGGTCCACCACTAGAGGAAAATCCATCTGTGATGTCCCCTGGTCATCCAGATACAAACTAGAAATCTGAGTTGTAACTCCTCACAAGACATGATGCTCGGGTCCATCTCTGCTCACCTAGACATCCCAATCACCCTTTTGTATAAAGGACCCACCCTATGGTGACATGAAACTCACCCTACGGTGACATAAATCAACTATATTTAGGAAGGGAACTAACCATTCCATTCTGAGAATGACTTCCTAGCCCATCATATCTAAGACAGAAAGGTCCCATAAGAAGTGACACCCACCAAACTCAAGTGGGAACTCTTTCCAATGACGCACACTAGTCGTTCTAGTCCCCAACAGTGTGTCTAGTGTCAAGATATCAGTATATGTAAAGATATAGAGCCCAAGGCTCTCCAAAATAGGCATATATATGAAACTATGGGAAGCCACTATTTTAAAAATAGAAAAAACTAAAACTGAGGCAACCAAAATCATACCTCTAACTGCAGAGGGTTCGGGATCTTGCTCCTACTGGGTCTGCTCCAGCACAAAATCAAGAACTCTGCCGCAACCCTATGAAGATGTATGTGATACCTGAGTTGATCCACCCTATGGCTATTGAAAACCCTATGTCTTACCACTACAACCACGAACACCACCTCATCCTGAACGACATGAAGAACTAAAGTTCCCAGATTGAGGAGAAACTGGTAGTCCTTCTCCTATATGTGGAGCCATAGCAGAAAACAAGTCACCAACTACTGGTGAGAAAGACTAAAAGAAACACTAAAGATGTCCAATATTTCAACAATATCAGATCTCAATTGGGTCCCTTAGGCACATAGGTTTCTTAAGTCCACCATTTTTCACTGGTAGCATACTACCTAGCTACCTGAAGTAAAATCTTGCCTACTCGGCTCTCCATGTAGAGACACCCTTCAGAGCTTCCTGCTATCAGCTGGAGAAGTACCAAAACTAGATGCCCAACAGTCCTGGCCAACTACTCCATAATCCCACATTTTGTGCTCAGTGATCAGTGTCTAGATGAAAATATAAGATATGGAAGTGATTATCACTCAAATTTACCAAAGAGAAAAAGGTAAGACGATCCTTGTAGTTTAGCTTGGGTTGTCGAATCCTTAGAGACCTAAGAAGTAACCTATAGACACATACATTCTACGGACTGTTCTTGGCTATTAACTGGCCAACTTGGGTTGATTTTAGATGGGTTTAAAGGAACTCTGAGAGACTTAAGTGAATTCAATTTAAAATAACGAGTTGATCCTAGGTTATCTCTCGGGGTGGATTGGAGGTATTTCCTTTTTAATGATGTCAATTTCTTATATTTGAGATGGGTTAATTTAAGGAGATAAAACAAAATCATAACTTACTAGTTTAATGCCTACACCCTTTAATACTAATCGCCTATACACATGAATGATAAATATTTTGATCACTTCAAGGTAAAGGTTCTTATTAGCACTTGAAGTGTGTGGCCTTAAATTTAACAAGGACGATGGAGTTTAAAAATCATCAAATAAAAATCTCAATTAAATAAGTGATTATACATTAATGAGGTGATAAATAAAATCCAATCCAGCCCCTTTCTACTCCCTTGGATCAAACCAGAAGTGGGTTATCCCTCCATTGATCCCATGGTTTCAATGGAAGTGGAAAGTAGACTCATGAGGGAGGAAATGGAGAAGTAAAGAAAACAAAAATAAAATAAAATGATCACTCCACAGTTGTGTGAAAAATTTCACAAGGTTTGGTGTGAATAAATTAACACCTTGATCAAACGGTATCAAAGTGATATGAAGAACAACAGAATAAGAGTAGAAGAAGAACTTTTATTAATAATCTAAAGTGAATTGAATAAATTATATGTGAAAGACAAATTTGAGACAACAAAATTGCAGCATAACATTACAATTGAACAAAGCATCCAAGATTTTTCAATCCTCAAAAACTACTTCCTTAAATAGGAATTTATGAGACCTTGGGTTGAGCCTCCAATATTCCAAGTCTCCTCAATTAATTGTGGTAGGCCTTAGGTGGGTGGAAAGTAAGGGAGAGTTGATTTTTCCTCCCATGACCCAAGGTGGCATCCATATTTCCTTCACCGAACAGACATGCTTATAAGACCTTCTAGATGGCCGAATCAGAGTGGTCCATAAAATAATAAAATTGATCTCTGGATGTCTTCTAGCCGCCTGTACAATTTGGGCCCATTTGGAGTTGTGGATTCCGCTATATGATCATATTAGTGGTCTGTTGTTCTGGGCCATAGAATCTAGCCCAGAATTTTATACCTAACTTGGTCTGCCTAAATGGACACCCTGGAGGCCGAATTAGCATTGGATCCTAAAGATGGATTTCTTCCTATACATGTCTTCTAGCATCCCATGAAATTTTTGATTAATTTATCCTTTATGTTGTGCCCCACAGTCTCATCAGTGGGATGATGTCCAATCTTCCTTCTCTAGAATTGCTTCCTTTCATTGCCAAATATCTCCATCATCCTCCATGAATTCTCCACTGATCCCTGAATCAAACATGTTCACATTTAAGTTTATATCAATTTCAAAAAATATAAAATTAAAATATGAATAATTATATTCCTTAAAATCAGATGATTTTTTGGGTACTTTAAATGATGTTAAAAAATGTACCACATAATAGTGCATTTTAAGAAGGTATTACAATCATAATGTGAAATGATGTTCAAAGTGTAAAATGTATGAAAATGGTCTTTATTAATAATAAATAACATGAATATTATGTATATTAACAATTAATATTAGCCTCATTTAGTGGCTAATCACACCCCCAACTTGAGTTTTTCTAGTCCCGAGCAAAATATATCTCAACAATATGAAATTTGAATTCCCTTTTCCAAAAACATTTTAATACACAATGATCACCAAAACCCTTATACCAAAAAATTATGAAACCCATCAAAATATTTTAATACAAGATAGTTTCATAAGAAGATCCCAATCCCAATCCCAATCCCATTCCTTTGTTCAAATTCAATTCCATATTTCATCCAATATCAATTAAGTATGAGAATGTGTTGTGCATCACAATAGACAAAGGGGGTTCATCTTTATTCAAGGGGGAAATTACGGAAGCGCTAGGTGGAATCACATTTCAATATTAAGATGAGTATTCAATTATTTTTTGTATTATATATATATATATATATTTGTTTTTTTTTCAATTTTTCCATGGTAATTGAAATTTCACTCAAAAGAGTCAACCCATGTAGCGAGATTTTGCCGATGACTCCTAGGCTCAAAGACCATAGGGCACCAAGTGAAGCCCACATACCCGGGCTTCATTTCGAGTTAACTCAGTCAAAAAAAAATTCAAATTACCAAAAATAGAGATAAAATTACTAACTCTGGGCCAGACAACTATAGAGTCACGGTCCCCAAGTGCCGAAAGCCACTCATTAGGTCATTTCATTTCTCTACGGGCAATTTTTTTTTAATTTTTTTTTGAATACTCATATTAAACTAAAATGATCACCAAACCTATGCTATTTGTTTGGGGGACCCCATAAACTCAAACTAATACCCCACTATCCAAAGGACGTGCATTGTGATTCTTTTTTTTATTTGGATGAAAATATAAACAATAAAATATCACATTGGACAGCCACACTTGCCAAAATCTATGCTCATGAAATTATACAAGGATTAAAATCAGAATCTGGGCATGCTAAATTATTTGATATTCAGTTTCAAAGTGTACAATGTGTATTACCATTTTCAATGTTAAAGGAATTTTTCCTTCCATTTTCACAATTTGATTTTCAAATCATTCAATTTTTTTTGACAAAAAAACATTTTTTATTTTATCTCCCCCCCAAATTAAAATAACATTGTCCCTATTGTTTAAGGAAATGAAAATTTAGAAGGGGGTAGAGGAATAAAAGTGGAGTTCAATAAGGAAATTGAAATATTAGGATCATGGAATGAAGTCACCAGGTGGTTGATGTTTGAAGTTCTTGCTACTCCAATTTAGTCCTTTGATAACCATGTCTCTTGTAGAGTTCCCTAGTATAAAAAGGAAAAAAACAAACAAAACAAAATAGTATATATATATATATATAAGTAAAATATAAGTATATATATAAAATAAACTGATGATACATTGTCTTCTTTTTAAATTTCTGGGTACGGTATTACTCAAGGATCACACCACGTGACACAGATGAATATTGTGCTCCTCTTTCATACCCATCCATACTCATAATAGAAGAACAGGTCAACAATCTATTTTTTTTATTAAATATCAAAATTAATTAATCATATTACAAAAATAATGATGATTCAAAAAAAGATTGAAAACATGAAAACCACGGGTTGCCTCCCGTGAAACGCTTTGTTTAACGTCGTTTGCCTGACATGGACCCCTAAAATTACCCAATACCAACTTTAAAAATTTTATGGACCCCATATGTACCCACTTCTACTTTATTTATATTGATTCTTTGTTTATAATTTGTGTCATGTAAAACTCAATGTTCTAAAATGAGCGGGTAAATCCAAGGAATATCAGAAATGGTGGATTCAATTTCCTTTTTATTCTTTACAAAGACATTAAGAATCATCACCTCTTTATTGGTTTCAAGATAAGAAATTTTGAAAATTGGAAGTTTTTGGATATCCCCAATGAATGGAAACTAGAGGGTGGATGGAAAGTCCTTTCATTCAAGTTCAGGTAGGCTAACACATTCAGACCTAGGTTGGGACTTTGAATCAAACACAATTTCATTTTCAAAATTTCTCAACAGAATTGGTTACTTTTGAATAGAAGATTCAACCACCAAATTGGAAAGATCAGTTTCAAGAATGGGTATGGACTCAATTTTTGTGATTTCTCTCAATGGTTTAATGGTTGGTATTTTTGAAAATTTATCAGTGGAGTTGTAATTAGGAGACTCAATCCATGATGTCAAATTCTCCTCTTTTGAATCCAAAAAGTCAATTTCCTCCTGATTTAAAGAACCTTCATCAATTCCTTGATCCTCTTCATCTATCCCAAATCTAAATGTTGGTTCTTCAAAAAATTCATGAGAGTTTTGTGGGAGAAAAGAGTCTTCTATCAATGATGAGGAAGGGATAGCATAAGTGGAAATGGGTCCCATAACCCTCTCAAGGTTTTGTAGTTCTAATATCATTGATGAAACCTCAAAATTCATTATCTCCATTTTTTACATATTTTTCAAGTAATGTATGTTTATTAGGATGGATAAGGGGTTGAGACATATGGTCTATTCCATAAGGATAATTGAGTTGTTGGAATTCCATAGGAGGATATTCTGATTGGCCTTGTTGTGATTGGAAATAATTATAGGTTGGAATGTTTTGTGAATCATAAGAGTTAAAACATTGTGGCTCAACAGGTTGTTGATCTTTCCACCAATATAAACTAGGATGGTCATTGTACATCATAACTGGTGTGGGGTGATCAAAGTAATGAGAGGTTCCCCATGTTTGGATTTGTTCAAAAGGGTTTTCCATAGGAATGAAATTGGGGAAGAGATAAGAGAATTGGGATAAAAAAGGATGATAGTGTCTAAGATAACTTACTTAGGTCCCAGGAAACGGCTCCAAAATTTGATTATCGCTCAAATTTACCCAAGAGAAGAAGGTAAGATGGTCCTTGGAGTTTAGCTTGGGTTTTCGAATCCTTAGAGACCTAAGAAGTAACCTATAGACACGTAAATTCTATGGACTGTTTTTGTCTATTAAGTGACCAACATGGGTTGATTTTAGATGTGTTTAAAGGAACTCTAAGAGACTTAAGTGAATTCAATTTATAATAATGAGTTGATCCTAGGTTATCGCTCCGGGTGGATTGGACGTATTTCCTTTTTAATGATTTAAATTTTTATATTTGAGATGAGTTCATTTAAGGAGATAAGACAACATCATCACTTACTGGTTTAATTCCTACACCCTTTAATACTAATCACCTATACACTTGAATGATCAAATTTTTGATCACTTTAAGGTAAATGTTCATATTAGCACTTGAAGTGTGTGGCCTTAAATTCAACAAGGACGATGGAGTTTAAAAATCATCAATTAAAAATCTCAATTAAAGAAGTGATTATACATTAATTAGATGATAAATAAAATCCAATCCAGCACCTTTATACTCCCTTGGATCAACCCATAAGTGGGTTATCCCTCCATTGATCCCATTGTTTCAATGGAAGCGAAAAGTAGACTCTTGAGGGAGGAAATGGAGAAGTAATGGAAACAACAAAAATAAAATGATCACTCCACCGTTGTGCGAATAATTTCACAAGGTTTGGTGTGAATAAATTCACACCTTGATCCAACATTATCAAAGTGATATTAATAACAACAGAATAAGAGTAGAAGAAGAACTTTTATTAAGAAACTAAATTGAATTGAACAACTTACAAGTGAAAGACAAATTTGAGACAAAAAAATTGCAGCATAACATTACAATTGAACAAAGCATCCAAGATTTTTCAATCCTCCAACACTACTACATTAAATAGAAATTTTTGAGCCCTTGGGTCGAGCCTCAAACAGTCCAAGTCTCCTAAATTAATTGTGGTAGACCATAGGTGGGTGGAAAGTAAGGGAGAGTTAATTTTTCCACCCTTGACCCGAGGTGGAAGCAAGATTTCTTCTACCGAATAGACTCGCTTGGAAGACCTTCTAGATGGCCGAATCAGAGAGGTCCATAAAATAAGAAAATGGATCTCCTGATGGATTCTCCTCTCCTGTACAATTTGGGCTCATTTGGAGTTTTGGATTCCAAGATATGATCATATTAGCGGGCTGTTGTTCTGGGCCGCAGAATCTAGCCCAGAATTTTATCTCTAACATGTTCCGCCTAAATGGACATCATGGAGGAAGAATTAGCATTGGATTATACGGAGTGATTTGTTACTATACATGTCTTCTAGAATCCAACAAAATTTGGGATTATGTGGGCATTTATGTTGGGCCCCACAGTCCAATCAGTGAGATGATGTCCAGTCTGCCTTCTCCAGAATTGCTTCCTTTCATTGCCAAATATCTCCATCATCCTCCATGAATTCTCCACTGATCCCTGTGTAACGCCCCGACCCTAGTTACCTAGAGTCGGTGCATTATTACATTACATTGGCATGATTATGAGAAACATCAAGTCTCGAAAGACCGATTAGTTTAGTAGCCTTGGAATAACTAGATACATCCATAAATTTTTACATTACATCATAAAAAAAACATCTTGTCTTCATATCCCCTCATACTATCCCTTCAGGTCATTCATAAATTACTTCTTCATAATCCTTTGAAAAATAAAACATTGAAAGGGGTGAGCTCGGATGCTCAGTAAGGATAACATTATAGCAGAAGCTTTCATAAATAAGCATAAACACTTAAGGCAATTTATAACTAAAACAAAAGCCTTTTAAATTTAAACTTCAGCATAAAATGGCGAAGGTAAAATGAAATAATGCCATTTACTTACTCACATGGATATTCTACTGGTCGAATGATCACATGAAATATCAATAACCACTTTCATAATGATGGAATGCATAATGCCAGACTATCATAACCACATAGCCAAGGCCTCGTGCCAAGACTACAAATAAGATTTTGCCAAGGCCTTGTGCCAAGACACTAGTTTGTCTCATGAGACCTACCGATGCATCGAGGAGCTATAGCGGGCTCCACCCGTCACTTATTAAGTCCAATGCATTCCCATATGAAAAGGTTTAAACATAACGTAAACATTCGTATTAAACTAGCATACGAAATGTCAATACTTTCACCACAAACCATGAATGGTATAAAAATAGCACATCCACAGTCAAACATAATTCATTCGATACAATATGGAAGATTGTATTGTATCACATTAACCTCAATCAATAATAATGAAGGATGTTGACATAGATGAAAATAATCATCAAAACTATTTGAGAGAAATATCCCCCTTTTCTTGAAAACATTTAAAAGTCACACTATTTGTCAAGAAGCCATTTAAAAGTATATTTTTGAATCAAAGTGTCCCATACCACTTTGAAACATTTAAAAGGAGTTTTAATTTTAAAACTTTAATGTCCATATAAATAAATCCTTAAAACCATTTTTAAAACATGGACATTAATGAGAAAGATTTAGATGAATAAGTCTTTAAAACATTTAAAAATGGTATTTTAGTTAGAGATTCTAACCAAAAGAGAGACACTTGAATGAAAATAATTGAGGTAATAAAAACTTTGTAATATCATGAGAATAAAGGGAATTCATGATATACTATGTCAAAGTACATTATATACACCACATAAAAGTGATTTGGTGTATATCAACAAAGAAGTCTCAATGGAATGTAAGTTGAGATGAAATCTCTCATAAAGGCCATATCCTTAGGTTAAGGATAAATCAACAACATAATTATGTGTGAAAAATATAAATACACTAAATATGATTGGATATTCAGTGTAAAACAATCAAAGTATATTCACAGATATTCCTGTAAAAACAACACCAACGAATTGGATGTTTAACTCAACAAATGGTGAAAGAGTTAAAATTACTCTTATCAAATTCATATCAATGACTTGAGAATTTTCAATGGAGTGATTATGTGTATCAAAAGTATATCCACAGGAAGGGGAGTGGAAATTATGACATAATCAAATGAATAGTGATTCCACACATAATCTTGGGGTAATATAATCAATGAAATATGCGTAAAGCCAAATGAGTGGAAATTGAAATCTCAAATTCCCTTATTGATTAGGTAACTTAAGAAACAAACACCCATGAAAGAAAGATCATACCATGATGATGTAAATACCCATAAAATAAAGTATATTACACAATGAATACAATCATGGGTAGTACACATACACCACATGAAATAATTAAGTGGTGATCAATGGAATTCTCACGGAATTAAAAGTGAGACAAGAAACCCCTTACCACGTTAATCAACTGAGTCGCATGGCCAAAAGTTAATAACCACCAAATTATTTACAGAATAACATGAATATAAAGTGAATCATGATAATATATATCAAATGTAAGTACACAATACACCACTTTCAATAATTTAGTAGCGAACAATGGAAATCTCACGGAATTGAAAGTGAGATAAGAGAATCCCTTACTTTGTACTTTTTCCTTGGTCGATGGTAGGTTTACCTCATGTATAATGGTGAAATAATTGTTATTGAATAATACAAGAATAATTTACTTTAATATGATATCATATATGATCTTTTAACATTGATTTGTTAATAATATCTTAGTATTAACGCCGTTTCGGGTGTTAACTTACTCATTTTCTTTTATATGTTTTGTTACATAAGTCATGTTTGTTGTATCTTATTCATATCCCGAATGATATCAAGTCCTTAAACATCATTTTTAAATCATTAAATGATAATTATACTTGAATGGATACGATGGAGAATGAATCTCATCGCGTTCGTGGAGACGGTAGTCCGTACGTACGCACGAACGCTGCTTCCATTTAATTTTTATTTTAAAATAATCGAATCCAAATGATACATAGGTATATTACTATTCCAGTATAATATAATATTTTATATATGTTACTTAAGTTCATTAACACCATCCTTTATATGTTCCATGTGTGGTATGAACGAGTCATATCATTTTAAGGGGGCGGTAGTCCGCACTTCCTCAAATGAAATTATCGTATGTATATACAACATGAAACGAATAATGGTATGAAATAAAATGGAATTAAAGAAGCTTATATATAAAATATATATCATTAATATCATATTTAATTATAGTGCCATCATAATGGCCACCATGAGAGGCGGTAAGATGTTTTTGAACAATCATCGTTTCGTGAGGCGTTAGTTTGCCATCCACAGAAACATTATGTTCATCATCCATTAGATGGAGTTGTGTGTATGTGTAGTTTGAATACTTCTTATAACAACATCCTAGTATATTGAGGATACTGGTGTTGTTACAAAATAAGGGAAATAAAAAGAGTTTGGGGGTTGAAGACGCAAAATAAATGAAAATAATTTAAGAGAAATCGTTACCTTTAATTTAGGTAACTCACTTTGGTTGGAACCAAAGGACTTGTTGAAATGCTTTCTGCCTAAGGGGAAGCTTCAAGGAGGAGGAGAGGGATGTGGGGAGCTTATTTGGGCAGAGTTTGGACGAGCCAAGTGGCTTGAGAGGTGTGAGTAAATGAGAAGGAGGAGTGCCCTTTTATAAGAGGGGTGAGGGGCACCTTTGGAAAAGCTAGAAATATTAATTTATAATAAATTCATATTCGGTTTCCAAAGGCTCCAAAGTTGACTATTCAAAGGATGAGGTGGGGATAGGTCGAAAACAACTCATCCAATAGAATTTAGACAGGTTTGGGTACTTATATTAACCTTGTCTTTAAGTATTAACTCTAAGTTAATTAGTTTCACTTTTACAATGTCTCTTTGTATTTTTATATAATATGGTTAATAAACTTACTATATACATCCAAGAGACCCCCAAGTGGTCCATTAATGATTAACCTATCATAATATAAGTCTCTTGGCCGAACCATAGATTTTTAGGAATTTAATATCAATTAATAATATAATATTTGTTTTAAGAACTCTTTTATGTCAATTTTGACACTATTCAATAGTTGATTTTTGTGAAACTCATAACAGATTGATTACTTCGAACAATTAAATTAAATCAATCCTAATATATCATATTATCCTATAAAATTAGTTTAATTCATTAAAAGTTTCATATTATATTTATTTGGGTATTTATAATATCACTTATTTTAATTTTTCACTATTATAGTAATTACTGCATCATCATTGTGTCATAAATAAAATAAATTATTTAATGTCTAAAAATTATAAATAAAATATCATTATGTAGGAAATCCTTTTAGCTTTCTAATGAATATTTATAATCGAAAATCCAACATGTATAACCCTATGTAAAAATTGTTCTTCTAAAAGATGTAAGCTTATGCCATTTTTATTTTTATCTTAGCTTTATTAATATAATGTGTCATTATCACTTAAAAGTGGATCCATGGGGTCCCAAAATAGACCCAAAGATGCCCATGGTCGACCATGTATCAACCAATAGGGTTAAGACACGTTTTAGGGTAATTTAGTATTATTATAATATTATTTTTTTTACCCTTATTTACCGGATTTACCCTTAACCATGGTAAATAAAATATTTACCGCAGCAATTATTCAAAATGTCTAAAAATAAAAGTTACCTATTTACACAATTTGGACATCCTGATTCCAAATATGGAATCCATTTTTCTAAATTCAAAACACAGAAGTGGCAGAAATTAATTTAAAATTAATTCCCGCTGTCAAAACAAAAAGCGTGTTTTTAAGAGATAATAACTATCAAAAGATTGACACTTGTTTATGTTCGGTTTAATTGTAAAATTATGTCCAATGACCAACATTATATTAAATGGTAAAAATATATTCTAAATATACTTTAAAACCACTCAAATTCACAATTTATCACTATTAATTATTTTGATTAAAAAGTTGTTTTTAATTAAAATTTAGTAATTTTCACTATTCATCAAAATATGAAAGTTATCCGAAAAGTACCAAAATTTCACCTTAGGCTAAATTCGATATTCCGAATCCAAAAATGAAGTCCATTTTGAAATATAAAATATATATAATTTCAAAAAGTAGGTATTACTATTCATAACGGCTAGTTTGATTGGTTGTGGTGTGTTAAAATCTCGAAGTTGCGTACAATGCACGTCATTGCATTATTCGAAAGGAAACATACCGAGGAAGCTTGGGGTGTTACATTCTCCCCTCCTTCAATAAATTGCGTCCTCGCAATTTTTAAAATTTTTCTTGGGAATATAATGGAAAGTCCCACATCGGAAAAAGAGTCAATAAAACTATCACTTTAAAAGAAAGAAAGAGAGGTATAAGGGTCATCTAAGATAACCCATACTAGGATTCCATGTAAGAAAACATGGATATGGATGATAAACTAAGTGTCAAGTTCTGATGGAGAGGGATAGAAATCATGATCAGGAGAATGTTAACAATGAGAAAACCACAAACTTGTGTTGGGACAAACGACCATTAGTCTCCTAGTAGGAAAGTAAACGGACAACATTTTTTTTAAGTTACATTACCTAAGGAAGAGGAATTCATTTATGATATTGACTAAGAACATTATGAGATATACTTACATTTTAAGTAGATTTTCATTCTTTAAAAAATTTCCACCACTAACTCATTTTTTTTAAACGATGAGTATTCAAGAAGACTTGGTCACACTGGAAGAGATAGAATAAACTTCTATAGAATCACATGATCCATGAAGGATAAACCATATATTTACATTGTCTTTGAAGATTAATCAAAACCAAAATGGTCAGTGAATGATCTAATGATCCCCCAAAAGGATATTCATTGAGATAAATATGCACTAATCTTAATTTCTAAAATTAAACCAACAATACCCCAAAGTTAAATAGATACCATTCAATAACCAATTGTCCTTAAAATCCTTTAATATAATCCAAACTAATATTGAAACCCAAAACATAGAAGAATTTGATTATGTAGTCTCCCATGTTAAATTGTATCTCCAAATGACATCAGATACTCTTAAAGTCACATACTCAAAAGTAATTAACCTAATCACATATTCTCTATTATAGGTTAATCATTTCCATAAATAACCCAAATCACTATAAATCCATAATAAAAACGTAGATAAAAAGCTATCATTACTCCACAAATGAAACCCCACAGTATTCTATTTTCCTTGGGTATATAGTGTTCCCAACAAAGCGAACATCTTCCAAAATAACATTTATCACTTAATCACCAAATCATTTTCCTATACCAAGGGTATTCTTTTTATATGAAATAAGAACCCAAATCAACTTATTATTGATCAATAAAATCATTTAACTAAAAAAAAGTCACACTAACCAGGGACTTCACGTAGTCCAGTGGTAGGCGATAAATCCCAATCACACTTTGGTTGTGGGTTCGATTCCCATAGCTTTGTCCGACGCGACGGGTTGTCACACGGTCTACGTGTTGTCCTTTTTCAAAAACTATATTTTATAATATTGCCAAAATGAGATAAATTCCTCAAAATACTATATCATAAATTTAACCACAAATGTTATATCATACCTTGAATCTTCATCCCAAATTAGAATAACTTATAATTCTCTCAAACCCCAATGATCATATAAATCCAAATGGTTATTTATACCTATATCCACAAGAGAAGAGACAATTCTTCCTCAAATATCATTCTCACATGGAAAACTGCGTGGTTACAAATACAAGAGAAAATTATTCCATAGTAAACAAGGAGTGCTAATACTTTTTAAACATTTCTCCAACCATTTATTCCCACATAGCTTCTTCTTTGACCAAGAAAATATCCTATAGAATAGGACATTCACTCGGGTAATGGCCAGGTCCCCTACATTTACGGCAAATGACTGTAAATGGACTCTTGGGACCATTTTTATCTTCTTCCATAGTACTCTTCATTTTTCTTCGGCAATTCTTTACTTTATGTCCTTCCTTCCCGCATGTAAAACATTTCGTTGTCCCATTGAGACACTTCCCTGGGTGTCTCTTTCCACATTTCCTGCATGATGAAAATTGAGGGTTCTTTTCTCCATGGTCTCCATTGCTGGAGCTCTTATCATTTATCACCTTTCTCTTCCTTGTTGAGTCTGGGAGTTGGTTAATATATATGTTGTTGATCATATTTTTGGAAAACTGATTTGGCATAAAGACGATATCTTTTACGCCTATCAACATTCCATTTTTTTGCTCATTGCCACCACCGTTCCCATCTTGTACATCATTCTCAAAGTCACTATGACTTCCTTGGAATCCAGCCATTGACTAAAACCATAAAGCATTGTGTGAGTAATAGTAGTTGTAAAATCATTTAGAGATTAAAATGTCACCATATTCTCAATTTGAAACATATTAGGATTAACCAAGGTCATTTACTCTCATCTTATATATATATTACTTAAATTGGTTTGTAAAGAAAATGTAAATTATCCTAAGCATATCCCCCGGGAGTGTCGTAACCAAGAGTGCAGCAAGGCCCGTTGTCGTGCACCAGTTCCCGTTCGAGTCTAGCTCAAAGCGGTGTTTTCGGGTTTTACCCCTAGGTACATCTGTGCCAGAGCCGCCTCTACCTGCTCGTATCCAGACAGGGATGTATTTCTCGGAAAACTCACAAAATCTCTACAATACCAAAATTCTAGGAAGTTCTTTTATACTAATCCTCAAAGTTCATCTTAGGTCTACGTGCTCTAATCAGAGTTTATCTAAATCTAGCTACCAAGGTTTGTACTAAACTTCCTCTGATACCAACTGTAACGCCCCGACCCTAGTTACCTAGAGTCAGTGCATTATTACATTACATTGGCATGATTATGAGAAACATCAAGTCTCGAAAGACCGATTAGTTTAGTAGCCTTGGAATAACTAGATACATCCATAAATTTTTACATTACATCATAAAAAAAACATCTTGTATTCATATCCCCTCATACTATCCCTGCAGGTCATTCATAAATTACTTCTTCATAATCCTGGGAAAAATAAAACATTGAAAGGGGTGAGCTCGGATGCTCAGTAAGGATAAAATTATAGCAGAAGCTTTCATAAATAAGCATAAACACTTAAGGCAATTTATAACTAAAACAAAAGCCTTTTAAATTTAAACTTCAGCATAAAATGGCGAAGGTAAAATGAAATAATGCCATTTACTTACTCACATGGATATTCTACTGGTCGAATGATCACATGCAATATCAATAACCACTTTCATAATGATGGAATGCATAATGCCAGACTATCATAACCACATAGCCAAGGCCTCGTGCCAAGACTACAAATAAGATTTTGCCAAGGCCTTGTGCCAAGACACTATTTTGTCTCATGAGACCTACCGATGCATCGAGGAGCTATAGCGGGCTCCACCCGTCACTTATTAAGTCCAATGCATTCTCATATGAAAAGGTTTAAACATAACGTAAACATTCGTATTAAACTAGCATACGAAATGTCAATACTTTCACCACAAACCATGAATGGTATAAAAATAGCACATCCACAGTCAAACATAATTCATTCGATACAATATGGAAGATTGTATTGTATCACATTAACCTCAATCAATAATAATGAAGGATGTTGACATAGATGAAAATAATCATCAAAACTATTTGAGAGAAATATCCCCCTTTTCTTGGAAACATTTAAAAGTCACACTATTTGTCAAGAAGCCATTTAAAAGTATATTTTTGAATCAAAGTGTCTCATACCACTTTGAAACTTTTAAAAGGAGTTTTAATTTTAAAACTTTAATGTCCATATAAATAAATCCTTAAAACCATTTTTAAAACATGGACATTAATGAGAAAGATTTAGATGAATAAGTCTTTAAAACATTTAAAAATGGTATTTTAGTTAGAGATTCTAACCAAAAGAGAGACACTTGAATGAAAATAATTGAGGTAATAAAAACTTTGTAATATCATGAGAATAAAGGGAATTCATGATATACTATGTCAAAGTACATTATATACACCACATAAAAGTGATTTGGTGTATATCAACAAAGAAGTCTCAATGGAATGTAAGTTGAGATGAAATCTCTCATAAAGGCCATATCCTTAGGTTAAGGATAAATCAACAACATAATTATGTGTGAAAAATATAAATACACTAAATATGATTGGATATTCAGTGTAAAACAATCAAAGTATATTCACAGATATTCCTGTAAAAACAACACCAACGAATTGGATGTTTAACTCAACAAATGGTGAAAGAGTTAAAATTACTCTTATCAAAATCATATCAATGACTTGAGAATTTTCAATGGAGTGATTATGTGTATCAAAAGTATATCCACAGGAAGGGGAGTGGAAATTATGACATAATCAAATGAATAGTGATTCCACACATAATCTTGGGGTAATATAATCAATGAAATATGCGTAAAGCCAAATGAGTGGAAATTGAAATCTTAAATTCCCTTATTGATTAGGTAACTTAAGAAACAAACACCCATGAAAGAAAGATCATACCATGATGATGTAAATACCCATAAAATAAAGTATATTACACAATGAATACAATCATGGGTAGTACACATACACCACATGAAATAATTAAGTGGTGATCAATGGAATTCTCACGGAATTAAAAGTGGGACAAGAAACCCCTTACCACGTTAATCAACTGAGTCGCATGGCCAAAAGTTAATAACCACCAAATTATTTACAGAATAACATGAATATAAAGTGAATCATGATAATATATATCAAATGTAAGTACACAATACACCACTTTCAATAATTTAGTAGCGAACAATGGAAATCTCACGGAATTGAAAGTGAGATAAGAGAATCCCTTACTTTGTACTTTTTCCTTGGTCGATGGTAGGTTTACCTCCTGTATAATGGTGAAATAATTGTTATTGAATAATACAAGAATCATTTACTTTAATATGATATCATATATGATCTTTTAACATTGATTTGTTAATAATATCTTAGTATTAACGCCGTTTCGGGTGTTAACTTACTCATTTTCTTTTATATGTTTTGTTACATAAGTCATGTTTTTTGTATCTTATTCATATCCAGAATGATATCAAGTCCTTAAACATCATTTTTAAATCATTAAATGATAATTATACTTGAATGGATACGATGGAGAATGAATCTCATCGCGTTCGTGGAGACGGTAGTCCGTACGTACGCACGAACGCTGCTTCCATTTAATTTTTATTTTAAAATAATCGAATCCAAATGATACATAGGTATATTACTATTCCAGTATAATATAATATTTTATATATGTTACTTAAGTTCATTAACACCATCCTTTATACGTTCCATGTGTGGTATGAACGAGTCATATCATTTTAAGGGGGCGGTAGTCCGCACTTCCTCAAATGAAATTATCGTATGTATATACAACATGAAACGAATAATGGTATGAAATAAAATGGAATTACAGAAGTTTATATATAAAATATATATCATTAATATCATATTTAATTACAGTGCCATCATAATGGCCACCATGAGAGGCGGTAAGATGTTTTTGAACAATCATCGTTTCGTGAGGCGTTAGTTTGCCATCCACAGAAACATTATGTTCATCATCCATTAGATGGAGTTGTGTGTATGTGTAGTTTGAATACTTCTTATAACAACATCCTAGTATATTGAGGATACTGTTGTTGTTACAAAATAAGGGAAATAAAAAGAGTTTGGGGGTTGAAGAAGCAAAATAAATGAAAATAATTTAAGAGAAATCGTTACCTTTAATTTAGGTAACTCACTTTGGTTGGAACCAAAGGACTTGTTGAAATGCTTTCTTCCTAAGGGGAAGCTTCAAGGAGGAGGAGAGGGATGTGGGGAGCTTATTTGGGCAGAGTTTGGACGATCCAAGTGGCTTGATAGATGTGAGTAAATGAGAAGGAGGAGTGCCCTTTTATAAGAGGGGTGAGGGGCACCTTTGGAAAAGCTAGAAATATTAATTTATAATAAATTCATATTCGGTTTCCAAAGGCTCCAAAGTTGACTATTCAAAGGATGAGGTGGGGATAGGTCGAAAACAACTCATCCAATAGAATTTAGACAGGTTTGGGTACTTATATTAACCTTATCTTTAAGTATTAACTCTAAGTTAATTAATTTCACTTTTACAATGTCTCTTTGTATTTTTATATAATATGGTTAATAAACTTACTATATACATCCAAGAGACCCCCAAGTGGTCCATTAATGATTAACTTATCATAATATAAGTCTCTTGGATCAACCATAGATTTTTAGGAATTTAATATCAATTAATAATATAATATTTGTTTTAAGAACTCTTTTATGTCAATTTTGACACTATTCAATAGTTGATTTTTGTGAAACTCATAACAGATTGATTACTTCGAAAAAAGTCAATTAAATCAATACTAATATATCATATTATCCTATAAAATTAGTTTAATTCATTAAAAGTTTCATATTATATTTATTTTGGTATTTATAATATCACTTATTTTAATTTTTCACTATTATAGTAATTACTGCATCATCATTGTGTCATAAATAAAATAAATTATTTAATGTCTAAAAATTATAAATAAAATATCATTATGTAGGAAATCCTTTTATCTTTCTAATGAATATTTATAATCGAAAATCAAACATGTATAACCCTATGTAAAAATTGTTCTTCTAAAATATGTAAGCTTATGCCATTTTTATTTTTATTTTAGCTTTATTAATATAATGTGTCATTATCACTTACAAGTGGATCCATGGGGTCCCAAAATAGACCCAAAGATGCCCATGGTCGACCATGTATCAACCAATAGGGTTAAGACACGTTTTAGGGTAATTTAGTATTATTATAATATTTTTTTTTACCCTTATTTACCGGATTTACCCTTAACCATGGTAAATAAAATATTTACCGCAGTAATTATTCAAAATGTCTAAAAATAAAAGTTACCTATTTACACAATTTGGACATAATGATTCCAAATATGGAATCCATTTTTCTAAATTCAAAACACAGAAGTGGCAGAAATTAATTTAAAATTAATTCCCGCTGTCAAAACAAAAAGCGTGTTTTTAAGAGATAATAACTATCAAAAGATTGACACTTGTTTATGTTCAGTTTAATTATAAAATTATGTCCAATGACCAACATTATATTAAATGGTAAAAATATATTCTAAATATACTTTAAAACCACTCAAATTCACAATTTATCAAAATTAATTATTTTGATTAAAAAAGTTGTTTTTAATTAAAATTTAGTAATTTTCACTATTCATCAAAATATGAAAGTTATCCGAAAAGTACCAAAATTTCACCTTAGGCTAAATTCGATATTCCGAATCCAAAAATGAAGTCCATTTTGAAATATAAAATATATATAATTTCAAAAAGTAGGTATTACTATTCATAACGGCGAGTTTGATTGGTTGTGGTGTGTTAAAATCTCGAAGTTGCGTACAATGCACGTCATTGCATTATTCGAAAGGAAACATACCGAGGAAGCTTGGGGTGTTACACCCTGAATCAAACATGTTCATATTTATGTGTAGATCAATTTAAAAAAATATAAAATTAAAATATGTATAATTAGATTCCTTAAAAATGGATGAATCATTGAGTACTTTAAATGATGTTCAAAAATGTACCACATAATAGTGCATTTTAAAGAAGGTATTACAATCATAATGTGAAATGATGTTCAAAATGTAAAATTCACTAAAATGGTGTCTATTAATAATAAATAACATAAATATTATGTATATTGACAATGAATATTAGCCTCATTTAGTGGCTAATCAGGAAGTCATTCTGAAGATGTTCACCTGAAATCAGATGTCATTCCTGAGACCATCCTCAAACTTCCTTTCCCTAAATAACTCATCACCCAATAGAATGGGTGTGAAGCGCTGCTACTCTATAAAGTGAAGATAATATTACATGATTGGGAGTGTACCCTACTCCAAACTCGTGAACTCTCAGGCTCGGTCAGCCCTCAAGGTTTGTAGGTAGAAGTAATCATATAAGGTATGCTGGAACTCTTCCCAAGCCATAACATGATGGTATCCCACCTGTAATATCACATACCACCATATATTGGTGGAATCCCATAGAAAGTATATAGTGAGATTCACCCTACTCTTTAGAGTGGTATCGAGATGATCGAATATATACAACATGAATTCTAACCATGACTCTACAGCTTGAGGTCCTCCATCCCTTGAGAAGGTGGGAGGATGATGCTGCTGAAAACCCCACATCAACTCTACCATAGTTGAGGCATGATGCAGTGCTCCCTGGAAGGTCAGAATAAACCTCATGATTCCTTCTCAGAACTATTCATTGGAACCTCTATCCAGAATGATGGTTGGTTCCAAGATAAGAACAACGAGAGGATCTACGGGTAGTCCTTGATATACCATGTTCGGTGTCAGATCGTTTCCCTATATTTGGCGTACAACTAGAGGATGTCTCGGTGGCATGACTCTTCATGGTCAGGCGCACACCTTAGTTCAATATTATCAAGGAATGAAACATAGAAGTACATTAAAGGAAAAGGAGAAATAAAAAATTCGTTTTTTTAAAACATAGATACACGACATGTATGACCCCTACACAGTGTGTTCCCTTAAGCCTCTACATGGACGTGTACTTATGCCAAACCTAGTCATGTAACACCCTATACACACGACATGTTATCCTTTGACATGACATTTAATTGAATCTTTCCCCTTTCATGAGTTCCTCTATACAGCTAAACCACATAGTTCTATTAGAACAAAACCACACGACTTGTTTATGTCGAACACAATATGTATTAGAAGGATTTGAATGACATGTGTCGTTAGTCACATGGTCAAATACATGCTCTATACAACACGATGTGTTCTCCCTGGACAGGGCTTGTACCACTTATGTTTTAACTACCTGTGTCGTTAGTCACATGGTTGGATACATAGTCCTTACAACACAACATGTACTCCTAGTACACATCATATTCCACCATACATTTCCCATCCTCATGTCTCTACCCACATAGCCAGTCACACGGTTATGGACTACATAGTGTGTACATACAATAAATTGTGTGTACTTAATAAAAGTTTTTCCTTCCCAAATAGAAGGATACATGGCATGTATTTATTATTAAACCTCATGTATTCTGGGTGTTTCCACACGATAAGCCTCATAAACAATTATGAAACCCCATAAAACACTGAAGCAAAATGTTAAGTGCCAAATTTAGATTTTTTGAGGCCCAAACTCCCTGGGAATCAAATCTTGGCTTCATATTCATGTATATTACAAGTTATAACAGTGCAATCAGTCACATGATCCACAAATTTACAATCCATGAGGGCCCGTAACACCTCAAGAAACAAAGTTTGGTATCCATTAAAATGATACATTATATATTCTAATATGATATAAAATAGCAGGTATTATATCAAGGAATATATCACAACAACATACATTTCTATCACAACATCTATCACAACAACATGCATTCGGTAATGCACCCTAAATGGCATGATAAGAATGCATGACATGTGATCAATAGCAAGTTCCTATATGATTCATGAGATGGAATACCCTCATCTCATCAGGTTGAAATAGAAATAGAACCATAATAATATCAATGATAATAACAAAAAAACATTTTAATCACCCAATACTGAAATAAAATCAATTATAACAATTGTAAAAACCAGATAATTGTAAAAATAAGGGAATATTATCTTTTCCCTAAACATATGTTAGTTACTCTTGGGAACAACTTATTACCGACTACATATTACTTCCTATCCATATATATAGGCTCCAAACAGTAATAAAAGGAAGACAATAATCCTCAAATACCACTTTCAAATGTCCCATTTCTTGGTGCCGCCCAAAGGTGCATCGTACCCGGTTGGTCACATGTCCTCAAGCACATTTCCCCGAATGCTAGAGGCTGCTAACTAGCAGCGAGGGACTTTTGTGTGATAGTGGGGAAACAATGTCCTTATTGGTAGAGTAACACAGTAAAATAACAATAATATACAACTGTAGAAGCTGTAATACCATACAATAAGTAAACAACAGAAGACTGAAGTAAATAAACAACTCGAGCACATTTGTAATGATGCATGTCACATATGTCTTGGAAAGCATCCAAAAAAAGGAACCATGATAGAAATACAGTACTAAACCAAGGTACAAAGAAAACATACAAACTAGAGTAGATATACAGGCCTCATCTTGCTCCCATTCTCTCCAACTCCACAGCAATGAAGCACCTAAAGTAGAAGGGTGCTTCCCTTATCTATACCTACAACAATATAATCTGTTTGGGCCCCTAAGCATGGCCCAAACAGGGTGTGAGATGAATCCCAGTCGGCTACCACCCAGTATCTGTGCCTAACTTTTAGTAATTATATATAGAAGGTAAAAATGGAAATGTAGAAAAGAAAATAGGAGTACATAAAATTAAAAAAATCCCACTATTTTCATTTACACTCATTAACATTTTTTGTTCAACATTTAATCATGAAATTATCACAAATATGTATCTCAGAAGACTACCTAACTGGACCAAATCCAAGCCTGTTATTTGTCTTAGCATACACATCACAATCATTCAATGGTTAAAATAACCCTATGGGTAGCTCACATAGTCAAATCCCTCTGTTCAAATAAAGCAATAAAAGACAAAGACACTATGAGGAAGATCTCACAGTCAATTCCCCCTATGGAATTTCCCTAATAACTATAGACTCTCTAGGGATTCACTCAATGTCATTTCACCCTTTTAGTCTCTTAACGTATCTACAGACACTCTAAGGGAGCCCATATATCCAATCCCCCCTGCGGTCTCATAACGTAATTATATCAGACACTCTGAGGAAGAAATCAACATCAATTCCCATTATGATCTGGTAACATAAATATAGAAACTCCATGGGAGCACTACCAGTCAATCCTGCCTTTGGTATAACTATACAAGGTTCCCAAATCCCTATGTAATTTAATATTGTTTACATGATAACAAGAAGACCCAAGTAATCTCAAATAGCATATGTCTAAACAATTTCAATGCATATCACAGGCATTTATCAAGTAGTAAGGAAACAAGGTATGCCTCATTGAAAACCTGGACCAAATGGACCTAAAAATTTAAACAAGGAAATTCACCCATGGGGTGTTCCTTTAACATGAAATTTCAAATAATATCACTTCACCAAAGACTTATTATAACAAAAAATGTAAATAAGAGAAAACCAAGTTCAAATCCTTTAACCAAAAATACCTGAAACATGGGTAATCGGTAATTTGGAATATAAACTCAAAGAAACCCCACAAAATGTAACAAACCAACTACCTTGAAATTGTACAGTTGAAATAGTTGAATATAATATTTTGAATCGACATAGAATGTAAGATCTAGAAAATTCATCAAAACATTTCATCCTTGAGTAACTCACAAAAGAAAAGAAATCAATTGGAGAGGCTTTAGATGAAGGAAGAACTCACCAAGGCAATTCTAATGAAATAAAAAAGGTATGATTTGGAGAACGGACAAAGGATCAGGGGGTTGGAGAATATTTGGAGATTTTTGTTGCTCCTGGATGAGACGAGTTTAGAAGAAGTAATTTCTATAAATGAGACGTGGTCCCAGTCTGATATAAAAATTACAAAAAAGACACAACGTGTTCTTTAATGATACATGACATATATATTCTTTTATAGGGCCCTATTTTAGGCGGTCTCTAGGACACCCCACATGGCGTGTACTCCTATGTACACATCGTGTACTCCTTAATTTTCCAAAAACTTTCATTTTTCTCAAAACAGCCTAAAATGAGATCCATAATTAAAATGAAGATCCAGGTTCTTAAATTCATCATGTCTATGCATAAAATAGTGTAATAGGGTATTTCCTCATGTCTCATACTTGTTTTTTCTGAGAATAAAATGGAACCAAATTCATTGGTGGAAAATAAAATTATTGTAATACCCATTAACTAATGATATATAAACAAATTTTTTGAAATAATATATATATGAAATGTTAACTAGAATTATATCAAATTAACTAATGGTATTAAATTAGGTTACATAACACTTTTATAAGGTATCATATAAGAATGCAATAAAAATGTTGATAAAAAAATCCCAAAATACAATCACCAAAAAGAAGAGTATCATCAGATAATTTTGTGCACCATTCTTGGTATACAACTCTTTATATGGTGGATCTTCCAATGAAATAAAGGAAAATAAAATATAAGTCATAAAAATAATTTTCTTATCATTTTAGTCACATTGTTGTAAAAATGATATTATACCCCTTCAAAATCATTTCGAAAAATTAAAAAAATATACAATTTAAAAAAAAATCTAAATTTGGACATATAAAATAAATAATGGTAATGTACAAGAAACATGGGAGAAAATAAGAAATTATATAAAAATTCAAAGAATCAACTTTTTATCATTTTCAAAATTTTTTGAAATAACACACATCAATAAAACTAGTATAAAATTAACTCTTCAAAGGAATCTGTGATAATTAAGTGAGGTGGAAAATAAAATAAATGTTTAACATTAAAAATAATTAAAATTTACAAATTTGTTAAAGAAAAATGAATATATAAAATAAATCAACAAAATATTGAGAGTAAATTATAATTTATAATGTTATATTTTATGAGATAAGAATGAATAAAAGGGACATTATGATTATGAATTATGATTCCATATAATATAATAGGAAATAAAATAAATTAAAATAAAAGGATAGGATTAACCAACATATATGAATAATGTAAATGAAGAAATAAAATGTCGTAATGTAAGGAGATATAGTAAAAAATGTCATACAAAAATCCTAATGTGTGGGGTATGAATCAATTTGAGGAGAAAACTAGAAATACATTAAAATACCTAAATAAATATATGGAGGGGAAATATTTCATTTTATATTAAAATTAGATAAAAGTAATTCAAATAAATATAAAATAAAAATCTCAAATTAAAAACGATGTTTATAAATATAGTATAAAACAAAAGGATTTATAAGATACTAAAAAATAAGGAATGATGAGATAATAAAAGTAATATATGACCCATAATATGATATAAAATAATATAAATATAAATAAAATGGTCATATTTTATAATAAAGAAAATAATATCGTCTTTAAAAAAGTAATCTCAATTTACATGGGAAAGATCGAAAAAGGGAATCTATTATGACTTTGGTATTATTTGAATTAAAATCCAATAGAAGAGATATCATGAAATTGGATTATAAATAACATTAATTAAATGTAAAATATAATGAAAGAGAACTATAAATTAACATACTTTCCGTATAAATGGAATTTTGTAGAGAATTTGGATGATGACATAATGAAATGATATTGATACATGAATTTCCTTATAAACCTCATATTAAGTGGAATATTAATGATTCAAAAAGCATTGGAAAAAATAATTAAAAATAAAATATATACTAAAAGAAAGTTAATATAGGGATTTTGATTGGAATTACATAAAAATATTCAAAAAACATTAGAAATATATATTCTTATCTAATAAAAGAGAATTAGAAAAAACCTTAATTAATAAGAGAGATATATGATTGCAAAATTTTAGTTAATTAATGGTTTTATTTTGAAAAGAAATTTATTTATCGCAAAAAATTAGTGTAAATGAGATAAATATATATCTAAATGATATAATTTTAAAGATATAGATTTTGATAGACACTAAAATATGAATTTCAGTTATATGAGAAATGACTGAGAATGATAAAACTTTACCCAGACTCTTGAGTTTCATGATCATGATCTTTATCAATTTATATTCAAAATTGATATATTAATAATTAATTTTAGAAAATAATTAATATTTATTTCATTTAATAGAAACCAATTATATTTAATTTTTTCATTTATATTTATTAATCAGGGATTATATTCCACCTCAGTTGTTAGTAATTCCAGTAGTTACATGTTTCTTTTGTCATGGTGTTGTCAATTTTCATCACTTATTCACGAGTTTATAATATCTAAAGTATAAATAATATGGAATGATAATTCCATAATGAGTAATTATTTTCTATGTGTATTCTATGGAATTTTCTAGAATAATCCACTAATATAAAATCCATAATACAAATGTTTTTTTATTTCATGAAAACATATGATGTTATTTTAATAATGAATTAATAATTTTACATTCTCAGTATATAATTATAATAACAAATTAAATTCATCATTAAAATAATATATTATGATTATATAAATTATTTTCTTCGTTAATTGAAAAATAAAATATAATACTTATGTTTAAGGGTTGAATATTTTCCAAAGGACCTTCTTTAAAATAAAGTATTTTGGTCTCCATATTAGTACTACAATCTCCACAACAAGATAGAGGATTTTTAGGAGTGGAATTCGAAATATATTTAATAGTAAACTAATTGATAGGTCTGTTTTGGAAAGGGTTTAGGATGGGTCTTTTCTTTTTTGAGGAGTTTGAGTTTCATATTTTCAACAAAAATTTCTTAATGTATAAGTAATTTCTCAAGGAAATAGACTAAAAAATAGAAACAATATGTGGATAGGTCACGAAATCCCCTTCCCAAACATTATAGTGATAAATTTTAGAGATATTTTAATTAATTACTTATTATGTAAACCATATACCCCATTTAATCATTTAGAGGAGTAACTCATTTTACGTCTCAATAAATTATATTTTAAAAAAATGATATTGACATAGTAACCTAATATTTAAATGATAGTTAAAATTATTAAATAATTTCTATCAAATTATAAATCTTATTAAAAAAGTATTATTTATTCAAAAATAATATATATATATATATAATAATAGTTTTTTGAAAAAAACATTTTTAAACAGAAAATGAAATTATTATAATCCCATAGAAATTATTAAACATTACATTAAATTTTTTATTTTTATTTATATAATCAATATATTTTACAAAATAGTGTTCAATAAAAGTTATTCATTTAATTATTATAAATAAAATTACATAATTTTCAAGAATAGATATTTTTATAAAATACATGATTTAAAACTATCATTTATGGAATTTTATTTTATTCCATAATTATTTAATATTTGTTAACTAGATGTTAAATATTTTATTTATGAATTTTGTATATATTTTTATCATAAATATAATTTTTTATTATATTAACATGCTTTAAATTATAAACAAATAATACACTTATAGTAATAAAATCTAATCGATATATATGAAATAATTATTTATCAAACGGTTATATAATGTTCACATAACAGTTTTCCATTCTTATATACAACAATTTATTCTTCTTTACTTTTTTTCAAATAAAATAAAAACTAAAATATTTAGAATTTTTTATATTACTTTTATAGTCATACTCAATGGTATGATTTTCATTTTAAAACATGGGAAAAAATAATTCATGATTCTTGTCATTTTATTTTCTTGTGATCGAATCACACAAGTAATTTTTGTAATTTTTTTCAGTTAGACTTATTTCCATGAAACTTATTTCATTTTTTATAATATTATACCGTAATTGAATAAAACATTTCTCATTTTAACACAATATTTCATATAATTTATATTATAAATCAATTAAATTCAATAAAAAAATGAAAAAATAGTTTCTTAATGATGGATATATAAAATAAGGAAAAAATGTAATCTAAATAATGGGATGTTACATTCTTCACCCTATAAAAATTTCTTCATTGAAATTTAATTTTTCTGTCATTAAAGAAAAAAATATGAGGGTATATTTAAAATATTCATTATATCATATATAAGTTTTATTGTGATCTCAAGCATATTATATGAGAATTAATCTCACAATAAGTTGATATTTTGATTTTTATTTTCCTTAACCATTTGTTCCAAGAATAATAATTTAGTAGGAAATATGTTTTATTCTTGTGGGTGTCTATTAAGTCATGTGTTAGTTTCCTTAAATTAATTGATATATTCATTCTTCTTTTGTTTAAATACATAGAATTTTCTCACCATTAGAAGTGGAATGATTGAAAAAATATTTACACGAATTGTTCCCATTTTAGAGGATAAAATTTAATATGATTATGGATGAACTCTAGAATATTTTTCAAATTCTTTTATAGCTCAACATTATTTTTTTAGGATTCCTTAACCTACAATTTGATAAATTGTTTTCCAATTTTTTTTATAAGTTATGAATCTTCCAATTTCCTTATGATTTTTATTTACATTATATATTTATTGAGATTTTATATATTTCAATCTTAGTTATATAAAATTTACTTATGATTTATGCTTATAGATCCAATCCACTTCCCAATATTGAAATTTTTTATAACAAAATAGAAATTACTATATTTGTGGGAAGTATCATCTCAAAAAATATCAATTATAGATGATTTTTATACTTAGGATGAATAAATCACACCATGGGGTGTTTTTAAAAATAGATAAATATAAAATATTTTGAGGTAAAGATAAATGTATACAATTTATCCACTTCACTAATAAAAATATAGATTTTGAATATTTTATTTCAAGGGATGAAAAAATATCATTTCAATCTAGTTAAACCACTTTTTAACCTATATTAGATTTCCAAATTCACCAATGGAAATACGATTTCATTATATTATGGATTCAATGAGGAGTTATTCCTCTTGTTTCCTGAACATTATAAAAATAGTATAGTAAATGTGAGTAACAAAAAAATTCAATCATATGAATATGAAAATTGAATCAGGACCTTTAATTTTAACTTATGAATATGTCAATTAAAATATTGTGTTATTGGTTATTCTTGGGTTTCTTTGTGTTTCAACCTTTTATTTTCCTTAATCTAATCCCTAAAAATAACTAAACACCAATCTTATACCAATTGAACCACATAAAAATCTATATTTCAAGATCATGTAGTGTAAATATATAATCTAAAAACATATTATGAATCCATATAAAATGAAACCAAAACAAATACATAATTTTACATCATTATATATATCATCCCAATATTAGAACACACGTATATACCCTAATGCTTAAGTGTTTTCGGATATGAGAAACATATTTATCATATGCATCTAAAAATATATATTTGTATGACATTATTTTCTTAAAATATTTACACTCTTATAAAAAAATTATTTCTTAAAAATTCATAGTGAAATTTAAATACATAACAAAATTGTGAGCTCAAATGCTCTATAATGTCTATATCAATACAAATAAATAATAGAAGATTCATCACAGATCATTATCTTGATTGATAATATAGTATTACTTGAATAATATAATTGAATAATTTGAATTTAACATGTTTCAAGATAACATAATAAAAAATTTTAGGAAAAATACATAAAAGGATAATCTTAAATGAAAAAAATACCATATACTCAATATTTAAAATCATAAAACCATAACCATGAACCATGGTGATATAAAATCATAATTTTACATAAAAAAATAATGTTTCATTTCCTTTTAATATTACATATATGAATATAAAATAAAAAATACAATAAGATATTTCAACTATTAAAGAACTTCAAAATTGGTTTTGATTGTAGTTATTGTCAATAAGCATATCATTATGTGATTTGGATGACAGAGAATGAACCCAATGAGTATTGGCGAAGATATTGTCCTTGTAAATTTTAAATTTTTTCTTTTAATTTAATATAAAAGATAAAATATATTCAAATTAACATCCCACAAATCAGACTATTAGACCAGTATTTTATAAAGACATAAACACATTTCTTAATAGCATTGTCTACAACAGCGGAAATTTAAGGGGTTTCAACAGACCAACATAATAAAATTTTATTTAAAAGGTAAAATATTGGTTATTTATTGAATTATAATTTCATTGATGTTTTTTATAATTATTTATACTAGATAGAATGAACAATATCAATTTGATGAAGGATGGAGTTGGTTAAAATTGAAGCGGAAATTATAGGTGTAGTGAAACGAAATGGAAATAAAAAAATATGAGAGTTTACATAATGTAAAATACATCTCATTTAATGTCCAAGAGTTTTAAAATATTATATATTTCTAAGGTTATTATAATTTTTCCTAGAGTGGATAAGAATATAGTGAGATGCATTAAATATTCTCTAAGCAGATTTGATGATTTCTGGTTTCATACATAATATATCTATCTTCTTTAGAGAATCGGAAATGTGGGATAATGTGGGATTAAATATTTTTGTAATATTCCCTAATAATGATACTTATTATATTTATTTGATTTTTTTGCTAGAAAATAGAAAGAGAATTTATTTTATTTGTTTTGACTTCATTTGTATGTTTTTATTGAGGAGAACATTAAGAATTAGTAAAGACATTAGATATATAAAATCCTCTATAGAAGTAAATAAATTTAACAAAGTTATATACTTACACTAAATGCATAAAAATATTTTATATCATACATAGTATATTTTCTATAGAATAGAAATATGGAAAAGGTAGGAAACACCCAAAGATACATAATATATTTTCAGGGTGAACATTATATCAAGGTTCCTTATCCTAGAGTGTAATGTAATGTTTTTATGTAGTTTATTCTTTTATTGAATCTATAATTTGAAAACATCTCTGTAGAAATTATATGGATGAATCATTTAAGTTATTCATATAGTAAATTTTATGAATTAATAAAACATAAGAGGATACATTAGATAATTTTAGTCCCACTTTTCCATGTATGTTCTCTTAAAAATTATGAAAGATTTCAAAGATAAGATAATATGAGATTCTGTGAGTTTTCAGGTCACACCCTCGATGTCATTTTCTGGTATGACACCTCTTAATTTTTAATTATTAATTTAATTTCCAATTTTTAGTAATTATTTAGAATAAATATAGTATTTTGTATTTTTTATACCCAATCTTCATCAGGGAACATAATGTCCCAAGGCACCATGATATAGAATGTTCCTTTTATATACATTGGATTATTTCCCTCTATGCTTCATAGGGGTTCGTAATCCTTAATGATGGTGTAGTGTCATATGTAGAGGCTCTCAGTCGAGCCTTCACCATAGATTCTGATCACTATTTCATAGAGGCTTGGACTTAGGGGAATCTTTATTTTTCCTAGTGGAGGTACATCATAGAACAACTCAAAGGGGAATGTTTTAAGGGGTGTACTAATAGGGACACCATGTCATGTCTCTTACTACTATTCAAATGTCTATATATGCCCATATATTTAAAAAAATTAAATTTTTTTTTTCTAGACTACCACTCCTGATTTTATTACCCTCTAATTCCACATTTCTAATTATTATTGAATTATCCATTCCCTCTTACTCAGGATCCCTCATCCACATCCAATATCCCTATATCTTTAGTGTTTTTTCACATATAATCATTAGGGTTTCCATAGGTAAGTGGATCCTAAATTCATCTACACGTCTATTCAATGTTATCCATGATTTTATTTATCCACTACAACTATAGAGGCCAAAATATTTCCTTTATCATTTACTATCAGTCAATTTTTTATATTTAGGGTCTCCCTTTGGTTCCAAAGTTTCATTTACCTCCCCTTTAATAGATTCCACCTAGGGTGTCATCAGTTTCACTTGATTGAGGTAGGCGGTTCCATATAATACCTTTATTAATTGAACCATTGATGATAGACCATTTAAATTTAAATTTACAATAATTTTTAAGTTTATTTATAGATATTTTGTGGACTATTTTATATATAATTTCAATACATTGGTTTTTATAACATTTTTTTAATGAAAAAAGAGTTTCAATGGCTTGTTGAAAGTTGAATAAGTGACATTGGTAAATTGTTAGTTTAAATTGATTTTTCAAATTTTGGTCAAATAAATAAATATAACGGGAATCCTTGGATTCTTGGGTAGGAAATACAAAAAATGGTAAAGGTCCCTCCCCGCTATCTTTTTTTGTCACTGAAACTAATGATGTAATTCAAAATATGTTACCATTATCTAGTGAGTTCATTTTATATAAATACCACTAGTTAATGGTACTCCCCTAACTAGTGAATCCATTTCACTCACAAATCCTAGAACTAGTAACCTTATGGTTCACTCCCATATTATATATTATAAAGTAATGTATTCCTAGATTCAATGTCAGTTTTATTTGATAATAGAAAGGTTTAATTCTAATTTATTTCTAAAAAGTTTTTGGTTATTAATTTCATTTATCATATTTAATAATAAATAGAATATGTGTAGTGTAACATTATTCTTTTTAATAAATTTAAAGGTGTACATCGCTTTAAATTCACTTTTATAGAAAATAAAACTATTATTTTTATATATTAATAATCAAACAAGGACTCCTTGGTTTTTCTAGAAATGATTGTATATGAACATTTTTTGGTATCCTATTGGGCGTTTTATTCTCATGCCCTATATACATCTATTGGTGTTTTCATGCCTTATTTTATCTGATTTTGGAAGATAAATGTCACCACCAAGAGGTGGTTGGTTTTTAGGCTATAAATATTTGGTTTCTAGAGGTGACATTGTGAGAGGTTGGAACTCATGTCAAAATGAGGTTGGTAGCATGTTATTTTTTCCATTTTTGAATCAGCTTGTTCTAGGTATATATGATGTCATATTTCCTATTCATATTCCCATTTCACTATTTGTCCCTTTGTATTGTTGGTTTTATTAATATTATTATTTAGTTTGTTGTGTGGTTATGATTATTTATAGTTTATATTTTTTTTATATGTGTTGATATTCTTATTGTTGTTTATATATTTTTAGCATGGATCGCCATTGTATGGTGAGGTCATGGGAGGTTCTTGGTCCAATTTTTTTTTCTTTTATTAGGAAAATGTCTCCCCAATGAGTGTTATTGATTCCTAGAAATAGGTCGTCAACCTTGGGGATTAAGAATCTACATCGAGTATTTTCTGGAACCAAAAAAAGTTCCATGTTATAGGAATACTAGGTTTGTTCATTATAAAATAGTATTAGAGCCAGGATTTCATTTTTTCATTTGGTTAATCTTGGTAGATATGAGATATGATTATTGTAGCTCATTAGATATGTGAGAAGAAGTGTATAGAGAACTCATTTAGTACCAAACCTTTAGTTTCTATTGTCTGTAATTAGGGTATAATTATAGTTATAGTTTTGAGTCACATCTCCTTTATGGGAGTACCTCTACCATTGAAGGAAGTTGGAAAGGGGGCTTATAAGATGCAAGGGTAGCTAAGGTGGGATACAGACTATAAACCTAGGCTAATAATTTTGGAATAATATGGTTCTTTTTGTGTTTTTATCTCTAAATTATTTCATATATTTTATATTAAAATTATGTATATATTATGGTTGATATTAAAAAAATTTAAATGGTTTCAAGTTTATTTTTATTAATTTATTTTATATTAGGGAGGGATTAAGACATTTTATTTTAAGTTGTGTTTTTATTTGATTTTGTTGTTGTTTTATTTATTTATTTTTATCTTATTATGTTCATTTATTAGAAAAAAAATTATATTTTGTAACTGTAGGATGTTATTTAAAATTATTAGAATGTGTTCAAATGTTTAATGGACAGGATAAACTTTTCATTGGGTTTTGAATTAGTAAAAAGGGTTTAAAAACATGTCTAGATAAATTTTTTAAAAAAAATGACTTCAATGGATTTATTAGCTAAATTATTCAATGTTAAAATATGGGTTTCTATTTATGAGTGTTCAATTGATGGTATCCTGATATTTTATGTATTTTTATTTGTGATGAATATTTAATTGATTTCAAAAAAATTCTCTTAATTATGTGATATTCATTTTAATGGGAGATTGTAATTTTAAGTTCCCATATAGAAGGAATTGAGATTAAAATTGAAATGACGGTAATGTTTTGTAATCTATATAATTTAAAAAATATTTTGAAAAACATTTTTGTAAAATCCTGGGAAAGATTTTCCTTATATGGAATTATTTTATTAAATACTTTCTTTCATATAACCATAATTAATGAAGGGTATTTTCTTTTCCACTTAATTTATGAATATGTAATTCATTATTTTAGATGTTTTATTAGTAATTTGGAAATTAGTAGAAGATTATGAGGTTAATTGGGACTTGTATGAATTTAATTTCCACTAAATAAGTCTCATAGCTATGGATAAATGACTCATTTTAGTGAAAACCTAATTAGAAAAATGTTAAGGTTTCTCCTTATGATATCTTATGGTATAATTATAAATTAATCATTTACCATATATATATAGGTATTATTTACATATCTTATTTTTCTTCTTTCAAACTATATGGCTTATTTAAATAAAAAGGGATACCCATATATATTTTTTGAGGTATGAATGTTTATTTTGCTCTACTTCTTCTCTAACTAGATTTATTTAATTTAAGCATCTACAACTACAATTTGTACAAAATATTTCTTAAAAAAATTTAAATAATATGGGATTATTTAACTCAAATAATAAATTTGTAACTTTCTTAGATATAACAACTGTGGTTTTATTTTATTTTATCTTTGCTTTTTGGTTTCAATAATTCCTTTTGGAAGTATAAAATTTTAAAAGAGGAATGAAAATGTTACGAGTATCAGTTGTTATTATAAATGATATAGTGGCGTTAATTATATTAATGTGAAATTAAAACATTATTTTGATTTTATTATTATATATATCATTTAAAATTCCCATATTAATAAACTTAATAAAAAATTCCCATGTTATTTAAGTTTTGAGTTCTTATTCTTTTTGGTTTTGTGTTTTTGTTTGTAACAATACCTGGGATGTGGTCATATTTTGATGATATTATTGAATTTTAATTAGATTTATTTATATGGTTATATGATTTATATTTATTTTATTTGATATTTAGGTTTTCATATTGGATAATAATTAGTTTTTTTAATAAAAAATGTTTTTAGTATGGTTTTATTGGGAAAAACATTACAGGCATGTAAGAACCCTCTTAACTAGTAGATAGAGTATTTTTTGTTATTGTTTTTTGAAAATAAAATACAAAACTTATTATACGTTTTCAAAATTTTAGTAAATATCTTTTTACAACAGAAGTTGATAATTGGACTGATTGGGAAATATATTAAATTTATGTTATAATTTTTCCAGAATTTTTTTTAACATTATTGGTGTTAGGGTATTTTATTATCTAAAATTTTTCTTATATTTATTTTTTCATTCCATCAAAAATTCATTTTTTTAATATTGTTTCACTAAATATTATATTAATTTGGATATTATATGTTTATGTTGGTAAATATTGTTTACATTATGATAATAATTTTTTTAAATTTTTTTGATTAGGATAGGATTTTTAAAGTTGATTATTTCCTGATTATATATTTTTTAGTAAATTACCATGTGATTAATTAGTTATTTTAATTATTTTTTTGAGTTATAAATGGAATAAACTATAAAAAATTCCCACCTATATAGGATATAAAACCTATTTGATTCTCTATAACAATTAATAAGGCCGTGTGGAAAATACTCCCAAACTGTGACAAAATATACAAACATGGAATGCTAGGGTACATGTCTAAATTGGGTTCAAGTAGTTGATCTATCATCCTATAACACCATGAAGAACATGTATAAATATGGATCTACATTACGAAAATAATTATTATAATAATAGAATATTAAATTAAGGGGCATCACCAATTGAAACTGGTGTGTGCACATCGACAAAAATTTATAAACAATGAGAATTTTAGGGAAAGTCAAAAACCGCATAAGTTATGTTTGTATCACCCTCCTAATATAGTATCATCCCTTAGTTTATCATCTATTAGAAGAAAACAATGGAAAGGATTCTTTTCATAAAATTAGGGAATATGATCCTACATAAAAACAACATCATTGAGGGGAAGATAAATGAGAAATGGAGATAAAGGAATGAAGGACTTACCAGTATGCTTCAAACATGAAATATATATATGGAATCCTATATTGGATGATGAAACATGATCAAATACCCGGATTAAGTTTGATGAGATCTCACAGAGAGATCTCTTGCTATGTGTGAGAGTTAAAAAAATGTGTGGTGAGGAATAATGAAAAGCATTTATACCCCTTTTAAATCCCAATACTGTAACTTACATGGAGTGTAAATTATTTACATGTCATGTAACTTTTAGGGGGTTTTTATCCAAAACACACTCTAAATGATGGGAAAGGGACTACCAATAAAAATTCACATCATGTAATTAATATGTACCATGCATTTCAATAAACATCTTGTTTTTTGGCATGAACCCAGGGTTTACCCCCTCTGCAACCATCCTTCCTAAAAACCAAAAAACTTACCCTCTGTAATGGTTACCAGGTATAATCCATAAGGATAACCATAATAAGGGTTTAAATTAAAATTAGAAGAATCTGTACCTGAATGAAAAATATGGTTATTACAGTCTTCCCCCCCTTAAATGAACCCATTGCCAAGTTTCCCTTCCATGGGTGGTAGAACGCTATCTAAGAACAACTCAATCCACTTAGTCCATACGTCGTCCTCCAAATCCAAGACACATCATATACATGATTGTGTTTCCATAACACACACACACCAAAAGGACAAAATATCATTAGAGAGCCTTCGTGATATGATCAAGGATTCATCTGGAATAATCCTCAAAATAATAATCACCATCTAACATAACATCCATAGGATAGAAAGTATGATATGGGTCAACATGATAACAGTGATTCAATGAAAAGAGGAAGACATCACGCATGTTGTGGTACCTCTAAGGTAATACAAACTAATAGGCTACTGGCTTGACTCAATCCAAGTTCTCAAAAGTCTTGAAAAAGTTAGGTTATACAGCTTCCCTTTCCTCTCTATCCATCTATTATCATGTCTAGGAGATAACTACAAGAAAAACTGACCCCAAAACTCAAACTCCAGAGTTCATCAATGGTGATTGATATATGATTTCTATCTAAACTAAGTAGTATAAAAACACTTATTGAGAATCTACACATGCTCTGAGGGTGAAACATTTTTCTCAAAAGCACCTGTGTACCAAAATATCTGTGTAAACCTGTATAGAAACTCGAAGTGAAATGATAATACCTATCTAAAATGATAGTATATGGGACCCATTGTAGCTATATGGTCACATAGAAATACAGTATTCTCATCTCATCAACTAAAAAAGTCTCTCATATGGGAAATAAGTGGTATACCTTCATTAGTCGATCCACAACTACCTGAACTGTGTCCCTTCCTCTAAGAGTCCCAGGAAATCCAACAAAAAAATCCATCACATCATCCTACCTTTTCCATTTCAAAATTAATAATGGATGTAACAAGACAATATGTCTCTAGTTCTCGACCTTCACCAATTGAATGTTAGAATGCATGGTGATAAATCCTTCAATCTAACATTTCATCCAAAGAAACCAATTCCAAAGACACATATCACAATACATCTTGGAAATTCCCTGAAGAACTGCCCACTAAAAAGCATGTGACTAATGCATCAATTCCTCCATCACATCCATAGGAACCTATATACAACTGTATATACTTAGGAAATCGTATCTATCAACAAACCTCTCCAAATATGGTTCCTGACTAGAAATACATTCATAGAGAACAAATCCTTCTAGATCATTAAACATCATTCGCATCAACATATCCTGCAGGAAATAGGAAACATTCGAGGGTATAATATGATAGTACCCATGTATCTCAAGAAAATGTAGGTGTATCTCAGAGAATAGATCCATCAATTTTTGTTCACCACTAGTTTCTTGAATAGCATGTTCCCGAGTCTTCTGGATGAGCACATCAGCTATGGTATTTCCCTTTTCAGACAAATTGGGATGGTGAAAAAACCTGGAGGTATTCAACCCATCTTATCTATCTAAAATTAAAGTCACATAGCATAAAATATATTTTCGGGTCTTATGGTCTGTATAAACCACAATTTTGTCACCCATAAAATAGTGTCTCTAATAGTGTAATGCATGGAAAACCACTGAAATCTCAAGGTCATGTGTCGGGTAGTTACACCCCTGTTGTCATAGCTAGAATGTACCAGATTCTGTGACTCAATTATTTAGCATCAAAACTACACCCATATTAATTCCTGATGCATCATATAAAGCCATATGTCCTCTACCAGGCTCTAAAGGTATCATAATTGATGTTGTGGCCAACCTTCCTTTTAACTTTTGAAAGGTCTTCTCACATTCTTAAATCCACAGGAACTTCACCCCCATAATAGTCAGACCAGTAAGGGGTGTACCCTGGAATCGGAATTCATGTATGAAACATCTTCAATATCCATCGATCCCAAAAAAACTCCAAAAATCAATCACATTCTTTGGAGGATCCCAAGAAACAACAATACTCACCCTCCAAGGTTAATGGATATTGTTGATTCTGAGATAATATGACCCTAGAAGTAATCTTCTTCAATCTAGTAGTGGAACTTAGAAATATTGGAATATAGATTATGCCCCCTTAGTGTATTCAAAATGATCTCAACATGTTTAACATTGTCGCTCTGAGTATGAGATTTCATAAAGATATCATCCATGAAAACCATGATAAATTAATACATATAAGGGTGTAAACCAATACACTTCCCAGAAATGAAAATGGAGGGTATTTTCATGAGACTAACTAGAATGAAGATATACTCATACAAACCATAGGGAATTTGTAAAAATTTTCATGGTATATCTGATGGCTAGACTCGCACCAGATGACAGCCCAATCTCAGGTCAATTTTTTAGAACACCCTAGATCCACAAATCTTTTCAAGAAGTTCATATATTTGAGTTAGTGGATACCAATTCATAACTATCAGCTGGTTCAAACATGTAGAGACCCACAACTTGACGTACATGTACAATACATTAATTTTTCGGAATACTTAATACATAACAAAAACAGACACACAAGGATCATAATAGTTTAGTGTCTTTGGAAACACAGAATAAAATCTTCTAATCGTGGTGAAAGAACATCAACATCTCCCAATAAAGATCTTTCCCTTTTTTTCTTACCTAAAACTTTTCTTTATATCCTGGGGAAAAGAAAACATAAAAGGGGTGCACTCAAATTCCCAGTAAATGTAAACATAGTGAACATAAAACAATCCATAAACATTTGAATGCAAAAACTTGAACATAAAATCTAAACATCAAAATCTTGAGCAAAGACATCAATCTTAGAAGTATGTAAGGAATATATCATAAGGGAACATAAAACATGATAAAATAGCATGGGAATAAAACATGTAATTGTGTCAACCATTAATCACATGATATGATTTCTATAGTATCCAAGGCATTGCTTCCAAGACCATCTTAGTGGACAAAGTCCCTTTCTGAATTGAGTTCACTCCTCGTTCCAGTCCTGTATTACTGAACCGGTTTAACTTTCCGCTCCAGCCATGTCTATCTCATGAGATATAAATCTTTACCGAATTCATTGAAGGGAGATATAGGTCCCACCCATATCATAATGAAATCATTCTTACTTGTGCCACAAAATAAACATACATCATTCATAATAACCCAATAAATAAAATGGGTTTCATAAACATCATCCCATCATTACATAATCCATATAAAAGAAATGGATATCATTTCATAATAAGAAAAGTGAAACAATGTAAATCATAGAGACATGATACTCGAAACATACACATATGAAATAATGTCATCTTAGATGAAAAATGGTTTTGATAAAACACTTGAAATGAATTCTTGAGGAAAATATCCTCTCTTCTTCAAAATCAATTTCTTTTCACAAAACATCATGCAATTTTAAAAGAAAGGGATTTCATTGGAAATAGTCATGAAATATTTTTTAGGAATCTTCATGAAAATAAGGCTTTATAAAATCGTAAAAATGCTTTCATGCCATATACGTTAAAAAACATTCTTCTCGTACTTTTGTCAGAAATGTCAAAAAGTACATTATAGGGTAAATAAAATAAAGATTCCTTCCATACAATGGGGTAAAAGTCAAATGGGTAAAAAGGACATTAAACATATATTAATACAATTTTATAAAACATGTACATGGATGATTGCAATAACCCCAGTAAATACTTACGAATATGCAATCTTGGATAAAAATGAGATTTGCAAATTATCCCCTACCTTAGGTCCGATATGCTTCATACGTATCTGAACCTCCTGTATAATGATTTAAATATTTTCATTGAATTATTAAAGAATCATATTTATTGTTATTATATCATATATGTTTCACTTATGACTTTATATTACCCGTTCTTTTGTAAATTCCATGTTAAAGCAACGTTTTGGGTAAAATCATTTCATTTATCGTATGTGTTTCGACTTGTCGTTCTTGATATTAATACTTGTATCCTAATTTAAATAATTCAAGAATGTAAAAAATTATTTATATATAATATTTATTCATCATATACTTATATATATTATAGATCGATAAAAGGAATGAAATACACTGTTCATGGAGACGGTAGGTTGTACGTACACATGAACGTTGTTTTCGTTTCCTTATTGAATTGAATGAAACTAAATAGATGAGATTCATATATATGTACATAAATACAGTAGCATTATTATTTCATATATTTAATTATTATTAATTATATAAACTTTATGATCATTCATGTATGGTTAACCGGGAGAATGAATCTCATCGCATCGTGGAGACGGTAGTCCGTATGTACGCACGAGCGATGATATCGTTCCCATAATTATTGAATAGAATTGGAGTGGATGGTATAATATATCAGAATCAGTATGATGTTATAATAACCATATATAGTTATTATATACACCATTATACCCATCCATTTAAGGTGTTGGTGGAAAACCGATTTCACCACGACGTGGAGACGGTATTCCGTACGTACGCACGCGTGGTGATTTCGTTTTCTGTAGGATGGATAGATGGTGAAATAGGGTTGTTTCATACATATAATAACATATCCGTATATGAGTTATACTGATGTTATTAATTCACAATTAAACAACTAAATAAGAAGAAGTGGAAGAAGAAAAAAAGTTGAAAGAATCGGTAACAGACATTACCTCTTCTTTGAAGCGCCTTTTGAGGCCTCCTCTTAGGGCACTAAATTTGGTCATTGAAGAAGAGAAGAACGTCTAGGATGTTTCTATGGAAGTGGAGAAGAGAATTTTGCAGGGGTTGGCCGAGAATGAAGGCTCAAAGTGGTGTGAGGAAGAGAGGGAGGAGGTTCCCTTTTATAAGGGAGGAGAGGGGCACCTTTGGAAAAACTAAAAATATTATTTTATTATAAAGTCAAATTCGGTTTTTAATACCTCCAAATTGAGTTATTTCAAATCTAAGGTGGGTATGGGTCTAAATAATCTCATAAAAGAGAATTTAGACAAGTTTAGGTTTCTATTTTAACCTTATAATTTAGATTTAACCTTAAGTTAAATAATTTTACTTTTACCGTGTGTTCTTGTTTTCTTACACTACAAGGTTAATAAACTTACTATAACAAGTAAAAAGAACCCCAAGTTGTTTATTATTAATATATATAACCTTATCTAAGTCATTTTTCCTAACCTTAGATTTTTTGGAATAAAATACCAATTAATAATATAATATTTGTTTTAAAAACTATTTTATGTCAATTTTAACAGTATTTGGTAATTGATTTTTGTGAAAATCATAACAGAATGATTAGTTCTAAAACAGTTAACTAAATCAATAATAACATGTCATATTAACCTAGAAAATTATTTTAATTCATAAAAAGTCTCAAATTATATTTATTTGGGTATTTATAACATCAATTATGTCAATATTTCATTAATAAGTTAATTACTGCATCATCTTTGTGTCATAAATAAATGAAATTATTTAATGTATAAAAATTATAAATAAAATACAATTATGTAGGAAATATTTTTATCTTTCTAATGAATATTTATATTGTAATTTATCTTATGTATAACCCTATATTAAAAATTATTTACTTATTAAACTTTGATTTTAACTATTTTAACCCTTCTTTAAATAAATTAATATTAAATGTCCTAATCTCATACAAGTGGGCATAAATGGTCATATTTTATTACTAAGGTTTTTTTGGTCGAATTAAGCTTATCCAATTGAATTAGAACATGTGTTATGGTAATAATAATATCATTTTTACCCTTAATTATCCTATTTACTTTTAACCGTAGTAAATAAAAGTAAAAAGTTACTATTCACCAAAAAAATATTTTCGTCTCATTGAACCACATTTTAGTCCTTTATATTAACCGTGTCTCTTGGATTTTCGAAATTCCACTCACAGATGCGGTAAAATTATGTTTTATGAAAAATTCAGTTTTTTAACTACCACTTAGTGGTTTCACTATTCATCAAAAAATGAAAGTTTCCAGAAAAATACCAAAAATTTGGCCTAATCTATATTTGATATTATGAATTCAAAAATGATGTCTATTTTACCAAATTCAAAACATATCAGCTGAATTAATTAATTTAAAAATTAATTCACGTCGTCAAAACAAATAGCGTGTTTTTAAGAGATAATAACTATCAAAATATTGACACTTGTTTACGTCTGGTTTAAATGTGAAATTACATCCAATGACCAACATTGTATTGAATGGTAAAAATATATTCTTAATATAATTTAAAACCACTCAAATTAATAATTTATCACTATTAATTATTTCGATTAAAAAAGTTTTTTTTAATTAAAATTTAGTAATATTCACTATTCATCAGAATATGAAAGTTATCCGAAAAGTACCAAAATTTCCCCCTAAGCTAATTTCGATATTCCGAATCCAAGAAATGAAGTCCATTTTGAAAGATAAAATTTATAAAATTTCAAAAAGTGGGTATTACTATTCATAATGGCTTGTTCATAATAATATTATAAAAATATCTCGTTTACTGAAACTCAGTATTGCGTACTACACACGCTATTTAGAAAGGTCTTTATTGCGTGTAATGCCAGCCAAGTCAGCGATGCGTGTTGTGCAATCTCCTTTTGGTGTAGCGTTCAACACAGGACATTAATGAAATTAAAAAAATATTTTTCATAAAATCTCGGGGTGTTACATTCTACCCCCCCTTAAATGAATTTCGCCCTCGAAATTCGTCGGGGTTATAAATGGTTTACTACTCGAAAGTTTCTTTAAAAGAAACCCACATCGTAAAAATGAATACCAAAACATGGCTTTAAAAACTAAAGTATGAAACGTAACAGTTACCCAAATTAACTCATCACTGGGTTTTCACGTAGGAGAACATAGGTGAAAATATGGATATGGAAGAAAAATCTAACCATCATGTTATGATGGAGAGTGGTAGAGAACATGGCAATGAAAAAACCAACAATCAAAAATCCATAAATTTTGATGATCTAGGGTACCATCTGATTCATCGGATATAAGGGCACTAGGACAACATTTTTGGTTTTCAAGATCATTTCCATAAAGTTGAAGAATTTGAATTAGAATAAATACTTACTTTATTTTGGTACAATATCACTGTTGTTCGTGCCTTGAACAATTTCCACATCATCTATTAAATAAATTAAGTTGAATTTGTTATTCGTGAAGTGTTAGAAGATCATGTGATAGAATGATGGGTCATTACATCTGTCTGAAAAAAAGGTTAGAAAAAGTTATTAAATATACATAAGTCGATCTATTGTGAGATTAATCATATATGGTTCCTAAAATGGACTTATACATCATATATCATACTACTTAATATAATAAAACTAGTTTCTACTAAACAGGGACTTCAAGTAGGCCCGTGGTAGATGATAAAGGCCAGTCACACTTCGATTGTGGGTTCGATTCCCACAACCTTGTCTGACGTGATGGGTTGTCTCCCATCCTACAGGTTGTCCTTTTTCTAAAACTACATTACTATAACTTCCCATCAATAATATTAAAAAACATTTATCCTTAAACAATACTAACTTATGTCCAACATAATCTATTCCAATCTTTAGGCTTATCCATAATACTTCAGTCCAAACAATTACCAGAGATTTCATATAACAAGCATGTTAATACCATCGTTGATCCCCATATATCATAAGATATGTCTTGTTGGTCACATTCCAAACATTCGAAGGCCTTAATCATGTATTCTCTTGAAAAATGAATACCCGTTGAATCTTAGTGAAAACATGAGTGCTGTAAAAATTTTACTCTTTCCACATACCAAAACCCCAAAATTCTATATACTGAAACCATGATATAACTATTTCCTTATATCAATCATGATCTCATGAATACTGTCAAACATTTCATTTTCTCTTTATCCCTTCATTTTGCGCATATCATCTTTTTTCCAAAAATATTTGTATAATCTTTCATGGTTACTGGTACCATTCATCATACACTTTCAAAACATAAGGAAAGACAATAGTGTAACAATCCTTAGAAGTATCTTTATTCCATAGTACCATGAGATTACTTATACAACATTACACTTGATTAACATGTAATCATTCCACTACATTCTTAAACCATTGACCGAACTTCAACAATTCTTACATATCACACATCATTTTTAGTCTCTTCATCATCATCAACATAAATACTACCCATACGACCAGACTGATTCTCTCTATGATACTTTTCCTTAGGGCATTGGTTTTCATAATTCTCGTACATTATACATTTAAAACATTTAACCATTGTAGATGTCGTAGCAATACCATTATCCTCATCCATGGTGTTAACTGAACATTTTCCTTTGCACTTACTGGCTTAATGTCCTTCTTTTCCACACCCAAAGCATCTTCCAGTTCCTTTGAAACAATCTCCTTGATTCCTCTTCCCACATGATTTACATAGGGGAAATTGAACTCTCTTTCCTCTATGATCATCGTGAAACTCTATCTTTCTCTTATAATCCGAGTCAGGAAACTTACCAAATTTGAGTTTATTGATCATATTATGTGATTTATGATTCGTTATAATAATGATGTTTGGACTTCCAAATACCATTTCATTTGGTTTCTCATGAAGAATATCATTCCATTGTCTATCATATCCTCCATTATCGTGAGTCATCTTGTTTCCAGCCATTTTCTAAAACCCAAAAAGAATAGTGTGAGAGGAAAAAATCATAATAAAGGGAGAGTAACATTAATATCTAACATCTTAGGATTAATCTAATATCGTTACCATAATTCTAGTACTATAACCTATACTTATACTTAACCTTAAGGAAATCCCTAGACCTACCTTAGAAATATCTCTAGGGATCTCACTAAAGTTCTCGCATCCTAGTTTCCGAAGGTTGACTAAACCTTTCCTCTGATACCAACTGTAGAGACCCAAAGCTTGACGTACATGGACAATACATTACTTTTGCGGAATACATAATACATAACAAAAACAGACACACAAGGATCGTAATAGATTAGTGTCTTTGAAAACTCGGAATAAAATCTTTTAATCGTGGTGAAAGATCTTCAACATCTCCCAATAAAGATCTCCCACCCTTTTTTTCTTACCTAAAACCTTCCTTTATATACTGGGGAGAAGAAAACAAAAAAGGGGTGAGCTCAAATTCCGAGTAAGGGTAAACATACTGAACATAAAACAATCTATAAACATTTGAATGAAAAAACTTGAACATAAAATATAAACATCAAAATCTTGAGCAAGGAAATGAATCATGGAAGTACGTAAGGAATATATCATAAGGGAACATCAAACATGATAAAATATCATGGGAATAAAACATGTAATTGTGGAAACCATTAAGCACATGATATGATTTCCATAGTATCCAAGGCATTGCTGCCAAGACCATCTTAGTGGACAAAGTCCCTTTCTGAATCGAGTTCACTCCTCGTTCCAGTCATGTATTACTGAACCGGTTTAACTTTCCATTCCAGCCATGTCTATCTCATGAGATATAAATATTTACCCAATGCATTGGAGGGAGATATAGGTCCCACCCATCTCATAATGAAATCATTCTTACTTGTGCCACAAAATAAACATACATCCTTCATAATAACCCAATAAATAAAATGGGTTTCATAAACATCATCCCATCATTACAAAATCCATATAAAATAAATGGATATCATTTCATAATAAGAAAAGTGAAACCATGTAAATCATAGAGACATGTTACTTGAAACATACACATATGAAATAATGTATACAACGACCCATACTTTACATAAATTGTTATCACTTCAAAATTGAAGCATACTTATTACAACATATAACAAAACCATGAATGGACCGTATAGGTATAGTGTCTTTAGAAACTGGGAAACATAAACAACTTGTTCATAAAGCGTCTACACTGTCTCCCATTTATTTCATCATATCTATAGTCCCTTTTGGAATATCTTACTTAATAAGCTTCTTCCTGACCTGGGGAAAGAAAACATACAAAAGGGTGAGCTCAAATGCTCAGTAAGGGTAAACAAAAGAAATATCAATCACATCATATTCATAAGAACATAACATTTTGGAAATCTTAACCTGCAAAAGAGAGCATAAATTCATAACATGGGATAAATCATAGTAGTGAAATGAAATCCCAATAATCATAACTTAAAACATGAACCTTTTTGGCATACACACATAATCATAGAGAATCATTTCTTATTAGTCAAGACTCATTTCCAAGACTATCTTAGTGGACAAAGTCCATTTCTGAACCGAGTTCACTCCTCGTTTCAGTCCTGTTTCACTGAACCGGTTTAACCTACCGTTCCAGCCATGTCTATCTCATGAGATATAAAATCTTTACCCAATGCATTGGAGGGAGATATAGGTCCCACCCATCTCATAATGATACCATTCTTATGTGTGCCACAAAATCATAAACCATACATCATAGCATAACCCATGTAATAAAAATGGGAATCTTAAACATCGTGACATCATAAAACAATTCATATAAGATAAAGGAATTCATAAAAATAATTCCATCACAACATAGTCAAATCAATGTAAAAATAGGGATAGAAACAGAACCCTTTATTATCTTAGATGGAAAATAATTTTGATAAAACACTTGAACTCCATTCTTGAGGAAAATATCCTTTCTAGTTCAAAAACATTTTCCTTTCTTAACATGTCATACAATTCTAAACTAAAAGAAGATTATTAAAAATAAACTTGAAAACTTGTAAAGTAATCTTCTTTTAAATAATGGTTTAAAAATCCATTCATGCCGTATAAGTTAAAAAAACATTCTTTTCGTACTTTGTTGGAAAAGTCAAAAAGTACCTCGTACAAAAAACGACAAAATATTCGTTTTATATCATTTACTAAAAACACACCGAATGGTAAAATTGGATTTACACAATTGTAGGTGGATGGAAACAATATTACATATCGAGAAAACATGGATGTGGATGATAAAATACACCCCAATAAATACCAAAGTATAAACAATCTCGGATAAAATGAGATTGTGATATTTTCCCTTACCTTAGGTCCGATTTGGTTCGTAAGTGTCCGAACCTCCTGTATAATGATTTAAATAATGTTATTGACTTATTACAGAATCATACTTATTTTTATGATATCATATATGGTCATATTCTTAGCTTCTTATTAGTAATATTTCATTACTACTTGTTATTCAGGTGTTTATTACTTTTTGTTCTTATGCGTGTTTGTCGAATAAATTCTTATTCTTATCTTTAGGTTATAGATACCTCATTTACAGAATGGTATTAGTGTAATATATATCATATTCATTCATTCAATTCATTTATATAATCATTATTCAATGAAGATCATGTAGAACGAATCACATCACATCGTGGAGACGGTATTCCGTACGTACGCACGAGCGATGATATCGTTCCCATGATCGTGGAATTGTATTGGAGTGTATGTATACTATTTCAGAATAAATAACACTTTACAATAATCATATATATTCATTAATTTCACCCTTATACCCATACAAGTAAGGTGGTGGCGGAAAATAGATTACACCACGACGTGGAGACGGTATTCCGTACGTACGCACGCTCGGTGATTTCGTTTTCCGTAGGATGGATAGATGGTGAAATAGGATTGTTTCATACTTATAATAAAATATTAGTATATAAGTGATACTTATGTTATTACCTCATAATGAAACAACTAAAGAAGAGGTAGTAGAAGAAGAATGGAACTTGAAGAAAACGGTAGAAGGTATTACCTCTTTCTCGAAGTGCCTCCTTTAAACATTCTCTTAAGGCACTAGAGTTTGTCTTTTGATAAGACCAGTACCTCTAGTAGGTTTCTAATGAAGTGGGGAAGTGAAATGGTCAGGGGTTGGCCGATATTTAAGGCTCAAATTGGTGTGATGAAGAGAGGGAGGAGGTGCCCTTTTATAAGGGAGGAGAGGGGCACATTTGGAAATTTAAGAAATAATAGTTTATATTAAATCCCAACCCCACTTAAAAACTTCCAAAATGACTCATATCTGAATCTTAGATGATATAGGGTTGTAATACCATCAACCAATAAAATTTAGACATGTTAGGAATTTATTGTAAACATTATCAACTTGATTTATCCTTATTTATCAATTTAATTTTATTTGTGGTAATAATATTCTAAATTTTAAATTATTATAAATAATTACATATGTGTTGTGAATACTCCATAATTTAACACTTTATGATATTATCGACCATATAAATTTTAATTTTTAATTTTAAAATATTTTTGTGATTTTTAAACAATTTTATAATATGTTATTTTTATAAAATAACAATAGTGTCAATTTTGACACTATTCATTTATATGAATTTAAATAAATTATATACAGAAGAAATGTTCAAACTAAAAGCATTAATAGATTCCTAAAATGTCATATGTATCTATAAAAGTAGTGTAGCACATTAAATAGTTCATATAATATTTATTTTAATATTTTTAAAACAATTTATTTGATATTTTAATTAATAAAATAATTTCAACATCACTATTGTGTCATAATGAATGATACTTATTTAAACCCTAAAAATTCTAAATAAATTCCTATGATGTAGATAATTATATTAGATTTAGGGAGACTATTCAAGTTCGAAGTTTCATTAAGTTTATCACCAAATTATAATTATTATACTTATAATATTTAAGAAAGTGACATGTTGTCACATTCTTTGGTTTTAATAATAATTAAATTATTTTCATTGAGAAAAGTCCATTAAATGAATCTAATCCGACCCTTCAGTGATATGGGTCGACTTTTAGTTATCCAATAGGATTTTGGCAGGGGTTAGGGTAATTTTATAATAATATATTTACCCTTAATTACACGATTTACATTTAACTATGGTAAATAAAATTTACCGTAGTTACTATTCATAATGCCCAAAAATAAAAAGTAGTCTATTAACATAATTTGGACCCACTGATTCTGAATATGGAATCCATTTTTCAAAATTCAAAACATATAAGTTTCAGTAATTAATTTAAAATAAATCATGTTGTTATGAAAATGGGTTTTAGAAGTTAAAACATTGTCAAAGATTGAAATGTTTTTACCTATGAATTCAATGTGAAATTAATGCTAATGACATAAATTATATTAAATGGTAAATATATATTCTTTTTATACTTTAAAACCATTCAATATTATAATTTATCCATATAAATTATCTCAATGAAAAAAGTTGTTTTTAATTAAAAATTAGCGTATTTTTACTATTCATCAAAATATGAAAGTTATCAGAAAAATATCAGAAATTTATCCAAATTAAATTTTTATACCCTGATTCAAAAGAATAATTTTATTTTGTCAAATTGAACTTATAAAAATTTCAAAAACTAGATTTAATGTGGGTGCACCATCAAAAGGCGGCAAAACTGTATTTTTTGAAAAATATTTCTTTTATCCAAAAAAACTGATTTTTCTTTTATAACTCATTCTAGAAAATGTATAAGTTGAATTAAAATGTTATAAAATTAAAAATTCAGTTAGTACTATTCATAACTGCTAGTTTTAATAATATTTTAATAGAAAATCGTTGTTTAGTGAAACTCGGTATTGCGTACGACGCAAGCTATCGAGGAAGGCCGCGGTTGCGTGTAAAGCAAGCCGAGCTAGTGTTGTGTGTAGTGAAAGATTCCTTTGATGATTTATATAACATAAAAACAAAATTTTTCTCATAAAATTCTTAGGTGTAACATTCTACCCCCTTAAAATGAATTTTTCCCTCAAAATTCGTCACTTTGTAACAAACAGATGAGGATACCTCTCCCTCATCATATCCTCAAGCTCCCATGTAGCTTCTTCTAATTGGTGGTTCCTCCATAAAACTTTCACCAAGCGAGTGGTCTTGTTTCGTAGGACTTTTTCACTACGATCCAGAATCTCTATCGGCTATTCTTTATAAGAAAGATCTTGCTCCAATGGTACAACTTCTGAGCTGAGTACATGTGAAGGATCAGGTATATACTTTCTCAGGAGAGATACATGGAACACATTGTGTAATTGAAGGAGATTCGGTGGAAGCGCCAATCGGTAAGCTACCTTCTCAACACGATCTGGTATTTCGAAAGAACCGATATATCTAGGGCTCAACTTCCCCTTCTTTCCAAATATCATGACCCTCTTCCAGGGAGATATTCCTAAGAACACTTTATCACCCACTTCAAACTCTAGGTCTTTTCTTCGGTTGTCGACATAACTTTTCTATTGACTCTGAGCTTCTCATATGTGTTGTTGAATAGATCTAACCTTTTCTGCCATTTCATCAATGAGATCAGGTCCTAAGAGCTTTCTTTCCCCAACTTCATCCTAGCAAGTTGGAGTCCTGCATTTCTTTCCATAGAGAGCTTCATAAAGAGCCATCTGAATAGTGGAGTGAAAGATATTATTATAAGAAAATTCCACCGAAGGTAGGTGTTGATCCCAACCACCTTTGAAATCCATAGAGCAAGCTCTCAACATATCTTCTGGAGTTTGAATTGTTCTATTAGACTGACCGTATGTCTGAGGATGATAAGTAGTGCTGAAACTCAACTCTGTATCCAGAGTATGCTGAAGACTTCGCCAGAACTTCGAGGTAAATCTCGGATCCCGATCAGATATAATAGAAAGTGGTACTCCATGTAATTTTACCACTTCCTTTACATATATCCTTGCAAGCTGATCCAGAGATAAATCCTCTATAATAGCAATGAAGTGTGCAGACTTTGTAAGATGGTCAACTATGACCTAGATAGCATTATTGCCTTTGGATGTTTTAGGAAGTCCTGTGACAAAGTCCATAGTGATGTTTTCCCATTTCCATTCGGGTATGGGTAATGGTTGTAACATCCCCTTAGACTTCTGTCTCTCAGCTTTAACTTGCTGACAAACCAAGCATCGAGAGACATATTCAGCAACATCTCTTTTCATGCCATCCCACCAGAAGTACTATTTCAGGTCCCTATACATCTTCATGCTTCTAGGATGAATAGAGAATGAAGAACTGTGAGCCTCATCTAGCATCTCCTTTAATTCGGGGATGGAAGGAACACAAACCTGATTCCTGAACTTTATTATCCCATCACAATCAAGGTTGAATTAAGGAACATTTCTCACCTTCTTTTGTAACTCTACATATTCTTTCTGTGCCTCTTTAATCTTCACATGTATAGATGGTTGAACATTCATTTGATAAAGATACAATTTTCCCCCTTCCATTATAATTCGAAGATCCATCCTTTGTAAATCCCTAAATATTGGATCTTTTGTGATCCTCATCATGGATAAACTGGCATGGTCTTGTCGACTTAATGCATCTGCCACCTTGTTTGCTTTCCCAGGGTGGTAATGAATTGAGCAGTCGTAATCCTTAATCAGCTCCAACCATCTTCTTTGGCACATATTCAGCTCCTTTTGTGTGAAAATATACTTTAAACTTTTATGATCAGTATAAATATCACACCATTTACCATAAAGGTAATTCCTCCAAATCTTTAATGCAAAGATTACCGCAGCTAACACAAAATCATGAGTTGGGTAATTTTGCTCATGGATTTTCAACTGTCGTGCGGCATAAGCTATCACCATATCATTTTGCATAAGAACACATCCCAGTCCCTTCTTGGAAGCATCACTGTATATCACAAACCTTTCTCCACTACAAGGAAGTGTGAGTACAGGTGCACTGGATAACCTTATTTTCAACTCCTTGAAATTATCTTCACATTCATCCATCCACACGAACCTAACTCCATTTCGAGTCAACCTGGTGAGTGGATTAGATAATCATGAAAAATCATTCACAAAACGTCGATAATATCCAACTAAACCAAGAAAACTCCGGATCTCAGTTACTGTTGTTGGTCTCGACCATCTTTCGATAACCTCTGTTTTTGCTGGATCCATAGATATCCCCTCTTTTGAGATTATGTGACCCAAAAATGCGACTTTTTGAAGCCAAAATTCACACTTGTTAAATTTGGCATAAAGCTTCTCCTTTCTTAGGGTCTTCAATATAATTCTCAAGTGATCTTCATGTTCTTCCTTGCTCATTGAATAGATAAGAATATCATCTATAAAGACTACCACAAATTGATCAAGGTAGTATCTAAAGACATTATTCATCAGATCCATGAAGATAACAGGGGCATTGGTAAGACCAAATGGCATCACTATAAATTCATAATGTCCATACCTTGTACGGAAAGCCGTCTTTGGTATATCCTCCCTTTTGACCCTTAATTGATGATACCCTGAATGAAGATCAATCTTGGAAAAGTATTGAGCTCCGCGTAGTTGGTCAAATAGGTCATCAATGTGTGGGAAAGGATATTTGTTCTTGATAGTGATCTTGTTAAGTTCTTGATAATCAATGTAGAGTCTCATTGATCAATATTTATTCTTAACAAATAGAACAGGTGCTCCCCAAGGTGACGCACTAGGGCGTATGAATCCCTTATCAATATTCTCTTGGAGTTGCTTCTTCAATTCCTGCAACTCAATTGGGGACATTCTATAAGGTGTCTTTGAAATAGGAAAATCACCTGGTATGAGTTCTATTGAAAACTCAACTTCACGATTTGGTGGAAGACCCGGCAATTCCTCCGGAAAGACATCATCAAACTCCCGTACAATGGGAATATTCTTAATTGTGAGTTTCTCACCAACCATTTGAGATAAATAACCTTCATTAAGTGGAGTCAAGACCCATAAGATGGAAGAAATTTCCACTAGAAGGTTATGTTAATCCTTGCATCGATAGACGATCATAGATTGATCTGGAATATGAAATTTGACATACCTTCTTTGGAAATTGATATGAGCTCCATATAGAGAAAGCCAATCTATGCCAATAATCACATCAAATTGCACTATAGGAAGGATCACAAGATTTTCAGGAAGAACATTTCCACAAACTTCAATTGGGGAAGAATTAAAAACTTTTGATGCGATTGTTGTTCCATTAGGTGTTGTCACAGCTAACTCAACATCTAATTGTTGAGGTAATACGGTGATACCCTTAGAAAAATCTTCATAAATAAACGAGTGGGTGGATCCAGAATCAAATAAAACATTTTCTACTTTAGAGTGGATGGTAAGTGTACCTTTCACCACATCGTTATCATACTCCACATCGCTGATATAAATTGCATGTGATTTTCCTTTGTCTTTAGCCTTAAGATTTTGTTGATGTCGATCATCAACAACAACCCTTGGATTAGGGCATTTATTGGCATAATTCCCCATCTCCTTTCACTTGAAACATTGAAGTGTAGTAGGTTCATTCTGTGTGTCCCTTCCTTTGTTTGCATCATTAGACATCTTATTCCCATCATTGCGGCATTCAAATGCCCGATGACCTTCCTTTCCACATTTGAAACATTTACTTGTCCCTTTAAGACAACTCCCTCCATGTTTCTTTCCACACTTTGAGCATAAGGGAAAGCTCATCCTCTTTTCAGTGTGCTCTTTAGATTTTCCTTTGAATTCCATTTTCCTCTTCTTATCAAACCCATATGACTGATGGGTTAGTGCAATCTCCATCTCGACTTTGAGAGCACATCGAACAATTTCCTCATAGCTATTGAAGTCCCTTATGGCTAATTCCCTTCAAAGACTTGGTTTTAAGCCACTAAAGAATCGATCTATATTACTCTCAGGTAGGATAATAATACCAGAAGCGTACCTTGCAAGTCTTGTAAAATTTGCTTCATAGGTACCAACAGATTCATCATCCTTTTGCTTCAGTTCAAGAAACTCTTTCTCTATCTTTGTTCAGAGAATACGAGGGAAGTACTTATTGAAAAATAAGTTCTTGAACTCGTCCCATTCCATGGACTCAATTTCATCCCTTTGCCTCGTATTCTTAATAAGATTCCACTATTGATTAGCATCTCCTTCCAAACGATACACTGCTAGGATGACTTTATCAGGTTCAGAACATTGAAGAACTGAAAATATCTTTTCAATAGTACTAATCCATTGTTCAACAACTAATGGATCAGTAGACCCGCTGAAAGAAGGTGGACGTTGCCTCATGAAGGATTCAACAGAATGTTGCTCCTTTGCTCGTTTGGAAGTCATGTATGATTCATAGCTTGAGAAAGTTGTGTGAGCATGGATACAAGATTTTTCATTCCATCTCCCATAACATTTGGTTGCTCAGGGGGTCAATCATTGCATTTCCCGTCACATTTCGCATTAACACGGTTCCTTCGGGTTCCTTCCATTGACTAAAACTAAGAAAAATAGTGTGAGCAACACTAATTATAATAGGAAAACCACATAATCAAGAATAAAATTTCACACTTAAGGTCTTATCCTAGGTTATTCATGGCCATTTCTAAAACACTAATATTGTGTTCTATGCTTAGAATTATCCTTAGGGTTCTTACTAAGGCTTTCACATCCTAGTTTCCAAACGTTGACTATAAATTTCCTCTGATACCAACTATAACGACCCATACTTTACATACATTTTTATTACTTCAAAATTGAAGCATACTTATTACAACATTTAACAAAACAATGAAAGGACTGTATAGGTATAGTGTCTTTAGAAACTGGGAAACATAAAAAACGGGTTCATAAAGAGTCTACACTGTCTCCCATTTATTTAATCATATCTATAGTCCCTTTTGGCATATCTTACTTAATAAGCTTCTTCCTGACCTAGGGAAAGAAAACATACAAAAGGGTGAGCTCAAATGCTCAGTAAGGGTAAACAAAATAAATATCAATCACATCATATTCATAAGAACATCACATTTTGGAAATCTTAACCTGCAAAAGAGAGAATAATTTTATAACATGGGATAAATCATAGTAGTGAAATGAAATCCCAATAATCATAAATTAAAACATGAAACTTTGTGTCATACACACATAATCAAAGATAATCATTTCTTATTAGTCAAGACTCATTTCCAAGACTATCTTAGTGGACAAAGTCCATTTCTGAACCCAGTTCACTCCTCGTTTCAGTCCTGTTTCACTGAATCGGTTTAACCTACCGTTCCAGCCATGTCTATCTAATGAGATATAAAATCTTTACCCAATGCATTGGAGGGAGATATAGGTCCCACCCATCTCATTATGATACCATTCTTATGTGTGCCACAAAATAATAAACCATACATCATAGCATAACCCATGTAATAAAAATGGGAATCATAAACAGAGTGACATCATAAAACAATTCATATAAGATATAGGAATTCATAAAAATAATTCCATCACAACATAGTCAAATAAATGTAAAAAAAGGGATAGAAACAGAACCCTTTATTATCATAGATGGAAAATAATTTTGATAAAACACTTGAACTCTATTCTTGAGGAAAATATCCTTTCTACTTCAAAAACATTTTCCTTTCTTAACATGTCATACAATTTTAAACTAAAAGAAGTTGATTAAAAATAAACTTGAAAACTTGTAAAGTAAGTTTCTTGTAAATAATGCTTTTAAAAATCCACTCATGCCGTATAAGTTAAAAAAACATTATTTTCGTACTTTTGTCGGAAAAGTCAAAAAGTACCTCGTACGAAAAACGAAAAAAGATTCCTTTTATATCCATTACTAAAAACTCACCGAAGGGTAAAATTGGATTTACACAATTTTAGGTGGATGTAAACAATATTACATATTGAGGAAACGTGGACGTGGATGATAAAATACACCCCAGAAAATATCAAAGTATAAACAATCTCGGATAAAATGAGATTGTGATATTTTCCCTTACCTTAGGTATGATTTGCTTTGTAAGTGTCCAAACCTCCTGTATAATGATTTAAATAATGTTATTGACTTATTAAATAATCATAATTATTATTATGATATGATATATGTTCATATTTATAGCTTTTTATTAGTAATATTTCATTACTACTTGTTATTCGGGTGCTTATTACTTTTTGTTCTCATGCGTGTTTGTCAAATAAATTCTTATTCTTCTCTTTAGGTTATAGATACCTCATTTCCAGAATGGTATTAGTGTAATATATATCATATTAATTCATTCAATTCATTTATATAATCATTATGCAATGAATACCATGGAGAACAAATCACATCACATCGTGGAGACGGTATTCCGTACGTACGTACGAGCGATGATATTGTTCCCATGATCGTGGAATTGTATTGGAGTGTATGTATACTATTTCAGAATCAATAAAACTTTACAATAATCATATATATTCATTACTTTCACCCTTATACCCATCCATTTAAGGTGGTGGAGGAAAATAGATTACACCACGGCGTGGAGACGGTATTCCGTACGTACACACGCGCGGTGATTTCATTTTCCGTAGGATGGATAGATGGTGAAATAGGTTTGTTTCATACATATAATAACATATCAGTATATAAGTTATACTTATTTTATTACCTCATAATGAAACAACTAAAGAAGAGGTAGTAGAAGAAGAATGGAACGTGAAGAAAATGGTAGAAGGTATTACCTCTTTCTCGAAGTGCCTACTTTAAACTTTCTCTTAAGGCACTAGAGTTGGTATTTTGATAAGACCAGTACCTATAGTAGGTTTCTAAGGAAGTGGGGAAGTGAAATGGGTAGGGTTTGGCCGATCTTGAAGGATCAATTTGGGGTGAGGAAGAGAGGGAGGAGGTGCCCTTTTATAAGGGAGGAGAGGGGCACCTTTGGAAATATAAGAAATATTAGTTTATATTAAATCCCAACCCCACTTAAAAACTTCCAAAATGACTCATATCCGAAGCTTAGATGAGATAGAGATGTAATATCATCATCCAATAAAATTTATACATGTTAATAATTTATTTTAAACATTATCAACTTGATTTATCCTTTATTATCAATTTAATTTTATTTGTGGTAATAATATTCTAAATTTTAAATTATTATAAATAATTACATATGTGTTGTGAATTTTCCATAATTTGACACTTTATGAAATTGTAGACCATATAAATTTTAATTTATAATTTTTAAATATTTTTGTGATTTTTAATCAATTTTATAATATGTTATTTTTATAAAATAACAATAGTGTCAATTTTGACACTATTCATTTATTTGAATTTAAATAAAATATATTCAAAATATATGTTCGAACTAAAAGCTTTAATAGAATCATAAAATGTAATATGTATCTATGAAATTAGTTTATCACATTAAATAGTTCATATAATATTTATTTTAATATTTTTAAAACAATTTATTTGATATTTTAATTAATAAAAAACATTCAACATCACTATTGTGTCATATTTAATGATAATTATTTAATCCCTAAAAATACTAAATAAATTCCTATGATGTAAATAATTGTATTAGATTTCTTGAGACTATTCATTTTCTATGTTTCATTAAGTTTATCACCAAATTAATATTATTATACTTATAAGATTTAAGAAAGTGAAATGTTGTCACAATCTTTGGTTCTAATAATAATTAAATTATTTTCATGGAAAAAAGTCCATTAAATGAATCTAATCCAACCCTTAGGTGATATGGGTGTACTTTTAGTCATCCAATAGGATTTTGGAAGGTGTTAGGGTAATTTTATAATCTTATATTTACCCTTAATTACCCGATTTACCTTTAACTATGGTAAATAAAATTTACCGTAGTTACTATTCATATTGCCCAAAAAAAATGTAGTCTATTAACATAATTTGGACCCACTGATTCTGAATATGGAATACATTTTTCAAAATTCAACACTTATAAGTTGCAGTAATTAATTTAAAATAAATCTGTTGTTAAGAAAACGGGTTTTAGAAGTTAAAACGTTGCCAAAGATTGAAATGTTTTTACCAATGAATTCAATGTGAAATTAACGCTAATGAAATACATTATATTAAATGGTAAAAATATATTCTCTTTTTACTTTAAAACCATTCAATATTATAATTTATCCATATAAATTATCTCAATGAAAAAAGTTGTTTTTAATAAAAAATTAGCGTATTTTTACTATTCATCAAAATATGAAAGTTATCAGAAAAATATCAAAAATTTATCCAAAGTAATTTTTTATACCTTGATTCAAAAGAATAATTTTATTTTTTCAAATTGAACTTATAAACATGTCAAAAACTAGATTTAATGTGGGTGCGCCATCAAAAGGCGGCAATACTGTATTTTTTGAAAAATATTTCTTTCATCCAAAAAAACTGATATTTCTGTTATACCTCATTCTAGAAAATGTATAAGTTGAATTAAAATGTTATAAAATTCAAAATTCAGTTATTACTATTCATAACGGCTAGTTTAAATAATATTTTAATAGCATATCGTTGTTTAGTGAAACTCGGTATTGCGTATGACGCAAGCGATCGAGGAAGGCCGCGGTTGCGTGTAAAGCAAGCCAAGATAGTGTTGTGTGTAGTGAAAGATTACTTTGATGATTTATATAACATAAAAACAAAATATTTCTCATAAAAGTCTTGGGTGTTACAATGTCATCTTAGATTAAAAATGGTTTTGATAAAACACTTGAAATGAATGCTTGAGGAAATTATCCTTTCTTCTTTAAAATCAATTTCATTTCACAAAACGTCCTGCTATTTTAAAAGAAAGGTATTTTTTTAGAAATAGTCCTGAAATATTTTGAAGTAAGATTCATGAAAATAAGGCTTTATAAAACCGTAAAAATCCTTTCGTGCCGTATATGTTAAAAAAACATTCTTCTCGTACTTTTGTCGAAAAAGTCAAAAAGTACTTTGTAGGGTAAATAAAAGAAAGATTCCTTCCATACCATGGGGTAAAAGTCAAATGGGTAAAAAGGACTTTAAACATACATGAATACACTTTTATAAAACATGTACATGGATTATAGCAACAACCCCAATAAATACTTACGAATAAGCAATCTTGGATAAAAATGAGATTTGCACAATTATCCCTTACCTTAGGTCCGATATGCATCGTACGTATCCGAAACTCGTGTATAATGATTTAAATAATGTAATTGACTTATTAAAGAATGAAATTCATTGTTATGATATAATATTTGTTTCACTTATGACTTTATATTACTCGTTGTTTTGTAAATTCCATGTTAAAGTAGCGTTTTGGGTAAAATCATTTCATTTATCGTATGTGTTTCGACTTGTCGTTCTTGATATTAATACTTATATCCTGATTTACATAATTCCAGAATTTAGAACTTGATTTATATATAATATATATTCATCATATACATATATATATTATAGATCGATAAAAGGAATGAAATACACCGTTCATGGAGACGGTAGGTCGTACGTACGCATGAACACTGTTTTTGTTTCCTTATTGAATTGAATTAAACTAAATAGATGACATAAATATATATATAAATAAATCTAGTAGAATTATTATTTCATATATTTCATTATTATTCATTATATAAACTTTATGATCATTCATTTATGGTTAACAGGGAGAATGAATCTCATCGCGTCGTGGAGATGGTAGTCCGTACGTATGCACGAGCGATGATATCATTCCCATAATTATTGAATAGAATTGGAGTGGTTGGTATAATATATCATAATTAGTATGATGTTATAAAAACCATATATAGTTATTCTTTACACCATTATACCCATCCATGTAAGGTGTTGGTGGAAAAACAGATTTCACCACGGCGTGGAGACGGTATTCCATACGTACGCACGTGTGGTGATTTCGTTTTCCGTAGGATGGATAGATGGTGAAATAGGGTTGTTTCATACATATAATAAAATATCAGTATATGAGTTATACTGATGTTATTACTTAATAATGAAACAACTAAAGAAGAATAAGTGGAAGAAGAAATAAAGTTGAAAGAATCGGTAACGGACATTACCTCTTCTTTGAAGCGCCTCTTTGAGACCTCCTCTTAGGGAACTAAAATTTGTCATTGAAAAAGACCAGAACCTCTAGGATTTTTCTATGGAAGTGGAGAAGATAATTTTTCATGGTTTTTCCGATATTTAATTCTCAAATTTGTGTGAGGAAGAGAGGGAGGAGTTTCCCTTTTACAAGGGAGTAGAGAAGCACCTTTGGAAAAACTAAAAATATTATGTTATTATAAAGTCATATTCGGTTTTAATAGCTCCAAATTGAGTTATTTATAATCTAAGGTGGTTATGGGTCGAAATCCTATCATAAAATAGAATTTATACATGTTTAGGTTTCTATTTTAACCTTATCATTTAGATTTTACCTTAAGTTAAATAATTTTACTTTTACCGTGTCTTCTTGTTTTCTTACACTATAAGGTTAATAAACTTACTATAAAAAGAAAAAAGAACCCCAAGTTGTTTATTATTAATATATATAACCTTATCTAAGTCATTTGGCCGAACCTTAGATTCTTAGTAATAAAATAAGAATTAATAATATAATATTTGTTTTAAAAACTAGTTTATGTCAATTTTGACACTGTTTGGTAATTCATTTTTGTGAAACTCATAACAGAATGATTAGGTCGAAAAAAGTTAACTAAATAAATACTAAAATGTCATATTAACCTAGAAAATTAGTGGAATTCATAAAAAGTATCAAATTACATTTATTTGGGTATTTATAACATCATTATGTCAATATTTCATTAATAAGAGAATTACTACATCATCATTGTGTCATAAATAAATTAAATTATCTAATGTATAAAAATTATAAATAAAATACCATTATGTAGGAAATATTTTTATATTTCTAATGAATATTTATAGTCGAATTTATCTTATGTATAACCCTATATTAAAAATGATTTACTTATTAAACTTTGATTTTAACTATTTTAACCCTTTTAAAAAATTAATATTAAATGTCCCAATCTAATCCAAGTGGGCCTAAATGGTCATATTTTATTTCTAAGGTTTTTTTTGGTCGAATTACACTTATCCAATAGAATTAGGACATGTTTTAGGGTAATAATAATATCATTTTTACCCTTAATTACCCTATTTACTTTTAACCGTGGTAAATAAAATTAAAAATTTACTATTCACCAAAAAATATTTTCATCTCATTGAAACACATTTTAGACCTTGATATTAACCGTGTCTCTCGAATTTTCAAAATTCCACTCACAGAAGCGTTAAAATTATGTTTTATGAAAAATTCAGTGTTTTAACTACCACTTAGTGGTTTCACTATTCATCAAAAAAATGAAAGTTTCCAGAAAAATACCAAAAATTAGGCCTAAGATATATTTGATATTATGAATTCAAAATTTTTTTCTATTTTACCAAATTAAAAACATATCAGTTGCATTAATTAATTTAAAAATTAATTACCAACGTCAAAACAAATAGCGTGTTTTTAAGAGATAATAACTATCAAAAGATTAACGCTTGTTTATGTCTGGTTTAAATGTGAAATTAAATCCAATGAACAACATTGTATTAAATGGTAAAAATATATTCTAAATATAATTTAAAACCACTCAAATTAATAATTTATCACTAATAATTATTTTGATTAAAAAAGTTGTTTTTAATTAAAATTTAGTAATTTTCACTATTCATCGGAATATGAAAGTTATCCGAAAAGTACCAAAATTTCACCCCTAAGATAATTTCGATATTCCGAATCCAAAAAATGAAGTCCATTTTGAAAGATAAAATTTATAAAATTTCAAAAAGTGGGTATTACTATTCATAACGGCTAGTTCATAATAATATTATAATAATATCTCGTTTAGTGAAACTCGGTATTGCGTACTACACACGCTATCGAGGAAGGTATTTATTGCGTGTAACGCAAGCCAAGCAAGGGATGCGTGTTGTGCAAGCTCCTTTTGGTGTAGCGTAAAACAAAAGACATTAATAAAATTAAAAAGAATATTTTTCATAAAATCTCGGGGTGTTACAAACCATCAATAATCCATCCAAAGCCTATGGGTCCCATCTACATTCTTATAAAAAAAGAATGAGTGAACTCTAAAATGAAGTGATGGGTTGGATAAAACCCTTGAATTTTAAATACACCAACTATATCTTGAGATCCTAGATCTCCATATATGTCATCCTATAAATAGAAATAGGTAATATAGAGAATCTTATAATGGATCAATCATAAACTCTACTTCTCTCTCGGTAGGTATGCCAAAAAAATCATTCATAAAAACATCCCTAAAATGATCTACCATAGGAGGAAATTTTGTTAAATATATTCTCTACTACTCCATGAAAAGTATATCAATATTAGTGATAACTCCACATAATACATGATGCTACAGTTCAGATCTATGAGCCTGAGCATTTCACTCAACCTTGTGGTGTTAACTTCCTTCCTCTGGTGATGTACACAACACCTTGTGGTGATAGGAGTCTATATAAATGTGATATAGAACCTACTAATACATTAAAATAATGACATAAAAACCTATCATCTAAAGTAATAATACGTCCCATAGTGAGGGATAACTTCCTAACTCAATGAGATAGTCCCTGCATTTGCGTATGCCCTCTTACTACATTGCCAATAGTGTTTCCAAAGTCATCACACCACAGAAGTACTAAATTTTAAACCTGAGACTTTCCATGATCTATAAATACATAAATGAGTGAGAATAAAATGTATCAAATAAAGAATATATGATAGTATAGGTTACTATAATTGTACCTCATATAGTATACTATCAGGCACTCTATTCCTCAGTTAAATGGGATAAGTCATGCAAATATCCTAATCCCTAGCCCGGTGGTATAGTAGGGTACCTCGAGCAGGTCTGCTCTATTGGTGTTGATAATCATAAATCTGGCTACCATGAACATGAATTCCTCCTTGTCATGTTTTGTCAATACTACTCTAACTCCCTACCTATTGTGGTGCAACTGATCAGGCCCCTAACGGTGGAGCTAGTGTGGATCATATTCCACTATAAGTTGGTTGAAAGATCTAATAGAATATCTGAAGATGACCCATATATAAGCAAGCATGACACTCTAGTCGGTCTCTATCACACTGAGTCTTTAGATATCCTTTTCATACACACTGATAACATATAATAGAGCTTCTCATGTGGATACTCTATCCACCACTACTATGATAAGAAACCTTAAGAATACACATCCTACTAAAGGGAAGACTACTCACATGCCTCAACATTGAACTTTTATTCCCAGTATTTCCAGCTTCTCATAGGTTTCTATTATTAATAGGATCATGATTAAAAATCTCATAAAATTTAGATAGTTTAAAGACATTCACCTTCATGAGGAAAGAATAGTTGATCCCATCCTCAAAATTAATTGCTCGTGATTTCTCATCACTGGCTATAAGTGATGAAAATCATTAAAACATAGTAAAACATGATGGTTATTCCATGATGTACATAGAACCCTACTCTAGGATCGTGATCTCTATGGAATAGTAAGCTCTCAGTGTCCGAGGGAAAAAATTTATCAAAGAAGGATGTCTGAATGTCTTCCTAGACCATGCCCTTATCACACCCATCATGAATAATCACATCCCACTAGTGCTTGATGAAATCACAAATAATGTTTCTAGGAATCCTAACCCTGCTCTTTATAGGAGTCTCTATATTCTCAAAGATAGAAATAATAACCTCTATACAATACTCAATATCTTGAGGACATCCATCCACTAAAAAATTTGGAGGATGTAGCTCAAGGAACTAATGAGTTAGATATTTCATAGTAGGTGAAGGTCGTGGAGCACCCTACATGGAATACATAATATATAGAAACCCCTCTCAATGATGAGAGTCGGGTTCTAGTTCAAGGATAACATGTGGGGACTAAAGTGCAACTCTTGGCAATAAAACTAGTAGGTAAATACCCACCATCTCAAGAGTGTGGTCATTGCCACCCTCCCAGAACACAACTTGAGGACATCATGGTGTCATATCTCAACAATGTTGGGAAAACACATTAGAATATGATTTTATTGTAGATAAGTACACCATTTGAAGAAAACATTGTAAAATGGTTCAATACATGGAATATTATCCCAACTACCCACCTAGAGTGCCAGTGTACTGGTAAGTGTTCAAATTTGATTTACGAGGGCTCTAGTAAGTTAAGTGTCAATTTAAATGTTCCTCTTTATTTACTAGAAACCATTTCATTTTAAAAATCATGTATTTAATTTAGTGTTTTTATATTCCTATATACATATAAAAAAGTTTTATTAAATTGATAATCATTCCCAATTAATAAATTCCCATAGACTATAAAAAAATAAATATCCATTTAATTTTAATTATCTACCTTAAATTCATTATTAGAATTTAATGTATAAAAATATGATGGATCGACTTGCTGAATTACCCTTTCCAATTCATAAGGTCCCATAAACTGCACAATATAAATCGCTAACCATGAGATTTCCTCTAAAGACCATCTAATGTAACCATAGGTACCCAATGGACGTGGGTATAAACTATCTATTTAAGGTGTCACCATCAAAATGTAAAGGAAAACAATATTTAGATCGATTATAACACTTCAGATAACCAATTCCATTACACTATAGAATAGTTTAGTAGCACAACCATATATAATAATAATAATAATAATAATAATAATAAACATGGCTCACTCAATAATTATAGGAAATAGAGTAAATAAAGTAATTGAAATGAACCTATATGGCATGGAATATTCCTGGCATGTGAATTCTAGGTTTATGTAATAATGAGTGTAACAATTATCTTTACTGTACCCATCCAATGTAAAATATCTATAAACCATATCAATAACCACAATCCATGTTCATCACCCCATGGTGATAATATTTCAGAAGTATTACAAAAAATAGAGATCAAGACTTTCCCATTGCAAGGAAACTTAGTATATAACTATAACGTGGGTTAGATACTCTTAGGAACAATATATAATAATATACCATCTTGTTCCTAATCTATACTCTAAATATTGAAAACAATAAGAAAAATGAATAGAAAAGATCATCTGAAAATAAATTATGAAATCCCAACAAGGGTTCAACTCAAAAGGGTCATGGACCTAGTTGGCCACATGGCCTCAAACGCACCTCCCTGTATTCCAGAGGATTCCGACTAGTAGAATGGGACTTTGGTATGTGTGTTGGGATTCTATTCACTCATGTCTTAGTAGATCATGAAAGATATAATATAATATAATAAATCAAAAACAATAGAACAAGGCCGATAATAAATAAACAAAACAGGTAATGGAAGATAAGTATAAACATCTATCAATAATAATCAACTCAAAATATAAATAATACCATATAAAAAAATGATTTTGTAATTCCATATCTCTACAAAAAGGGAAAAAGGTATAAATTGAATCTGGAAAAATAAAACAGTACATGCTATACAAAAGGAAAAATGACAAAAAAACTAAACAATCATCCTGAGAACTATCCCAATCATCTTCTGCCAATATCCATCCTATAAAAGCAAGAAAGTCAGGTTTTCATGGAAGAATGTTTCCACTTTTCCATACCTATAGTCATATAATCTTCCCAGTTACCTTTAGTGGCCTAGATAGGGTGTGATAAAAATCTCAGTAGGCCACCACCAATGAAGTCTATACAATCTGTTCTAGGTATATAAATTGAGTAGTGTGCATGTATATATAAATGTCAAAAAACCAAAATAAAAAACTCAAACCTGCTTCATCCTTAAATGGAAATGCCTTTGGACATGAGATCACTTAATTAATTCATTTAATTTCATTTTATATAAATAAGTCATGTGAAGGATTTATAAACACTAATATATAACATAATAATGATAAAATTGGATCCAAGGTGTTACTAAGGCATCCTTAACCTCAGGGGTTATCCAACTCATATTAGTAACTCATGCAGTCTTGCAATATAGGGTTTGGTTGTAATCTAAGGGACATTCCCAAGTAGTTCCACTATAAATGAGCCTATCGGGGTTAATGTATCTCGATGATAGTCATCTCGGGTTCAACATGAATGGGCCCAATGGGGTGAATCCATGGCTCCACAAGTCTAAATACATCAAGATGGATCCAATGAGTATACCCAAGGCATCTTAATATCTGGAGGGACAGTGACGGGATACTTCAACATCATGTTGCGAATATGCTAATAGAATAGGACCAAATTCCAAAGTGGGTATCTCCCTTGGAAACCAGCACCAAGAATTTGAATGGTTTCCTCTGAGTCCTCAAGGTATTCCCTCAAGAATCCAAGGATGTATCAATTATTAAAATTCCTATAAAGATAAAAATGCCCATATTCAATAGCCACATTATACATGTACCATTGTTCAATTTTTTTTCTTATAATAATCATGAAATTTATTAAGTCATTAGGTTCATTAATTTTCTATTCAACACCAGTGAAATGTAAAATTAAGGATATGCAAAAAAAAATCCATTAATTACAAAAAATGGCCTAGTTGTGGGAGTTGGTAGCCTAGAACAAACTACTTTGTACTTTATTCATTAATAAAAGCGTTATCACATCTTGATTGTTCTTCTTCTAGACAATGCATGTGATAATGTCCTAAGGACAACTGTTGCATTAAAGGGTCATAGAGGATCCCTTCTATGATGAGAACCCAGAAGTGCCATAACACTGTTCTTGAATATATGTTCTATGTCCGGATGATATTATTTGAGGGACGCAAATAATACAGGTCATTATGGGTGTGGACTCATAAAACTTTGAGGCACCTTCTCATGGTGTGCACCCTTGGTAATATCTAGGAGGATATTATGATAACGAGACCCACCAGTAGGAAATCGACATTTCATAGTGTCATTGGATGTTCCTATCTGCGGACGTGTGTATTGGTCCTTCGACTTTATGATTTTTATTAGTGGGTATTACAACTCACGAACATAGATGTATTGACGAAAACTGTGACAACACACTGTTCGCAGTGAGGTAGGACACGTTGGGTGTGTCACATGTAATACCGCATTAATAGATAATTTGAGAAAGGATTTGTCCCATATGTTCCATAACGGAAGTAGATATCTCAGGCCCTTTGATGGAATTGATATAGCCTAAATAAATCCATGGCCATGGTAAGGTATGGGTGGGTTCAATTGCTGAAAGTCAAAGAAAGAATAATCGATCACATGGGTTGATCGCACTAGCATGAAACCCGCTTAATTAGATATATCAAGACAAAGGGATTATATTACACTGTAAACGTTCGTAGGAAGTGACATGTCATTACAACATTAACTCCTTTCTCAATAGGTTCCTTGGAGTGTTGCTAGACGTTAACCTTGGACTTTAGGCAGACTCTGCCTAATTCCACTGAGAAAGGGGCCTAGAGGGTCACACAGTAAGTGTGTCCATGTATCTTAGTTAAATATTAATTTAACAAGTTAAATAAAGATTATTCCCGAATGTGGTTTAATAATTATTTAAGGATGCCTGGTTGCATTTATTTCGACACTAGTTATTTGAGAGAATATATTGTGGGTGAAATAATATATTTATTAGCGAGTAATTCAGTTACATTTATTTAAGAAATAAATAGCCATTACTCAAAGTCTAATAAATGTGGTGGAGGAAATAAAGGAAAATGGAAAATAAAAGTACACGCCGTGTATATTAAATATACACATCATGTAGTATTCCATTTGAGATTTTAAGTATATAATATTGTTTTATTAAATGATATTAATTATAATCAGCGTGGGTGCATGTCAAGGAATTAATAATTCTACATGGGGGTTTCAATAAGAGTTAATGAAATAAATAAAATGCGTAACGTGTTTATTTATTGTCATAACTCTGTAAACCTCAAACCTGATTATAAATATCCTCACAACCCAACACTCTGCCATCAATTGTTGTGCACAAAACTTTTAGAGAATTATTTCAAGGCTGAAAGAACTACTTCCTCTAAGAACGCTCTCAAGACCGAGAGAGATCCTCCTCCATCGGATCAAGGCGATCAAAGGCGTACATCGCAAGCGAAGGTTCTTCCGCGCTAGCACCCGTAGATCCCTTCGACGATGTCTGGAGATACATGGCACACGTGTGGATCACTACTAGAGGAATTCTACACATGGATTCAATGGCACAATGATGGATCATAGGATCATGACCGGAGACATCAACGAAGAAAGAATTCCACAAAGGCAATTCTTGTGAATTAATTAAATTAATTATAACCAACATATGATGACCCTATCTCTCTGGTTTCGTGATTCCCTCCTAAGTTTTTAATTCCCCATTCTATTCCAAATATTCGGCATTTTACATCGTGAAGGATCTCAGATTGAACGTTGTTTAACGTTAAAATTAAAGTTGGGCAAACCCACCAACGCGCTTCCGCTGTGCCCGGAACTTACAAGTGGTATCAGAGTGATAATATATTTGATTGTAATTATTTAGTTTTTAATTGATATTTTAAACATTTAATAATTTAGTTGTTTCAATTCATGTTTAATCATTCTGGAAATATGCATCTCGAGATCTGTTCCTCCTCCCTCGTTTCTCGTTCATCTCACAGAAATGATTTTGTATTTTAATTTTTATTAAAATAAAATAGAGGAACTCATCTGGATGAGCCAAATGTTTTTGGACGTACAACAACAGAATACACGACGTGTATTCAGAATTACACTCCATGTAGTCTAGGTTCAATGCATTCACTAATCCGCCAAATCAGGATGTGTATTGGAGTATACCTATGTCATTTATGACACCGTGTGTTGACCAGGAACAAGTGGCACACGGTTTCCAGATTACACGTCGTGTGGTCCAACTAAACATGGCGTGTAGTCCATTCAGGTTCAGGTTGGACCGTGTACCCCGTACATGACTTTCCCTTCTGGAAACCGTGTAACACGGAAACTATATGGCGTGTGTCCCACAGAACACGCTGTGTACTCCAAAAATTTCCGAAGTACATTAACACGCCCTGTCCCAGGGCGTGTACTTCGGATGGATGGTGAAGAAAAGTACACGCTGTGTAGTCGGAACTACACACCGTGTACTCACCCAAATTATGCATATTTATTATAATTTATTATTATATTATACAAACCCTTGAGATGTGTACCATGGTGCAGGAGTAAAGCTGAGGCACAACACGTGATATGTGTTTTATATATATGTGTTTAATTTAACATTTTTTTAATGAACGGGAATTCACCAGGTTGCCTCCAAGGTACAAGTTACGTACAAGGATAATTTTAAATGATTTCATTTGTTTAAAATTATGATGGATGAGAATCTCAAGGAAGTTCAGAAAATGGTTTAAGATAAAATGATTGATTAATTAAAGATAATTAATTGATTCGAGTGTGATTTATCTTAAACAATAACGATTAAAGAATTGAATGCTATTTTTATTTAAGTGTAAATAGCATTGCATGTATGGATGATCATGAGCTAGACCGAGACCTTTATATAGGAATGGTTTCTTTTAATTTATTTATTTAAATTAATTTTTTCGGTCTGCGAGCCATCTCCTCATTAATATGTAGGGCCTGTGCGCCCAAGGATTCTTTTATGTAAAAACCCCGTTTTAACCCTCACCTTCTTGTGTGATAAATGAATATGTAATGGATGGAGCTCCCAAGATAGTAGAGGCAGCTCAAGTCAGGAGCCAAGGTTAAACCAATCCGAGGAGATACAAAGGTGGATAGGTGGAAAGCTGTAAACACGATCCCGAAAGGTTCAAGGTGTTTCTCCCATAGGTATTGGTTTAGTTTATCAAACTCTAGATAAACAAACCAATAGAAAAATCTCATCATCATAACATTTATTTTATTTCTATCAGTTGCATAGTCTATTTATAGTGGGTTTGTTGTCACGATCACACAATTAATGAATTAAACGAGCATGCAAGATGGAAAAAAATAAAACTGGCTTATACGTAAACATTATCATAGACATGGTTAATCACTTAAGTATATACGAATTAATATTAACAAGAATGTATTAAAATATTATAAATTGGAAATTTACATATAAGGATAAAATCCATCAAAAGAAATATTTAGTCGGTATAGCCTTCCATAATTTTGGTTAGAATCAAACCATAGTTGAAAGTGCTTCACCAACCCTAGTTGGGGTGATTTCAATTATCGGGGAATTATAGTTCAAGGTTTTGGGTTGACTTGACTTGGTTCACATCAAGGGTTGACTACCACAGCAGGACTTGGTGTGACCAAGAGGCAAAGGTTGTGGAAATCCAAAATAAAAGGATTTCATGATTTGGGAGTCCACTCATCTGATCAAGGAGCTGTGAGTTAATGCAGTTGACATTTGGAATTCCTACCTAAAACCATTCAAGTTGATTGACCAACCCTAGTTGGGGTAATGTGAAGGGAAATATGGATCCTTGCCACTAAAATATTCAGGAAACAGAATATTCCAAAGTCAATGGTGAGGGCTATTGGATTTCGATAATATAGTGGGAGACTAATAAGTATTAATTTATTTATTTGTCTCAGTTTTGGAATAAATTACTAATCCTTTTCTCATATTAATTTGTATAAACGACAAGAAAATGACTTCAAACATATCATTGCGAACCATACTTGAGAAGGAAAACCTTCTCACCAGAACCAATTTCCAAGAGTGGCAGAGGCGTTTACGCATCATCCTTCGCCACGAAAGGAAATTGTATGTACTGGAAGAGCCTATTCCAGTTGCGCCTAGGAAAGAGTCCAGTGATGAAGAATTATCTCTCTATATGAAACACATGGATGATGCCACATACGTCTAGTGTTTCATGCTATCGGCCATGTACAATGAGATCTTGAAGCCACATGAAAACATGGACATGTATAGCATGATGTCTCACCTTAAGGATCTCTACCAAGAGAAGGCGAGACATGAGAGGTATGAGATCTCCAATGCTTTGTTTACAACTAATATTGGAGAGTCTGTGCCAGCTGGGCCTCATGTAGTCAAGCTTATTGGCTACATTGAACTCCTAGACATCTTAGGGATTAAATTCCTGGATGAGTTGCATACAGATCTCATCCTATCATCACTTCCCAAGACCTTCTATAGCTTTATTGTCAATTATAACATGAGTGTCAATGAGAAGAGTCTATCAGAACTTCTGATCGTGATTCACCTGGTATATGAAGACATGGGGCGTGAAAAACCCGCAGTCCTTATGGTGAATAGGAAAAGGAAAGACAAGAAAAAGGGGCCAAATACTTATAAATGGTCTAAAGCCCCTGAGCACCGTCCTTCCAAGAAGGGGAAGATCCAGAGCCAGAGCAATGAACAGGAGGCAGTGTGTTTTTCATGTGGCCAGCAAGGCCACTAGAAGAGGAACTTCACCTAGAAGCATGGGGATGCTAATTTTGCGTTCGCTATTGAGTGTACTCTTTATATTTCTACACATTGGGTATTGGATACAGCTTGTGAGGCTCACATCTGTATTCAAATGCAGGAACCAAGTAGATTTAAAAAGATTTCCAGAGGAGAGGTGGATCTTCAAGATGCCAATGACACAAGGCTGGATGCATTGGCTATTGGAAATTACCACCTCTCACTGCCGACTGGGATGATTTTGGTTTTACATAACTTTTATTATGTGCCTAGTGTTACCAAGAACATAATTTCTGTATCTTGTTTGGATATGGATAGATTTGTTTTCAAAATTAGAAATAAGGGTTGTCTCTTTTATAAGAACAACTTATGTTATGGTATGGAACATTTAAATAATGGTTTGTATGTATTAAATTATGAAAACCAAGTGTTGGAAATCGATAACAACACAAACTCACATGGCTCATAGATCACCCATTTGTGGAATCACCGTCTCGGTCATGTGAACGAGAAGTGCTTGACAAAGCTCTGCCAAAATGGCTATTTAGACTCTACTGAGCTAAAACCACTTGATAGATGTCACACTTGTTTACAAGGAAAAATTACCATTCCACCTTTTGTTGGATAGGGTGAAAGGGCCACAAATCTTCTAGGATTGGTACTCATAGATTGGTGTGGACCATATCCAGTAGAAGCTAGAGGTGGATATTCTTACTTCATTACTTTTACTGATGATTTGAGTATATATGGCTATGTCTACATAATGAGGTATAAGTCAGAGGCCTAAGATAAATTTAAGGAATTCAAGAATGAAGTAGAGAATCATCTTGGTAAGAAGTTAAAGAAGATTTTATCAGATCGAGGTGGAGAATATATGATCCAAGAGTTCATCGATCTTCTATGGGAGTCTGGGATTCTATCTCAGCTCACTTCTCCTTATACACCATAGTGGAAAAGTGTTAGTGAAAGGAGGAACCGCACCCTGTTGGATGTGGTGAGGTTGATGATGAGTCATACGGATCTTCCATTATCTTTTTGGGGATATGCATTACAAACTGCATCAGACACATTAAATTGAGTACCAACTATGGCGGAAAATGGAATTCCCTCCGAGTAATGGAAGGGAAAGAAACCCATTTTTTTGCACACACGTGTATGGGGATTTGAGGCGTTTGTTAAGGCCTTCTCAGGAAACAAACTAGCACCCTAGGGCACGAAGTGTATCTTTATAGGATATCCCAAGGAAACTAAAGGATATTACCTATATAACCGTCAAGATAATAAAGTGACTATCGCCAGACAAGCCGTCTTTCTTGAGAGGGAGCACATCCTCAAAAAGGATAGTGGGAGAAAGATTGAATTCGACGAAGTTGACACTCATGACACACATGAGTTGGTACAAGAACAAGTTCCACAGGTCCCCATGGAAGAGGATCGTGAAACAGAAGTACTACGTAGGATCTCAAGAGAGGTAAGGGAACAAGACAGATTTGGTTTTCTATTCACCGAGGATGGTGAATCATTATTGTTGGAAAATGATGAACCTCTATCCTACAAGGAAGTAGTATAATGATCAGAAGATGCAAGATGGCAAGAAGCTATGAATTCTGAGATGGATTCCATGTATCAGAACCAAGTCTGGGTTCTGATCGATGAGCTGGTTGATGTAAAGTCTGTTGGATGTAAATGGGTATTCAAGAGAAAGCTGGACATGGAAGGTCATGTTAGCACCTATAAAGCAAGGCTAGTGGCAAAATGGTTCAGACAGCGTCAAGGAATTGAATATGATGAAAAATTATTTCCTGTTTCCATGTTTAAATCCATAAGAATCATACTTTCCATAAAAGCGTACCATGACTATGAGTTTTGGAAGATGGATGTCAAAACATAATTCCTTAACAGGAACCTTTAGGAAGATGTCTATATGATACAACCAGAAGGGTTTTTGACCCCAGGTGAATCCAAACAGGTTTTCAAGTTACATAAATCCATTTATGGATTAAATAAAGCATCCAGGTCATGGAACATTCGATTTGATGAAGCCATAAAGGAATTTGGGATCATTAAGAACGAATGTGAGGCATGTGTTTATAAATGGTTTAATGAGAATGTGATTGTTATACTAGTAGTATATTTTGATGAAATATTGCTTATTGGAAATGATGTACCAGTCTTATAGTTAGTTAATGACTGATTGAACAAGTGTTTCTTCATGAAGGAGTTGGGTGAAGTAGCCTACATGCTAGGGATCAAGATAATTAGTGATAGATCCTAGAGGCTACTTGGACTAAGTTAGAGTATATACATTTACCAGATACTAAAGAGATTTAGTATAGAACAATCCAAGAAGGGATTAGTTCCAGTGTCACATGGCCAACATCTTTCTATGAAAATTTATCCTCAGACAAAACAAGAGAAAGATAGAAAGAGTAAAATCCCATAAGCTTCCTTTATAGGATCCATCATGTATTCCATGTTATGTACTAGGATTGATGTTGCCTATGCACTGAGAATGGTAGGTAGATATCATGAAGATCCAAGAGAACAACATTGGACTACTGTTAAGATTATCCTTAAGTATCTGAGAAGAACTAAGGATATGCTCCTGGTGTATGGAGGAGACGAGGAGCTTTTCATTAGAGGGTATGCTGATGTTGGTTTTTAGATAGATCAGAATGATTTGAAGTTGCAATCTGGATATGTTTTCTGTTTCAATGGAGGAGCTGTGAGCTGGAAGAGTTCAAAGAAGCCATTTGTTGCCGATTCTATAGTGGAGTGCAAATATAGAGAGGCTTCTGATGCAGCCAAGGAAGCCGTCTATATTTGGAACTTTTTCCAGGAGCTTGATGTGGTGCCTAGAAATAAAGATCTAATTACATTATATTGTGATAATACTACAGTGGTGGCTCTTGAAAAATAACCAGGGTCACATCAATGGACAAAGAACATACTACAGAAGTATCACCTCTTGAGGGATTTCTATCAAAGGGGTGAAGTTGCAGTGGTCAGAGTATCCACGGAAGAGAACGTGGCGGACCCCATGACTAAAGGGCTCTCTCAGCACACACATAAATATCATGTGAGAGATACCGGTTAAAAGTTCATAGCAGTTTCCTCTAGTCCAAGTGGGAGTCTATTGGATTTTGGGGCCTAGAACCAACTACTTTGTACTTAATTCATTAATCAAAGCCTTATCTAATCTTGATTGTTCTTCTGCGTGACAATGCATGTGATAATGTCCTAAGGAAAACTGTTGCATTAAAGGGTCATAGCGGATCCCTACTATGATAAGAACCCAGAATTACCATAACACTGTTCTTGAATATATATTCTATGACCGGATGATATTATTTGAGGGACACAAATAATACAGGTCTTTATGGGTGAGGACTCATAAAAATTTGAGGCACCTTATCATGGTGTGCGCCCTTGGTAATATCTAGGAGGATATTATGAGAACGAGACCCACCAGTAGGAAATCCACATTTCAGAGTGTCATTGGATGTTCCTATCTGCAGACGTGTGTATTGGTACTTAGACTTTAAGATTATTATTAATGGGTATTACAACTCACATACTTAAATGTATTGACGAAAACTATAATGACACGCTGTTCACAGTGAGGTAGGATACGTTGGGTGTGTCACGAGTAATACCGCATTTATATATAATGCGAGAAAGGATTTGTTCCATCTGTTCCATAAAGGAATTTGATATCTCAGGATCTTTGATGGAATTTATAAAGCCTAAATAAATCCATGTCCACGGTATGGTATGGGCAGGTTCAATTCCGGAAAGTCAAAGAAAGAATAATCAAGCACTTTGGTTGATGGCACTTGAATGCAACCCACTTAATTAGTGATATCGAGAAAAAGGGATTATATTACACGGTAAACGTTCGTAGGAGGTGACACGTCCTTGCAGCATTAAATTCTTTCTCTATGGGTGCCTTTTCATGTTTCTAGAAGCTATCCTTGGACTTTAGGAAGACTCCGCCTAATGCCCCTGAGAAAGGGGCTTAGTGGGTCACACACTAAGTGTGTCCATGTATCTCAGTTAAATATTAATTTAACAAGTTAAATTATGATTATTCCTGACTGTGGTTTAATAATTATTTAAGGATGCCTGATTGCATTTCTTTCAACACTAGTTATTTTAGAGAATATAATGTTGGTGAAATAATATGTTTACTAGCGAGTAATGAAGTTACATTAATTTAATAAATAAATAGCCATTACTCAAGGTCTAATAAATGTGGTGGAGGAAATAAAGGAAAATGGAAAATAAAAGTACACGCCGTGTATATTAAATATACACATCGTGTAGTTTTGTGGAAAATGAGTACACGTTGTGTATTAATGATTACATGCCTTATAGTTTTCCAGTTATGATTCTGAGGATATAATATTCTTTTATCAAATGTATTAATTATAATCATCATGGGATCATGTCAAGGAATTAATAATTTGACATGGGGGTTTCAATAAGAGTTAATGAAATAAATAAAACGTGTAACGCATTTATTTATTTTCATAAATCTATAAACCTCAAACCTGATTATAAATATCCTCACAACCCCAACACTTTTCCATCAATCATTGTTCATAAAAATTCTAGAGAATTCTTTCAATGCCGAAATAACTACTTCCTCCAAGAACACTCTCAAGATCGAGAGAGATACTCCTCCTTCAGATCAAGGTGATCGAAGGTGGACATCGCAAGAGAAGTTTCTTCCACGCTAGCACTCGGAGATCCCTTCGGCAACGTCCGGAGATATGTGGAACACATGTGGATCACCGCTAGAGGAATACTACACTTGGATTCTACGATGCAATGATGGATCACATGATCGTGACTGGAGACATAAACAAACAAAATAATTCCACCAAGGTAATTTTTGTGAATTAATCAAATTAATTATAACCAACCTATGATGATACTATATCTATGGTTCTCAGATTCCCTATTAATTTTTTTGTTCCTCGTTCTATTCCGAAGATTTGGCATTTTAAATCGTGAAGGATCTCAGATTGAACGTTGTTTAACGTTAAAATTATAGTGGGGAAAACCCACCAATGCGCATCCGCTGCGCCTGGAACCTACACAGGTGACATTTATACATCTATATACTTTCAAATTATTAACTAATTAGCTTCTTTATATTTCCTTTATCTAAGGTGAAAAGTTTTATAAGACTTGAAACCAATTAAATTCAAAATAATAATTTAACTTGGACAAGGGATATCTATAAATATACATTCCATTTAAAAATTTAAATATTTTTTTAATAATAATGGGATTATAACCTTTACAAGGACAAGTGGAAAACACACATGAATAATTTCAAAAGGGGAAATATAACAAGATAGGGTACACACCCTAATTGAGGGGGGTGGGTTGATTTTTAGTTTAAACCTCCAACACCATGAAGAACATTCATAAATAAGGCTCCAAAATATGATCATAAAGATTATAAGAATGGAATATGAATTTAAGGGGCAACGACCTATGAAACCAGTGTATGCACATTGATGGAAATTTTTAAATGATGATACATTCCGGGAAAAGTCATAGACCACCTACCTTATACCCATAACACTCTCTTAAACCAATATCATCCCTTAGTTTGGATTGTTTTGGAGAAAATGATTAACATATCAATCTCTTTAAAATAGCTTATAAGAGTCTGCATCAAAATAAATTCTTTGAGGGGAATATAAATGACTAAATGAGCTAAAGGAAATAAGTACTTACTAGAATTATTTTAACAAGATATGGAAATTTGGAATTAGAGGTCGGATGATGAAATAGGTTCAAAACTGACACTTTGGTGTGTGGAGAGATAAAAGGGAGTGATCATATTATGTAGGAGTGGAAAAGGAAAATAGGAGGTGAGGAATAAATAGAATAGCCCCTTCCCCTTTAAAATATTGACTGCATAAGTTACATGTCATGTAAATTCTCAACACACTGTGTAATTTTTATTGGCATTTCTCTTAGAAAACACCTCTACTTGATGTGAAAGGGACTTCCCATCCAAATACATGCCACATATTTCACCTACATCTTGTATTTAGACCTTCTTCAACCTTCCTTCCCAAAATAAACATTCCCTTAGATGTGGTTACCTAGTTTAAGTCATAAATAGAACTATACTAGTTTTTTTAGAGAAAATTAAAGGAATCATTACCTAATATAAAAATCATGTTCTTACTGAAGATGGTGCCTTTATCGTTTGGTTTTCATCATTGAGTGAGGTCATTCTTCCCCTAGGGTTTCTGTTTTGGATGGTCTAAGACTGGTTTCTATCCTCAAGAGAGGTCCTTCTTCAATTAGGTTTTTTTGATGTTTTCGGTTTTTATCATCATGCTCACCTTTTCCTCCTTCTTCTTTGGGTTCTTCCAATCCTTCTACATCTTATGTTTCCTTTTAGTATGGTGCATCGTTGTGGTCCTTTACACACAATGGTTAGTTTTCAATGGTTCAGTTTTTTATCACCTGCATTCTCTCATATCAACCCATAGGTGAGTCCTCCTATGTGATTTAAGGGTTACATGATAGGTTTGATTCATCCTGTGACCTTTCAGGTGGTGTGGTGTCTTGGGATTCATGTGATGATTTGTTAGAATTATTCATCCTAAGTTCTATCTAGATATGGGAATCCATATATGGTTCTACGCTTCTGTATGGTTGCTTCTATGTGCAACGAATATATGGATTTCAGGTGGGGGCCAATCATTGTAAGGCATTTGTCTGATGACTTCCTTGAGCGGTGAATATTGGAGTTGAGGTGGTAGTTTGCATTGATTTTAGTGGTTGTGAATGGAGACCATTGTGGTACTTTCTTGGTGAAATGGTGGTCTTCTCGGTGCCTCTATAGTAGGATTCATGACTAAATTTGGTAAGTTCATGTTGTTGCTATTTTCAATAGAAATTTGGCTTTGGTTGATAGATGACGATGCCGATGGATGTTAATTCATGTGAGGTTTGTACTTTTTTTTAGAATTTTATATCTATTTATGTGGATTGTTTTATGTGGATCTAGTTAGTTGATGGTTGTTAATGTCTCTATGGGCTTTGAAATTTGTTTCATCTCAATTGGTTGGAACTGCACCTTCTTGCATGTTCTGCTGGTTGGGAGTCCATGAAAGAGGGATGGGTGTGTTGAAACCAATCATCTAGAAATCCATCCATCCTGCTGGATAGATGGGTGACATGATTTTATTTTTTACATTAATTTTGGTCTCTATTTGCATGGAATCAGGTTGTTTTTTTTGTGATTTCTTCGAATACATTTTCGGGTGGGTGGTTCCATAGATATATAGATGTGTTGGACTCTATCTTTAGGTCCTCCCTACAGATTCTTATGTGTGTGGGAGGAGTGCTCTATGTTGTTGTGATTCCAGCATGGTGAAACATATAGGTTTAGGATTCTTATATAATTGTTTCCTCTATGATTGTAATGAGTTTCATTATTTCCCATTTTTCAAAAGAAGCTTTTATTTTGATAAATTATTGACGCTTTTTCCATTACTTGTTAAAAAATAAATTTCTGGTTCTTACATGATGCCGAATTAATTTGAATCCTACATATTTATTTTATTATTTTGATTAGTATATTTATATTGGTTGTTGATTATTTCCAAAAAGGGTTTCATCGAAGTGCGCACCTTAATTTTGGACAGAATATTATTTCACATGCCATGAAATTATTTCCTTGGTTTGGGAACATTGGGTTTCTAATGTTAGATTTTTATTGGATACTTTTGGTAATTATGTTCTTATTACTAAATTTTATGCTAAATATTTTATTTAATTGGTAATTATATATTAGTTTGGGATGTTCAATTTTTTAATTATCTTTTCATTTTTTAGCTTTTTGTAGTAATTTATTTTGTTATTATCCTTGAATATGATGGAGATCCCCATGTTTAATTCTGTCTTAGTGAAGGAGTATGTTTAAGGTAATATCAATAACCACCATCGATATATTTATAATTGAAATATTTTATTTTGATTTATATTTTTGATTCTTTTACTTTTTACGGAAGTATAATATACTTTATATATATATATAGAAATTGATATGGTGGGGAAAATTATCACACCCATTATCTTGATTTCATTAATTAGACAACCTAATTATTAATTTTTATTTCAAATTTTTTAGCCATTTTAATTCCTCAGTGTTTTTTGAGTATTTTATATTTTTAAAGCTCAAACTACAGTAGGCAATGTCATTGCCTATGGTACCATGGTTTGGTGGATCCCGTTTTCTAGAGAGACGGTTTTCCATTTTCCTCAAGGTATTATTTTTCACTATGGTTGTGGTTCTAAGACATATGGAAAGACACTTAAGAATTGTTTTTTGGGAACTAGAGAACTATTTCATTGAGTCTTCGACTCTATGGAGTTTATATTTTTTTCCTTTGGATAGATACAATGGTGAACCTCAAGAGGCCATTCCATAGGGGTTTTCCTAAGATGGATAATATGTCATGGCATGTAGGGCCACAATATAGTCTACCACTACCCAAATGTTCTTGAAAACCCTAAAATTAAATTTCTAAAACAACCCATATGTAATTCAATGCAATCTAACTCTCCCTTGTGTCATCATTTTTTAATAAACCATGCCTGATTTGAAGTAATCCTCCATCCCAATCCTTTCTCTCTGATTTTTAGTATATTTTGACTTAAAATAAATGGGAAATACTCAAGTAAGTGGTTTCTCCTGTTTCCCTTTCTTCTATTATCTATTATAATTTATTTTATTCTTCCCTAATGGATATGTAAGCATAGGGTTCTCACTTATTGATTATCATGGATGCATGTTAGGTGTTTAGGGTCTTCCTTTATAACATAAGGATCATTCCATTACCATGTTGTTCATGTGATAATAGTTTCACTTGATTGGGGTAGGTGTCTTTGTATCCTACATTTCATAAATTTAACTATTTATGATTTTAATTTTATAATTAATTTCCAATTTTTTAACCAATATAATTTATGATTGTTTTAAGGATTGATTTATATACTCCGTGAATCCCCTATTTTGACCTTCATTATTGAATGATGAATTTTGTTAAGTCTTGTTTCATTTAGAATAATTAATATTCATAAACTATTTAATGAAATTAATTTTTAAAATGGTTGTTTAAAGAGATAATAATTATGGGAAACCTATTTTAATAGGTATGAAATCATAAAAATAGTAATGGTCCCTCCCCACTAATTTTATGTGTCACACAAACATGTGATATAAAACAAAACACATTCTTAATTTCCTGAAAATTCCTTTTATATAAATCCCACTAATTGAGGGTACTCCCATAACTATTGAGGTCATTTAACTATGTGACCCCATCTTTAAGGGGATTAGGGTGTACTACCATGTCATATATTCAAAAATAATGTATTCAATTTTTTTTATTATTTTTATTTGATAATGAAATTATATAATTATGCTTTCTTTCTAAAAAGGTTTTTTTAAGTTTTTTCTTTTTTTAGATTTTCTAAAGAAAAGGGTGATTCATCATTTCCATATATAATATTTACAATATCAAATGGTTAACTTCCCATCACATTCCCTCTTATATATATATATTTTAAATTATTATAAAATTTTTATTCTCCAAAAGGAATATCTGGGTTTTTCTAACAAAGATAATACATAGAATAATTGGGGGAATCTTATTGGCCTTATTATGATCATACCCTAAATACAACAATTTGTGTATATAGATATTGTTGTATCTACTGTGGGAAAATGAAATCATCCTCTTAGAGGTGGAGGGTTCTCAAGATAAATTAATTAATCTAATAGAGGTGACGTGGTGGGAGGTTATCCCTCCTTTAAAATGGAGTAGGGTGAAGAGTCATTTTTTCCATTTTGCGTTAAACTTTTTGTGGATATACCTGATTTTATATCACCTACTAAACTTCACATCCTATTATTTAACCCTTTGTATTTTGGGTTGTCTTTTAGTTGTTATTTAATTTGACATGTTGTTATGCTTATTTGTAGTTTATGTTTTCGATATGTTTCGAGATGCTTGTTTTTTCTACATGTTGAAATAATGGAAAACAAATATAAGGAGGGTTAATACTGGGTAAGTAATATCCCATAATTCCAATGAATATTTTTTTTGTTTTTTTGTTCCTATATTAAATATGTAAATGCCATAATAAATTATTTAATAAAATTATCCATGAACTTATATACATATATATCACCTAAGTTGATTTATTATAGATATATTTCAATTATAAGGTCATTTAACAACTAAATGATTTTTTGGGAAAAAGGGAATCCGAAATGTTGGTTGACTATAAATTATATATGATAATGCCTCAGGGATTGAACATGTGGTCAAAGGGTGATAAGGGCATAATGTTAACCACTAGTATACACACCTTCCTTCATCCCTCTTCCGTAATTAGTATATATACATATAAATTTATTACTATATTGAGGATAGTTTCTACATGTTTCACAACTATGTTAGTTTTATTAAATGTTTTATTTTCAATCATCATAGAAATTGAAACATTTTAATTTATGGTTAACAAATTGTTATACATGTTTTCATAATCACAATAACATAAAATATTAAAAGTAATATCATATATCAATTTATGTGAAATGTGTGGTGAATTGTTAAATGTAATTTCAAATATAAATAAAATATTATTAATAATTTTTAATTTACTCTATAAATCATTTAATTTCTAAAGTGTTTTTTACCAAATTTTGTTGAGATGTTTATTAGTCTAAAAAATCATTTTAGCACATAAAATTACACGATTCATGATAATATGACATTTTGAAATATTAATAAATGTAATTATGCTTATTTATAGTGTCTTATGAACATAAAAAATTATAAAATTTTGATAATGAAATTCTTAGAATGATAAAATGGTCATCGACATAAAATTCCAATAATACTGTATATATTATGTTACAGAATAATAGTTTTCTCGAATATGTATTTAAAACCCAATTTAAAATTATTTAGAATAATAATCTAATAAAATTTAAATGTTTTAATTTTATATGTAATTAACTATCATACATTTTAAAACAATTATAAAATAATAAAATATAAATGTTTTCTCTCATAATAAAAGAAAGAGTTTATGTTTACAAAAAATAATTTTCTGATGTATTGTTTGATTAAATTTAAAACATAAGTTCTTATATTTTATAATTTTAATTTTATAAATTTTAATTAATTTTTATTTTCGTAATATTAAAATTACATATAGGATAATGTTTTTATTTTTCTAGAAAGTTTAATTCATTTGTGAATATTGAATCAATAGTGATTTAAAATTATCATCATTTTAAGGCATCATAATGAAATAAAAATGATTTTATTTTTTAAAAAAAAATCTCCTATAATAATATTTATTCAATGGATGGAAATAATTTATTTAAAAATATTATTTTTTATAATTAAATCTATGTTTAACATAATGAAAAATCATGGTTATTTTATTCTTATAAAGGATCATTTTTTCAGTTTGTTTAATTAAAAAATAATAAGTTGTATTTTGTTATCAATTGGTTTTTATGTAAATAAAATTTATTTTTTATTTAAAAACAATTAATTTTCTTGAGAATAAATAATAATTTTTTGTTTCAAATTATTCTTATGTTTAAATATGCATTTTTTCAAAAAACAATTTTTCTTTACATTTTTAAATCACATATTAAAATTTATTTATACCCAATTTTGGAATTTAATATTATAAAATAGATTAAATATTTTTAATTAGACTAATAAATATTAGGTATTAAGTTAAAATTATTTTTTGGAATAGAAATAATGTACAATGGTAACAAATTTCAATATAGTAAGGATTAAAATGGTTAAAAGTGGGTTTATCCATGAGATAATACCATAATTATCACTAAAATGGCATAATTTTATTTCATGAGTGAATACAGATTCAGAATTATCCTATATTTTAAATTGGACTAAATTGGATCCACTTTTCACAATAAATAGTTTTATTTTATAAAAAATTTATTAATAATTACAAGAGTACCACTCTCTCCACTTATAAAAACATCCTTTAACCACATCTTCAACATAACTCTAAAAATTATTATTATCCCCACTAATCTACCTAATTTAATTCCTAAATACTGTTATCCCATGTTCTTGAGCTTTTGGAAACTATAATGTTTCAAAATCACTTCTAAATCAAAAAAAATTTCTAGACAAAATCAAATTATTCTACATAAGTATTTTCTACTCTCTTATCATTCAACTATTACTTATTCTTCTATATCCTCGTAAATATTCAATATCTCTATATTATCAAGTTTTTTAAATCATTAGTATTCTTTAAAATTAGTATTACCATTATTAAATACATTTATCTTATTCATTGAGTCGTTATAATTTATGTTCTGTTTTGGTCGATTTTACCACACATGTGAAAAATGATACAATGATTATACGATGACTGATCAAGTAATCAAAAATACTTGTAATATTATTTAATAATGACTCATTTATGTTTTTCATCTAATTATATAATGATTATACTGTAATAAAATCATTCCTCTATCACACTTAGTCAATTAATTCCATCATGTTCTTATTTTAGCCAGTTTAACCGCTTACAAGAATGATGCTAATTTTTTTATATTAGATGGTTATGAAAGGTTAATTTATAGTAACCTAAGATATTAATCTATAAATTTTTTTAAGGGTAATATTATTATTTAAAATCAATATTAATAATCATCCTTGTATATGACAATGGTTACCAAAATAAACACATTATAAATTTGTTTCTTTAAAAAACATATATAAATGTTCCATAGAAGAATAATGTAACATTTATAACCATTTTGGAATTTATATTTTCAATTCCACATCTATTCATGTTAATAGTAACTCGTAAGCATATAGTGAAAATAAGAACCATTATACAAAAAATAGAACTGATAAAACCTATAACTAAAAAAATTTTATCTAAAAACAAGGAAAATTAGGTAATAAATAAACATAAGATATTATGAAAAAAGGAAAACAATATTAGTGATCATCTAAATTAGATTAAAAATTAATAATTTTTTACTATATAGGAATTTATAATCCATATGAATGACAATAAATTCATGATAAGGGATTTCATCAACTGGTGTTTCTTTTATTAATTCCTAAATAATATTCATTAACTAATATCTTGAATATTTCTCTTATCCTGACACATAACAATTATATTTGATTTTTTCTATCTTTACCAATTTCATTTAAATTTTCTCAACATAAATATTCCTCTTCGTTAAATTTCCTAATTTCTAAAAATGATACATTGTTAAGAATAATTATTTCCCTTTATAATGGCACATTTTGTTCACTGTGAATTTTTTTACTCCAAATTTTTTTTATCTTTTGTGTTTTGAAATATAAATATGTATTTTTCTAGTGATCATCAGAATTATGTTTACAAATTTTCAAAGGTAATCCTTATAACTCTTTTAAACATTCTTTGATTCAACAAATATATTTCAAAACAATAATGTAATTTCATTGGTAATGCATTTATTTTTATTTACAACTCCACATTTACTACCTTGATCATTATTCAATATAATTTGTACATTAACGAATATCCATTTTATGATGAATTTTTTAAAATTATTCTATTTTCCATCAAAAATGTGATTTCTTAGAGTTATATCTAATTCCATATCTTACAACAATGTTAACATACGTTTTGAAAAAAAAAACTTTATTTGGATTAGATTTTACTATCTATGATCTATTTCATAGAGATAAATGTTTTTTATTACCCCCAAAATGATTTTATGAAACTTCCTTTTTGGTTTATTGGAGTTGGATATTGTCTGTTCAAATTCTTGATTCCATTTTCATGTGATTATGATTAGAGATACTATTAAACCCATTTTATTTCAATGGGTTCTTCATTATATGATGAATTATTTTTTAATGTGGCAAACATATGTATTGAGGATTATGTTTTGGATCTTATATATACATGAAATTCCCTTGTTAAGGTTTTATGTCTCATATAATAGTTTAAGTCATAAGAATTATTTTGTTTACGCACATTTTTACAGTGTGGACATGATTGGGATTTTTTAAAAAGTGTGAGAATGATTGGGTTTCTTTATAATATTTTACTATAATTTTTTGGGATTTATTTTAAATATTTTTATCATTTCTAAGTTACATAGCATATCTATTTTATTTTGTTATCTAATATTATGTTTTCATGGAATACGATTATTTTGTTTTGTTTCCAAGACATGGTATATAATTTATGATTATAAAGTGATATTTTTACCATATTCCATTATCCATGATGTTCTGACCTTGATTTTGATTATATCTTATGATTCTTCATTCCATTAAATAATACATTTCTCATTTTATACATTCTTTCTCATAGATTTGTGATCTAATTAGTTAGGGATCCATTATATGTTTTCCTTACTGAGAGTTTGATCTCACACCTTCTATTTTTTCATTCCCCAGGAAACTATATATAGGTTTATGTGTAAAATAATGTCTTTGAAATATTTTATTATCATTTATAATAGAGTTATCATGTGTAATAATTTACTTAGGTAGCTAGTCCTAAAATATGCTAATCCTTCTTTTTGTGAGATTGTGAAATTAATTTTGAATTGTAATTTTTATACTATGTAAATGATGTAAAATTAATAAATCTTTTTAATGGGTAACCAATTTTTTTTATCATATTAAGGTTTAGTAAATTTTTCATTAGTTTAGTTATTTTTGGGTTAGTATTAGAAAACATTAATATGAACCCAAGATATAATTCTGGATAATGTTAATATCCAAAAAATTTGGTTATTTATAGAGTGTATAGTTTGGTTTCCATAATATCCATGTGTTGATAAAAATAGGTTGATATAGGCTCTATTGTAGATAATCTTTAGGGTTATAACTTTTAAAATACATGTTTTTAATTAACTCAATTTCACTTACTGTATGAAAAAGAGGCTTAACATTAACCAGGTTTGTCAATCATAGTGGATTTGATTTAGTTAATTAAAATTATCTATATGAAACATTATGAAGGATTTGAATATATTTAGATTATAAAGACTTAGAAAAAATGACCACGTAAAACATAGATTGAAATTTAGAAATTAATAAGTTCCTTTATATATTTCATTAATTCCTTTTAAGTTAATAGTTTTCCTTTTTTAGGATTATTGAGTTCTTATTTTTTAATTATCATTTATTTTATAAAATTGATAGAAGAAGGATGAACCAAGTAAACAATTGGAATTGATAATATTTAAATCACATTATTATTGTGTAAATATATGGTATAGAATATGGAGTGAGAAATCTTGAGTTGATGCATAAATATATTTAACTTTTTAAGATTAAAACTGGAAACTAGTTGAATCCAAGATAAATGAAAAATATATTTTCATGAAATTTATGCTTAAAAAATGGAGGAATGATGATTCAATTTTCTAAATGCTAGGAATGTGGGAAAAGGTTCCTATAAAAAATTATCCATGGATCTAGAAAATGTTTTATATTTTGAAAAATATGGATTAGGGAAACTAATTAGAGAGAAAAATGAACAGTTCAGTTAACATGAAAAAGAAAAATAAATTTCATCATATAGTACCACTAATAGGTTGATTACTTAATTATGGGGAACTTTACATTTATCAAAGTCAATGAATTAATCTAAGGGATAACAAGGACGATAAGAATTAGTAACCATCTAGCCCAAGGGATTAAGGATGGGTTGATGCCCTGTCAATTACTAAGGTGGATCATCATAATTATGGTACACATTTCCTAAAATATAGATATATTTATGTCATATTAGTTTTTTTATTTAGCTAATATAATTGATATAATATGTTTTATAGGTACATAAAATTATCAACCCTATAATTTTAAATTGAATGCTCAATGAAAACTTTGAGTTGTATGAGTATTACATCCCATATTTAAGATTATAGGACAGTGATTTATGAAAAAAAATATTATTATTTATTTAGATGAATTTAATGTAATTTTGGAGATAAAAAATGTTTCTCCTCTATGAATTCCCACTACCCTGGACCATTGATTGTTTCCTAGACAATCAGACACCATACTACATTAGGTACAACACCCCATAATCTAGAATCTACCGGCTAGAATTAAGGTCATGTGAGGTTACATTTGAGATATTGTACCTTCATTACCTAAGTTCTCAATACAGTATAAATAAAATAATGTTAATACACAGTATTGAGAAATATCAAAACTTCTTAAATGTGTTGATATAATAAATATAATATCACATGTGATAAAAAATGAATGTGTTAGATATACCAAACCTAATATCCCATGGGTAGATCATACCTAATATGAAAAAAAGAATATAATAAACTGAGGATAACATCTTATCCTCAAATAGTTTTGAGTCATACCTGGACCCATTGTACAAATCTTACATATGAATCCAATAAATATGAATGATCATGACGCCATTCTGTAATCCTAAAACTTCAACATAGAATGATTTATTCTCGAGTATCAATTTTCCTCACAATCTCAACCATGTTGTATGTATAAACAAATATGTAACCCACAATGGAATCCCTAAATATAAGAAATTATAAATCAATGTTCGTCGAGGCGTAATAAAGACAACAAATATCAAATAAAACCAATAAACCATTTAAATTGAATATCATAAAAAAAATTCAATCTTAGGGGTATTATTCACCCTTGTAGTTATACATATATTCTTTTCTCATTTTATAGGTGCCTTTAAGAGAATCATAGGGACTGTGCCAAATAATCTCCTCTATTGGGTTATATATCCATCCACAGAAAAACAACCATCATTCTATTGGTAACATACCCTTCCTCAGGGCCTCAAAATCTACCCTATGGGTGTTCACCCAATTCCTTACCATCAAATTTGTGTCTACCTAGGGTCCATTTTCACCCTTTTTTATCCATCCTAACTACAACCACTTGGGGGGAATGTTCAACCTAGGTTCAACCAAAAAATCCACATCTAGTCTAGGTCCATGTACACCTTGGGTAAATCCATCACATCCATAAGGAAAAAATAAATTCCATTCATCTTATCAATATGTTTAAAAACAAAAATAATAATGGATCAAAAAAATTCTGTTATAAATAAATTCCAATGAAAATTATCCAAAACTATTTTGAAACCCATCCAAATTACATTTCAAAAATATCGATCGTAATAAAATTTAAAATAGCCATTTTTAAATACCAAACACTAAAATACCCAGCATATATCCTCAATAACATTTCACCTTTTTCAACTTCCAAATCAAGATAATATTTTAATTTTAAAATATAATTTATTCTTTGGTTTTGAAAAAACTCTTCGAAATACAATTTCTAAAATATATATTCTAAAATTATCACACATTTAATTAAATCCATACAACATTTCACTTCAAATAAAAAAACCGATTTACCTTTTCCTAATTTTAATTTCAAGAAAAAATATATACTATTATAAAATACATATTTTATAGGTTCCTCTTTCAATAAACAATTTAAAGGAAACAAACATTTAATTATAAAATTTCCAAGGTCATAGTTAATACCAGGGTGTTCCACTAAGAACTACCTTCCCATAAGGATCAAGGCATCACAAAGGAAGAAAAATATGGAAATTCCATTTTAAACAACTTAATTAGTTTATATGCTCATTATTCAATAAGCACTGAGAACTCCATCACATACACTTGGTAATATAAGAAATAATATTTGAAGTATTTAAGAATCATATACCTTTATGGAAAATTTTCTCATTTTACTCCATTAGTAGGAAATTATTTCATAGGCTCCCCATCCATCATCCATTCCCAAATGGTTCTCACCCAAACTTCCAAATATTAAATCACACCATCACATATTAAACGATTAGTTATAATAAATTATAATTATTTGTTAAGTAAACTCCAAAAGGCATATTACCAATGAAGTGACTAACATGGGGTCTCTCTAAATCAATACCATACTAAAACGCTCTCCAATTACCAATGGAATATATCTAAACACATTATGCGCCAAATCCCAAATAGGAAACACCATTTCAATGGTTAATTTTCAACCAAAACAAGATAATAATTATAAATTTCACCACATAACCATACGTTATAAAAACACTGAGAGATAACATACATGTGTAATCTAAGGATATCCACTTTGATATCCATATACAATCACCATGATACTTGGATAATTCCCCTGTTATTTGGTGGAATCAACACCAAAACCCCTAAATTAAGAACTCCAAATTTATAAAGGATGACTAAAAAGTAAAAATTGATCCATCAAATGATATTTAAATAATTAATCTTTGAATAGTGGATCTAGTACCACAAAAAAATTGAATGGTTTCTAAGGGGGATTGATGTTTGGACCCCATATCCATGATCCAAAAACTGAGGGAAAAGGAGGGAGGTTCCCCCTAAGAAAATGAGGTGGAAAATTTGTAAAATTTATAGAAAAAATAACCCCACCAGTTTTCCAACATAGGTCCATCGGTGAGTTGATGGCCCACTATCAGGCCAGTGCTTGGCCACTGGGTTGCTAATTAACCCAACAGAAGAACCTAGAGACCCTACAACCAAGCCTCCTTGGTCTATATTTTTAGGTTCCAAAACCCTTTGTTCCACCTTTCGATCCCCCAGGACATGTTTAAAAACAATGGTTTTATGTGATTGAATTCTTGAAATATTGATTTGATTCCAACATCAAAACCCTCCAAATCCACTATTTCAATAGTTTAAAATTCCTCTTGAATTAAAAATGATTATACAAATTTTAGGAATTAAAAAACTACCCACCACAACACTTATCATCCATAATAAGTCTCAGTGGTCATCTATATATATATATCCCAACATAAATTGGTCACTAACATATACCAATAGAATATTCTAATTCTCGAATTCTCTAAACTCATCCAAGGGACAACCCTCAATTAAAAACACCCTAACATCCCAAAATTTAGTCAATAATTTTCACCACTACAAAAACACAAACATAGTGCCTACCCAAGCCTGTCTATCTGAAAAAACCAAATGGGTTTTCATTTAAACACTAAAAAATGATATGGTTATTCCCATTATGTGCTTCAGCATACAACCAACAATTTTGATTCTCTAAAACCCCTCCTATCAGAAGTACCAATAAAAATACTTACCGATATTCCAACGAAATGATCGATGTGATCCCCAACTCATCGCATACCAACATCCATAATAAATATAGTTAAAATTAATTTCCCATCCTCATTGTTAGACTCCAAACTAGAATTGGAACATAACCATCCTCCATGAATAATTGAAGAACATACTAGGTTTTCCTTGAAAACCTCATATTTATTTATTAAATGCATAATTAATCTCCAAAAAGACATGTAAGATGTGGTTTATATATTAATTCATTAAAATCAATATGAAATAACAAGTTGAATACTTCTCCAACATGCCATTTTGAATCCTGTTATCTCTTAATATCAACGTGTCAGGAATTTACCCGGTTGGGATACCTTTAGGCCTAGATGCATCCAATGATCACCTGAGCATTCTCAATGGAGTAATCACACAACTCTTAGTGAGGTTATGTAGTCTGGTCCTAAAAAATTCAAAATCAATATTGTGTCTTTTTTGTACACACTAACACCTCTTCCCCATGTACCCTCAAATCAATTTAATTCCTCTATATTCCCAAATCCAATGCTCAGTCTCAATCCACCATCACATCTAATTTACAATTTGGAATCTCATAAGGAATCCAAGTATGCATCACATATTTTTACACTATCCCCATTAGGTAACAATGAAAAATCCATGGTTAGTTCCACATTCTTGTTTCCCTTCAGTCATAAGGGTCATATTCCCATGACTGATACATTAATCAAATCTATAAGAGTTTTATTTTATTCAATTTACTTTAGTGATTTTCATATACCGCATCACACACTTAATTTATCACTGAAATAAATGATGCGTTTTTGACATATAACTATAACATGGGTGATAGTACATAAATCAACTAATATCCATTATTGTAAATCATGAATGGAACCAATGGTATTCATAGATATTCAAAAAATTACACGGATTTCTCCCCCCAACGGTCGATGGAGCTCTCCCCACCATATGGATTCACTTATAATTCTCCTTGAGAACAACCGTCATGATTCCAACATTATAGATATGTGTATTTATTATACATTATTTCCATTAAAATAATCAACCTATGAAACCTCCATCTGGTTTAAACCCGATAGGTTATGCCACCACACTATGATCCCAATATGACATCACCTCTCGAGGAAGGGACATATCAAAACTGATTCAAAGTCCTCTAACCTCCTAGCCAGAAAGTGTCTCATAAACTCTCTGTCACCATGTTTCAAGAGGTACTCAACAACCGATACCTTCAATAGCCCCACGATTCTCGGATAAGTAGTCATAAACTAATGTTCAAGGCAGCTCTACCACCACTGCATTGCTCGACCTCCACTGATACTTGAAATATTTTCAATGAAAATGAAGCTGTATTTTTTTAACAATATAATACCAAATAGGCCCCACATACAACTCAAGAACACCAACCTGATCCATAAAAAATAATGGGAGCCTATTTCTGACCCACTCTATCACATAACCCAAGAGTATCATACCTCTACAATAGACACCTACCACCTAAATCTAACAAAATACTTTATCATGTATGTTTCTTTTTGAACATCTACAAACCAAATGAAAGATCAAGTGAGTCAGGAATTACCTATTCTAGGTTCACACAAAAAATCAGGTTTCTAACCATTTTGTATGGACCATTAGTCTCATTGGAAACAATGACACATCAACTCTTCAATCCAACATACTGGACGGATCACATTAGTCATGTATAATAACACTACTATCGATCATCTCAAGTGTTGTTCATAAATTAAAGTTGTATAACCATCCTCCATTAACCCTAGACCCATCTTTATAGGGTTAGCAATTAATTTGTTTCATGAAGGTTCTATAATAGCAAGGTCAGGTATCCAAACAATACTACCCCTTAAAAACCTGCCTTTAAATAGATACACAATAACACAAGTGTATCCCCTAGAAAAGACCAATGTATAAACCCTGTCCCTACCAAAACATCGATTTGAACCTTCCATGCATCTATTCGACAAGACAAAAAATCTACCCATTCCTCCCACATCCAAAACAACCACATCACTCGGTTAACCCCTCTTGTGTTGACACTCAATTACCAAACTTACTGAATCAACACCACAATCTCAAGTCACATAATAAATATCATTGGCCACTCATTACTCCCCCATTGGATATATAAGATAGAAGACACTTCTCATGAGTAACACTCTTACCCCTATTCCAAAACATGTTGTGTCTAACACACCGAGGAAAACTATGCACTTTAGGTCCCATAAAACCATAGTCACACCTATAATCATTGGGACTATGATCCAAGACACTCTTTATGGGGTCCAACACATCTCGTAAGGGTTATAATCTTACAAGGTTCCTAGGAAAAGATGATACAAGGTCACATCTCACAACCTCAAGGTCATAACCCCGCTAAATCCACAACTAGAATCATCCATTTATAAATCACAACCATACCCATCATGGTATCATAACCCATACCATGGGATTCCCCACCTGGGATCTCCCTCTATCCCCAAACATCCCATATAAAGGGTCAATAATAAAAATAAGGGATACCAATCACCATGATCCCTAAAGGTGTTATCATTTCAAAATTCACCTTAATTATGCTTCACCATTTAAACCCAATGTTTCACATTTTTAAAGAACTCATTTAATTTTTTTCATCAAGATTCCATGCTTTAACCATTCAAAATTTATTTGGATATCATGTTCCAAGTTTGGTTAGATAAAATTCTATTCACATGTTCTAATGGAAAAATCCTCATAAGATGCTTACAAGAACGTCATTTAAGAAATACCATCACATTATAATTCATATATACAATCCAATTACCTAGAATTCACCTAAGATGTTTTTTAAGTTGAATTTCCCCAAAAATTTATATGTTAAAAAAACATAAGAATGATTGAGGATGCATTAAATAAATAACACCTCTTAATTATTTAAAACCATAGGTAGATATAAATTAACATACACATAACACATAGATTGAAAATAAAACACCCACACATGGTAATCCAATAAAATAATCAATGATACATAACCTGGGAACGACATATAAATATTATTTGAAAATCATGATTCCTGAATGCACACACCCTCTTGTCATGCTATCTTAGAGAAATAATATCTTATATTAATAAAATCACACTCAAATGAACTGCTAAAGGTGGTAATCCATTAATTGTAATAGTGAAATTGAGAACAACAAATCAATTCCATGGAGACTTGGATTTTACACAATATGAGGGGCTGAATCACACAAGAATGATCTCAATACCAAGATCTGTGAACCTTAGTGTCTCCTTTCTACAAAACCCCATATATTAAGACAATAAAAATAGAAACCTCTTATACCACATTGTGATGTACCTCCATCTCTGTCCACTGACTGGTGCTCAGACTAGTGCTTTCAACAGTACTGTAGGCATGCCTCCCTGTATGTTAAATGTTACCAACTAGTGGCAAGGGCCCATGAGGTAATACTGGGGAGGCAATTCACTTATTAACATAGTATGAAAAATAGTATAAATAATATAAATTAGGAAAAAGTGTGACAAACCTCAAATCAAGGTAATGTGTAGATAAACTAAATATAACACCGCATGTGATAACAATTGATTATTTTATATATAATAATCTGGATCCCCTGTGTGTGGATCAAACATAAAATAGTATAAAAGGGTGTAAATAAACTATGTCTATCAACCTATCCCCCAAAAGTTTTGAGTCATGTCTAGTACCATCATCCAACTCTAACCTAGGAATCAAATCAACAAGAAACAACATAAACCCTATCCCTTGACATAAACCTCCAACCAAGAATGATGTTTTATTAGCACCCAAGGGCTATAGCGAAATGATATGGGTGTTAGTATAACTCATTAAGACACTAATAATAGTGTCCCAAAAATATAACTAGTTTGTAATCAAAGTGCATGTAGTTGTTTTCAATGTAAATAATATCAAATATAATCATTCAAAAATAAATATTAAAATCATAATCAAATATTGAACCTAGGGGATAGATTCACCTCACAAATAATACATTCCTATATCTTCCAATGTTGGGGTGTCTTTAATAATGTTGGTATGATCGTGTGAAACCATCTCCAACTAAGGATAATATTCCCATATCTAGATAATTAGCCTATACGTAGGGGGTAATATAACCTTACTAAAAGCCCCAATATCCACCCATATTGGTGAGTGCATTCATCTTGGGATTAACGATCATAATTGTGTCCACACAAGGTCCATTTTCACCTTGAGATTATGCATCAAAACTATAGACACCCAAGGAACATGTTTACATCTGTTTTAACCATCACAAACATGTCCTCCTAGGGTCCTTGTTCACATTGGGTTTAACCATTAGAACCATAGGTTACAAAATACATACAATTATCCATATCGATAAATAAAAAAATACTAGATAATTTATAATTTAACATTTTAGTTTTGAAATCCATTCTAATTACCATTACATGGAAGTATTTAAAAAACATTCCCATATTCATTTCTAAAATAATGATTCAAAAACCCTTTCAAATACATATTTTCAATTACCAAAAAAACTACGCAACATATGTCTCAAATACCATTTCTTCTTTTTAAATTTCAAAATTGATCCAATCTACCAGTTGATAAATATTGTTTAATGTACCATTCAAAACTAGCATTTAAAAATACTATTTTTAAATTACCATTTCCAATATTCTAACACATTCCATAAAATTTATACTTAATCCCATTAAATTAAACAAAACTAACCTACCTTTTCTACAGATTTTTTTAAAATATATCTTATTTTTCTATTCTAAAATCCATGTTTTATAAGAACCATTTTAAAAATACCATTTCAAATAAAAACCCCATTGAACTCGGTAATTTAAAAGGAAAAATTCAATAATGTTGTTCCATAAGGAACCCTCATCCCATAATGGGCTAGGAATGGAAAAGGATTAAAACTAAAGAAATTAAAAAGTAAAACACTTAATTAGTTTATATGTTCACCACTCAAAAACTTGTGATACTGATATTACGTGAACATAGAAACAAAATAAAGGATATGAGAAATATTTAGGGACTACCTGCCGTTAAGGAATCTTTCATTATTTAATTTTATTGGATAGAAATTACCACTTGGTATCTCCAACCTTTCTTAAACCCAAAAAGTCTTCTCCTACACTTTCATCTCCTCACTCATAGCCCAAAAAATCAAAAATTTATTATAATAATTTATAAATAAATGTCAACTAATCTCTAATATTTATAAATAAGGAAGCACTTACGATTTTCTCTCGCTTCATCCAAACCATGACCAAATGATCAGTAATTATCCATGGCATACATACCGTCACATTATGGTCCAAATCACTATAAGTAAACTCAATTATATTATTCATTTAAAACAAAAAACAATAAAAAATCATTAAATTAACTATACCACCATACATTAACGAAACACTAAGCGACAGTATAGGTATGTCCTCTTGGGATCTCCAATATGAATGAAAATGAAATTTCTATGATACTTGGATGATTCCACCATTATTTTAAGGAATAGGCACTTAATCCCCTAAATGATGATCTCTAAATTATAGAGGGTGTAATAAAGGAAAATTGTAGTCATAGGAGGTGATAAAACACATTTAATTATCGAATAATGGATCCATAACCCCTCCAAATTGAAGGGTTTCTATTGTGGGGGAGGGGTTCAGACCCCCTGGATATACACTATCAGTAGAGGGAATGTAAGGGTGGTTCCATCTAAGAAAACAATGGGAAATTTGGTAAATATTTCCCTACCCCACACATGTTGCACGGTCTAGGTACAATGGTAATCTGATGGCCTACCGATTATCCTATGGTTGAAAGCTTCAACCAACCTACAACTCATCCACACCAGGTTACCTTTGTAACTTTATAAACCCTATAAGACACATCTAGATCTCTCATTACATCTTTAATACAATTTTTTTTCCTTTTATAACTATCATAATTTTTTATGACTCACGGTTCAAAATCCAACCCTCCTACTATTTCTAAAGCTTAAAAACTCCTATTAAATTCCAAATTCCCATACAGATGTGGGACATTACATCTTCATATAATTCATACTAGTTACATGAATAGGGAAATCACATTCCATATTTCAAATAAACCTATAATCAATACAACAGTGACACAATTACTGTGAATTCATTAGGAAAATGAATACCATTATATGGGTCTTAATACCCATTCCTGATAGTTATTTCCAGAAATTATTGGGGAATAGTTGAGTTTCATAGACTCACCCAATTTAGTATGTTAGACACCTCATTATAAATTATACCTTTAGTAAGGAACAATTTAAAAATACCCTTATAAATTATTATTAGTGATTTTAATTTAAATTGTGTTGACATAATTTATTTAAGGGTGATAAAATAGAAACACCTTGATTTTGGTAAATGTTTTTAAAAAATTAAAATTTAATACGAAAATAAAAAATTCATTTCTAAAATAAAATTAGCCACAAATTTATTTACATATATATTAGATATGTTTTTTTTCTTATGTATATATATTTCATAAATTATGGATTTATATAGATTAAATTGTTTTTAGGATAGAGGAAAGGTCACATGTTAGGCAATATCCAGTCTTATCCAGAAAGGCAATGAGTCTCAAACCTATGGATGAAGGGTTGAAGGGTCACAACACCTACCTCTTGCCTATGTGTTTCCATACTTACCTCTTTAATTATCTATATATAAAAAAGTACTAATTTTAAAATATTCATGTTTATTTTTTACATGTATACTTTATTTTATGACTACATTACTTTTATTAATTTTTTTACATTATATAATCAAGTTAATTTATACAATTTAATTTTATATTTTACATAGTTTGATATATATTTTCATAGCCACATAATCATAACATATTTAAATTAATTCCATATAAAATTTTATATGAAACATATGATTAATGGTTAAATATAATTTCACACAAAAATAATATCTTATCATGCATTTTAAACTTTCATTATAGTTCATTTAATTTCAAAACGGTTTTACCATTTCTTATGCTCATGTTTTATTACTCTAAAAATATCTCTTTAACACCTAATGAATCATGGTTCATAATAAAATAAAAATAAAAAATATTTGAAATCCACTTCATCAAATCTATAGTTATTTATTATCATAATGTGATTATAAAATTTTTACAGTGTAATTTTAAAATGGTAAAATCGGCATTAAAATACAATTCCAATCATTGAGTATAATATTTATTATACAAAAACTGTTCTCTTATCTATGTATTTAAAAAAAATTAAAAAAGAAACAAAATCTTATAAAAAATATAATATTTTAAAATTTTAACTAATTAAGTATCAACCATTTAAAAATTACATGAAAATAGATTTATAAATGTAACCACTCATAAAAAAAGAAATAATTTTACTTCTTACTAATTATTTTTTCAATGTATTTTACAATTTAATTTAAAACTTAATTTCCTATATTTTATAATATTAATTTGATAAAATGGGCATCATATTCCAGTCACCATTTCAAAATATTAGTTTAATTTTTATCATTTTTCTAAAATGGTTAACTTTATATGAATAGTCAGAAATAAAGTTTTGTAATTATCATTACATTTATGACATCAACATGACATAATAATGACATAAATATTTATCAACCCATTTTATAAAAATAATATGAATCTAATATATTGATATAAATAATTTGAAAATATTCTTTTCATTTATAAATCTATGATTTACAACCTAAAACACAATTAGTATTTTATTTTAATAAAATAAATACTTTTGATCATTTTATTCATTTAATAAATTTCAATGATACATTCAGTTTTGGATGGTTTATAAAGTCAAAACATTATTTTTTTTATTCATAAACCATTAAATTTTATGATAATAATTAGTATACATTTTTCTGTAAATTAATTTTTATTCTTAAAAATACATTTTGCAAAAAAATTAATTTTTCTTTTTCTCTTTAAATATATTATATTTAGTTTTTAACAACATTATGAATTGAATATTATAAAATTTATTTCATATTTTTGATTATCATGATCATTATTAGATTAAAATATTATCTATGTTTTTTATTATATAGTAGGGGTTCAAAGGGTTATATTAGAGTAAACCTAATAGATATGTCCACAATTACAACTAAAGCATGAATTAATTATATTGGTTGAGTGGATTAAGACCATAAATTACCCATAATTGAAATTTACTAAATTGGATCCACTTTACATGATAATGAAATTTATTATATTTATGTTTTCAAAATATTGACAAGAGGGTCACTCCCTCTACTTATAGAAGGATCCTAAAAAATCCATCAAATAACCCTAAAAATATTAATTCACCTCTTTAATATACATCATTTCATAACCAAATAATTCTATACTTAATTATTAATCTTCTAGTTACTAGATATATATACGATATATTTTCAATCAATAAGTATTTAAAGTGAAACTAAATTCTTCATACATAAGTGTTTTCTCCTCTCTTATAATTCTTCTATTTTTTTTCTTATGTATATTTTCAAATATTAATTTTTTATATATGATCATTTATTTTAAATATCAGTTATTCTATAAATGTAATATTGAAGTTATTAAATAAAATGATTTTTTTGATTCAATCATTATAACAAGCTTTTATGTGGGTTGATTTAACCAACTACTCGAATTGTGCTATAATGATTATATCATAAATGATTAATAAATATTTAATAATAGTAATATAACATAATATTAACCAATTTATTTTTTCCCATAATTATGGGATGATTATTCCATAAAAAAATCATTCCATAATCATACTTATTCAATTAATTCATGCATGTTCATGGTTTTGATGGTTTAACTACCTATATTAATGATTCAATGAATATTCATAATGGATGTATTTATAAAGATAAATTTCTGAATGATATTATATTAATAAAATGTTTTTTGGAAGGGTAATATTATTATTTAATATCAATCAGAAAAACAACCTTATGTACAATAATTATTTCAGAAACAAACATTTTTTAAATGTTTACTCTGTAATCCATAACTCAAACATGCATATAATGATCATATAACATCCTAAACCATTATGGAACTTCTATTTCTAGTACCCTATAAATTATGGGGAGGAATAAATTAAAAAAAATGTTGTCAAAATTGCAACTATTAAACAAAAACTTACATAGAATAATTAAGACCATGAAATACAACTATCTCAGATTAACTAAAAACAATTAAAAAATATACAATTAATAAACCTAAAATATTATTAAAAAAAGAAATAAATTTTAATTAGGTTCTGGAATATATTATTCATGTGTTAATGGATGTTATATTGGAATATTGAAGGTATTTGACCAGGTGAGAATTCAATGTAAAGGTTTTGATTGACTTAATTTATTTTCATTGATTCGTAAACTACTTTCATTGACTAAGATCTGATAATTTTATTTTAATATTAAATTTCTCAATTATATTATATTTTTGACTCTTGATCTTGATATTGTAGATTTTCTCATCAAAATATTCCTCTTTGACCATTTTCCTCTTTCCTAGAAATGTTTTATTATTAAGAATAACCATTTTTAATGGAAGGTTTTCTTCCATGTGTATATTTGTTCCCTGTAATTTTTATCCTTTAAAATTTTTAAATCTGAATATGTACTCTTCTATTGATCTTAATAATCTATATATCACTTTTTAAAATAAATCATAATTACTATTTTAAATAATGTGGCTTATGATAATTGTATTTTGAAATATTAATGAAATTTATTTTTGTTTCTTGGATTTTTTCCTCCCACTTAAAATTTATTATCTAGACAATTATTCATTTTCATTTTTATATTAATAAATATAATTTTAGTATAAAAATATTATAACTCTTATATTTTCATTAAAAAAATTATTTTTGAGAGTTACATGTAATTTTTTCACATATGAAAACATTAAATGAAATTGAGAAAACATTTATATATAACTTATATTTTCTTCTATGTGATCTATCCCATATGGATAAATGTTATTTATCACCATATAAATTCTCATATAGAGTACAATTTTTGGGTTATTGGATTTTGGATTCATCCACTCAAATTATTATTGTTCTTTTAATTTTATAATAGTTTGAAATGTTATGAAACCCATTTTATTTACATGGGTTCTTTAGTATATGAGGAATTATTATTATCATGTGTCATGAATATGTACAGATAATTATGGATGAGTCCTTATATAGAATTCTATTTCATAGGATAATGTTTAATAACAAATTTTATAAATAAAGGCATGGTAATGATATTTTCTAACACATTTTTGGAGTGTGGACCTAATTAGGTATGTTCAAAAAGCATGGGAATGACTGGTTAGGATCATAATATTTTATTATAAAAATATTTAGGCCACATATCTAATATGTTACTCATTTAAAGGATATATAATATTTACATGTTATTTTATGCTCTCATGTTATTTTTATTTGGATTATAACTATTTTCGTGTTTTTAAAATACTTGGTATGTGTATTATGCTTCCTTATTGATTCTTTTAACTCACTCCATTATCTGTGATGTAATATCAAGGATTACTATTATCAATTGTGATTCAAATTTCCTTTTAAATATATATTTCACATATGATCCATTTTTCTCATATGTTTGTGATGTTACTCATTGAGGATTATTGATAGTTTTCCAATACTGAAGATTTAAGAACACATATTTTTTGTTTTCTATAATCTATGAAATAATATATTGGATTATAATTATAATTAAGTCTTATATAGAGTATATTATGAATGATTTTTAAATAAAAATGTCAAATATTTAATAATATATCTATTACTCAATGTCACTAATCCATCATTTATTTGTATTATGATAATATTTATGAGATTTAAAATTTAACATGTGGAAATGGGGTAAACTATATATATTTTTAGCTTGTATTGCCTCAAGGATCTAAACTTGGACCCCACTTAGTGGATTTATTTAGAAAACCAATTCCCAAGGACTTTTCTTGATTCCCAAGAACTAGCTTCTAACCCATGGGTATCACGAATGTCATTGATCTATTGTAGAAAACCGATAGTTTTTAAAGGTCAATGGTAGCCTGGGTTGGTCCATGAAATTTTATGAGTTACACCCATAATATAATTTTTTAAATGAAATAACTTTCCTAAAGTGAAATATAAAAGAAATGATATTTTGATTCATGTAATGAAACTGAAGTCATATAATCAATTCCTGAATATAGAACCATTTCGTGAGGTTTTTTCAAGATCAATAACACACCAATGACTTTTTTATGAAATTAGAGCTTCTCATAGTGAAAATTAATTATCATTCCATGAATAATTGTTCATTTGAAATGCATGCTACCTCAGAATAAAATATATTTTTATGTTTTATTTCTTTTGAAGAAGAAAAAATATCAATCATGTTATAATATTAAATGAAGATATATTAGAAAATTATTTTAGGAAATTGAAATATTGAAATATATATCAGTTTAAATGATTATATTTCCATTCAACAATAATTTTGAGAGAAAATAATTCTGTTAGGAATAATTTCTTCTAATAATTACTTGATATTGTTGGATTATTGAGGTGTTGTGATAGAATATCTTATTAAGATTGAGTTGAAGAATAAGGTGGAATTTCCTATATTATTTCAAATAAAATTATAATTATTGAATAACTTTTAATTTATGAATAAGATCTAAATATGGTGTTGTTGTATTTTATTGAGAATAATAAAACTCTATTTGAGTTAGTTTATAACTGTCTATTGGAGACTAGTTGTTCCAGTATAAAAATCAACACTATTATTAACAATATACTAAATATCAATAAAGAGAATGATTCTATTAAGAAATAATATTTTGTAAGTGGAAGATACCTTCCCAAACGTAGTGTGCGTTCTAAAGTAGATAATATGTTCACATTCCTTGATAATCAAAGAAATATTAATATATATTTCTTGTGTCTTAGGAGGAGGAGAATATAACCAGGAGTACATTCCAACATTGTGGTTGAACCTTGTAAAAACCATTAATGTTTATTGTATCTTATTTAATACGCATATTTTATGTTTTATGTGTATTAAGATAACATAAATAGATACATAACTCTTAAATAAGTAAGTGTTTAAAATATTGATAGGTGTATTAAAAGATAAAATATCATTCATTAAATAGGTCATGCCTAATCAACCCCCCCCCCCCAATCATTAGATTTCATGGTCCATATCAACTTTCAAGCGATATCGGGGATACTCTCATTTCCTTCTTATTTGATCAATAATTAATCCCAAATTTTATTTTTTGGTATATATGAATTAATTATTTGAAAAAAATTCATAGGTTCTCGAGATGGAAAACATAATCCCCATTCCTATTAAAGACAAAATAGAGGTCTTAATAAGAACCCTAAATAATATGAATAAAAATAAACCATGAAATTGGGAAAGATGTCGAAAGAAAAGTATTATGCACCACCAAGGGAATTTATCTAGTAAATATTTTGATTATAATCCTCTAGATGAAACAATCTATATGTATGAATATAATTAGTAAGGTGAGTCTATTAAAATATTTTACAAAAACTGCTGTAAATTTAAGGATTAACTAAATGATGTTCCTCCTTTAAGATTTCACTTATATTTTTTGGCACATTGTGGGAATAATTGGTGAAAAGACATAACTAGATTTTGAAAAAGGATGAGATAGAGAATACTTTTTTTTGAAAAGATATAAATGTAAAACATTTTAAAAATAAATTGAATCAAAAGAATAATTTCTTTTATAATTTAATTAAAACATTTCAATGATTAAATAAGATTAGTAAAGAAAAGTTTATGAGAAATTTTTTATTATAATTTTTTATTAATAGAGGTTACACGATTTGTAAGATTCCAAAAAATATATTTTAAATATAGAGGATACCTAATTAGATATTAATTACATAACTTTAAGAAACATGGATTAAAACCATTAAGATCATATTGAGAAGATGATGGGAGAATCAGAAGATATTTTTATATCATTTGGGGATCAAAAGAATTCCCAAAACATGATGTTTCTTTAACATGATCTAAAATTGTGAAATCTGACATCAACACAATTTGGAACATCCAAATCATTTGAGAAGAAAAGTGTTGTGAAAAAATTCTCTAAAAGTATTTTTGATTATAAAAATTCTAATATTGGTCGAAATAATATCATTGTGTTGTCCAATAATTTATCTACTTCACTCTATTTTTAAAATTTAACTATTATCTTCGATATATCTATTTACACTATCTAATTTTTTCATGAAGTAATGATTTAAAATCAAAATATAGACAAAAACGGGTGAAAATACTTTAAAAACTACACCACCACTGAAATGGTAGATGTCTTAATATCCTAGAGGATAATATTTCCATGAAAATACTTAAATTATGGTGTTTCAAAACAAATATTTAATGGTTTAACATATTGGTCGATTGAAACTAAATCGAAAATGATGAAATTTTGTCAGATATTATTGATTTTTTGGAAGATGTGTACCCAATTATTTTGAATATTTAAACAATATGTCATCATATTAAAGTTACCAAATTCCTAAATTATGGGGATCATACCAAAAAATATTTTTTTTAAAGAAGAAGTTATGAAAAAGGATAAATATTTTCACACTGAATATATATGAATGTTTTGAAAACATATAATGAATTTCTAATATATGTGGAGATTTTTATGATGAGTGATTGGAAAAACCTACCAATCAAAATTATTATGTTATTGAGAAGATAGAACTATAATAATATAGGTTTTTTAAAATGTAATATTAATCTTCTTTAGGGTAAACATTGAACAAAATATGATAAAAGTACATAAAATATGAAAAATCAAATGGGTTGCTAACCAAAGTGGTTATGATTTTACAATAATATAAGATTTCACACAATGGACAATGGAAAATTAGACATAGAGATTAGTGTAGAAATTCGATTTTGAAATCAATGAATGAATTGATCTAGTAACAAAATGGATTGATTTATTTGGTATAAGATATCCTAGAAGAAGAGAATGATACCATTCCTAAAACTGGAAACAAAAAAATGGGAATAAATCATACGGAAAATTTAATAAGGCTAACATTATGAAAAAAATTGTTACTAAATATTTTTCTAAATAGATTACAATTATTTATATATATGTAGAAATTACAATCAAGCTACAACGATTAAGATAAATACGTTATTCCACTTGGTAAAGAACATAAATTTCAAAATTTGTTATTTAAAAATGATGACCAATAAGTTCTTAAAAATATGGGTTATAGGAGAAAAGAATATGTTCATATCATAAGAACTTTACGGTACTCTTACTCACATAAAAATAAATGATAAATAATGAAGAGCTAGCACTAGGAGATGCATGTTCTTTGTGTGATCATGTTTAAAAGATGCATACACATAAGGTTAATGTTAATAAAAGAATTAATTCCATAGTTACCTAAAAATTTAAGACTCTAGAAAATCATGTTGGAAAATATAAAAAAGATATTTCACAATTTTAGAGAAACATAAGTAAGATTCACTCAAAAAAGAGTAACACTCTTGAGATATCGGGTTTAGAGAATTTGTATCCCATTCCAGCTTTTGTTTCAAATTAAATACCCATTACAAGTAGAGCTTCCCCAAAGATAAAAACTATCATAGAGTAATCAATTTTGGAAGGGGTCAATCTCATCAGAATATCCCCATCATGGATCTTAATCATCTTAGCTTCATCATATCCATTTTTTGGTTGTTTTAAACCTATATCCATCATAGATATTCTATAGCAACTTAATATGTCATATCTCCTTGTAATGTCCCAAATTTTCCATGTAAAATTTTTGAAATATTAATTGGGATTATTTGGGGATCAGGAACTGAGACAGAATTTTATATTGTGTCCCAACATGCCTAAAATAAAATTTTAAATTATTATTATGTTTTTTTAAAACATCGTGCCTGCTCAGTTTTTGTAACTTTTAAACAAGTGCTCAAATTTGAAATTTGAGGGCACCACTGTGTTCAGAGCAGTGAGTTTTTTTTTAGGCTTCACATAAAGTCGACTAGTGTGGGTTGACTACAGAAAATAATTTTCAGACATTTTAATGAAGAATAAAAATAAAATTAAAAAGTTTATTTTATTTTTCTTTTATCATTTCATGCTAACGTAGCAATGGTTCGATGTAATGAAAAATCAACTATTTCCTTTCATAAATGAAATAGTGTGGATACACTATTTATAAGAGAAATATTAATGTATAAAAATGTTAATTCTTTTACTCCATTAATCAGGGTCATGGAAGGGCAATAGAATTCATAACATTGGATAATTTCCCTGGAGCCCAGAAGTTTACCTAAGGAAGGAAAATAAATAACTCTCATCAGCGATGAGGAATGAGAAATATCGACGAATGACAGATCGAGCACGTTTGGGGAGAGATCGCCATCAATGATGTTTTATCTCCACCAACTGATCATCTTTCCAGGTATGGGTTTCATGTTCTTTCTGATTTCTTTCCACATTCTTGTTTCTAATTACTAACATGGACCAACCCCACGAATAGGTTGATCCTTGGTTCCATTGTTCTTATGGGATGGTTAAAAATGATTTCTTAAAAGGGATACATATTATTAAATATTCTTTTATTCCACTTTGACAATTTTCCTGATGTGAAGAGACCAAGGCCATCACAAAAAACGACACAACCCATTATAAGGGTGTTCTTGTGCTTATCTCTCATCCATGTTCTTACGTTCTTTTCCAACAGACCCATGTGGTCGCATTAGGATTTTCAAGAAGGTTCCTAACATGAACAAACCCCTAGAGTGATTACAAGATTATCTGGATCCCATAGATGTTAAGAACAAAACCTGAGGGTTGTAAGAGTTCTTCCATTTTGAAAAAAACCGAGCACTGGAGTGCGACTGGCAACCCGTAAAAAGAGGGCCAGTAGTGGTAGTGGCGGCAGTGGTGAGAGGCGGCACAACCACTCAAAAGTAGACAACTGTCGACTCTATAGACTGTGCTGGAGGATACCACAACTCGGTTTCCAAGGATGGTGTATAGGGACACCGAAGGGCTTTGACAGAATGCTGTAGGAGGCCGCATCACAAAGAAAATGACTGCGGTCCAACAGGGTGGTGGTGGGACCTCACAACAACTACTGCGGGGTGGTTCACTCAGTGGATGGCCACGTTGAATGCGGTGGTCGGCCACAATGAGCAGGTAGGTATGCAACAACCACCACGTTCTTGGTGAACTAACATGCCTAATTCAGCGGGCTGGGTTGGAGCCATCAGACCGAGCCAGTAGCAGGCCAGGCCCAGCCGGGGTGGGCATGGTCGACCCGGAAGGTCGGGACAGGTCGGACTAGACATGGACCCCATTATCCCCATTTTACATAAATGCCCATAACTCTGAAAATGTGTGTTAATTTGATGAGTCATTTCCTGTGTTGGTACCCCTGCTATGAGGCAGTCCTTTTGAGATTCTGTATGTGTGTTTCAGTGGAAGTTGGTATATGGTCAATTGGTTCAAGGAGTAGGTTCTCCCAAAACAAGTCTGCTATGGACATAATCTTATGGCTAGTTGTGACTTAGAAGTTATGTCATTACCTAGACTACGTGTCTTACCCAGACTATGTACCTTATCTAGACTCTAGGTCTTAATAAGAATGAGTCGGTAGTCACATGTCCCATCAGGGTGCATGTCCTCTAGTCTTTGACAACACTCCATGTGTTACCTACACTCTATTTGTTATCAATGCTCTGTGTGTTATTTACACTCTGTGTGTTACCTACACTCTGTGTGTTACCTACACTCCATGTGTTACTGACACTCCATGGGTTACCTATGCTTCGTGTGTTACCAACACTCTTCTTGTTATTTCTTGAGGGTATTGTAGATTCTTATAATAATCTTGTTGGCATACCATAGACCAATACGTGGTGCGTGGTGACTCTAGTGACTCTCTTGAATATAACTCTTTAAGGAAACAATTCGTGTGCCTTTTTTGTATTCTACTTTGTGTATTTATTAGTGATCTCCTTTTTGGTACACTTTGGGTGATTTCTTGTAGTTTACTTTATGTAATAACATTGTGGTTTTAGATCCCTACAGAGTATTTTTTTACTCACCCCTACATATGCTTCACCCACACATGTCATGTATTATATAGATGATTGATAGATTTGATGTATTCCTTGTTGGGACGGATAAAGGGGTGATTCAGGGTGATTCAGCAGTCATGGTATGCTTCAACGACATTCAGAAATCTTACTATACCTACCCTTCAAGAAGGGTTTTTGGCAGATGAGTTCCAGGAGCTTGTAGTTTTCTATTTTAGCTGGGCTTGTATTCTGGCCTATTTACTTTTTATTTTTTAATGTTACTCTCAATGGTTGTCTTAGTGGGTTTCATATCGTTTACTCAGTGTTTTTAGTTTCATAACATTTCTTGGGGACAGGTTCGTGTGTGAATTTTTATAGGAAAATGGCTCCTATTTGTGGGAAATTCCTACTCAGTGCTAGTCGCTTGCCCCTGGCCTGTGGGAAGCGGTCTTGGGGTAGTCACGGCATAAGATCTGAGGGATGGTTTATGATAGAGTGGTATCATAGGGCAGTCAATTTTACTTTCATTTTTGGGTAATAGTGTTAAGTGTTTCGAGTTCGGCTTTTTGGTCAGGGAACCCAGTGTTGATGCGGTGACTGACATATCCATACACCAGGACCTTGAATTCTACTTTCCGACTCGGTATATGAAAACAATAGTTGAATGGAAAATTAATGGTTCATACATCATATAGGAATTTAGTGTGTTCTCATTTCCTTCTTGATCCATAGTCATCTCACTAAGTATACTAAATTTACGGTGGTACATCTGGTTCTATTACAAAATTCTTCCACACAGCAAGCCAACCAGGATTTCGGGGCATGACCATGAGGATAGTCCATCAAGTGATGAGGCAACAGTGTAGGGTATACTTCCATAGATATTAACTCCTAGTGGTGTACTAGTGATACCACCACCGAGAGAGTAGTAGTTCATATCGAGGTTACCTATAGAGGATTTACGTAGGCTCAGCAATTTTCATGAGTTCCAGAGATAGAAACCTCCCAGGTTATGTGGTGATATGGATCCTTAGGTATATATGGATAGGTTGGAGGTAGTTACCTAAGTATTCCACTTAGTGTGGCCACCTACGGACCAGATGGCAGTCCTAGCCACGAGCCTTCTTCAGGTCTCCGCGGGGATATGGTGGAGTCAGATGACATAGAAACATGAGGAGGTGACACTATCCTATACATAATTTGAGAAAATCTTTACGGAGGAGTTCTTTCCAGTGATGTTATTCTCTATTCTTATACAGGAGTTACTGCACCTACAGTAGGGAAGCAAATCAGTAGTAGAGTACTCAGAGAGATTCATGGATCTTTCTTGCTACTCTACATACATGGTGTGAGACCCATTCTTTAAGGCTCATACCTTCATTTAGGGAGTATGACTGATGATCAGGGCATCGATTATATCCCTTAGAATCCCTGTGCTTTCTAGGTTTCAGAAGCAAGCTCTACTGCTAGAGAGAATTCTTATAGAGTAGGCACCGACAGTGGGAGCTACCACTGGGTGGCAGGTGGCAGAGTCTTCGGCAGCGGGTAGTCGGCATATGATATAGGCACCCAAGTGGATCAAGTACTCCAAGGGATGACCCAAGATATGGGATCAGAATTATGAGCCTTCCAGGGCAGAGTGAGTCAACTAAAGGACACACTATGCTAATCGGGCAGTCGGGGGCATCTGTCTAGAGATTGCTCGACCCGTTGTACGACCGACCAGGAGACGGTCGAGGGACCGCAATGGCAGTGGTAGATATTGGTACAGGGTGTTCCTGTAACGACCCAAAATTTTGAATAAATCTTGTTTCCTAATTTTTTGTGTTATTTTATTTTTCATACTCAACAAAACTGTTTCATTTGATAACATGAGTATAATTAAACTGATACTGTTGGGTTTTGACTATTATATGATCGTTAGTCAGTATGACCGTTGAAAACTGAATGTTGCGACTTTTGTCTCTAAATACAAGTGATATTGGTTAATTAATATAGAATGAAGATTTGATGGCCTCACCCAGTAGTCTTGGACCGATCGAAGCCCATCTAACAGAACATGGGAAGGAGGTAGCACCACTGGGCTTTTCTCTGGACCAAACCCCAGCCGAACTTCATCGTGTGAAGCTAGAACAGAATCGCCTTCGCGAGAAGTTCAAACTGATAGAAATTACTACTGGTGTCATGTTGGTCGAGCCTCCCTTGGATTCTCCCACCTTAGCACACCTTACACTTAGGTCCTATGCTGGTGTGATAAAGGGCTATGTAAGGGGACTGTAACTACCTTGTGTAATCCTTTGTTTTAAAAAATTTTTGATTTCTTCTTATGATGAAGTTTATGAATTTTCAAATGTCCAGATAAATATACTATGCATATTTTTGGTGAATTTTAGAGAAAGGATATTTTAAAAAAAATTATATAAACATTAAATAATTAAAAATGTGTAATGATTTTCAAAAAATGGTCTTCTACAATTATGTTCAGTACGAAATTTAGAGTCTAATAAGATCAACTTAATTTTTGATGAATAGTAAATTATGAATATTGATTTTATGCTTAGGATTTGTAATGTGACCAAATGGATTAGTAATCTTACTTAAATAAAGCATTAATATAATCTAGGCACCTTGATTAAGTAATGTGATTCAATAAAATGGTTAAATAACTGTTTCATAAATTATTAGTCAATTATTAGTTTTTTCGGGTGAATATTTTTTTTAATTAAAATTATAATTAAAATTATTTAGAAAATTATTTTTATAAAATGGATTTCTTTTTTGAACTCAGAGCATCGATATTATGTTAAGGTAATTTTTGGGGATTTTTCTGAAAAAATGAATTTTCGGTGAATAGTGTATTTATTTAAAAATTAAATTAAAAATAATTAAAAAATTATTTTTGTAAAATGGAGTTCATTTTTGAAATCAGAGCATCGATATTTGGTTAAGGTGAAATTTTTGGATTTTTCTGAGAAAGTTGAATTTTCGATGAATAGTGAAAATACAGTTTTTAAGTTACAGGTGTTTAATGATATCATTAAATGATGTATTAAGTATGTAATCAATATGGTCAACTTATGAATAGTAAGATAAGGTATTAGGTGTCCCATGTGGCCAATACCATGGGCAAATACCATGGGCAAGCCCATGGTTTTTCCAAAACCACTAATGAGGTGTCCCTTGGCCATTAATGCCTTGTTCCCTCACTTTTCCTATAAATATCAAGCCATCCTCTCATCCATTAGACTCCCAACTCTCCCCAACGATGTTCTGGTTTCATTACCTCTCATGGAGTCCTCCCAAGGTGCCCCCAAGCCCTCAAGATCCCAACCTTTGTGTTTTAAGAGTTATGTTTTATGGTAAGGGATCCTACCTCTCTCTTTCTTTTCAAGTAATCTCTTTTATGTCATTTATTTTATGCTCCATGATCTTATGTTGGAGGATGTTATTTTATATTACTATTACTGAAATTTTCATGTTCATATGATGAGATACCCATATTTCTCTCATCAATTCATTTTATGAATGTTTAAGTGGCGCCGTTAGGCTGCCGAATTTTTAAGGGATTCGTTCAACTTTCTCAATTTTCAAAGTTCTACTTTCATGTCAAGTCTTTCAAGTTCCTTTTTATTTTGTGGGGTATGATCTCTAAATATATAATACTGATATTTTATGTTCATATTATGAGATACCCTATTTGATCTCTTCAATTCAGTATTTTTAAGTTTTAAGTGGCGTCGTTATACTGCCAAATTTTTTAAGGGATTCGTTCACCTTTCTCATTTTTCAAAGTTCTACTTTCATGTCAAGTATTTCAAGTTCCTTTTTATTTTTTTGGGGTATAATATATATATCTATAATACTGATATTTTATGTTCATATGATGAGATAACCTATTTGATCTCTTCAATTCAGTATTGTGAAGTTTTAAGTGGTGCCATTAGGCTGCCGAATTTTTAAGGGATTCGTTCACCTTTCTCATTTTTCAAAGTTCTACTTTCATGTCATGTCTTTAAAGTTCCTTTTTATTATTTAGGGGTATGATATCTATATCTATCATACTGATCTTCTATGTTCATATGATTAGAGACCCTATTTTATCTCGTCAATTCATTTTTGTTGATGTTTTAGTGACACCGTTAGGCTGCCGAATTTTCATAAGAGAAATCTAATTTTTGTCTTCATGCCATGGTTTTCATTTCAAATGATATGTCCTTAAAAGTTCATTACCATGTTCTTTAATCCTTTATATTATGTTACCCTACTGGTTTATGGATCATTTATGAGTGGGTGACCCATGTCCCCTCTCTTTTCAATGTTTTCTAAAACCTCGTAACATAGCCATTATGCTGCAGAATTTCCGTCTCAAAATGTCTCTCTCTTTTTCTAAAGTTCTTTTATTTTATTAAGTTAATACTAAAAGCTCTCTATTCTATAGTGGTATTCACATATATACCAAGTTGTTCTATTTTAAATTATGGTATTTACATACATGAGACTCACCTTCTTTTTCTGTGGGTTTTAAAGTGACACAAAGATCATGTCTTTAAAGAAGTTTTTAAAACGTTATGATTATGAAATGAAACCCATTTCTTTTATGCTATATGGGTTTTTTATGAAATTATTTAGGATGATATATGTGGCTCACATGATGATAAAGACAAATTTAATGGTGCGCCCTGATTGCGCTCCAATGCATTGGGTAAGGACATAATCTCTAGAGATGACCATTTAGACTGATACCTTGGTAAATAACATTGGTAATTTTTATTGACACCTTGGGGATGGACCTTGGTGAAACAGAAATTATTGTCTTTGTTAAATGTTGTAGCCACATATTCAAGATATGAAATACGTTATTTTTATTATTACATGCCTCATGATTTCATTCTCATGCCTTAATGTTCTTTTCATGACATTGTTGATGAATCTCAAGTTAACATGTTAAATGTTTCCCTTGTTTCCCTTACTGGGCCTTCTTCTCACCCATTCTTTTGATGTATGTCCCCAGGTTATGAGATGATGTAATGAACCTAGGATGAACATAAGGAGAATCCTTTCCAGTGTTTAAGAAGAATGTTTTTTGTGTTTCATGTATTAAGTTCTTGGTTTCCAAGACACTAAACCTTAAAGATCCTCGGTTTTGTAAAATGTAATGAAAAGTTTTGTTATAAAAAGGCAGGATTCTATAGTTGGTATCAAAGGATGGTTTAGTTATTTTTGGAAATTAGGATATGAAAACTTTAGGAAGAACCCTATAGAAAAGTTTAAATAAAGGAAATCTTCATAGTATTTTGGTGAGTATTGAGTAAGGGTTTTCCAAGAAAATTCATCCCAGTCTGTATACGAGCAGGTAGAGGTGGCTCTGGCACAGATGTACATAGGGGTAAAACCCAAAAACACCACTTTGAGATAGATTCTAACGGTAAATGGTACACGACAACAGGCCTTGCTGCACTCTTGGTTACGACACTCCCGGGGGATATGCTTTGGTAAATTCATAAGCTTAGTATGAACCATTATTAAAGGAACAAAGATAAAATAAAAAAATGATTCACATAAGAATATATGATCATGGAAAACCGAGATTGGAACCTAGGGGATCACAAGTTAGGGTATACATTTCTTCTATTAGTTATCCTTCTATGCTTTAAGTTCCTTTTCATGATTATTGGCTAAGTATATATGCCCCAAATTTTACTTTCTTTTCTTAGTTAATGGTGGGAAATGGAATAACATGTCCCAAAAACCAATGTGATAGGAAATGTGATGATTGCCGTATTAATATTATAGAGATTATTAGGGGATTAAAAGATGATTATTATTTTGGAAGATGTTCACTATTTTGGGGACCCTATTTGATTGAGGTAAATATATTACTACGGTATTTTTTTTGAGGAGTTATGGTTGACTTATATTTTGAATAATCGATGAATTTAAGGTGGACTTATAGTAATTTAGGTTACATATGGAAATGATTAACCTATATTGGGTAAAATATGGTTAGGTTAGCTAATTTTGTTATAAGATTTTAGGAGTGTTTGATGTTTTTTGGAGATGAGCGATAAAATTTATCTTGGAAGACTATGTTATCAAATCCTTTTTGTATTTGGGTTTCAATCTTAGTTTGGTTTATTTTGGGGATTTTTAACGACGGTTATTTACGGAATGTTCTATGATTAACATTGGGTAGTACCGTGGAACTTTGAAGATTTAAAGTAGTTTCCCTTCCTCTGGGGTTCTTTATTTTGGAAGAGTTGTTTTATCTTACCCTTTCTGTTTTTGGTATAATGTTTAAAGATAGAATAAATAGATAGTTAATATTTGGTGGATTATGTGATTCTCTATAAGATGATTCTTGTGATTTTATGAGACCAAGTAGTTTTGAATTCTCATCATTTGGAGAAAAGATTAGTTTTGGTAGAAACTTATTAAAGGATGAAACTATACTTGAAGGTAGGTGTGTTTCCTTATGTTTTTATTCTATGTAGTAAATAAATTCCTCAAAACTATGAAAAGGAATGTAAAACAAAAAACATTATTTGTTAACGTTTCCTACTGGGTAATCAAAGATCATTTATACACATCATAAGTTCGTGATTTTCTTATTGTTAACTTTCTCCTAATCATGTTTTCTATCACTCTCCCTCAGAACTTGACCCTCTGTTTTTTCTTCCATATCCATGCTTTCCTACATGGAATCCTAGTACGGGTTAACTCGGGTGACCTTTGAACTTCATTTTATTTCTTTTAAAGTAATAGTGTTACTGACTCTTTTTCTTATGTGGGACTTTCAATGAAATTTCAAAACCCAATTTTAAAAATTGCGAGGACGCAATTTCTTAAGGGGGGAAGATTGTAACGACCTGAAATTTTGAATAAATCTTGTTTCCTAATTTAGTGTGTTATTTTATTTTTCTTAATCAACAAACATATTTCATTTGATAACTTGAGTATAATTAAAATGATATTGTTGTTCTTTTGACTATTATATGACCGTTAGTCAGTATGACCGTCAAAAACTAAATGTTGCGAATTTTGTCTCTAAATAAAAGTGATCTTGGTTAATTAATATAGAAAGAAGATTCGATGGACACACCCAGTAGTCTTGGACCGATCGAAGCCCATCTTACAAAACTTGGGAAGGAGGTAGCACCACTGGGATTTTCTCTGGATCAAACCCAAGCCGACCTTCATCGTGTGAAGCTAGAATGGAATCGCCTTCGTGAGAAGTTGAAACTAATAGAAATTACTACTCGTGCGATGTTGGCTGAGCCTCCCTCGGATTCTCTTACCTTAGCACACCTTACACTTAGGTCTTATGCTGGTGTGATAAGGGGCTATGTAAGGAGACCGTAACTGCCTTGTGTAATCCTTTTTTTAAATAAAAATTTTGATTTCTTCTTATGGTGAAGTGTATGAATTTTTAAATGTCCGGATAAATATATTATGCATATTTTTGGTGAATTTTAGGGAAAGTATATTTTAAAAAATGTTTATGTAAACCATATATAATTAAAAATTTGTAATGATTTTCAAAAAATGGTCTTCTACAATTATGTTCAGCACTAAATTTAGATTCTAATAAGATAAACTTAATTTTTGATGAATAGTAAATTATGAATAGTGATTTTATGCTTAGGATTAGTAATGTGACCAAATTGATTATTAATCTCACTTAAATAAAGCATTAATATAATCCAGGCACCTTGATTAAGTAATGTGATTCAATAAAATGGTTAAATAACGGTTTCATAAATTATTAGTCAAGTAATAGTTTTTTCAGGTGAATAAAGTTTTTTAATTAAAAATTTAATTAAAAATATTTAGAAAACTATTTTTAAAAAACGGATTTCATTTTTGAACTCAGAACATCGATATTATGTTAAGGTAATTTTTGGGGATTTTTCTGAAAAATTGAATTTTTGGTGAATAGTGTATTTATTTTAAAATTAAATTAAAAATATTTAGAAAATTATTTTTATAAAATGGAGTTAATTTTTGAAATCAGAGCATCGATATTTGGTTAAGGTGAAATTTTTGGATTTTTCTGAGAAAGTTGAATTTTCGATTAATAATGAAAATATAGTTTTTAAGTTAGGGGTGTTTAATGACATCATTAAATGATGTATTAAGTATGTAATCAATATGGTCGACTTATGAATAGTATGATAAGGTATGAGGTGTCCCAAGTTGAAAATATGAAGGGCAAATACCACGGGCAAGCCCATGGTTTTGCCAAAACCACTAATGAGGTGTCCCTTGGCCATTAATGCATTGTTCCATCACTTTATCTATAAATACCAATCCATCCTCTCATCCATTCGACTCCCAACTCTCCCCCAACAATTATCTGGTCTCATTACCTCCCAAGGAGTCCTCACAAGGTTCCCCCAAGCCCTCAAGGTCCCAACCTTTGAGTTTTAAGAGTTACGTTTTAAGGTAAGGGATCCTACCTCTCTCTTTCTTTTCAAGTAATCTATTTTATGTAATTTCTTTTATGATCAATGATCTTATGTTGTAGGATGTTCTTTTATATTCTTCTTACTTCCCTTTTCATGTTCATATGATGAGAGACCCCCTCTTTCTCTAATCAATTCGTTTTAATAATGTTTAAGTGGCGTCGCTAGGCTGCCAAATTTTTAAGGGATTCGTTCAACTTTTTCAATTTTCAAAGTTCTACTTTCATGTCAAGTCTTTCAAGTTCCTTTTTATTTTGTGGGGTATGATATATAAATCTATAATACTGATATTTTATGTTCATATGATGAGATACCCTATTTTATCTCTTCAATTCAGTATTTTGAAGTTTTAAGTGGCGTCGTTAGGCTGACAAATTTTTAAGGGATTCATTCACCTTTCTCAATTTTCAAAGTTCTACTTTCATGTCAAGTATTTAAAGTTCCTTTTTATTTTGTGGGGGTATGATCTATATATCTGTCATACTGATATTTTATGTTCATATTATGAGAGACCTTATTTGATCTGTTCAATTCAGTATTTTGAAGTTTTAAGTGGTGCCGTTAGGCTACCGAATTTTGAAGGGATTCATTCACCTTTCTCATTTTTCAATGTGCTACTTTCATGTCAAGTCTTTCAAGTTCCTTTTTATTATGTTGGGGTATGATATCTATATCTATCATACTGATCTTCTATGTTCATATTATGAGAGACCCTATTTGATCTCGTCAATTCATTTTTGTTGATGTTTAAGTGACGTCGTTAGGCTGCCGAATTTTCATAAGAGAAATCTAATTTTTGTCTTCCTTCCATGGTTTTCATTTCAAATGGTATGTCCTTAAAATTTCATTACCATGTTCTTAAATACTTTATATTATGTTCCCCGACTGTTTTATGGATCATTTATGAGTGGGTGACCCATGTACCCTCTCTTTTCTATGTTTTCTAAAACCTCGTAACATAGCCGTTATGCTGCAGAATTTCCGTCCAAAAATGTCTCTCTCTTTTTCTAAAGTTATTTTATTTTATTAAGTGAATACTCAAAGATCTATATTCTATAGGGTTATTCACATATATACCACGTTTTTCTATTTTAAATTATGGTATTTACATACATGAGACCCACCTTCCTTTTCTGTGGGTTATAACGTGACACAAAGATCATGTCTTTAAAGCAGTTTTTAAAACGTTATGATTATGAAATGAAACCCATTTATTTTATGTTATATGGGTCATTTATGAAATTATTGATGATGATATATGTGACTCACATGATGTTAAAGACAAATTTAAGGGTGCGCCCCGATAGCGCTCAAATGCATTGAGTAAAGACTTAATCTCTAGAGTTGACCATTTAGACTGATACCTTGGTGAATAACCTTGGTAATTTTTATTGACACCTTGGGGATAGACCTTGGTGAAACGGAAATGATTGTCTTTGTTAAATTTTGTAGCCACATCTTCATGTTATGAAATACTTTATTTTTATTATGACATGCCTCATGATTTCATTCTCATGCCTTAAAGTTCTTTTCATGACATTGTTGATGAATCTCATGTTCACATGTTAAATGTTTCCCTTGTTTCCCTTACTGGGCCTTCTGCTAACCATTTCTTTTGATGTATGTACCCAGGTTATGAGATAATGTAATGAACCTAGAATGAACATAAGGATAAGCCTTTCAAGTGTTTAATAAGAATGTTTTTTTGTTTCATGTATTATGTTCTTGTTTTCCAAGACACTAAACCTTAAAGATCCTCGGTTTTGTAAAATGTAATGAAATGTTATGTTATAAAAAGGTGGGATGCTATAGTTCCAAAGGGTGGTAGATGTGGAAGCGGATAAATTCTAGTATTAGGTGGTCGGTGGAGGTTTGAGTTAATACCACCACCACCTCTAGGTGGTCCACCACATGCTTCGGCATATTATGGACAGGGCAGGCCCATCTTCAAGCGAGAGAGGCTTATGTTCATGATTCCTCAAAAATGATTAGAGTTATAATCTATTTTTTCTCCCACATAGATAATGATTTTATAGAAACATGTTTTAGGCACTCTTTCTTTCCTACAGACCTTATTTAGAGCTTATATATTTTAGTGGAGCAGTTGGCTCGATCCTTAAAAATAAAGACACCTATGGGAAGAGATTTGATGATCACACACTGGTGTTGGAAGTGTGACCTTACTCTTAGGGGTGAGAGATTCATCTAGGATCTCCTAGTAGAATCGTTGAGGCCTTATGAAGTCTTTCTTGGTATGGACTGTTTATCCACATTCGATGCACAGATTGACTATTTTAGGCACAGAGTGCGGTGTGTCAATGGAAATGGGACCAGGTTTTCCTTTACCATGAAAAAGGAAGCACATGAAGCATAGGATAGACTCACACATAGGAGGGTGAAGCTGATGACACACCATCTGGATGGAATGACCCTCGATGTAGTAGAGGAGACGAGTCCTTGGTTTCCCGTGGTGGTGGATTAGTATGCGGATGTATTCCCTGATGAAATTACAGGATTACCTCCTCATAGGGAGGTAGATTTCTACATTGATATGTACCTCGGGCTGGCACTGATATCTAAACCTACAAATCAGATGGCTCCCATGGAGCTTCAAAAGTTAAGGGTATAGCTGGAGGACTTGTAGATAAAGGGATTTGTGAGGCCCATTGTTTCACAATGGGCAGCCCCATGTTTTGTTTTCCAAGAAAGAAGACATGAGGATGAGGTTATGTGTAGACTTTTGAAATCTAAACCAGGTGACCATGAAGAACATTTATCCTTTACTGAGGATTTATGATCTCTTCGATCAGATGAAAGAAGAAATATGGTTCTCAAATATAGACCTCGGATCAGGCTATCACCAGCTTTGTGTATGGGATGAGGACATTAAAAAGATAGATTTAAGATGTTGGTATGGTCATTACGAGTACTTTGTGATTCAATTTTATCTGAAGAATTCCCCAGAGGTGTTAATGGGACTCATGAACATGATCCTCCATCCTTACCCAGACTGTTTTTAGTAGTCTTTATTGATGACATCCTGGTGTAGTCGACGTTTGAGGAGGAGCACGCGATACACTTAAGGTTGGTCCTAGACATACTATGAGAGAACAAAATTTATATAAATATCTCAAACTGTTAGTTCTTAATAAGATAGATCCACTTTTTGGAAAATATCATTTCAGAGGCTTGAGTTATAGTAGATCCAACGATGATAGAGGCGGTCCTTTCTAGGGAGCCACCCAAGAACATTACCGAGGCATGGAGTTTCCTTGGGTTGGATGGTTATTATCAATGGTTTGTGCCCGACATCTCTAGATCAGCAAAATCAATGATAGCCTTTGTAAAGACTCAGAAATTCCATGATTTTTTTAAATTATGTTGGATTAATATGAGTCTACGAAAATTGACGGCGCGTGATTTCGTGACTCGGTGTGCCCAAAACGAAATTTTGAACTTTTTTAAGGTATGTCCAGTAAACGTATGGGTGGAATTTTATATCTTTTGAACTGGTGCATGGATTAAAAATATAAGGGAACCATTGAATCCACAACAATGAGATTCTCCAATGGAAATATTCACTTCGACCATAGTAGGATGGGAGAAAAAGATAAATTTTGGACTCTACAAAAAATAAAATAAAATAACTTAACAAAGTTATTTTATTTCCTTTCTGTAACAATTGAGAAGCAGTGGAAGGACCGATGACTTGTCAATCCATTTAATGGCTTGACCCTGTAGCTTTATAACCTAAATGTTGAAACATTAAATGTGGTTCATAAAAGATGCACATTAATTTCATGCAATATGGTCGAATCTTCTGTCTATTTAATGGAAGCTAGGGCATGGGTTTTTGAGATGGCTCTGAGGAACCTCTAGAAAAGTACAGCAACACGTTCCACCAATGGAGAATAGAATATTTGATGACACCCATTACAGAATCACTCCAGAGGTTGATGAACATCAAACATAAATGCTCGCGAACCTTCTCTATTGTCTACAATACCCTCGAATATGGAAGCTCGCCATCCGTAGCAGTAACCAATGATCTTAGAGGTTGGGGTTTATTTATAAAATATTATCTTTTATGAATTGAATAATATAACTATTGTTATAATCCTAACTCAGAGGGAATAGTCCAAATGAACAAGGTCAGACCCTCCGCCACTTTGTTAATGTTGTGTTCTTCAAGGGATAAATTTCCAACTCAATGGAAAGCAGAAACAAAGAGGCACACAATAACTGTGGAATCTCGGAACACATGTAGGCATGTCGGGAAGGATGAGTGGACCACCAGATCTTACCTTGTGGCCAATAGAAATTCTGCCAAATCCACACTCACGGCCACTACCAGTGGCATACGCCGCGGACGACACTCTCCGACTGCGGAAGAAGGGCAACGCCTCAACATTTGGATAGGTGGCTGGCAATGGCTGACGGTGGAGGCAGCTAGAAACAACCGACCGCAGAGGCGGCAGGTGGCGCACGATCGCATGATGTGGTGAGACTGGCTAGAGCTTGAAGCCATAACAAAGGCGGGGACGTGCTCCCTACAGCTCCCATGGGTGACAAGGCGGCGCCACATAGTACCGCAATTTAAAGAGTCATTCGGGAGGTAGACCACGCGACCCCTATGCGGGTCGTTCTGGCTAGCAGTCTAAGCCGCCACAACCCAGTGGGCAGAGCCCGCAACCGCCCAGGCTATTTTGGGCAGGGTCAGATAGAACCTGCAGCCTCTCGGGCCCATATACGCTTAAAAGGACATATCATGTGAACCGAATGTCCGTTTGACCAATCATCTGTGGAAGTTGGATCCTTAAAGTGAGAAATCCCTTTTGATATACTATATGAGAGTATTGTTTAATGGTAGAGTATGGCCGAGTTGGATCGACAGCGAATCCAACCAGCCCTTGGAACTAAAATGCCAATAACCTAGAGATTGGGCTTCCAATTGATGCGTTGTATGTTGCGTTGGAACCCTTATGACCTGACAGATTATTGGGAAACTTCTACGTGGTACTTCTTGATGGTTGAAATATGAATAGTGGCTTGAGAAGAAGTTTATCCTAGAAACATTTACACTATGATTAGGAATCTGATGTTAGGCTAAGATGTGAAGAATGAAGAGCGATTCTGTGTGAATATACATCGAGAAATTTTGTGTAAATCAACACAGAATGATTATGTTTAAATCAACACCTAGTGATTCTTTGTGAATCAGCACCCAATGATTCTGTGTGAATCTACACCCGACGATTTTGTGTGAATCAGCACCCACTGATTCTGTGTGAATCAGAACCAAATGATTATGTGTGAACCAGCAACCAGTGATTCTGTGTGAATCAGCAACCAGTGATTCTGTTTGAATTATCACCCAACGATTCTATGTGAATCAGCACCCAGTGATTCAATGTAAATCAGTAACAAGCAATTCTATGTCAAATCAGCACCCATCGATGTTGTGGGAATCATCACCTATCGGTCCTATTTGTGTCTTGCAAAGGTTAATACCTATCGATCCTAGGTGGGTCAGTAGTTGTGCCTCTTGACAAAGTATGATGATCTATCCTTATGATGAATCATATGAACTATTGTACTAAGTTATACCTAGTTTGAGATGTGTCTATCGATTTGTTAATTTTGAATTAGATCAAAATTGTTATTTTCATTTGTGGAAATATGAGAGACCTTTAGGGGTCCCGGGGTCCCTAATGGGTATTCTTATACTCATCCCTACATGAGCATTTCCCACACCTTGTTGTGTCTTGTGAAGACTACGTACAGCCTTGACTAAGACTCGAGGATCTTGGACCAGAAGGTGGACGGAGGTGACCGTTGATGTGGAGAGTTGGGGAGACGATTAGTACCTACCCATTAGGTAGGATCCATGGAATATGATCTTAGGAGTTGTTTTCTATTTTCTATTGTATTGTATTCTTCAACTGGGCTTGTATTCCGACCCCATTACTTTTAGTACACACTTTTACTTTAGTTGTTTTACAACATTGTTTACTTTATTGTGTACCTAGTCTGTGTGTTTGAATAGGTTTAAAGACAATGCCTTCCCGTTTTAGGGATACTTCTTCTCAGTGCTTGTCACCAACCTCTGTCCTATGGAAGACGGGCTTGGGGTAGTCATGGAACTGGCCCCAGAGGATGGGTCGTGATAAAGTGGTATCATAGGATTCAGTTCTATTAAAGAACTTGGACTCTGATCTTTCCAATGTAGCAATAGTGTTATTTTTTTTTGAGTGTGGTTTTTAGTTCGGGGAGTCCACTGTTGGTGCAGTGATCGACGTATTCATACACCAAGAAGCTGAATTTAGATTTCTGACTCGATTCATGAAAACACTACTTGCGTGTGTTTTGGAAATGTTTTAATTTTTATCTAATTTTGGTCAGCTCACTAGGTATAACTTATGGACCATGGTGCACCTGTTTTCGTTTCATGATTCCACCACATAGACAGCTAGCTAGGATTCTTGAGATAGTACATGATGACGGCCCACCGAGCGACGAGGCCTCGATGTAGGGCCCTCTTAATGTGTTAGCACCTTTGGGTGGTTCCCTGAAAGAACCACCACCCATTGGGAAGCAGTTTCTAATAGCCCCACTGGAGGATGGTGCACACTGACTGAGCACGTTTCATGAGTTCCAACAGTAGATAACTTGGTGTTTTTGAGGCGAGATAGATCCTCGACTAGCTGAGGATTTGCTGGAGGTTGTGGCTATAGTTTTTCACCTAGATGGGACACTAGGGGAGAAGATGTTGGTCCTAGCTACTAGTCTTTTCTAGGGAATGGAAGGAAGATTGTGGAGCCTAAAGCTCTAGTTACATGATGAGGCGACCATCACCTGGACATAATTTAAGATCCTCTTCTAGGAGGAGTTCACTCCAGCGACACAATTCTCTGTACATATCCCAGAGATTCTACACTTATAGCAGTAAAACTTATCAATGGCATAGTACTCAGCGAGATTCATGGACCTTGTAGAGACCCGAAGCCTGACGTACATAGACTTTACATTACTTTTGCGGAATACTTAGTACATAACAAAAACACACACACACAAGGATCGTAATAGTTTAGTGTCTTTGGAAACTCGGAACGTAATCTTCTAATCGTGGTGAAAGATCTTCAATATCTCCCATAAAGATCTTCCCCTTTTTTTTTACCTAAAACCTTTCTTTATATCCTGGGGAAAAGAAAACATAAAAGGGTGAGCTCAAATGCTCAGTAAGGGTATACAAAAGAAATAAAAATCATATCATATCTTTTTGAAAATCATAACCTGCAAAAGAGAGCATAATATCTTAACATGGAACAAATCATAGAAGTGAAAATGAGATCCCCATAATCATAACATAAAACTTGAAACTTTGTGGCATGCACACATAATCATGGAAAATCATTTCTTGTTAGTCATGACTCATTGCCAAGACTATCTTAGTGGACAATGTCCCTTTCTGAACCGAGTTCACTCCTCATTTCAGTCCTGTATCACTGAACCGAAATAACCTTCCGTTCCAGCCATGTCTATCTCATGAGATATAAAATCTTTACCCAATGCATTGGAGGGAGATATAGGTCCCACCCATCTTATAATGAATCCTTTCTTATGTGTGCCACATAATCATAAAACATACATCATCGGATAACACATGTAACAAAAATGGGATTCTTGAAACATCATGACATCATAAGTCAATTCAAATAAGATAAAGGAATTCATAAAAATAATTCCATCACAACATGATCAAATCAATGTAATAATAGGGATAAAAACAGGACCCTTTATTATCTTAGATGGAAAATAATTTTGATAAAACACTTGAACTCCATTCTTGAGGAAAATATCCTTTCTTCTAAAAAAACATTTTTCCTTTCATAACATGTCATACAACTTTAAAATAAAAGAAGTTGATTAAAAATAAACTTGAAAACTTGTAAAGGAAGCTTTTTGGAAACAATGTTTTAAAAATCCATTCATGTCGTACAAGTTAAAAAAAACATTCTTCGTACTTTTGTCGGAAAAGTCAAAAAGTACCTCATACGAAAAACGACAAAAGATTCCTTTCATACATATTACTAAAAACTCACCGAAGGGTAAAAATGGATTTAAACAATTATAGGTGGATGGAAATAATATTACATATTGATGAAACATGGATGTGGATGATAAAATACACCCCAGTAAATACTAAATTATAAACAATCTCGGATAAAAATGAGATTGTGATATTTCCCTTACCTTAGGTCCGAATTGCTTTGTACGTGTCCGAACCTCCTGTATAATGATTTACATAATGTTATTGACTTATTACAGAATCATATTCATTGTTATGATATCATATATGGTTCTCTTATGGCTTTATATTACCCGGTCTTTTGTAAATTCATGTTAAAGTAGCATTTTGGGTAAAATCGTCTTATTTGTCGTCCGTGTTTTTAACTTGTAATTATTAATATGATTACTTGGATCATGATTACTTATATACAGAATGTAAAACATGATTTATATATAATATATATTCATAATATACATATATATATATTATATATTGATAATGGAATGAAATACACCGTTCATGGAGACGGTAGTCCGTACGTACGCATGAACGTTGTTTTCGTTTCCTTATTGAATTGAATGGAATTAAGTAGATGGCATAAATATAAATATACATAAATCCAGTATCATTATTATGTCATATATTTCATTAGTACTTATTATATATGCTTTATAATCATTCATGAATGGTTAATGTGGAGAATGAATCTCATCGCGTCGTGGAGACGGTAGTCCGTACGTACGCACGAGCGATGATATCATTTCCATAAATATTGAATTGAATTGGAGTGGATTATACAATATATCAGAATCAATATGATGTTGTAATAACTATGTATATTTATTCTTTACACCATTATACCCATCCATGTAAGGTGGTGGTGGAAAATAGATTACACCACGGCGTGGAGACGGTATTCCGTACGTACGCACGCACGGTGATTTCTTTTTCCGTAGGATGGATAGATGGTGAAATAGGGTTGTTTCATACTTATAATAACATATCAGTATATGAGTGATACTGATGTTATTACTTCATAATGAAACAACCTATGAAGAAGAAGTGGAAGAAGAAATAAAGATGAAAGAATTGGTAACGGTAATTACCTCTTCTTTGAAGCACCTCTTTGAGACCTCCTCTTAGGGTACTAAAATTGGTCTTTGAGGAAGACCAGAACCTCTAGGATGTTTCTAGGGAAGTGGAGAAGAGATTTTGGCAGGGTTTGGCCGATCTTGAGAGCTCAAATTGGTGTGAGGAGGAGGGGGAGGAGGTGCCCTTTTATAAGGGAGGAGAGGGGCACCTTTGGAATATCTCAAAATATTATTTTATATTAAAGTAAAAATCGGTTTATAATGGTTCCAAAGGGTCTTATTTCGAAGCTAAAGTGGGGATGGGTCGAAATCCTATCAACCAATAGCATTTAGACAAGTTTAGGTTATTATTTTAACCTTATCAATTAGATTTAACTCTAAGTTAAATAATTTAACTTTTACCGTGTCTTTTTGTTTTCTTTCACTATATGGTTAATACACTTACTATAACATGCCAAACGAACCCCAAATTGTTTATTATTAATATATATATCTTTATCTATGTCATTTGGCCGAACCTTAGATTTTTAGGAATAAAATAACAATTAATAATATAATATTTGATTTAAAAACTATTTTGTGTCAATTTTGACACTATTTGATATATGAGTTTTGTGAAAGTCATAACAGAATTATATGTTCTAACCAAGTTGATTAAATCAACACTAATATATCATAGTAACCTAGAAAATTAGTTTAATTCATAAAAAGTCTCAAATTACATTCATTTGAGTATTTATAACATCAATTATGTTAATATTTCCTTAAAAGGGTAATTACTGCATCATCGTTGTGTCATAAATAAATTAATTTATATAAAGTCTAAAAATTATAAATAAAATATAATTATATAGGAAATAGTTTTAGCTTTCTAATGAATATTTATAGTCGAATTTATCTTATGTATAACCCCATATTAAAAATGTTTTAGTGAATAAACTTTGATTTTAACTCTTTTAACTCTTCTTGGAATTAAATAATAATAAATGTCCTAATCTAATCCAAGTGGGCCTAAATGATAATATTTTACACTTAAGGTTGTTTTTGGTCGAGATAAACTTGTCCAATAGAATTAGGACATGTGTTAGGGTAATATTAATATCATTCTTACCCTTAATTACCCTATTTACTTTTAACCGCGGTAAAAATAGTAAAAAGTTAATATTCACCAAAAAATTATTTTTATCTCATTGAACCACATTTTACTTACTGATATCAACCGTGTCTGTCGGATTTTTGAAATTCCATTCACAGAAGCGGTAAAATTAAGTTTTATGAAAAATTCAGTTTTTTTTAACTACCACTTAGTAGTTTCACTATTCATCAAAAAATGAAGGTTTTCAGAAAAATGCCAAAATTTCATCCTAAGCTATATTTAATATTCCGAATTCAAAAATGAAGTCTATTTTACCAAATTCATAACATAGAAGTTGAATTAATTAATTTTATAATTAAATCCCGCTGTTAAGACAAATAGCGTGTTTTTAAGAAACAATTTCTATCAAAAGATTGATACTTGATTATGTCTGGTTTAAATGTGAAATTACAACCAATGACCAGCATTGAATTAAATTGTAAAAATATATTCTAAATATACTTTAAAACCACTCAAATTAATAATTTATCACTATTAATTATTTCGATTAAAAAAGTTGTTTTTAATTATAATTTAGTAATTTTTCACTATTCATCAGAATATGAAAGTTATCCGAAAAGTACCAAAATTTCACCTTAGGATAAATTCGATACTACGAATCCAAGAATGAAGTTCATTTTGAAAAATAAGATTTACAGAATTTTAAAAAGTGGTTATTACTATTCATAACGGCTAGTTTTAATAATATTTTAATAGCATATCGTTGTTTAGTGAAACTCGTTATTGCGTACTACACACGCTATCGAGGAAGGTCGCGATTGCATGTATGCAAGGCAAGTCAAGGATGCGTGTTGTGCAAGCTCCTTTTGGTGTAGCGTACAAGACATTAGTGAAATAAAAAGAATATTTTTCATAAAATCTCGGGCTGTTACATTCTACCCCCCTTAAAATGAATTTCGCCCTCGAAATTCGTCGGGGTTATAAATGGTTTACTATTCGAAAGATTCTTTAATAGAATCCCACATCGTAAAAAGGAATACAAAAACTTGGCTTTAAAAACTAAAGTATGAAATGTAACGATTACCCAAATAAACTAATCGCTGGGTTTCCACATAGGTAAAAATATGGATATGGAAGAGAAATCTAACCATCATATTCTGATGGAGAGTGGTAGAGAACATGGCTATGGAAAATCCAGTAATCACAAATCCATAGATTTGTGATGATATAAGGTACCATCTGATTCATGAGGTATAAGATCACTAGGACAACATTTTTGGTTTTCAAGATCATTTCCCTAAAGTTGAAAATTTGAATTAGAATAAATACTTACTTTATTTTGGTACAATATCACTATTGTCCGTGCCTTTAAAAATTTCCACATCATATCTTAAAGAAATGAAGTTGAATTTGTCATTCGCGATGTGTTAGCAGATCATGTGATAGAATGATGGGTCATTCCATCTGTCTCAAACAAAAGGTTAGAAAAGTTATCAAAAAATACATAAATCCATCTATAGTGAGATTAATCATATATGGTTCCTAAAATGAACTTATACATCACATATCATACTGCTTAATATAATAAAACTAGTTTCTACTAAACATGGACTTCCTGTAGGTTAGTGGTAGGCGATAAAGGCCAGTCGCACTTCGGTTGTGGGTTCGATTCCCACAGCCTTGTCCGAAGCGATGGGCTGTCGCCCGTCCTGCAGGTTGTCCTTTTTATAAAACTATATTACTATAACATCCCATCAATAATATCGAAAAAAAACTTCTATCCTTAAACAATACATAATTCATTCCAATCATTAGGCTCATAATACTGCAGTCCATTCTCATAACATAGTGAAAACGATTACCAGAGATTTAATACCATCGTTGATCCCCATATATCATAAGATATATCTTGTTGGTCACATTCCAAACATTCAAAGGCCTTAATCTTGTACTCTCTTGGATACCCATTGAACCTTAGTGAAAACTTGAATGCAGTTAAAAGTTAACACTTTTCACATACCGAAATCCTCAAAATTCTATATACTCAAACCATGATATCACTTAGTCCTTATATCAATCATGAGCTCATGAATACTGTCAAACATTTCATTTTCCCCTTATCCCTTCATTATGCGCATATCATCTTCATTCCAAAAATATCTGAATAACCTTTCATGGATACTGGTAACATTAATCAGACAAGAATGTAACAATCCTTACATGTCTCTTTATTCCATAGTACCATGAGATTACTTATACAACATTACACATGATAAACATGTAATCATTCCACTACATTCTTAAACCATTGACCGAGCTTCAACAATTCTTTCATCTCACATACCATTGGTAGTCTCTTCATCATCATCCACATAAATACTTCCCATATGACCATACTGATTCTCTTCATGAGTCTTTCCCTTAGGGCATTTGTTTGCATAATGCCCATACATTCCACATTTAAAATACTTAACCATTTTTGATGTCGTAGCAATACCATTATCCTCATCCCTGGTATTAACCGAACCTTTTCCTTTGCACTTACTGGCTTTGTGTCCTTCTTTTCCACACCCAAAGCATCTTCCAGTTCCTTTGAAACATTCTCCTTGATGCCTCTTCCCACATGATTTACATAGGGGAAATTGAACTTTCTTTCCTCTATGATCATCATGAAACTCCATCTTTCTCTTATTAGCCGAGTGAGGAAACTTACCAAATTTTACTTTATTGATCATATTATGAGATTGCTGATTCGGCATAATAATGATGTTTGGACTTCCAAATCCCATTTCATTATGAAGAATATCATTCCATTGTCCATCATATCCTCCATTATCGTGAATCATCTTGTTTCCAGCCATTTTCTAAAACCCAAAAGAATAGTGTGAGAGGCAAAAATCATAATAAAGGGGGAGTAACTTCAATATCTAACATCTTAGGTTTAATTCTATGATCGTTAGCGTAATTCTAGTACTATAAACTATACGCATACTTAACCTTAGAGACATCCCTAGACATACCTTAGAAATATCTCTAGGGATCTCACTAAAGTTCTCGCATCCTAGTTTCCAAAGGTTGACTAAACCTTTCCTCTGATACCAACTGTAGAGACCCGAAGCCTGACGTACATAGACTTTACATTACTTTTGCGGAATACTTAGTACATAACAAAAACACACACACACAAGGATCGTAATAGTTTAGTGTCTTTGGAAACTCAGAACGTAATCTTCTAATCGTGGTGAAAGATCTTCAATATCTCCCATAAAGATCTTCCCCTTTTTTTTACCTAAAACCTTTCTTTATATCCTGGGGAAAAGAAAACATAAAAGGGTGAGCTCAAATGCTCAGTAAGGGTATACAAAAGAAATAAAAATCATATCATATCTTTTTGAAAATCATAACCTGCAAAAGAGAGCATAATATCTTAACATGGAACAAATCATAGAAGTGAAAATGAGATCCCCATAATCATAACATAAAACTTGAAACTTTGTGGCATGCACACATAATCATGGAAAATCATTTCTTGTTAGTCATGACTCATTGCCAAGACTATCTTAGTGGACAATGTCCCTTTCTGAACCGAGTTCACTCCTCGTTTCAGTCCTGTATCACTGAACTGAAATAACCTTCCGTTCTAGCCATGTCTATCTCATGAGATATAGAATCTTTACCCAATGCATTGGAGGGAGATATAGGTCCCACCCATCTTATAATGAATCCTTTCATATGTGTGCCACATAATCATAAAACATACATCATCGCATAACACATGTAACAAAAATGGGATTCTTGAAACATCATGACATCATAAATCAATTCATATAAGATAAAGGAATTCATAAAAATAATTCCATCACAACATGATCAAATCAATGTAATAATAGGGATAAAAACAGGACCCTTTATTATCTTAGATGGAAAATAATTTTGATAAAACACTTGAACTCCATTCATGAGGAAAATATCCTTTCTTCTAAAAAAACATTTTTCCTTTCATAACATGTCATACAACTTTAAAATAAAAGAAGTTGATTAAAAATAAACTTGAAAACTTGTAAAGGAAGCTTTTTGGAAACAATGTTTTAAAAATCCATTCATGCCGTACAAGTTAAAAAAAACATTCTTCGTACTTTTGTCGGAAAAGTCAAAAAGTACCTCATACGAAAAACGACAAAAGATTCCTTTCATACATATTACTAAAAACTCACCGAAGGGTAAAAATGGATTTAAACAATTGTAGGTGGATGGAAATAATATTACATATTGATGAAACATGGATGTGGATGATAAAATACACCCCAGTAAATACTAAATTATAAACAATCTCGGATAAAAATGAGATTGTGATATTTCCCTTACCTTAGGTCCGAATTGCTTTGTACGTGTCTGAACCTCCTGTATAATGATTTACATAATGTTATTGACTTATTACAGAATCATATTCATTGTTATGATATCGTATATGGTTCTCTTATGGCTTTATATTACCCGGTCTTTTGTAAATTCATGTTAAAGTAGCATTTTGGGTAAAATCGTCTTATTTGTCGTTCGTGTTTTTAACTTGTAATTATTAATATGATTACTTGGATCATGATTACTTATATCCAGAATGTAAAACATGATTAATATATAATATATATTCAGAATATACATATATATATATATTATATTGATAATGGAATGAAATACACCGTTCATGGAGACGGTAGTCCGTACGTACGCATGAACGTTGTTTTCGTTTCCTTATTGAATTGAATGGAATTAAGTAGATGACATAAATATAAATATACATAAATCCAGTATCATTATTATGTCATATATTTTATTAGTACTTATTATATATGCTTTATAATCATTCATGAATGGTTAATGTGGAGAATGAATCTCATCGCGTCGTGGAGACGGTAGTCCGTACGTACGCACGAGCGATGATATCATTTCCATAAATATTGAATTGAATTGGAGTGGATTATACAATATATCAGAATCAATATGATGTTGTAATAACTATGTATAGTTATTCTTTACACCATTATACCCATCCATGTAAGGTGGTGGTGGAAAATAGATTACACCACGGCGTGGAGACGGTATTCCGTACGTACGCACGCGCGGTGATTTCTTTTTCCGTAGGATGGATAGATGGTGAAATAGGGTTGTTTCATACTTATAATAACATATCAGTATATGAGTGATACTGATGTTATTACTTCATAATGAAACAACCTAAGAAGAAGAAGTGGAAGAAGAAATAAAGATGAAAGAATTGGTAACGGTAATTACCTCTTCTTTGAAGCGCCTCTTTGAGACCTCCTCTTAGGGTACTAAAATTGGTCTTTAAGGAAGACCAGAACCTCTAGGATGTTTCTAGGGAAGTGGAGAAGAGATTTTGGCAGGGGTTGGCCGAGCTTGAGAGCTCAAATTGGTGTGAGGAGGAGGGGGAGGAGGTGCCCTTTTATAAGGGAGGAGAGGGTCACCTTTGGAATATCTCAAAATATTATTTTATATTAAAGTAAAAATCGGTTTATAATGGTTCCAAAGGGTCTTATTTCGAAGATAAAGTGGGGATGGGTCGAAATACTATCAACCAATAGCATTTAGACAAGTTTAGGTTATTATTTTAACCTTATCAATTAGATTTAACTCTAAGTTAAATAATTTAACTTTTACCGTGTCTTTTTGTTTTCTTTCACTATATGGTTAATACACTTACTATAACATGCCAAACGAACCCAAAATTGTTTATTATTAATATATATATCCTTATCTATGTCATTTGGTAGAACCTTAGATTTTTAGGAATAAAATAACAATTAATAATATAATATTTGATTTAAAAACTATTTTGTGTCAATTTTGACACTATTTGATATATGATTTTTGTGAAAGTCATAACAGAATTATATGTTCGAAACAAGTTGATTAAATAAACACTAATATATCATAGTAACCTATAAAATTAGTGTAATTCATAAAAAGTCTCAAATTACATTCATTTGAGTATTTATAACATCAATTATGTTAATATTTCCTTAAAAGGGTAATTACTGCATCATCGTTGTGTCATAAATAAATTAATTTATTTAAAGTCTAAAAATTATAAATAAAATATCATTATATAGGAAATATTTTTAGCTTTATAATGAATATTTATAGTCGAATTTATCTTATGTATAACCCCATATTAAAAATGTTTTAGTGAATAAACTTTGATTTTAACTCTTTTAACTCTTCTTGGAATTAAATAATAATAAATGTCCTAATCTAATCCAAGTGGGCCTAAATGATAATATTTTACACTTAAGGTTGTTTTTGGTCGAGATAAACTTGTCCAATAGAATTAGGACATGTGTTAGGGTAATATTAATATCATTCTTACCCTTAATTACCCTATTTACTTTTAACCGCGGTAAAAATAGTAAAAAGTTAATATTCACCAAAAAATTATTTTTATCTCATTGAACCACATTTTACTTACTGATATCAACCGTGTCTGTCGGAATTTTGAAATTCCATTCACAGAAGCGGTAAAATTAAGTTTTATGAAAAATTCAGTTTTTTTTAACTACCACTTAGTAGTTTCACTATTCATCAAAAATGAAGGTTTTCAGAAAAATGCCAAAATTTCATCCTAAGATATATTTCATATTCCGAATTCAAAAATGAAGTCTATTTTACCAAATTCATAACATAGAAGTTGAATTAATTAATTTTATAATTAAATCCCGCTGTTAAGACAAATAGCGTGTTTTTAAGAAACAATTTCTATCAAAAGATTGATACTTGATTATGTCTGGTTTAAATGTGAAATTACAACCAATGACCAGCATTGAATTAAATTGTAAAAATATATTCTAAATATACTTTAAAACCACTCAAATTAATAATTTATCACTATTAATTATTTCGATTAAAAAAGTTGTTTTTAATTATAATTTAGTAATTTTTCACTATTCATCAGAATATGAAAGTTATCCGAAAAGTACCAAAATTTCACCTTAGGCTAAATTCGATACTCCGAATCCAAGAATGAAGTTCATTTTGAAAAATAAGATTTACAGAATTTTAAAAAGTGGTTATTACTATTCATAACGGATAGTTTTAATAATATTTTAATATCATATCGTTGTTTAGTGAAACTCGTTATTGCGTACTACACACGCTATCGAGGAAGGTCGCGATTGCGTGTATGCAAGGCAAGTCAAGGATGCGTGTTGTGCAAGATCCTTTTGGTGTAGCGTACAAGACATTAGTGAAATAAAAAGAATATTTTTCATAAAATCTCGGGCTGTTACAGACCTCTCGTTCTATCCCACTGACATGGTGCATGACCCATTTTTTAGGGCTTGAACCTTTGAGCAGGGTCTCCGACAGGAGATCAGAGCATCAATGGTATCGCTCAATATCCCAATGCAGGCAGGAGTGATCGAGTGAGAATTATTGGTGGAGAGTTTCTTAGTTGAGCAGGCACCAATGGTGAGAGCCACCACCGAACGATAGGTAGCCGAGTCATCTGCAGTAGTCAGTAGGTAGATGACGCAGAGGTCCAAGCAGACCATACCTTCTAGAGAGTGGCCCTAGGATGTAGGGTCTGAGGTGTGGAGCTCGCATGGCAGACGAGGTCAGTAGGGAAGAATATTGTGCATCACGTGCGGAAGGCAGAGCCACATGGATCGCGACTACCTGACCCACCATATTGATGATCATTAGACAGTCAAGGAACCACTAAAGTAGTGAACAAGGTTCGAACGATGAGTTATGTAGGGTGGCAAACGTGGTAGAGGAGCAGGTCATGCAATAGGTGGTGGATGAGGGTTTGAGATTCTACCATTACCACACCTAGGTGGTCCACCTCGACCAAATTTAGTAGGTGGACAAGGGAGAACTCAGCTACAGGCGGCATAGGCCTACTACCATGATGCTCCATAGATGATTAGAGGTATGATCTAAGTCTACTCCACCCTAGTTGTAGTACTTATAGACACAGGTTCCATTCAATCTTTCTTTTCCACGAAACTTGTTCGGAGCTCGAATATTATGATGGAGATGTTGGCTCAATCCTTATGATTAGAGACTCCTATGAGAGGGAATTCAATGACTAAAAACCGGTGTAGATAGTGTGAGCTCACACTAAGAGGTGACAGCTTTAGCTGGGATCTCCAAGTAGTAGCGTCGAGGCCTTACTAATTCATCTTGAGTATAGACTAGATATCTACAGTCCATGATCAGATAGACTGTTTTAGGTGCAAAGTACATTGTGTCCACAAGGATGGTATCAGGTTTTCCTTCACCAGTGAGAAGGAAACTTTTTCAGCATAGGATAGGCTTTCTTGGATGATAATGTAGCCGATCACTCACTAGTTGGCTAGCCTCACCCTCAGAGCAATTGATGTGATGAGTTTGACATATCCTGTAGTGGTGGACTAGTATGCTGATGTCTTTCCTGATGATGTTCCAAGAATACCTCCTTGTAGAGAGGTAGACATTTACATTGACCTATACCCTAGGACGACACCGATATCTACACTAACATATCGGATGGCTACCGTGGAGCTTCGTGAGTTGCGGGTATAGCTAGAGGACATGTAGTGGAAGCGGTTCATAAGGCCCAGTGTTTCTCCATGGGCATCCACGATTTTGTTTTCCAAGAAGGAAGATGGGAGTCTGAGGCTTTGTGAGGACTATCAGTGCCTTAAATAGGTGACCATGAATAATAGGTATCCACTCCCGAGGATTGATGATATCTTCGAAATGATAAGGGGATCTCTATGGTTTTCAAGGGTAAGCCTCATATCAGGCAATCCTCATCTTAGGGTAGAAAATGAGGATGTACCGAAGACAGCCTTCAGATGTCAGTATGACCATTATGAGTTCTAGGTAATTCCTTTCGGTGTAATTAACACTCTGACAATGTTCATGGGGATTATTAATAGGATCTTCCAGCCTTACCTTGAAAAATTCATGGTGGTCTTCATTGACGAAATCTTGATATACTTGGCATCGGAGGAGGAGCACACCATACACCTACAGATAGTTATGGATACACTTTGAGAGCATCAGATTTATGGAAAGCCCTCAATGTGCCAGTTCTGGACATGAAAATTCCACTTATTGGGGAACATTATCTTAGAGTCTAGAGTCACAGTGGATCTGGAAATGATAGAGGTAGTGCTTTCATGGGAGCCACCCAGTAGTGTCACCGAGGTGTGGTGTTTTTTAGGACTGGCCGGGTACTACCAGATATTTGTACCTGACTTCTCCTGGGTACTATCACCCTTGTAAGACTTCATGAAGAAGGGGTAGGCTTTAATGTGGATGAAGATGTTCCAGTAGAGTTTTCAAGAGATGAGGTAGAGACTGAAGAGTGGCCCCATCTTGAGGATACAAGAAGAGGGCATTGGGTATGTAGCTATTGCGACACATCAAATAATGGAGTAGGTTGTGTCCTAATGCAGAAGAGAGCAGTGATTGCCTATAGCCCAGGGCATTTGAGATAGCATGAGCAGAACTAAGCTACCCATGACCTGGAGTTAGTAGCAGTGGTCATTGCCCTGAAGATGTGGAAACACTGCATGATGGGTGAACGTTTAACATTCTACTCTAATCACAAGAGTCTAAGGTATATATTCTCCCAAAAGGACCTGAACCCGAGACATCGATGATGGATAATGTTTCTCCAGGACTATGACTTTGAGATAGTCTACACTCCTGGTAATGGGAACGTAGTACTAGGCGTTCTTAGCAGCAGGTTTGGTCTACAACTGCTGAGTGAGGCAATAGAGAAGTGAGATGTTTTGCAGTTATCCTTCATGGATAGTGATGACGAAGATTACCTCCAATCTATCACTGTCACTCCCCCACTTCTTCAGTGAGTTCGAGAGGCTTAGCTTGGGGATGTAGACTGCAAGGCCCGACGTGCTCAGATATCCTCAGGATAGGCTCATGATGGATTTTCTGAAGGTGGGAAGTACCTCATACACTTCAGAGGGAACACCATGGTACCAGTGATTCTATAAGAGGAGGTGTTGAGGGAGTTCCATACATCCCCTTTAGTGATACATCATGGAGTGGAAAAGATGTACTAGGACCTCTGGCATCAGAAATAGTGGCCAGGGATGAAGCATGCAGTGCAGAGTTTGTATCTAAATGCCTCACTTGTCAGCAAGTGATGGTCGAGCATTAGATACAAGTAGCCTTAGCTCATCCACTTGAGGTACTAGAGTGGAAATGGGGTGGTATATCTGTGGACTTCATGATGGGGCTACCAAGTAAGTCTAGGGGTCCTGATTCCATCTGGGTGATCATTGACTGACTCACTATGTCGGCCCACTTCCTACCCATCCGAGATCAGGGATCAGTAGAGAGCTTGGGATGTCTATGTGTACAAGATATTTTATGACTTGACGTGGTTCCATTGTAGATAAACTCATATTATGACGTTCGTTTTACATCCGTCTTGTGGAAGGGAATACAAGAGGCATTCGAGACTTAGCTACGCTTGAGTACCACCTTCCACGCTCAAATAGATGGCCAGACAGAGCGGACCATACAAACACTCAAAGATATGCTACATGCTTGTGTCCTCGATTTTAGCCGAAGTTGGGAGGAACACCTTCCCTTGGTGGAGTTCGCATACAACAATAGTTATCACTCCACTATTGGCACGACTCCATTTGAGGCCATGTATAGGGGAGCTTGCAGACCATTCCTTTGATAGATAGACCTTGTGGAGTTAGTACTCATGGGTCCAGAGTTGGTACAAGCTACCACATAAATGGTGCATATAATCCATGAGTGGCTGAAGATTTCACATAGCTGGAAGAAGTCTTATGTCGACAAAAGACGGAGACCCTTGAAGTTTGAGGAGGGAGACCATATCTTTCTACGGGTCTGACCCCGACGAGGATTATGGAGGTTTTTCAAGGGAGATAAGCTATCTCTAAGGTACATTAGACCCTTCCATATCCTTATTAGAGTAGTCAAGGTGGTGTACCACCTAGATCTTCCCCCAAAGATACAAAAGGTGCATAATGTTTTCCATGTGTAGTAGATGAGGAGGTACGTGCATGATCCATCACACGTTATTGACTGAAGAGAGCTGGACGTGGATGATGGGGTGACATTTTTGGATTTCCCGATGGAGATAGAGGATCGACAAGAGTGGGTCATTTATCGGCAGTTGACACCTCTAGTGCAAATTTTTTGGTAGTACGGAAATCTCCCGGAGAGCACATGGGAGTGGGTGGCCCTGATACGTGCTCATTACCCCCCATTTTTTTTCCTTATTTTGGTTATAGATTTTGGGGATGAAAACCCCTAAGTTGGGGAGAATTTAATGTCCTAAAAATTCCATGTAAATTTTTTAAATTGTTTTGGATTCATATGAGTCTGTGAAAATTGATGGCACGTGATTTCGAGGCCCAGTGTGCCTGAAATGAATTTTTGGACTTTTTTTAAGGTACGTTTAGTATAGGTATGAGTAGCATTTCCTATCTTTTGAACAGGTGCTCAGATTAAAAATTTGAGGGCACCATTGAATCCGTAGTGTCAAGATTATCTTAAGTAAATCTTAACATCGACCGTAGAAGGTTGTGAGACAATGATAAATTATAGACATTACAAAAAAATAATAAAATAACTTAACAAAGTTATTTAATTTCTTTTTTATAAAATTTGAGCACTGGTGGAAGGAGTGATGACTTTTCAATCCATTTAATGGCTTGACCCATCAACTTTTTAACATCAATGTTTCAACATTAAATGTGGTTCATAAATGAACCACAATAATGTCATGCGACATGGTCGAATCTTCCATACATTTAATGAAATCTTGGGAATGGGTTATTGAGACGGCTGTGAGGAACCTCTGGCAAAGTACCATGACACCTTCCACTGATAGAGAATGGATGATTTGACGATGCCCACTGTAAAATCGCTCTGGAGGTCGATGGATGGCGAACTTCAATGCTCTTGAACCTTCTCATTCATCCGAAATACCCTCGAACATGGGAGAACCACCGTCAGTAGTGGTCACTAACGATCTTCGAGGTATGAGGTTTATTTGTTAAAGATTATCTTTGATGAATTGAATAATCTCCCACTTGTTATAATGCTAATGTGGTGGGATCCTACCAAATGAACAAGGCCAGACCCTCCACTAATTCATTCATGTTGCGTTCTTCAAGAGACAAATTCTGAACTCTATGGAAAGCGGAAACTGGGAGGAATGCAATGACGGCATCCCTGGAGACCCGTAGGTGCGTCCGGAAGGAAGAACGGACCATGTGAGCTCACCCAGTGGCCCACAGAAGTTCCTCTAGCACAGTAATTGTGTGATGGCACCGGTGACCGATGTTGATGGTCAGCGCTCGCTGACTGCATATGAGGGAAGCACCATTCGGTGTCGTGGCGGTCAGACAGGTGGTCGGAAAGGGCGGGCCGTAGAAGTGGGAGGTGGCGCGCCATCATGCGCTGCAGTGAGACAGGTCCCGGCTCGCAGCTGCGGTTTGAAGTCGCATCGAAGGTAGGGGACCCGCTCCATGCGGGTCCCGCAGGTGACAAGTTGGCACCACCTGGCACCTCCATTTAAATAGATGAACATATTGTTAAGCTCTTCGAGAGGCGGACCGCATGGGTTGCTCTAGCCGATGGGCCGAGCGGCCACAACCCAGCCCAATCTGGTTAGGGATGGGCCATGCCGGGTTGGGTCAGACAAGACTTGGGCCCTCTCGGGCACATATACGTTTAAAAGGTTGTATCTTGTGAACCATACGTCCATTTGATGAACCGTCTACAACGCTAGGATCCTTGGAGAGAGGCGGTCCTTTTGAGATACTTTACGATATTTTTATAGAATATTGGAGTATGGACAAGTTAGATCGACTCCGAATCCAACCGGGACCTCGACACTAAAATGAAAATAACTTAAAGACCGTGCATCCAATTGAAACTCCTTCTATTAGGTGGTAACCATTATAACGTGATGAATAATTAAGTAAATTATATGTGGGACATCATCCCCATTAAAATACGACTGATGGATTGAGGAGTGGTTTCTCCCTGAAACAAGCGTACTATGAGTAGGAATCATGTGTCTGGCTTAGACGTGAAGAATGAAGAGTGATTCTATTTGAATGAGCACTGAGAAATTATGTGTGAATTAGCACCTAGTGATTCTATGTGAATAATCACCCATCAATTCTATGTGAATTATCACCCATCAATTTTGTATGAATCAGCAACTAACTATTCTGTGTGAATCAGCAACCAGCGATTCTATGCCAATTAGCACAAAGAGATTCTGTGTGAATCAGCAGAGAGCGATTCTATGAAAATTATCACTGACCGATACGGTGTGAATCATCACTGAGCGATTCTGTGTGAATAAGAACCCATCTATCCTATGTGAATCAACGCCTATCGATCATGTATGGGTATTGCAGGGGTTAGTACCTATCGATCATGTGTGGGTTAGTAGCAGTTCCTCTTGACAAGGTTAGATGATCTAGCCTTACAACTAATCATCTATAGTATTGTACTCTATTATACCTTGTTTGAATGGTGTATATTACATTATGCTTTGTGGTGGAGATTATTCTTGTAGTTTTTCTTTTTTGAAATATGAGAGATCTTTGGGGGACTCGGGGTCCCTATTGGATATTGTTATACTCAAACCTACATGGGATTCACCCACATGTTGTTGTGTTTTGTGAAGATGACGGGAATCCTTGACTGAGACTTGGGGATCTAGGACCTGATGGTGGATGGTGGTGACAATTTACGTGGAGAGCTGTGGAGACGATTCGTACCTACCCTTCAGGTAGGATACCTAGTAGATGATCTCAGGAGATGTTTTCTATTTTCTGTTGTATTGTATCTTTAATTTGGGATTTTATTCTATCCCCTTTACTTTCAGTACACACTTTTACAGAAGCTATTTCACTACATGGATTACTTTTTTGAGTACCTAGTCTGTGTGTTTTTACAGGTTTAAAGGCAATTCCCTCCAATTTTAGGGATACGCCTTCCCAGTGCTATTCACCCACCCCTGACCTATGGAAGGTGGGGTTGGGGTAGTTACGATATGGGCCTCAGGGTACGGTTCATTACAGCATTGACACAAATGGGGATACAATTTTTCTGTATGAAAAAGTTTTAAGAGAGTTTTCAGCAGATATGATAGAGTTTTACAAGTTCTCCCATCCCGAGATTCCCAAACGAGGGTGTCGAGTACATGGTTTTCTATGACACATCAGGATCTATGCTTGGTTGTATCAAAAAGTAGATGAAACAAGTGATTCTTTATGGTTCTCATCATTTGAGACCTCGTGACCAGAACTATGAGACCTAGAACCTCGAATGGGTAGCGATAGTCATTGCATTGAAGATGTGGTGACACTACCTTATGGTCTGATGGATTTTCATCCACTCTAACCACAAGAGTCTCTTGTATATCACCTATCAAAAGGATTTTAACTTGATATAGTGATGATAAATGGAGTTCATCCAATAATATGACTTCGAGATATTCAATACTCTTGGGAAGGGGAACGTGGTGGTGGATTCTCTTAGTAGAAAATCAAATTCATAGCTACTGAATCTGGATTTATAGTAGTTGGCCTCGCCTCAGATATCCTTCGTGGATAGAGATGAAAATGATTATCTCAAATAGATTATGGTTACACCTCCACTAGTATAGTGTGTGTGGGAGTCACAACTCGGAGATTTCATAAGTGAGACTACATGTGATTAGATGTCCATAGGGCATACCCCTATTGGATATTTTAAAGGTGGGGAGCACATTGACCTTTTCAGAGGACACACAGTTTTACCGACAATGCTGTGGGAGGAAGTGTTGTGGGAGTTCCATACATCCACATTGGTAATAAATACATGAGTTGAAAAGATATATCATGACCTCCAATGTCAGTTTTGGTGGTTAGGGATGATAAAGGTAGTGGCATATTTTTTCCCTAGATGCTACACTTTTCAGCAAGTGAAGGCTGAGCACCAGATTTCGATGGTATTGACTCAACCCCTTGATTTGTAATAGTTGAAATGCGATGAAATATTTATGGAATTTGTGATAGGTCTATCACATATGTCAAGGGGGAATAATACCATCTGGGTGATCATTGACTGACTCACCAAGTCGGACCACTTCCTAAATATTATGGAACAGTGTTCAGTAGAGAGTTTGGGATTCTTCTACGTACAAGACATAGTTTGACTCTATGGGGTCCAGTCTACAGTAGTATTAGATAGTGGCACACGCTTTACATCCCATTTATGTAAGGGATAGCATGAGGTATTCGGGACACAACTACGCTTGAGCACATCTCTACACCTACAGAAGGAAGGGTAGATGGAGAAAACCATTCAGGTCCTAGAGGACATGTTACATTCTTGCATCTTCAATTTTGGATGTAGTTTGTAGGATCATCTAACCTAGATGGAGTTTTATTACAATAATAGCTACCACTACCCCATTGGTATAGAACCATTCGAGGACTTGTATGAGTGACCATGTAGGTATCTACTTTGCTGGACTAACCTTGAAGAATCAGCACCCATTGACTCGAAGTTGGTGGAGGATACTACAAATAAGGTGAAAGTCAACTAGGAGCACTGGAAGACTACCGAGATCCACTATAAGTCCTATTCTAATAGACGAAGAATACCCTTGGAGTTTTGATGAGGGATAACATGTGTTCCTTTAGATCTCTCCTTAATGAGGGATATAGAGATTCGGTCGGGGCAGCAAGTTATCTCTAAGGTTCATTGGAACTTTCTAGATACTAAGTGTAGTCGACGTGGTGGAATACCTGTTGGATATACCTCTGCAATTTGAGTGGTTGAATTATGTCTTTCATATATCCCAACTAAGTAGATTCGTGAATGAAAATTTCCACATCATTGACTAGGGAGAGTTAGATGTTGTTGACTGGGTGGATTTTGTGGAGTACCCAGTAGAGATCGAGGTTTTATAGGAGAGGATCCTTTATGTATGGTCAATTCCTATGGTGTGCGTTTTGTGGAAGTACAGGAATCTACAGAAGAACATTTGGGAGTAGGAGGCTTAGATTAATGCCCAGTATCCCCATTTGATCCTTTAACCTGTGGTTTGTCTTTCAAGGATGTAAATCCCTAAGATGGGGAGAATTTAATGTCCCAGGATTCCCATGTAATTTTTTTGAAAAATTAAATTGAATTATTTCGAGACCTGGTGCTAAGATGGCACATGATTCAGAGGCATGGGGGTTCCCATACTAAATGATTAAACTATTTTTATGTTTATTAAAAATAGTGTTCATGCTCAGTTTTAGTAACTTTTAAACGAGTTATCAGATTTAAAATTTGAATTCACAATTGTGTTTAGAGTGGTGAGTTTTTTTAGAAAGGGCCTAACTTCAACTGGCATGGGTCGACTATAGAAAATATTTTTTGGCTGTTTTAAATAAGAATAAAAATAAACTTAAATATTTTATTTTATTTTTATTTGAGCATTTTGTGAACACGCAGCAATGCTGCAACTCATCACGAAAGAAATTGTTTCCATTCATAAATTAAATAGTTTGGTGATGTTGTTTCAATGAAAAATAGTAATTCTGAAAATTCATTAATACATTTACTTCATTAATTTGGGGTAGGTATTGGCGTCAGAATTCAGAATGGTGGAGAATTTACATAGAGCATGTATGTTTCCCTAAGGAAGGATAAGGAATCTCTCTCATTGGCGATGATGAATGATGAATGATGACCTATGATAGAACAAGGATGTTCATGGATAGATCTCCATCAACGATGGTTTCCCTACATCAGATGATCCTATTTTCCAGTAGGGGTTTTATGTTATTCGTGATTTATTTCCCCGTTCTTGTTTCCAGCGATGAATGCACACAAACCCACGAATAGGTTGATCTGGTGTTCTATCATTCTTGTGGGATGGTTTAAAATGCAGTATTAAAGGGGATGAATCATATTTACTATTATTTTATTCATTTTTTACATTTCTCTAGATGTTAATTGATGAATATCAATATAAATAAGTCCAAGTTCTGGTCTATGGGTGTTCATGTGCTTATTACCCTTCCCCATTCTTGAATTTTTTGCAGACGGACCCTCATGGTCAAATAAATATTTTTTGGGAGGTTCTGAATATGACCAAACCCCCTAAGCAGTGGAGAGACAATATTGTGACCACCAAAGTGAATAACACACTCCGAGGGTCATAGGCATTCTTCTGTTTCAAAAAATAGAGCACCATCATGCGATTGGAGACCAGCAGAATGAGGGTCGACAGTGGAAGAACCACCAGGAAGAAGACAACTGCCAGTGGAGGACCCCCTGGTTTGGTGGTCATAGGTGGCAGATAGGGTCGTTGGGTCAAAATTTGGTAGTGGGCTTTGACTGAATGCAGAAGGAGGTCGTGGTATAGTGGGACCACGACGGGACCTCACGACAACCGCTGCGGTGCAATTCACATAGAAATCGACCGCATTGAATGTGATGGTCCGCCAAATTGACTAGGCAGGGACGTGACACCTGCCACATCCTGGGTGCATGAATCGGCTCACTTAATCAGGTCAGGTTGGAGCCGGCAGACTGGACCAGTAGCAAATCGGACCCATCTGGGGTCGGCCGAACCCAGTAGGCTGAGTTAACCTGGCGGGTCAGGCCAGACCCAATGGGTCATTTTGGGCCCAGCGAGTCAATTTTGGCCGAGTGGGTCAACTCAACCAGGACCCGGGTCGGGTAAGATCAAGTCAGTCTAACCCGGTCAGCCTGTACCCAGACCCCACTAGCCCATTTTTACTAAAGTGCCCATAACTCTAAAATCATGTGTCCATTTAACACACTATTTTTGCCGTTGGGATCCTTAAAACGATCTGGTCCATTTGAGATACTCTAAGTGAGTTTTCGAGGAATTTGGAATATGGAATTTGACTCGAGGAGTAGGTTCTCCCAGAACAAGTGTTCTAAGGACAGAAATTTGTGGCTTGTTGTGACTTAAAAGCTATGTGAATACCTAGACTGTGTGTCTTACCTATACTATGTGTCTTATTTAGACTATGTATCTTAAAATGACAGATTTGATACTTCTATGTCTAACCATGGTGCAAGTCCTATTGTCTATAATGACACTTGGTGTGTTACCTACACTCTGTTTGTTACCAACACTGTTTTTTATCTTCACTCCATGTGTTACCAACACTATGTGTGTTACTGACACTCTATGTGATACCTAAACTCCATGTGTTACCAAATCTCTGTGGGTTACTACTTGAGCGTACTGTGGATATTTATGAAAATACTTTTTACATACTATAGTGATATAATTTGTGTGATATTACTCCAATGACTCTCTTGATTGTACCTCTTAGATGCTACACTTCGTGTGCCTTTTAGTAGTCTACTTGGTGTAATTCATAGTGCTCTAATTTGTGGTAAAATTCAGGTGATTCCTTATGGTTTAATTTATTTAATACCATTTTTGTTTGAGGTCCCTACTGAGTATTGTTTTACTCACCCCAGAATGGGATTCACATGTAATATATCACATAATACATTACTAGAGAGCTTGTTTGTAAGTACTTAAAATCAAGTGTTCTGAGAACCATCTAAAATAGTTTAAGTTTTAGGATTGGAATAGATTACAAAAAAAATGTCTTAAAAAATATTATTAAAATGAAAAAATATAGAATAATTAATGAATACTCCATTCAATTATTTTTAATCATCAAGGTTAATGAATATAATGAAAAACAATCACTTTGATTGAGGCTGTAATATGTTAAGATTGAAGTTGGAAATATAGGTGCAGTGAATCTTCATAGAATCAATAAAAGATGAGATATTATACACTATAACTAAAATTATCTTTAATGATGATGTTCTTGAAAATATTTTATAACATACAATCTTATGTAATTATTTTTTTGGAGTGATTGAAAATTCTCAGAGATGAATTGGAGAATCCAAAAACATATTTTATTTAGTTTGGTTTCATATTTAATATATAAATATTTTTTAGATCATTAGAAATGTAGAAAATTATTGAACTTATATGTATGTTTAACATTTTTATGGAATGATAAGTAACATATTTTATTGAATTATTTGGAAAAAAATATCAAAGAAAGTGATATATTTTATTTTTTGAATTCATGGACATGTTTTTTATTGAGGAACACCCTAAAAATAACCAAAGGATATATATGTGTAATATCCTATAGAGAAGTGACCGAATTAATAAAATATATGGACATAAATTTAATAAGTAATATATTATATATGATATGTAATTTATTTCCAATTGAGGGGAAACTCAGTAAACATAGGGACCACCCTAAGATATGTAATATATTCCCAGGGTGAAGATTTTGACAAAGTAGCTGAGAAAGGGTGACACATAATATTTTTATGATGTTTAAGTGATATTAAATCTAAGAAAAAATTGAAGCTAAGTAAAAATTTTCAATCATATGTAATTTAATTTGTTGATGCTGGAAATTTGATGAAGTGATAAAAATTAAATAGATATGAAAGAAATGTTTACTCATAATGTGGTATATAAGTTTTTTAAAGATTATGTATGTTTTCATAGTTATGAAAATTATACATCTTGTGAGTTTCTATATGTTATATAAAAAAAATTATTTAGCTTATGTAAGAACTATTCTTCAGAGAAATAAATATAAAAAATAATATTTTGATTCATATTGATAAATTAAAAAGATGGTATTAACATCGTGAAGTGATAAAAATGTTGTAAGAATTTTTAAAAATGAATAAGAAGTTGTATTATATCTTTAAATATATGAATTAGTTCTTCTTCGAAGTAAGATCAATGTTTTGAATATCTATGCTTTTGAAAATATGTGGAACAATTTAATAAAAGATGTGTGGGGATTTCTAAATATTTAAATAAAGGAAAATAAAAATAATTTTTTATATTGAAATATTTTTATATTTTATTGGGAATTTGGGAAGTAAAATCTAGAAATATTTACCAGTTTAAATGAGGATATTACAATATTGAAAAATGTGGCTTGTTTTTATATTTTATTTATGGAAAAAATATTCTCAATATTCTATGAATATTAAATATAAGAACATAAAGTTGAAAAAGAATGAGGATTTGACATATTTGTTCCTAAATATTATCTTGGTATCTAATAAAGTCAAACATTATTGATTCTATGTGTATCCAGGGAGTGTAGAAGATGATAATATTCAAAGAACATATCCTATGTGTTGAAGAAGGAGTAGTTATTATTTAATGTTACATATCCATGTCATAGAAGATTAATTAGAGAGCTAATGAAAGGAATTATTTATGTTGAACATCATTAGAGTCTCTCAGATGTTTGTTTTTTGTGATATAAGATCATAGAGATATTGAGTCGAAGAACAATGCCTATATGCATATAGTGTTGGTGATATCATTCAAGGAGTTTAATACCTACTAATTAAGGTATAATATATTTGTATGTTGATTTCTTGACATCTAGAGTTGAAATAATATTTGATTTTATGAGTTCAAGGAGGACTAATGGAATCTTTTGGTTTTATTATGTAGAAAATTTTTATTTTAGTCAGTATAACGAAGAGAATTTAGGGGAAATATTCCTTCTAGTTAGAGAGTTGGGGAAATATATGACACATAACCATTGTAATTGGATGATACCTACATAGGCCATGAGGTAATTTTAGAGTGGATGATGCCTTTACAATCACATGCAGTCATTGAAATATTAAAGGTGATAATTTTTGTCTCAGTGAGAATTAAACACAACAAAGAATAGATTCACACATTGGAGTCGAACACTGTAAAAACATTACATGATGATTGTCTGTTATTTATCATATGTATTACTTATACTTGTGATTATTCAAAGTATATAAACTAATCCATAAATCATAATTATTATAGAATATTGAATCTTGATATTGGAAATAAATGGTAAAAGGAAATTAGGTAAAACAGATACACCTAATTTACACCCTCCAAGATAATTGCATTTCCCAATGGGATTTTCAAATACCCATATAACATAGTGTAGAAAGATAATAACATTAGTATTATTCTTAAATTATTTGAAAAATTTGACATCTTCATGTATGTACTTAAAATTATGGACTAGGATAACCTCACATGCCCTATCAATATCATCTCATGACATATAAACATTGATAAATATATTATGGGGATATATAATTCATAAACTACTTGCAATAGAATGATATATCCTTTCAATCTAATAAAAAAATAAATCAATCGAACATTAACTAAAATCTAATCTTGATTAACCAATATAAATAATAAAAAATTCATTGCAATTTCTTAAGGAATAAATTAATAATTAATAAAAAATTATATAAGTTGATGGGAAAAATTTAATAACCCGGAATAGAGTAATCCTAATATAATTTACTTTTTAATTCATGAAACATAAATAAATATATGGTGGTTGGTTGAAAAAATAATGTAAAATTTTAGAAAAAATATTAATATAGTTATCAAACTATTTTTGTCATGTTTTTGAAAAACAATGATACCAATAAAATTAAATAAAATTTTCAGATAGGGTTTTCTAAAGTTTTATTTTAATAATGAGAATCTTAATAATGTAACCTTTTAAGGAATTAAACATAATGTATATGAACCATTGTGATTAATATAGAAAATTTTATAAAAATATGATTAATCGTTATTTTACCTTTTAGTAATGTTTTTAAATAACATATATTAATGTAAGGAATATTAAAATTCACTTTCAATGGGTTTAAAGTGAAATAATATAGGTGATAAATAAATTCAATATTTAACTTTGAAAAAAATTAAGTTTCTAGTAAGATAGAATATGGAAATATAAAATTAATACAAAAAATATGGAAATATAAAATTAATACACAAAATATGGAAAATATATTTTCCATTACAAAATCATAATGTTTTAGATTAGAATCAATCAAAAGAGATATTATGTGAATGAAATTTTATTCCACTAAAAATTATAGGAATTACAATATATGAAAAATAAAATTTTAAAATTTATCCAATATAGAATAATCTAGTGATATATTACCTGATATGACTCAATGGTAGGATATTAAGTTAAGAAATATCTTATAAATGTCAAAATAGGTCTAATAACAACCAATCAAAGGTGAAAATATAATGAATTTTAAACACCCCAAAGTGACTAAAAAAAGTGGAAAATGAATATTATTGATTGAAATAAAATTAAAATATTTCAAATTTATATATGGAATATATTTTCAAATCGAAAATGTGTTTGAGAAACAAAACTCTTACCAACATCAGGATTTGTAAGGTTTTAATGTTTTCAAATATATGAGACTATAATATGAATATATAAATATATATCATAAAATAAGATAAATGTAGAGAAATATTTATAAACAATTTAATTCTAAGAACACATAAAGCAACATAGGAAATGAATAAGTATTCCCAATCATAAGATAAAATATTGTGAATGGTAACCACTTAGGACTTGGATAATGTATGAAAAAACGTTAGTGACCAAGATCAAATGTATTTGATTTGTAAATAACAAAAGTTAATTAAATATTAGTGTCAATACCATCCGTGGGGTCATATATACAACATATAAAATTAAATATCTGGAAGATGTTGAATATGTTTCAATAAAGGGAGATTGAAATGAGAATCCCCTTACAAACATCATATTCAAGGAAATATGAATAAATTAAAATAATTTTATAAAAAGACTTGTAAATGTGAAAATATTATTATAAGATTTAGAATATAAGGATTTAAATATAAACAGTAAAATATATATATAATAAATATTATACAAGGATAACATCAAATAATAAGAGAGGACGAGAGGATACCTTAAAGAACAAGAGAAAGAGGGAGACTTGATATCATCATTTCTCTTCAATAAATATGATATAATGAAAATAATTTATATATCATAAAAATTAGTAAAATAATGAAATATAAAACAAAATTATATAATTTGGAATATATAATATATCACATAAAATGAAAACTTATTCTCATTCATAGAAGAAAATATTTAGTAAGATTACCCCTTACCTTAACCTGAGAATTTAATAAAAATTCCCTTTATTTCCATATATTAATCTTACACAAAATTATTATTAATATAAAATCGAAATTTTTATTTGTTTTTGTATATTTATAAATTATATTCATTTATTATATATATATTAGTAACGATTTATAATGATCACAGTTTGTTAGTTGTTTTAACCATTCCATGATTGTTTTTTACGGTATTGGACATAATTCCTTTTTCATGATACTTTTTACCTCTAAAATATCCCATTAAATTGAATCATAATTCAAAAATGAGTTTTGATGTTCCATGTACATTTCATATGTGTTACATGAATTATGAACAAACACAAAATTCATAACTAACTTTTTTCTCTAATTTTATCAAACATAAGGTGTCATTTATAAATCAAATAAATATTTATATATTAATATTAACGAATTATTAAAAAATTAAATTATTAATTAATATATATGACCTATATTTATGTTTTCATTCTCGTTTATGATGAAAACATTATTTATTTGTTAATATATGTGGTTAAACAGAACCAAATGAGAACATTCTTTAATAAATGGAAGAGTAAGAATGTATTGTTGTATCACAATAACAATAATTTTATAGAGAAATAATGACTTCGATTTTAGGTTACTAAAGTGGTAAGTAATATTCATGAAAAGAAATAGGAATAATTTAAAGAAAATTTTGAAGAAAAGTAATACTTATATTGTTGGGTTAAATCCTTCTGTAAGGGTGTTCTTTGAAAATGTGCAATTGGGTATTTTTCTTATGATTAAAATATATAAAACATTAAGCTAGTATTATTAGTGAGTGATTTTTTTCTAGTGTATAAGAGTAATGAAAATAATAGTTTTGGTTTAGAATAGGTTGATGAGGTTACCTTTGTTGATGAGTTTGACTAGCATGCTTGAAAATACACATTCTGTATTATTTATGGAAAGTGAATCATTGATATGAAAATAATAATATTTTATTTCATGAATTCCCACATTTTCACATTTTGGGAAAATATTACAGTTATTTTATTAATTTAATCATCATGTTATCTATTTTCTATAATTTATAATTTTTTGTTAATCAATTTTTACATCATTAGATTATTTTTTAAAAAGGAAAATTTAAATTTACCCAATTTCCTTATTTTAATATTCTAATTCAAATTATTTAATTAGTTTTTTATATTCAACATAAAATAATTATAAATTTGTCTTTTAGATAATAATTTAAAATATTATGAGAAATAATTTTTTTTGAAAAAATATTTATTAATTACATAATGATTTCCATACAAATTAAATATCACTCAATAGATATTAATTTTTTATATGTATATAATAAAAAAATGTTGTTAAAATAATTATTTAAATGATTAATATTTAATTTTTATATAAAAAGTTATAGAGCGTTAATAATAAATAATTTTTATGAATATAATAAAATTTTAACAATAAATTATAATATTTTTATTATATTCTATAATTAGTTATTATTTTTTGATTATGTGGAAAATATATAATTTATAATGTCAATATATTTTACTAACATAAAGAAATTTTTTATATATAATAACAACATTTTTGTAATTATATGCTAATAATACATTTATGAGTCTAGAATCCAATGACTACATATAATGTGATAATATATATATCCTTGTAACATAAACAACCAATAACTACATAGTTTTTAACAATTTTTGCACTTTATTTCATTTCATAGATATTCTTAGTTTATAGTTTTATAGAATTTGGATAAAAATTACATAAAAAAGAGTACAATTTTACACTATGCATATTTTTCACAAAAAAAGATATATGCCTACACATGTATTTCATTCAAGACAATTTTTCTTTTCTTAAGATGAGTTATCATAGATAAAATGCTAAACATCATTAAATTTATACACATACTTAGACCCAAGTATAAATATTTTAAAACATTCAACGATAAATATAAATCGTGATAAGTGATGTAAAAATAATGTAATCATGTTAGTATAATGGGAGACAATAAAAACCATGAATACATTTAAATTATTCTCAAAAGAACATATGCACATAATGAAAACATTTTAACCTATTAAAATCACCCATTTATCAATTAAAACATTCAAGAAATAATTATTAATAATTATAAACCCATGAAGGGCCCTTGAGGCATGTGGGATCTAAAGTATAAATTTTAAAACCTTTCACCTTTTAAAAATTCATAAACATTCCTTCACTCATTAAATCAAAATATTTCCGTAAAAATAAGTTTTCAAGCATTATGATGGTGTCTAAAAAAACATATCCATAAATCATGTTCAATACTATTTTAACCATATCAGAATAACTAAATCCTAGTTAATTTTTTTATTGTAACATATCTTCTCATCTCCTACATTTTTTTCCTTTTATGATTATTCCTTACACACTACGTTGGAAAATTAAATCAGGCTCACCCATCATCATCAGCTATATCATGACCAATAGTCGTTATCTATAATGATGAATTAATATATCATGGTGATTTCTTTAATATTTATATATTTTATCCTAAAACCCGTTAAAAATTCATTTGAACTCATAATTGAATCACGTTACATTTTATGTGTAAAAGACCAGGAAATATGAATTTACCTTTTAAAACACATTAAAATTAAAAATTCCCTAGAATAATGGGAATTTAATTTACATTGGAAAAAAATAAAAACATGATGTTATTTATACAATTAAATTACATGAAAATTGAAAATTCCACTCTTCGTGTATATGTTTAAAAAAATCATCGCATTTGTAACAAAACAACAAAATTCCCTTTACAATAAATTATTAAAAGATTCATTTTTATTCCTTTTCAATGAATGTAAATTTTAGTTCAAATGGCCATTAAAAATCTTCTAATCACAAATACAAAAATTCTGGATTCATTTAAAAGAACATATATATGTTGGAGAAATATTTCAAATGAATACATTAAAACAATGTTTTATAGAAAAATCCATTAGGACTTTAATATATTTTCATCAAAGGAACATTGAAGGAGGGAACATGAAAAAGATTTATAAACTAATTATTTTTTGAAAATTTTCTAAAAAATACGCCAATATGGTATTATAAATAGTCTAATAAATAAATTATGTGGTGAAAATGATGTGAATCTCGATCGAATGAATTTGAGACAAGAAATCCCTGAACATAAATGCCATATATGAATATACTTTATTTAGATCAATAATAATGAATATATATTTTTTTATTTACATGTATAATGCCCAATTTCATGTTCATTAAATGTCAATTATTAACATTTTTTATTTAGTAAATTAATTAGTAATGTTTATATTTAACATTTTGATAACATTAAGTTGATAATATCTAATATAGATTTGGTAGGTTAGTCGTGGTCCTAGGGTTTATTAGTTCATAATTAATAGAGTACTAATATTATTATATTTATAATTTTTTTACATTAAATAAAAAATTTTAACAGTACATAAAAGTCCGACATGGAAAATTAAATATGCCATATTATGGATGAAGGACCATGGGACATCCTATGATGGGAGGGGTGAATAAGTGTATCAAATTTTTCATAAAAACTGATGGATACTGATCCCAAATTAATAGAAACCAATTAATCCTTTCTGATGGGAATGTGCAGAATACAAACAACCGAAATAAAAGAGATCACACAATAATTTTACTCGATTCACCATTAAGGTATTGCCCTAGGAAAAGATGCCAATAGTTTTTTTCATACCCAACTCTGTTAATCTTCACTAGTTATGGAATAAAAGGGTTTAGAATTAGTTACTCTATGACAAGCACTCTTCCTTTACAATATTTTAAGGATAACACATTGTGTCCCTCAGAACACTTCCATCGACTCCCCATAGCTCACTGACTTGGGTGAAGTCATAATCAGTTTATCGAAATGAATTTCACCTTAGTAGATTGGACTTAATGTATTTTTTCCTGAATAGAATGATACTTTCCTAACACCATTGTTGTAAGTTGATGAACATAGAAAGACCTATTCAATGAAAAACTGATATTCAAAAAGATCAGTCACAAAAATCCTTCACGAAGCTCACTAACTTCACAAATCACCCTGTCTTCATGGAGCTCACCGAGTAAAAATAGAATACCTAGTCATTTCATATAACCAATTAATCAAAATAATAGGCATCATTCAAGAATTGACAACTCTTTTCTCAATCCACAAGCTTGCAAAGAAAGCCAAATTTAGGGAGCTCCCTAGCTATGAGAAATTAGAGAAACTCCATATTTTCCTTGAATAATTTATTATCAAATAAAGCTGGGGTAGGATTATATTTATAGTCTTTGAGATTTGTGATTATCCACTACCTCTATCACAATTTACGGATCATTAAAAAACATATTAATAGTGCTCCACCAGTCATAAATCTCCGTTCAGATTTGATGTTTCCACAAAGTTTTCCATCAAAGAACTGGTCACTCTTGATGGTATAATTCTCTTAATCTTAAAGAACATTATCACCAATCATGATGCTCCACATATATTTCAATATCATCCTAGTATTTGTGAAACTAATTCCTTTACAATTTTTATGAATTTTAATTACTAGAAAACTAACTTTCATGATGCTTTCCCCATCCTTCGGATTTGTCACCCAAACATTTAGAAAACACTATGAAAATAAACAACCTTCAAAACTATAGTCTGCTTATTTAGTAAGATATATTTCTTGAAAACACTTGGATCATCCATGTTGATGATTGATAGAAAACAAAAATCAGACTCCATTCGCAGCAATGAATATCATTGGTTTCAACAATCTCTCCCTTTGGGTTTGTTGATAAACTATAGATAAATTTAATGAAGAAAAAATATTTATAAAAAACTAATATGAAGGAAACAACTCATCCAACACACTAAGTATATGTGAGAAAATCATAGTGTATAACACAAGAGGGGAAGCATGAATTGGGATCTTTTAACTTCAAATGCTTAAAGAATTCAAAGCTATGCTCTGATCATGTCATAGAAGCATTTCATGCTTGAGACTATTTCCTCATAACACCTGATTCTCATCATGTTACAGACTCAATTCATAGTATGTCAAAAAAATCTATAACTACTTTTTTTATTCACTATTCTCCTGTAGCCAGAAAAACATAAAAATTTCATTCTCCTCCATTTATAATTTAATTTATCTATTCTCTTCCTTTGGATATAACCCAAAAGAACCTATTTGTGTATCTATATAGCTCAAAACACACTCCCCATGGATCATGTCTCCCCAATAAACCTACTATATTTCAATATATAGATTAAAATAAGTAACAAAACTGAGGAGAGGGGAAAACTCATAACCTCCTCCTGAACTGGGAGGTGAATAAACACCGAGGTTTAACCGATGTTTTTCGAACACATGTGATGTTAATGGATTGGTTAGAATGTCAGCCACATGGTAATTAGTTCCAATATGATACATTTTAATCAGACATTGTTCATGATTTTCCTTTATGAAGCAATATTAGATTTCAAAATGTTTTCTATGAGAATGATGAAGTGGATTATTTGTAAGATCAATCACACTCTTGTTATCTTAGTGAATCACCATTGGTGGTTTCACCAAGTCACAAATATTAGTCATTTGTTTATTCATCCATAATAGTTAAGTGAAATTATTTGTACTATAATTATACTCTACTTTAGTAGTCCTAAGAGAATCATTTCATGTTTCTTACTTGACTAGACCACTTGAGGATGATCTAAATAAAAATAAGTGAAGTAATTCTTCTTGTAAATATTAAATTAATACTAATACTTTGAGATTATTAACCAAACAGATTATTTGTAATATATCACATAATACATTACTAGAGAGCTGGTTCGTATGCACTTAAAATGAAGTATTCTGAGAACCATCTAAAACAGTGTAAATTTGAGGATTGGAAGAGATTCAAACTGAAGATCTCAAAAATATGTTATTAAAATGATAAAATAATGATTAATGAATGAAGGCTCCAATAAATTATTTTTAATCATCTTGGTTAATGAATAAAATGAAAAACAATCACTTGGATATAGGCTGTAATATGTTAAGATTAAAGTTGGAAATATAGGTGCAGTGAATCATCCCAGAATCAATAAAATATGAGATATTATAAAATATAACTGACATTCTATTTAATGCTTATGTTCTTGGAAATAGTTTATAATTTACAATGTTATTTAATGATTTTTTGGAGTGATTGATAATTCTCGGAGATTAACTGACGAATCCAAAAACATATTTTATTTAGTATTGTTTCATATTTAATATATATATTCTTTAGAACATTAAAAATGTGGAAAATATTTGACCTTATATGTATTTTTAACATTGTCATAGAATGATAAGTAGCATATTTTATTTAATTGTGTGGAAAAAAATTTCAAATTAAGTGATATATATGATTTTTTGAATTCATAAACATGCTTTTATTGAGGAACACCATAAAAATAACCAAAGGAATTAGATGTGTATTATTGTATAGAGAAGTGACCAAATTAATAAAATATATGTTCTTAAATTTAATACATAACATATTATATATGAAATTTAATTTACTTTCAATAGATGGTAAACTCAGTAAACATAGGAACCACCCTATGATATGTAATATATTCTCTGGGTGAATATTTTGACAAAGTAGATGAGAATATGGTGACACATAATATTTTTATGATGTTTAAGTGTTATTAAATCAAAGAAAAGAATGATTCTAAGTCAAAATTTACAATCATAGGTCATTTAATTTGTTGATGTTAGAAATTTGATGAAGTGATAAAAATTAAATAGACATGAAAGAAAAGTTTACTCATAATGTGCTATATATGTTTTTAAATATTATGTATGTTTTCATATTTAATAAATGATACATTTTGTGGTTTTCTATAAGTTATTTGAAAAAAATTATTTAGCTTATGTAAGAACTATTCTACATAGAAATAAATATATAAAATAACATTTTGATTCATGTTGATAAATTAAAAAGATGGTATAAACAGCATGAAGTGACAACAATTTTATAAGGATTCCTGAAAATGAATAATAAGATGGATTATTATTTTTAAGTAGAATTTGTTCTTCGTCGAAGTAAGATCAATGTTGTGAATCTATATGCTTTTAAAAAAGTGTGGAACCATTTAATAAAAGATGTGTGGGGATTTTTAAAGATTTAAATGAAGGAAAATAACAATACTTTTTTATTATGAAATATTGTTATATTTTATTGGGAATTTGGGAAGGAAAATATAGAAATATTTACTAGTTTAAAAAGGGATATTGTACTATAGATAAATGTGGATTTTTTATATATTTGATTTATGGAAAAATATTCACAGTATTCTATTAATATCAAAAATAAGAACATAAAGTTAAAAAAGAGTGAGGATGTGATATATTTGTTTCTAAAGATTATATTTGTATTTAATAAACTCAAACAAAATTGATACTATGAGTATCAATAGAGTGTATCTGATGATAATTTTCAGAGAACGTATCCTCTGTGTTGAAGAATGTGTATTTATTATTTTATTTGACATATCCATGACATAGAAGATTAATTATAGAGGTAATGAAAGGATTTATTTATTTTTATCATCACTAGAGTCTCTTTGATGTTTTTTGGGGATAGATGATCATAGTGATATTGAGTCGAAGAACAATTCCTATACGCACATAGTGTTGGTGATATCATTCAATGAGTTTAATACCTACTAATTAAGGTAGAATATATTAGTATGTAGATGTAATTACATCTATTGTTCAAATAATATTTGATTTTATGAGTTCAAGGAGGACTAATGGAATCTTTTGGTTTTATTAGGAAGAACATTTTGATTTTACTCAATATAGTGACGAGAATTTAGGAGGAAGATTACTTATAGATAGAGAGTTGGGGAAATGGATGACACATAACCATGGTAATTGGGTGATACCTACACAAGACTTGGGATACTTTTATAATTGATGATGCCTTCACATTCACTTACGTTATTGAGATATTGATGGTGATAATTTCTGTCTCAGTGAGAGTTAAACACAATAAGGAATAGATTCACACATTAGAGTCGAACATTGTACAAACATTACATGAGGATTGTCTCTTATTTATCATATGCACTACATATGGTGGTGAGTATTCAAAGTATATAAACTAATCCATACCTCTGAGTTCTTATTGAAAATTGAATCTTGAGATAGGAAATAAATGGTAAAAGTAAATTTGGTAAAAATGAGACACCATATTTACACCCCCCATAATGATTGTATTTCCTAAGGGAATTTTCAAATACCATTATAACATAGTATATAATGATAATAAAATCCTTATTATTCTTAAATTATTTGAAAAATATCACATCGTCATGTATGTACTTAAAATTGAGGACTAGGATAACCTCTCATGTCCTATAAATATCATCTCATTACATATAAAAATTGATAAATATATTACAGGGATATGTAATTCCTAAAATAATTGTAACATAATGATATATCCTTTCAATTTAATAAAAAAAGGAATCAATTAAACATTCACTAAAATTGAATCTTGATTAACCCATATATATATAAAAATTACATTACAATTTCTTAAGAAATCATTTATGAAGTAATAAAAAATTATATAAGTTGATGGGAAAAAATTAATTACATAAAATAGAGTTATCCTAATAGAATTTACCTGTTAATTCATGAAACATAAATCAATATATGGTGATTTGTCTAAAAAATAATGCAAAATTTTAGAAAAATTATTAAAATAGTTATCAAATAGTTTTTGTCATCTTTTTGAAAAACAATGATACAAATAACATTAAATATAATTTCCAAATAGGGCTTTTTTAATGTTTTATTTAAATAATGAGAATCATAATAATGTATCCTTGTAAGGAATTAAACATAATGTATATAAACCATTATGGTTAATATATAAAATTATATAAAAATATTAATAATCATCATTCGTCCTTTTAATAATGTTTTTAAATAACATATATTTATGTATGGAATATTAAAATTTACTTTCAATGGCTATAAAGTGAAATAATATAGCTGGTAAATAAATTTCATATTTAAATTCAAAAAAATATATATTTTTGGTAATATAGAATATGGTAACATAAAATGAATAGACAAAATATAGAAAGTATATTTTCCATTGTAAAATCATAATTTTTTAGATAAGAATAAATCAAAAGGGATATTATGGGAATGATATTTAATTACTTAAAAAAAGAGAGGAATTACAATATAAGACAAATATAATTTTAAAATATATCCAATATGGAATAATCTAGTCAGATAATACCTTGTATGACTCAATAATAGGATACCAAGTTAAGAAATCTCTTATAAATGTCATAATAGGTCTAATATAAACCAATCAAAGGTGGAAAATATAATGAATTAAAAACCACCAAAAGTGAATAAAAAGTAGAAAATGAATATTATAGATTGAAATTATATATAAATTTTTGAAATTTATATATGGCATATATTTTCAAATCTAAAAAGTGGTTGTGTAAAAACAACTCTTACGAACATCAGAATTTGTGAGGTGTTAATATTTAAAAAAATATAAGACAATAATATGAAAATATATATCATAAAATAATATAAATTTAGAGAAATATTTATAAAAATTTAATTTCTAAGAAGAAATAAAATAATATAGAAAATTAATAAGTATGGCCAATCATAAGATAAAATATTGAGAAAGGTAACCACTTGTGACTTTGGATAATGTATGAAAAAAAGTTGGTGACCAAGATAAAATGTATTTGAAACGTAAATAACGAAATTTAAATGAATATTATAGTCAAGGTCATCTAGGGGGTCATATATACAATATATAAAATTAAATATTTTGGAAATATTGAATGTGTTGGAATAAAAGGAGATTGAAATGTGAATCCACTTACAAACATCATATTTAGGGATGTATAAATAAATTAACATAAAGTATTGAAAATAATTGTAAATGTGAATATATTATGATAGTAAATGGAATATAGGGATTTAAATATAAACTAAAAAATGTATATAAAATAAATTTTATACATGTATAACATCAAATAATAAGAGAGGTTGAGAGTAAACATTAATGAACAAGAGAAAGAGGGAGACTAGATATCATCATTTCTCTTCAATAAATGCGATATAATGAAAATAATTTATATAACAAAAAAATTAGTAAAATAATGAAATATACAAAAAAATTATATAATTTTGAATATATAAGATATCACATAAATGAAAAGTTATTCTCATTCATAGAATAAAATATTTACTAAGATTACCTCATTCCTTTACATGAGAATTTCTTAAACATTCTATTTATTTAAATATATTAATTTTATAAAAAATAATTATTAATATCAAATCCAAATTTTTATTTTTTTGTTTTTATATTTATAAATTATATTCATTTAATATATCTATATATATATATTAGAAATGATTTATAAGGATCATAGTTTGTTAGTAGTTTTAACCATTCCATGATTGTTTTTTTGAAGATAAAGGTCATAATTCCTTTCTCATGATATTTTTCACCTCCAAAATATACCATTAAGTTGAATCATAGTTCAAAAATGAGTTCTGATGTTCCATGTACATTTCATATGTTTTACAAGAATTATGTACAAACAAAAAATCCCTAACTAACTTGTTCCAGTAATTTTATCGAATTTATGGAGTCATTTAAAAATTAAATAAATATTCATATATTAACATTAATGAATTATTAAAAAAAGTAAATTATTAATTAATATATATTACCTATATTTTTGTTTTCATTCTCATTTATGATGAAAACATTATTTTTTTTTAATATAGGTGGTTAAACTGAACCAAATAAGAACATTCTATAATGAATGGAAGAGTATGAATATATTGTTATATCACTTTAATAATACTTTTATGGAAAAATAATGACTTATATTTTAGGTTACTAATGTGATAAATTATATTCAAGAGGAATAATGTAAAGAAAATTTTGATGAAAAGTAATACTTATATTGAAGGGTTAAATCATTATGTAAGGGTGTTCTTTGAAAAGGATCAATTGGGTATTTTTCTTATGATTAAAATCTATAAAATATTCAGCTAGTATTATTAGGGAGTGAATTTTTTCTAGTATTTAAGAGTAATGAAAATAATAGGTTTGATTTGGAATAGGTCGATGATGGTACCTTGGCAAATGAGTTTGACCAACGTTTTTGAAAATACTCATTTTATATTATTTAAGTAAAGTGACTCACTGATAGAAAAAATAATATTATGTCTTTAATTACCACATTTCAACATTTTGGGAATAAAATTATAGTAATTTTATTAATTTAATCATCGTTTCACCTATTTCGTATAATTTACAATTTTTTTTGGTTACCCAATTTTAAAATCAGTGGATTATTTTTTTAAACATAAAATTGAAATAGACCTAATTTCCTTATTTTTAAATTCTAATTCAAATTATTTGATTATTTTTTATATTAAAGGTAAAATAATGATAAAGTTTTCTTTTAGATAATTATTTAAAATACTATGATAAATAATTTTATTATAAAAATATTTATTAAGTACATAATGATTTCTATACAACTTAATTATCAATCAATAGATATTAATTTCTTATTTGTATATAATCTCTAAAATTTTATTAAAATAATTATATAAATGAGTAATATTTAATTTCAGAATAAAAAATTTTAGAGCGTCTAATAATAATTTTTTTTAATATAATAAATTTTTAATAATAAATTATAATATTTCTATTATATTCCATAATGATTTATTATTTTTTGATTACGTGGAAAATATATAATTTATAAATTCAATATATATTTCTAACATAAAGAATTTTTTTATATATAATAACAATATTCTTGTAATTTTGTGCTAACAATACATTTATGAGTCTAGAATCCAATGAAAACATATACTGTGATAATATATATAAATATATATCCATGTAACATAAATAACCAATAATTACATAGTTTTTAACAATGGTTGAATGTTATTTAATTTCATAGATATTTCTAGTTTATAGTTTTATATAATTTGGATAAAAATTACATAAAAAAAGATTACAATTTTAAACTATGTATATTTTTCACAAAAAACGGGATATATGCCTACACCTTTATTTCATTCAAGGCAATTTTTCTTTTCTTAAGATGAGTTATCATACCTAAAATCCAAAAAATCATTAAATTTATACACATACTTAGACCAAATTATAAATATTTAAAAACATTCAATGATAAATATATATCTCAATAAGTGATGTAAAAATAAACTAATCATGTTAGTCTAGTGGAATAAAAGAAAACCCATGAATACGTTTAAATTATTCTCAAAATAATATGTGCACATAATGAAAACATTCAGACATATGAAAATCACCCATTTGTCAAATAAAACAATTAATAAATCACTATTAATCATTATAAACCCATGAAGTCCCCTTGAGGTATGTGGGATCTAAAGTACAAATTTCAAAACATTTCAGCTTTGAAATATTAATAAACATTCCTTGACTCATTAAATCAAATTATTTCCATAAAAATAATTTTTCAAGCATAATGATGATGTATTCAAACATCATATCCATAACTCATGTTCAATACTATTTTAACAATATCAAAATAACTAAATCCTAGTTTATTTTATTGTAGTAACATATATGCTTATCTCCTGCATTTTATTTCCTTTCATGATTATTTATTAAACACTGCATTGGACAATTAAATCAAGCTCACTCATCATCATAAACTACATTAGGACCAATAGTCATAATCTATAATGTTGAATTAATATATCATGGTCATTTTTTTAATATTTAATGTTTTAATCATAAAACCTGTGAAAAATTCATTTGAACCCATAATCAAATCAAATTACATTTTCATGTAAATAGACCAAGAAATATGAATTTCACTATTAAAACACTTTAAAATTAAAAAGACCTTGGAATAATGGGAATTTAATTTACATTGGAAAAAAATTAAAACTTGATGTGTATGATTTATACCATTAAATTACATGAAAATAGGAAATTCTACTCTTCATTTATATGTTAAAAAATAAACTCATTTTTAACAAAACATCAAAATGACCCTATTAATAAATTATAATAGGATTTATTTTTATTCCTTTTTAATGAATGTAAAATTTAGTTCAAATGACCAATAAAAATCTTTTAATCACAAATACAAACATTATTGATTCATTTTAAAGAACATAGATATGATGGAGAAATATTTCAAATGAATTCATTAAAACAATGTTTTATTGAAAAAACCATTATGAATTTAATATACTTTCAATCAAAAGAACATTGAAGGAGGGAACATGAAAAGGATTTATAAACTATTTTTTTTTGTAACTTTTTTTAAAAATACGCCAATATGGTATTATATATAGTATAATAAAAAAGTTATGTTGTGAAAATGGCATGAATCTCGATCAAATGAATTTGAGACCAGAAATCCCTGACCTTAAATTTCATATAGAAATATAGTTTATTTAGATCAATAATAATGAATGTATATTCGTTAATTACATGTATAATACCCAATTTCATTTTCATTAAATGTCATTTATTAACATTTTTTATTTAGTTAATTAATTAGTAAAGTTTATTTTTAGCATTTTGATAACCTTCAGATGATAATATCTAAAATAGATTTGGTAGGTTAGTCGTGGTGCAAGGGGTTATTATTTCATAATTAATAAAGTACTAATATTAGTAATATTATAATTGTTTACACTAAATTAAATTTTTGAACCATAAATTAATGTTAGACATGGAAAATTAAATATCCCATATTATTGATGAAGGACCCTGGGACACCCTAAGATGTGAGGGGGGAATAAGTGTGGCAAATGTTTCATAAAAAGTGATGGATCTTTTTCCCAAATTAGTAGAAAACATTTAATTTTTTTTGATGGGAATTTTCATTAAACAAACAACCGAAAGAAAAGAGATCACCCAACAATTTTACTCAATTAACCACAAAGGGATTTCCCAAGGAGAATATGCCAATAGTTTCTTTCATACCTAACTCCACTAATCATCGCTAATTATGGAATACAAGGGTTGCGAAATAGTCACTCTATTCTAGGAAGAATTCCGTTACAATATTTTATAGATAGCACACTGTGTCCCTCATAACACTTCCATCAACTCCCCCAAGTTCACTGCCTTGGGTGAAGTCATTCTCAATTTATCGACATGAAGGTCACCTTAGTAGATTGCAATTAATGTATTTTTCCCTAACTACAATGAGACTTTTCTTGCACCATAGTTCTGAGTTGATGCACATGGAAAGTCCTATTCATTGAAAAACTGATATTGAAAACTATCTTTCACAAAAAACCTTCATGAAGCTCACTAGATTTATGAAGCGCCCAACATTCATGGAGATCACTGAGTAAACTCAGAATACCTCATCATTTCAAATCACCAATTAATCAAAAGAATTGGTATTAGTTGATAATCGCAAGTCTTTTCTCAATGATCAAGCTTTCATAGAAATCCAGATTCACAGAGCCCCCTACATTTAAGAAATCAGAGAAATTTCAGATTTTCCTTGAATAATTTATTATCAAATAATGTGGGGGTAGGCTAATATAAATAGGATTTCCCATTCTTGATTATCCACTACCTCTATCCAAATTTACAGATCATTCAAAAACATCTTCATGGTGCTCCACCAATCAAAAATATCCATTTAGATTTGATGTTTCTATTATGATTTCTGTCAAAGCATCTCTCACTCTTGATGGTGGGATTCTCATAATCGTGAAGAACACTATAACCATTACTGATGCTCCACATAATTTTCAATATCATCCTACTATTTTGGAAACCCATTTTTTTTACAATTTTCCTAAATTTTAATTCCTATAAAACTGCATTTTGTGATGTTAGCCCCATCCTTCGGATTTGTGACCCGAACATTTAGAAAACACTATGAAAAGACACCACCTGCAAAACAATAGTTTTCTTATGCTGTAAGATATTTTTCCATAAAAACACCCTAATCATCCATGTTGATATTGAATGAAAACACAATTCAGACTCCACTCCCAGCAAAGAAGATCCTTGGTTTCAACAATAATTCCCTTCAGGTTTATTGAAAATCTATAGATAAATTTAATAATGAAAAAATATCTATGAAAACTTAATATGAAAGAAGAAACTCATCCAACACACTAGGTCTATGTGAGAAAATATCAGTGTAGAAAACAAGAGGGTAAGCGTGAATTGGGTTCTTGTTTCTTCACATGCTTAAAGAAAACCAAGCTATACTCTGATCATGTCATAAAAGCATTGCTTGCCCTGGACTATTTCTACATAACACCTGATTCTCATCATGTTACAAACTCATTGCATGGTTTTTCCAAAAACCTATAACTACTTTTTCCATTCTCTATTCTCCTACAACTAGAAAAACATAAAATTTTCATTCTCCTCCATTTCTCATTGAATTTATCTATTCTATCCCACTGTAAATAAACCCAAAGAACCTATATGTGTATGTATATAGCTCAAAACATACTCCCCAAGGATCATATCTCCCCCATTAACCTGCAACATATCAACATATAAATTTAAATAGTTAACAAAACTGAGGAGAGGGGAAAACTCATAACCACCACCTTAACTGGGAGGTGAATAAACACCGAGGTTTAATCAATGTTTCTCGAACACATGTGATGTCAATGGATTGGTTATAATGTCAGTCTCTTGGTAATTAGTTCTAATATTATCTATTTTAATCAAACTTCGTTCATGTTATTCCTTGATGAAGTGATATTAGATATCAAAATGTTTTATATGATAATGTTGAACAAGATTATTTGTAATATCAATCACTCTCTTGTTATCATAGTGAATCACCATTGGTGGTTTCACCAAATCACAAATATTAGTCAGTTATTTCTTCATCTAGAATAGTTATGTGAAATCCTTTGTAGTATAAATATACCCTACTTTAGTAATACTAAGAGAATCTCATTAATGTTTCTGACAGACTAGCCCACACATTTCTTTCTAATAATTAATGAGCCACCATTGTGTGTACCTTGAATATACCACATGATTCTTTTAACTTCCACCAAATGTTCATCTTTCAGATTACTTTGAAATCGAGCCGCTAAGCATATTTAAAAGGCCATATCTGATCATGTTAAAATTAATTATAATAAGCTTGAAATGATTATCATATACTTGGTAGGATCCATATAATTTCCATCCTTAGGCATTCTTTGTTTTTTCTCAACTGAAATTGGGTTTGACATTGGTTTGGAGTCATGCATATTGAATTTCTATAGAAACACTCTTGCATAATTTTCCTGAGAAATTAATGTGTAATCCTTCTTCTGAATCACATATATTCCTAAGAAGTATGTGAGTTCATAAATCATATATATTTAAAAAATTTATTTCATATGATATTTAAATTCATCCACTAATCCCCACCAACTTTATCTAAATATAATATCATCTATGTACACCAGCACCATAAATTGATCATACTTAAAATTCTTCACGTAGAGATTATGGTCAAAAACATCCCTTTTAAATTAGTGCTTCTTTAAATAATTATACAAACAAGAATACAATGATCATGGTGCCAGATTTAGACTATAGATATCCTTCTTTTTTCTACAAACCTTTTCTTTATTACTTCCAATAAAAAATAAAAATGCCTATACAATGTATACTTATTCTTAAAGAACACCATTTAAGAAAGGTTTTTTGACATCAATGTTATTAGATTTGTATCCTATTAGGATTCCTATAGTAAGGAAAATCCTGATCAACTCCAGTCTCTCCACTGGAGAAAATTTTTATTCGACATCAATAAATTCAATCTCTCAATAGCCTTCAAACATTTAGAATACATTATTTATGATAAAATTTCCATGCTCATAAATTTTTTAAGATCCATTTTGTTCCAATAACAATTTTGTTTTTAGGTCTATTAACAAGATCCCATGTATGGTTCTTTTCAATCTAACCAGGATATTAATTCATTGATTTAACCCATTATTCATTTTTCATAGATTCTTCAAATGAGGTTGGTTCCACAATTGATAGGATGGAAGACTGTGCATTATTACCCATTCTCTTTATCTGTGTGGGTGATGTCCAATCCCCAATGATATTAGATTGATCAATTTCATCTCTTATATTTCTTTTTTGAGGTTCATATGAATTTTCTTTTTCTATCATTTCTTCTTATGATTATTCTTGAAAATGATTATCATTTTGTGACCTATGAATGTTTCTCATGACTTCCTCCACTTTTTTATTTGAATATATTCTATGTCTACTATCTTCTTCATATTCTTTCACCTCAGCATAAGTGATTCATGAGGTATTTTAGGTCTTATTTTAAAGGATATTAACATCACTACTTTCAATATATCTCCCAAGATGAATATTTAAACATTTGTAAGATTTTATTTTCATTGAATAACCGAGTATTTTTATTTCATATTTCTCATCACTATACTCTCCATGATTTCATTCCTTGTTTCTGATAAAAAATTTAATTTTGAAAACATGAAAATACTTTAAAGAGTGATTCTTTCAATTCCATAACTCATATATTGTCTCGGTTTCTCCCACATAAGGCCTTGTTCAATTTTGATTATACATTGTAGCTTGAATGGACTCTTTCCAATAATTGAGAGAGATACCACTCTCAATCAGTATAGTTATTGTTATATTTTTCACATATCAATTATTTCACTCAAAAATTTCATTTTTTGTGTGGTTTTTACAAAATCCAAATCATGTTTTAACCCATGTTTCTCCAGGTAATTTTCAAATTTTTTAGATGTGTATTACCCTCAATTGTAATATTGTATAACCTTTATCATGAGACTAGTATATATCTCTTCTATTTGGTGATAAGTTTTCAATAAATTAAGCGCTTTTCATTTCATGTGTATAACCACCACACAAGCCATCCAAATATAATAATCAATGAAAATAATTAAGTTCATTTCTCTATATGTTCCAACAAAATTTATAGGAACAAATATGTTGGTATGGATGATGTCAAAATGATTTGATGCATTTTTCTTCTTTGGCCGATATAAACTGCAGACCAACATCCCTCATATGAAATAATCATTAGTCTTTTTTTTCAAGTTTAAGATTGAGGAGATACATGAATATCTTCAACTTAGATATATTTTCTATGCCTTGATGATTAATGTGACCAATCCATTGATTCCAAAAGTTGTTCTCTTATTCTACTATTAGATAAATAATATTCTATTTACTGTCAAACTGATATAATTTTCCATCTATTTTACATCCTTTCATGAGATAATTCCCTACATTTCCTTTTATATTGAACCCCTTTTGATTAAATGTTATTATATATCCTGATTCACATATTTGACACACACTTAGGAGATTATGACGTAAATAGTCCACATAATGAACTTCAGTTTTCCTTATCTCATGATTTACCAGTTCTGTATATCCACTATGTTTAATCCTCAAAGAGACATCATTATTGGACCTAAATGTTCCATCAACCATTTTATTTTCATTCTTTAATAAATAAACAATTCCCATCATATGGGACGGGCATCCACTATGAAAAATCCATGTGATATTATCCATTATAACATTGAGATAGACTTCTGTAAGATTGGATTTATCAATTTTCTTCTTTTCCATTAATAAAATACTTGATTAAGGGGAGAATTTAAATATCCTTTCAAATCTATTTTTAGTATTCATTGGTTAATCATAATCATCTATTTTTTTATTTAAAAGATAACTTATTTTTAATAAAAACTTCATCTAGTAGGTGGGTAATGAAATTTATATTATTTCTACATGAATCATTTCCCCCATTACTCTACCTTAATTAAATAGATTTATAGCCAAATTTAGAGATGTGAAAACTATATCCATAAGAGATATTATTTTTATAAGATATAGAATATTAATTTTTTATCCTTTATGGACATCCAAGATTATCGTTATTCATATAGCTCCTTTCCTCTTCAAAGTATGACATCGTGTAACCCAGACAGGCACAAAATTTACATTTCATGAGAGGAAACATCTTCTCACTTATATTCCTCCTCATATCCCCTTCCTTAGTTAATGTGATTGACTTACAATCATTTTTTTATACTTGAGGATAGTTTTTAGTTATCCTATAATTTTGATTTGATTAATTATTTTTCAGGACTTCAGGTGACTTTGAGATATGTCTAACCTTTAGTTATCCCATATTTTGGCCTATTATATTTCCAGTATTTTATGTTTCAGCATCACAAAGAAGTTTACTTTTTCCCATAAATGTCGGTCTTTGATCATTCAAAACATTATCTACACCTTCAAAACCATGATTATCTCTCTCCAGAAGAGAATCATCCTAGAATCTTCCAAGACACATTTTCTACCTTTTTGAATTTTGAGTTTAATTCACATTCATGTTTACTCCTATGAGTAACAACTTATTCTTCAAATCCCTCAATAGTATTGGAATTATCCTCCAGTATGGATGTAAGTTCATTAATGAGCTATTAATATTCTTCAATTTTGATTTTAAGTTCTACTCTATCTTCAAATATTATAAATGATTTTGAATGTTATTTTACTACTTCTTATGGTCGATTAATTTTATCTACTAGTCGACCAAAATATTTTGAGGAATCATCCACAAATTCCCTCTACTTTTCTTCTTCTTTTTCCTTTAATATAAAGATCACTAAGAGAATCCTCATGTTCCTATATGAGCTCATAATTATAAATTAACTAATTGTCTCTAGATTTATCTTTTGATGGTTTTGAATTTTCAATTATAGAAATCATAGATTCTTGGGTTCCATATTTAAACATTGGATCTTCTTTATTAAAAAATTAATCATCGTTATATTATTATTTATAAACAAAACTCTTTATCTATAATTTATTTCTATATTTGAATTCTCCCATATGATAAAACCATTTTGTGGCTTCTATTTCTTTTAAACATCACATTCATCAACTTTAAACTTCCTTGATAACTGATAGGAAATGTTCCTAATGCTGCCACAATGAAAACATGTTAATGGTAGATTTAATTAAAATCTCCCTTTTCCTCTCCATAATGTATTGGAAAGGAGAGAGAGGATTTCATCTTCCACAATACATTAATTAATTATATCTCCAGAAATTATATGTTTCTCACGGATTTGAATGAAATCTCCTTGCTAACAAGACTTATTGAATCCTCTGGTTTGACTCTTATTTCATGTGCTACTAGACTGCTTAGCAGATCATCCAAACAAAATTTTGTAACATCCCTTTCATCAAGGGATAAAAATTTGTGATTATAAAGAGGTGGTAGTATTCTCACGATTTTATTTACAATTTCAAGGTCTTAAATTTCATCAATTATATCTAGAATTGATCAACATACTTAGCAGTTCTATGGAAAAAGGTATATGTATTTTCATCTAAATTCATCTACAAATAATTAAACCTATTGTGAAGAACTTGAAGTTTTTCCACGGGCACATTTTAGTAACCTTAATATATATTTTCCATATTTTCCACACATACTTGGAAGAAGTATAACTCATTGCTATTAGAAATATTTGATCACACAATATTGTAGTAGTGGAATTTTACACTTTGGAATCAACATCAATAATTTTCCTATCTGTTTCAGTCATATATAGTCATGTTGCATAAGTTAACTAAATCCCTTGTATGGTAGAAAAGATTATTACAATTCCAATATATATTATATGAGATCTCATCCTATTACTTAATATTTGGATGTTGTTTCCCTAAAATAGGGGACTCTCCCAACACTCACTGAATTCTCCGTGATAGCAAATAATGATAGATTTAAGATAAGAAACCTACCTTTGATACCACTTGATAGACCTAGAACATCCTGAGAGGGGAGCCGTGAATTAGGGTGTCAATGTTTTCTTTAGAAATGGTGGATCTTGTTCCAAAAATTTTAGGAACCGGCAAAACCTATATTATAAGAATGTGTAGAAAAGAAAAAAACATAATTAAATACATGAGAAAAGTTGTTTACTTGTTTCAACAATAAGGGATAGTCCAAGGAGCATACACCGATAGTTTTCCAGTCATACCTAAATCCATTAATCTTCACAGGTTTTGTAACACAAGAGTTCAGACACAGTCACTCGGTGCCAAAAACACTATCTTTACAATATTTTAGGGATAACCCATTGCTTCCTTAATAACACTTCAATCAATACAACTTTCTCACTACCTTTCGTGAATTAAAACTCAATTTATTGACATGAAGGTCTCTTTAGAATATTGGCATTAAATTCTTTTTCCCTGACTTACATGTGACTATGCTTGCACCGTAGTTTTTAGTTGATGCACTTTGAAACCACTATTCACGGAAAAATAAATATTCACATTTCCTTTTGTGAAGATCCTTCATGAAGATCACTACCATTGTGAATCACACTTCTTTCATTGAGCTAACTGGGTCAACATGAAACCCCTAGTCATTATAAAACACCCATTAATCAAAGTCATTGTCACCAGTCAAGAAACAACTAGTATTTTTTTACTCTCAAGCTCGCATAGAAATCCAGTTTCATGGAGATCCCATAATTTCATTAAATTAGACAGATTCTAGATTGAAAACATACACAATCCAGATTCCATTTGTAGAAAATAATATCCTCGGTTCCAGCAATGGAGGTGGTAATATACTCATACATAAAAGTGATGCTCCCAATTTTCTACTAGGTGGAAAAGAAATAATGTAGGAATTATTTTACTTTTAAAAAATATTAATAATGTTATAAATGTTATATTTCATCATTATTTGAATAATTATTACAATACATGTTTGGAGGTATCATATAAAGAATCACATTACTTCAAGATGATGTTAGTCCATATGTGCACATAAGTAATGTTATAATTTTCCACAAAATAGAATGGTAAGAAGGTAAGTAATATATTAACATTAGAAAATAATAATTACTTCATAAATATCATATATATTAATTATATAAATCATTTTAACCATACATATGAGTCAATGATTAAAAAATATACACATCAATGCTAGGAGATAAGAGTTTGTATGAACATATGAGTGACGATTTCATTTTCCATTGGGTGGAAATGTAGATGAAAAAGGGATGTTCCATAAACATAATTAAATTTTAGTATACATAGGATTAATATATTTTTATATAATCATGTATAAGGAATATATAAATGAGGTATAAGAAGAAATAAAAATAAAAATGATCATTTTTGAGTTATAGCTCATCTTTGGAAAACCTCTTTTGGATTACACATTAAGCCTTCTAGGGTTAGTATTTTGGTGATACCACAACCTCTAAGATATGGGGAGAGATTTTTGTGATATATTTTTGAATAGTTTTACCAATATTGAGTTCTAAAAACATGTGATGAAGAGAGGATATGATTTTCCCATTTATAAGTGGAGGGAGTGGAATAATTGTAGCTTTTATGAACTTTTTAATATTACATATGAATTAATCAAGGTTAAGTGGATAATAAAAAACAAATTTATAAGATATGGTAATAAAGGTCTAAATTTGTTATCTAATAATATTTAAGATTAAATTTAGCATCCATATCACAATGTTTTCCCCTTAATTATTTTTATTTACCCTATACCATAGAGACAAATATTTACCATGGTTATTATTCATAATGAGAAACAATGAAATTGACCACATTACTAAATTTGAAACTCATGAATCCAAATAAAAAATTCATTTTTTAACATTTAATTTTTATAATTTGTATAAATTAAATTTAATATAATTTCAAGGAACACAACGAAATAAAATTTGTAGAAAACTTTATTGTTAAGCATAAAAATGTTCTTAAAAGAAAATAAAATATAATGTTGACACCTATAGATTTATTTATATTATGATTAATAAAATGGAAATTAATTTTCTTTAAAAATTAATAAAATATAAAATGGTACTTTTAAATCACTTTATTTAAACAAAATAAATGATAGTTTTGTAAAAAAGACATTTTTCACTATTTACTCGAAAAACAAACTTTTTAGAAAAAAAATTCATCCTAAGTATATGATAAAAGTTTTATTTAAAAAATTGTAACCATTTTTTGAAAAATAATTCTACATCTGACATATATTCATTATAATATGCATCCAAAAATTTAATAAACCGATTTTTCAGGAAAATATAATTTTGAATTATGAAATGAATTTATTCTCATTCCTTATATAGTAACCACCATTAGATGAATGTTAATATATTTTTCCATATGTTGAAATATAAAAAAATTTCATATTAATATTTTAAATTATAATAATTTATTTTAAAAAATACACAACTTAAAAACAAATCTCTGAGAAAAATTAGACATCAATCTTATTAAACCATTTATATTTATAAATAATGTTAATATATTATACACAATTAATATATAAGAATAATTTTCATGTTACCTTCTTATATAATATCTCTCATAAATCCCGAAATTCATTACTTCAGTCTAATATTTCTAATAATAGTTTTACTTATTACCCATTTCAATATCATTTTGATCTGGACTATAATCTTTATGGAAGAAAATTGGGATAAATATTATATTCTCATGGTATATATATATATTTTTCCATTTATTAATATTATATTTTTCTTAATATTGACTATTTTAGTAGCCACATAATGTATTAAACTTTATCTATAATTAAAATATTTTTAATCAAATAAAATATTGTGTTCAATTTGAGTTCATCGGTTAATGAATTATAAGATAAAAATTTTATTTAATGAAATATACATTCCCAACCCTCATGGTGTTACATTCCACCCCATAAATAAATTATATACACTATTTTATATCATGTATGAGAAACGGGTTTAAACATTTTTTAGAATGGACACTCAAGGGTGGAGAAATATACATACCTGGAAATAATTATCTTTTAATCCACATTAATATAATTTTATTTTTAAAATTACATTAATGTATATGTTAAGACTAGGAAACTGATAATTTTTTAAATATTTCAAAAACCATCTGTTTATCATAACGAGGCTCATGATTATGAAGGAGTTTCGAGAATTATACCTTAATTTTTTGCTGATAAAACATGATAGGTTTATATTCCCCTTTCTAGAGTTTAGTATTTATTTAACCAATGATATAGTGAATATGAGAAGATATACTTTAATGATCTAATTACATTCTATAATCACAATTTTACCCTTTGTTTGGGCCTAGAGTAGTTTCCACTTCTATCTCATCTCTGACTTCACGAAATGATTATTCAATGTAAATTTTTCATCCCTAAAGCACTAAAATAAACCAATAACGGATCACAAAATCAGAAAAAGGATAATAAGTTACACATATTATATTAATAAATTATCAAACACAAAAATTGTTAGAACCATTTAGAATAATATAAAATATAAAGAAATAATACATTAATCTCCAAAGACTCAACTAGTAACACCCAAATTTTAAACAATCTTTAAATAATTAGTCTTAATGCTCAAATTTTTTTTCCTAACCCAATTCAAATCCTAAAAATTAGAAATATTTTATCATTCATTCTTATGAGATTAACATAACATTTATATTCAAATAAAATAAAATGATTATAAAGTGACATACAAAAAATGTATATTCTGTAATAAAAAACTATCTAAAATATGATAAATTATTTTCTATATAAAAATCATATAGTATTCAATAAATTAATAAAATATTTATTCCTAAAATTATTTTTACCTTAATAATTTAATATTACAAAAATATTAACTAATTAAAATATAATATCAATCAAAAGGCACCAAATCACTTTTCAATCCCAAGGTGATCTATATTATAAAACATATATTCCCTAACTCAATAACAATTTTTACCAAATAAACATATATGCCCCAAAATAAATAATCATATAAAACCTAAATATATTTAATATTTGTTCCACAAAATATTAAACCATTCCTCCATAGATAACAACACATACTAATTATAAGGATTATATTTTCATAAATGTTTCTGAAAATACCCTTAACCATCTAAAAATACAATTACATAAAACCTCAAAATGTATTTTATAAAATTATTCATATGATAAAACATATAATTATTAACCCTTACTCATGGCTAAAACACTTAAAATATCATCATATGATCATCCTAACTAATAATTCTATCTAAACATTCTCTCCCGTACCAACTAGTACACCCTATAATATAGACAACCCATAATGACATGATTTTTAACAAGGTTTTTACTAAATATCATTTCAAGGATGTTTTTTCTAATATTTTTACAGATTTAAGGGAAAATATATAATAATGAAGGTAATTTCATGCAATGTACATTTTACCAAAAAAATAGGGATTTAATTCTATAATTTAGTTTCACTCAAAACACTTTTTATTCATTTAAAATGGGTCATCATAGCTAAAATATTGACATTGATAATTTTTATACTCATCCTTTGATCATATCAAAATCATTTGAAAATATGGGATTATTAAAAAATATATTTTTAAGGGAAATATAAATAAATAAATATTGTTACTCCAGTGAAAAACATAAAAACTTATTAAGGATTTTACCTTTTTCTTAATAAAAATGGAGAACATAAAAAATCATCTAAACATATTAAAATCACCCATTTCTCAAATAAAACATTTTATAACCCATTATTAATCATTGAAAACCTATTAAGTAATCTTTAGTTATGTGGGAACTCAGGAAAATATTTCAAAACCTTTCACCATGTAAAAAATTATAGACATTCATTACATTAAAAAATAAAAATATTTCAATAAAAATCTTTTTTCAAGAATATTATAGGTGTCTTAAAGAAGCATATTAAATTTCTTGTGAAATCATATTTAACTTGTTTTGAATTAATAAAATCCTAGTTAATTACATAAGAGTAGCCTATTGGGTTATCACCCTTATTTTTCACCTTCAAAGACTATTCATTACCCAATGCATTAGACGACTAAAATGGAATCACCCATTACCATGAGCTATATCGGGCTCACCAGTCATCGTCCATAATAAAAAAGTACCATACCATGAAAAAAATTATCTTTTAATTTTTAATTATAATACCCTTTAAAAAATCATTTGAAACTATAATCAAATCACATTCCATATTTATATAAAAATTTTAAGAAATGCCTATTTCTTTTAGAAAAAAGTTAAAATAAAAAATTATTTAAAAACCGATAGTTGAATATATATATATATATAATATTAAAACCTTAATGGTAAAAAATATTATATTTAAATGAAATTATTGTTGGAAATTCCATTAATTTTGTATACATTAAAAAATATGTTCTTTTTCACATTTGTAAAAAAGAAAACATGATCTAAATAATAAACGTTAAAAAATATTCCTTTATAAACCTATATAAAGAAGGAACAAATTAGTTGAGATTTATATTTATCAAACATGTAAGTAATCTTTTTTAACATTATTAGATCATTTAAAATGAAATGGTTATGAAGGAGAATAATTTCAATGGAATACTTTAAAACTTGATTTTAAAGAAAAATATTATACAACTTTAGTAAATTTTCAATCAAAGGAATATTGAATGTGGATAAATTGAAAAAGAGTTATAAATTTATTTAATTTAATTAAATTATGATAAATTAAATTAATATTTAAATATATATATAACACAAAAGAAAACATATGGGTAAAATATCTTTTGTCTCAGTGGAATCAATTTGAGAATAGAAATCCCTTATATTAAATACCATCATGAATAGTATATATTTTTTCTCAAGAATAATAAAATAATATTTTTTTATTTATTTTACTAGGAAATTTTTTCAATATAATTCCATTATCATTTTCCCTTTTATTTCACTTTTATCATATTTTATTTAGTTTCTTAAGAAGTTATGTTTATGTCGGATGTTTTGAGGACGTTTAGTTCATAATCTTGAAAATAGCATCGGAAGGTTAATCATGGGCAAAGGATTAATTATTAATACATCTACATAATAATATTCAAGAAATAATTATATTTTTATACCATAAATGAAAATTGTTAACCATCCTTGAATGGAGGTCCTAGAAATAAAATATTTTGAGTCCTGGAGGTGATAATCAGCATGTACACAGGAGTGATGTTTCATCTTTTCTACTGAAAAAAAGAAATAAATTTCATAACATTTTTCTTATATAGATTCTTAATAGTGTTATATGTTCCATATTTGTTCATTTTTTATATTTATTTACATCAAGGTGAGTCTGATAATTAAAAAAATCACTTCTCTTTGTGGAGGTGGTATTCCATACGTACACACTCATGATATTATCATTCTAAAAAAGATTGAATGGTAAGATGTTTTGCAATATATTGTCATTAAATAAGAAAAATTATGTTATATATATCAAAATTATTCATTCTAACCATCATTTTAACCATCCATATTAAGTAGTGATGGAAAATTAAACACATCGCTATGTGGAGACGGTAGTCTGTACGTACGCCTGAGCAATGATATCATTATACATTATAAATTATATGTAAAATAAGATAAAAAAGTTTTACCATCATCATAATAACATCTTGTTATGTTTATAATACATTTTTATTATATAATATTTCTTAAAAAATATTTTATGGAGTAATAAGAAGAAATAAACATTAAAAAAGTCAGTTAATATTTATACCACTTCTTTAGAAGGCATCATTTGGATTACAACAAATGAATTCAAGGAATATTATTTTGGTGATCCTGATTCCTCTAATATGTTTGTAAGTATTTTTGGGAGAGATTTTGGTAGGACTTGGAGAATATATGGTTCTTAAAAGGTGTAGTGAAGGGAGGATTGGAGGTTCCCTATTATAAGTGAGGAGAGTAGTACACTTGGAATTTTACTAAACATTTGAACATTATAAATTTTTTCTCATGGTAAACCAGTTAAAAAATTATAAAATTTCATATAAAATATTATAAGGGATGAAATATATCATCTAAAAACATTTTGGGAAAAATTAGTTCTATTTATCACAAATTATTTACATTAATTTACGTGATTTTCCATTTATCGTGGTGAAATTATTTACCTTGGATACTGTTCATTATGAACAAAAATGAAATAAACATATAAATAAATTTGAACCTCATGATTTAAAATATCAAATCCCTTTTAAAAGATTCAATTTTTTATAGTGTAATAAATTAATTTTCACTTCTGTGCCCCAAATGCAACAAAAAATTGTTTTAAGAAAATACCATTTTTAATCAAAAAAATGAACTTATACTAAATTAAAATTTAATGTTGAATATTATTAACGTATTTATATTACGATTAATCCTACATATATTATTTTATTCTAAAACAAAATAGAAATTATAATATTACTTTTTAATTGTAGGATTTAAAGAGAATTAAGGATTGTATTGTAAAAAATAACATTTTTCACAATTCAGCGATAAATCAATCCTTTCAGAAATATCAAAAAAAAATTATCGTAACACTATTATGATATCCTATTTTAAAAAATAATTTCCATTATTACAAATAAAATTAAAAGAAAATTTTTAGGAATTAAATATGTCATCTTCCCAAAAAAATATAATAAAAATCAATTTTGAAGGAAATGAATTGTGGATATATAAAATGAATCTATACTCATTAATTATCAAGTGAAATGTAGTAAAGAAGACTCAGATAGACTAGAGCCAATTTTTACTAGTTAAAACAATGGCATGATTACAAGTAATCAAATCCCGAAGTACCGATCAATTTAGTAGACTTGGTAAACCCGATACATAAATGAGTATTTCATTAAAAATGGATACACAAATTAGAACATATTTTTTTCTTCTAAACAAATAAACAGATTGAGGATAATTCTAATACATCTAGTATATTCCAACATTTCTTTCATAGTATCCTTCTTGGATTCATAGTGAATGAAAAATAACAAGGGTGATCTCAAATCCTCAATAAGGGATAAAATATAGCAGAAGAAATAATGAATCAATGAGAATAGTCAATATGGAAAGGTAAATAAATGAAAAAATTCCATGTAATCAATAAAATAAATGTTATAATGTATGAAATATGGAATGTTAATAATTGAACACATATACCATGTAAATAACTGTATAAGAAAAATAAATATGGCAAGGTAAGAAACTGAAACACATGTCATATGGATAAATGAAAATGAAATGTATCCATAGATATGTTGAAACACATGCCATATACATGGTTTGGAATTAAGTTCTACTCAATGGATAATATGCTAAAAGTGAGCTAGTCACACCTAAATCCACTAAGATTCACAGGGTATTTTGAATTATAATTTTAGTATATGGTCACTTCGTTCTAGAAACACTACCATACAAGACGTTTGAGGATATAACATTTCCTCCCTTAGATAACTTTTATCAACTCCACCTACCTAGGGAGAAGTCTTAATAAGTTTATTGACTTGAAGGTCACATTAATTGATTTTTTTACATATTAATTTCTCTTTGATTATCATGGGACTCTTCTTGTTATATAATTCACTTGTATTTACTGATTAATCAAAACTAATGTTCATAAACTACTAGCCATGAAACTCTTTCACTTGAACCCAACCTTTTCAATTGTACAAAAATTTTAGCACTTGTGCATAAATTATGTAGTTTTTTGAAACATTTTCACTTTCATATAGCTCCTTAGTTTCAAAAAACTTACTTCTCCGTTATATGTACAAGTAATAATATTTTTACAACTCTAATTCGCACAACTTGAATGCATGAAAGTATGTTTTGTGAAACTATTTTGTGAATCAAAGATTCCAGATCTTCATTAAGATAGTAGTTGTTCCATACTATGCGTAGATACCTATTTATAGAATTTGTAGGCCCTAGATTCCACTCTCTTTTCTGATATCCCCCTCATGCACAACTTTTTTTCACTAGAGTTATATGCTATGACATCGTCTTTGTACGCAACTCTATCAATATTTCACTAGTGCACACAACTCTTATCTCCACACAATTTCATAATATGTGTAAAACACATTCCTTATCCTTATTTGGATATGATGGTCTTGAATATCCCCTTGCACAAAAATATATAAGAATATTTAACCATCTAAGGTCACTATTGTATTTTCTTAACAATACAACCATTTCCAAAACAACTTTCTTCATCCTCCAAATTTTTTGACCCGCAAATTTTCAAAACAATGGAAAACTGTTCCACCTTCAATACTAAACCCATCTTCACCATAAGATCCCTTGAATTGTGAACTTGTTTATCAAACCAGTTTAGATTGAAAAAAATAATTCTATTTCAAACTATGAAAAACCATGGTTCTAACAGTCTCTCTCGTTGAGTTTGTTAAAAATATATAGGTTAATTAAACAATAAACTAGTCATAACCGAAAAAATGATAAATGTGAAATAACATATCCATCACTCTATTTCTACCTGATAAAGTCTCAGTGTAGAAAAAAAAGTGTCAAAAGATATATTCATGCCTCGATAAACCACAAAAAAATCCATTGGGTTTCACTTACCAACCAATCCATTTAATTTAACTTGTCACCCCCTTTGGAAATAAACCCAACAAACCAATATTTTTACTCCTGGTTCTCAAAACAAACTATACCAAGATCATATCTCCCCCAGAGTCCTATTTCACATCCATAAACATATAAAAATAGTTAATATACATGGTGAGAGGGTAACAACATGAAACTCCTAATGCAATGGAATGTGTGTTAACACCAAATCATCTAATTTTTTTTTAAATGAATTTGTTAGAATTTCATCTACATGATCACTAGCTCCAACATTCTCCATTTTATTCATACATTGTTAATCTATTTATTTGATTAAGGGATATCTGAGTGCATGAATTTTTCAAAGGCAAATACTCTTCTTCATCTATACGAAGAGAATTAATTTATTGCTTATTTCTTAAACATCTCACAGATTAGTTTTCATTGAAGAATTCACCTCACTTGTATACTATTTATCCTCAAAACATCCAACCTATTTAGTATCATAAAATTATAATAATTAATTATCTATTAATTCTGTAAAGTATAAGAAAACTTTTAGAGTACCTTGAATATATATCATTATTATTTTAACTACTTCTAGATGCTCATCCTTCAAAGTATTTATGAATCTATACTATAAACATGTTGGAAAGATGATATTTGTTTATGGTGTGGTAAGATATAATAATCATAAAATGATCTTATTTTACATGGAAGGATAGACTGATTTACTATCCTTATGCTCTCTATGTATCATCCTGACCGCAATTTGAGTTTAGTTTTTTTTGGATTCATGCATGCTGAATTTATTTTTAAGATCTCCCACATAAATTACATTAGAAATGAATGTTTATTACTTTATTTGGATCACCTACAGACCTAAAAATTAGGTGGTCTCACTGATACTTAACATTTCAAATAATAATTTTAGGTAATTAAAAAATTATTCCAAAGATCCCTTCATGCTTCTTCAAAATATTATATCATCCAAATACACAAGAACTATAAATTGATCACACTGATAATTCATTATATAGAGATTATGGTCAAAAATTCCTCCTTTAAATTCAAACTTCCTCATATAATAATTCAGTTGATAATATCACACTCATGGTGTCAAATTAAGACGATAGGGAGTCTTATTTAATCTAAAAACATTTTCATCACCATTTATAATAAAAAATATCACTGGTTTTTAAATGTAGAATTCATTTTCAAGAAAACCATTTAAGAATTCCATTTTGACATCCATATAATAAAAGTTGTACATTCATTAAATTTCATTAGAAATGAAGTCCCTAACTCCATTCGAGAAACTGTACAAAATGATTCTTTAACATAATTTCCTTAATATGTGCATAGCCTTTACACACTTGGAATTCATTATTTTTGATCAAATTTTCATGATCACTAATTTTTTATTAATTATCCACATTTTTCCTATAACATTGTTATTTTTTATTCTCTTAAAAAGATCCCACATTTGGTTCCTAAAAATATGATCTTGTTCTTCATTCATAGCCTTAACCCATGATTTATCCTTCACATATTCTTCAAACAAGGTTGGTTCAACAATTTATATGAATAAAGAATATACTTCACTCCCCATTATCTTAATCAATGTAGGTGAATTTCAATCCTCAATGATGTTGTATTGATCAACATCTACAATTCTATTTCTCTTATTTGGTTTTGAAAAAGGTACTTCAGTGTTGGTATCCTCTGCTTATTCTTCTTATGAATTATCATTATTTTGAGAGACGAGAATGTTTTGAAATCCTTCCATGATATTTATCCTCATGATTTATCCTATGATTTTCAAGGTGATTTTTAAATTAATGGGATGCTAATTATATTCCATTTTCTGAACATAATAACTTCATTATGTAGTCAGTTTTATTCTTATATATTTAATGACAGCTCTTCATGAAATCAAACACTTGTCATTTATTCTACATGAACCTCAAATAATACATTCTACTATATTCCTTAATAAAAATAATTATTTATTAAACTTCATATGTTCCAACCACATTAACTAGACCCCACCCATCTGTATGGATGGGAAAAAGCAGATTTGATTCCATGTGGTTCTTCGATTGACATGAAATCTGAACCATATTTTCTTGCATGCAAGTATCTCAAATACTTTCTTAGAGATTCTTTATATTATTAATATGCATAATAATCATGATCTTTGATATGTATTCCATTATTTTTTTATTAATGTGACCCAAACTCTGGTTTAACAAGTTGTTTTCTTCTTTAATAGTTAAGAAACAAGTTTTTTCTTTAAGTTAACCCAAATTAAATTTACATTTTTTATACATCCTCTCATGATAAAAATAAATTTATTTCCTTTTAAAGTTCACCCCTTCTGATTAAACATCACTAACAGTCCTATGTCACATAATTGACTTGCACTCATGTGATTGGGATGCAAAATATCCATGTAAATAACTTCTATTTTCAATACCTCGTCATTTCCTAGTTTTTTATTTCCACTACCTTTGATCTTTCAGTTACCATTTTCTTGGAATCTCACTATTCCATAAACCCCTTTCTTAACATTTTTCAACAAATATATATTTCCTTTCATATGAAATGTGAATCCATTACCCAGAATCCAGGTTTCACTTTTTTTTGTAACATTGACAGAAATTTCTATAATGTTGTCCTTTCAATATTATTATATTCCTTATATGAGATACCTTATTAATTAGAGGAAAAGTAATGGATTTCCAATATTTTTTCAATATTCATGGGTTGGTTGTACTCATATTATTATTATTCCAAAGTAGAATATCTATTTTAATGAGTAATTCTTCTTGGTTGATGGTTATTGACTTATCTTGGATTTATACTCGTGTTGTTCCTACCTTTTATCTTCCTATAATGAATTGATTTTTGGAGGTAGTTAGAATAATAAAATCAATATCCATAGAAACTATTAAAAATATATGATGAATGATATGATCTCATTCTCCTTTATTATCTTCTAGGAACTTATCCATTTTGATAGATCCTCACCTATTCATAATAGGACATTCTATGGAGCAAAAATACATAGAATTGACATTTCATAAGTGGAAACATCATCTCACTTCAATCCACCCACATGTATCCTTATTTTGTAAAGGTATTTGACTAGTGATCCTCTATGGATATTTTTGTATTATTTTTATCTCTATTTTAAATTTCATTCAAAGTTGTCTCTATTAGGAAATCATTTGTCTTTTTGATATGATCATCTTTATGATTCCCTTTTTTTGGATCATCCTATTTCTAGTCTTTGATTTTTCAATATCACAACCAACTCCACTACATTCTTTAAATTTTGATCTCTTGTCATTCGGGGCTTTCTCCCCTTCTTCAGAGCCACGTTTATCTCTTTCGAATTTCTATACATCTAAAAAATTTCCAAACTCTAGTTTTTTCTTTGTTTCCCTCGATTTTGATTAATTTTCTTACACTATCATTAAACTAACAACTTCTTCTTTAATTCCCTCAACTATCTCATCATTTGCCTCCAGTATTGATGTATGTTCATTAATGAATTTTTTGGATCTTAAAAATTTATTTTAAACTCCACAACATATTTCTAACTTTCATGAGTTATTCAATGTTTATCTTCCTCTCCTTCTATTTGATCAATTTATTCTTTAGTTCATTCCACATACTTTGATGACTATTTCAACAAGGATCTTATATTTATATTTTTATCTGTTTAAATATAAATCTATGTAAGGGAACCCTAAAGTTCCACATTGAGATCAAACACCCAAATGACTGACTATCTTCATTTTTTTGTAGGTTCTAAATTTTAACTATAGCCATCATGGATGCTTCGTGATCAGGGTGAAACTCTAGTTCAACATCCTCTATAAATTTATTATCTTCTTGTTCCCATTTCAAGAAGATGATATTTATCTATAACTTCTTTCCCAATTTGAACTTTCTATTTTGTGGGAAACTTTTTCGAGGCTTTTGAATGATTTCAACTTCACTTTCTGTATCATCAAATTTCTATGAGAACTTAGATGCATTGTTCCATTCTTCACCAGAATCAAAAAATCCAATGTAATATTTCCTTAGAATCTCTCTTTTCCAATATTTAATCTTCAAACAATGAGAGAAAGAAATTCATCATCCACATCATTACCGTCATTGATACCTTTGATAATTTTTTTTTCTATGACTTTGAATTTTATTTCCTTTATTTCTCAAATTTTTGTATCTTCTGATTTTACGCTCATTTTGTAAGCCACCAAACATATTAGAAGATCCTAAAGAGAAAACATAGAAATATATCTTTCTTCAGGGAATGAAATTTTTGGATTATACAGATGTGGACGCCATCTCTACATTTACTTAATGATTTCAATATCCTAAATTTCATTACCAAGTCCTCAAATTCCTCCAAAAATAACAATTATTTAGTTAAAAACACTATATAAATGTTCATCTAGATTCATTTTTCGACCATCACACTTTTTATAAAAAACATAGATTTTTTCCTCATTTACATTGTCATCTCCTTTTTATATACTTTCCTGTTTCTCCCATATGGACTTGGTTGTAGAGAAACTCGTCACCTTCAAATAGATTCAATTATAAATAGCTGTAATAAGATAATTTTGTAATTTGGCATCTTCATCAATATTGTTTAGTAAACATCATTTAAAGAAAGTCATTTCACATAACATACTTGAATCCCTTGAACTATTTCAAAGAGAACATCCATCCTAAGAGATTTTATATGAAATATCATTCTATTCTCCCAAATATGAATGTTTATTCCATCAAAGAGGGGAACTCCCCTAAAATCCACTGAATTCTCTATGAAAAGAACACCATAAGAAAGATTCAACACCCAACACATGTAGGTTCTGATACCACTTTTAGGTACCTAGAACACCCTTAAAGAGGAGTGGTGAATCATCATGTAAAATATTTATAAAAATGTGATGGATATTATCCCCATGTTGGTAGGAACCTATTCAACCTATTTGATCAAAATGTGAAGTTATCAAACACACTAATAAAGAAATTGAAACCCAACTCAGTAATTTTACTTCGTTCACCACTAAGGGATAGTACAAGGAATATATGATGATATTGTGTTGTTAATACCTAAATTAACTAAACATCAGTAGGTTTTATATATTAAAATTGTTTAGACATGGTGACTCTATTCCAGGAATACTATATTTAGAATATTATTTTGGGAAATAACACTAACACCCTCAAATCCCTCCTATTGATTCCATTTTTCTCACTTCTTTAGAAGAATTATGTTCTAGTTTATCGACATAAAGGTCACTTAAATAGATTCATCACATATTTATTTATCCCTGATTAACATTAGACTCTTCATGCACCATATTCATGAATCAATGCACTTGTATGCACTGATCAATCAAACATGATGGTCAAAAATTACAAGTTGTACAACTCTTGAACTTCTGCACAACCTTTTTAATTGTGTGCATATTTTTCATTCACAAATAAATTTTTCACTAGAACATAACTTTTTTACTTGATTGTAACTCCTAATTTATGAAACAAATATTTTTCTATAATAATTTTAAGATATAATAATTTTACAAATCTAATGCACACAACATAATGTGAACCACTATGTTTTGTGAAAATATTTTGTGAATTAAAGGTTCTAGATCATCATTGTGAGAGTTGGTATTATTGACTAGTGGTATTTTCCAATTTATAGATGCTATTGAAATTTCCTGAAACTATATTTCATGTTATCCTCATTTAATAAAACAAAATAATTTACTAAACTTTAGCATTTTGACGTCATCTTTTGGGCACAACTATGATCTTCATACAAATTAATAACTTACAAACGACACTTTCCTTAGCTGAATTTTGACTTGACGGTCACAAATATCTAGTTGTGTGACACTCCAGAAGACTCATCTACCATTTCACACAACTATTTAATTTATGAAACAATATTTCCTTTTCTAAAAACAACTTTCTCTATCCTCCATTTTTTTGACCCAAAAATTTTAAAGATACTCGAAAATTGTGCCAACTTCAATTCAAAATCCATCTACACTGTAAGATCACTTGAATTGAGAACTCCTTGATCAACCTTGTATTTATTAAAAACAAACACAAAAATAAATTCCTTTTCCAACTGTAAAACACCTCGGTTCCAATAGTTTATCTTTTTTGGGACTATAGGGGAAATCTCTAATGTTCTATTTTAATTACTTTGAAACTTGTTTTCAACCCATGGTCTATTTGAGGGATTCTTCCAGGGACATTCCAACCATAACTATCAATCCAAGTGGTTCTATTATAGGGTTGGTCCATGAGAATAAAAATATATTCCCTACGCATACATTGTATTGAATATTTATAATTTTATATAATCATTTAATATTATATAATTTATCATTAAAAGTGAGTAGTTTTATGTCTCAGTTGTAATATAATAATATTTTCCACTTATACTGCATAGTATTTCTCTATTTTTTTACATATAAATTTTATATATCATGAAATGGTAGAAAGAAATAAGTAAATATTTTTTTTGGTTTTTATATAAATAAAATATCACAATCTTTGGTTCTGACCACTTACAAACATGTATATATTATTCTAGTATTTTATTAAATGTATTATAGAAAATATTTGAAATATCATTAATAATAAAATGGTTATACTATCTGATATTGGATATGAAACCTACTTGTCTTAAAAAATTCCAAAATGAATTGAATGGAACTTATTGAAAATAGAAGAAATAATTACACATTAGTATTTTATAAAAAAAATTGTATAATTTATTTATAATTAATTATAAATAACATACTTCAAAATGGAAGATCTAAAGTTTTATTTTTAGGATTTTTCATTACAAATTTAATATTTGGGGGTAATTTATTTTTCAATGAATCATTAATTTATCAAAAAATTTATTGAATTATTTAATATTCCAATGGATATATTTGATGATACCATTAAAGTAGAAACATAACTTTTAATGATGTTAGAATACTAATGTTGACATGATGTTTTTTGAATTTAAAAATGATACCGTAAAATTATTATGAATCCAAAAATATATATTTTTTGGGTTCATATAAAATATTCAAGAGCTATCATTCAAAAAACCAATTCACTAACTCAAGGACTCTTATAGAGACCTATCCTGGTTAACCTGGTTCAATCCAAAGTGTCATGTAACGAAATGCATTCCCCCCACCCTTGTACGTAAGAGAGTACAAACTAGTGATATGGTCCACGAATATTCAATGGGGGGACTATTATCTCAACATAATATAACCATCCAATGAAAGAAGAAATAATAAACAAAGTAAAATATATATTTACCACATTTATCCAAAATAATAAATATAATTTCATACTATAAAAAATTAAGGCAATTTGATCATAAGTGTATTCCAAAAAATTTCCCCAACAATGGTGGATCCATAAATAAAATAATAAAAGAAATTAAAAAGTAGAATCTCTAATATAAAAATTATTCTAGTATCTATCAAGTTATCACCTCTAACCATAGACCCAACTTCTCAACCACCTGATATAATACCCATCCAATTGGAAGGATCCCTAGTAAAAAATTATGTACATACATCAAGTTGGATGTATAGAGTGTGACTAATAAAACTATATAGGGCTCCACAAAAAAATCCTAAGAATAATTATGAAAATATATATTATTTCATTCCCATAAATAGTATAAAATAATATCAATCCAAATTACACACATTTTGTGTTATCATGCAATTACCAAGCCTCTAAAAAATGAAAATAAATTCTTCAGCACTATGTCGAAAAGAAGATTCATATTAACACTATGAAAATGTAAATTATATTTTCCTTTTAAAAATTTATGCGTTCAATAAGATGCTTCACACACAACACTAAACCAAAATGAATCGTAGAATATTATATAACTGTTATATTGTATCCGTAAAAAAGTGGGTAAAAATAGATCAAAAAAACTATTAAATATATTTTGAAAAACATAAATGTGATTATTAATACTTAGACATAGTTTAAAATTCAATTACTATAGATAAATAATTAATAATGTTTTTTTTGATTTAAAATGTAAAGTATCTAAAAATTATCTTTTTATGTGTTTTTCTAAGAATCTAAATATATTATGTATAATATATACTATTTATAAGAATAATATTTTAACCAAACATTCATCAGTAATTTATATAAAATAATATCAATTATAGTTAATATTTTTAATAATTTGTTTCCTATAAAAACATTTATCATTTTATATTTATGTTATTTTTTAAAATTTAAATTCTAAACATGTAGAATTTGAATTTTAAAAAATTAACATAATTTTAAACTTAATAATTTAAATTTTATCTTATAATAAATGCTCTCTATTTTTATAAAGTAATTGATTTAAAAGCGAATAGTGAAAATTAATGATTTTTCTAATGTCGTCACTTTAATAACATTATCAAAATAGAAGAATGAAATAAAAGTTTATGAAAAACTTTTTCTATGAATTTATATTTTTAAAATTTAAACAAATTATTTTAAACACTATGTTGAATTTATAAAACCTGGGTTTATGATTTTTGAAACATAACAAATTATTTACTCTAAAAATAGTTTTTATTCACTTATATTAAAAAAATTGTCCTCATCACTAGTAGAAATTAAATAAAAAAATGGATTTTATATTTTATATTGAAATGATCATTTTATATAATAGTTTCATTTTCATTTTATCACATAAAAATATGATTACTAAGGTCAGTGTTAATGGCCATGATAATGGTAAAACTATTTTAATCAATGAATTTTTTAATAAAAATTTAAAATAGTTATATAATTTCATAAATTAACAACTTATAAATAGTTAATTAAAATAATATTTATGGATATATTTAAAAAAATCTCTCATTTAAATCGTAGTTATTAAAAAATAAATTTAAGAATTTTTAATAGAGAAAACAAAAAAATTTCTACAAAAAACATTATCTATTTAAAATTTTCAACTCATACTTTAATTTACTCTTAATTATATATTTAATTAGATTTAAATTAGGTTCATAACACACAAATTTGGTAATTTGGTTTGTTTGATATTTAAAGTAAAACATAAATTACTTTTGTAAAAACTAGTTACTCTGTTAAAAAAAGTAAACGGAAAAATATAAGAAAAAATTACATTCAAAATTTCAAAAACATGTGTGTGAATACTATGATTAGTATCCCATAACCCAATATCACTTAAAACATCATTATTTAAATATTTTCAAACCATTTATCCTTGAATATTTTAATTCCATTATTGGAAAATAATTGTTGGTCAGAAAACCGCTATCTTCTACACATATTAATGAGGATCACTTCCTCCCTATAAATGATCCACTTTCCAAATGAAATTTCCTTCATAAAAATTCAAAATTTACTCTCCTATAAGTCTCTTTAATTTCATAAATACCCAGGTTAGTACAATTTATCCTAATTTCATCATCACTAAAGAGTTCATGAAGAGGAAGTCCAAGGTCTCGATGTAATTACAAATTTATCCTTATCTATTTATTATTATTTCATGCATTCCAAAATCACACTGACCACTATAATATAATTACCTTAGTATCATTATTATTCCAAATTTTTATCTATTTCATGTAAAACCCATTATTTATTCCTTCTCATCAAGATAGAAATCAAAATAATGTTGATCTTGTTTTGTGTGGACTACCGCCTCCATGAAGTGTCGTCATTATTTTTTTACCAACACCTATTTGTTTAGTTATAAAGATTTAATTAATGGAAAAATCTCAAAAATTAATATAATTATTAATATTAGGATAGAAATTACAATTCATAATCTTTTACTCTCATTCTTTGGTAAAGGAAAACATTAACTATGCATTGTACGGACAACCACATCCACAGAAGTAATGTTTTTTTGTTTATCATCTTGATTGTAAATATCTATCCAAGAAACATAAAATCTGATTTAAAAACTTAAAAATTACAAATAATATCATTATGATCCTATGATAATGATATTTCTCCAAAAAAATCTTAACCACAATTACCGATTAAACTATGGTATGTTCATATTTTCTTCAGTCTCACCACCATCTTGAACAATGATTTAATACTATGTCATGTAAGAATATGGGAAACTAAATACTTATATTATAATAATTTTATAATAAATTCATGATTTTTTATAGATCTATAAAGGATATATTATGTATTTAACTACCATAATTGATATCTAAAATTACGTAAAAAAGTTGACCCCTGTTAAATTTTCATCAAAACATAAGAAAAAGGATATATAATAAATAATTAAACTATGACAATGAATAGTATAAATTAAATAAAATATATTTTATTAAGGTTAATAATAATGTATCTAAAAAACTTAATTTTATTACTGAATAATTTAGGAATATGCACAGAATTAATTTGGAACAAAGGGATTCTTGGTCTCAAGTATGATTCTTTATGAGAGGTTATATATTGTGAACCATTTTTCCTTTTATATCATACAAATATAATTTAAATTATTATTTTTTCTCTAATTTTAAGTTAATTAATTTGGTATACAAATCAAAATCGAGTTCCTTTATTAATCTATATTTCAATTCTAATGTTAGTAAACCGTATGGTTTTCTACAAATGATATTTAATTACATTAGTTTATAAATTTTTTTATTGAACTATATTCTTCCATGTTTTATATATTATACAGGATAAATAATTTTAATTATGTTTCTTCTATATTTTCTATGGACTTATAATTCTTCCTTATAATTTCATTATTAAATTATTCTAACCTCAATTATTGTTTTACTTTTAAGGGTTTCTTGTCTCAATTTTTCATCCCATGAGACATATATAGTGGTAAACATGATAATATCATTAAAATGGTTTATCTAATAGACAATTGATGTTTTATATCATGATTATTTTATATTTGGTAATATTAAATAGTCTATTTCATTTTCTCTCTATCACGGTGTTTTAACTCACAAATTAAAAAAGTTATAAGGTTTTTTCTAACACAATTTTCTTCCATTAAGTTGCAATCATTCTTATTAAAAATATATTGTTACAAGCCTACTTTATTCAATATAATTAATTACTGGTTCTATATTTTATACTTATTTTATGGGGTTATTTAAATCATTCTTATAACCTCATTCTCAAATTACTCTTAACTAAATTATTATGTTATTATAAATGTTCTTAGTCTCAAATTTCAATTCCGTGACACATTATTATGTTATACACAATTTCTTCTAATGTATGGTGTATATAAAACCACTGTTATATTTTATATATCAACTCTATCTTTATTAATTGTATTTAATGTTCTATCTGAGATTATAAACTTCAAGCTTCTTTGATTTGAATGTTTCTAAATTTGTATGTGTTGTTTGCCAAATTTTTAATTCCATGAGACATGATTAATATTGCAGAAAATATTTTCAATTATATGTCCTATTCACTTCATTATTTATTTAATTTAATTTTAATCTCTTTCATTTCATTAAATATTAATTTCATTATATTCCCCTAATATTCTTTTGATTCTTACGTTACCATTATCATAATAGTTTTTTCATCTTAATTTGTTTAATTAATATATATTTCATCTTCACCACTTTTTTACCATTCATGATGTAAAAAGTTTTCATGTATCTTCATCTAAATCTTCTCATAATGATTTATTTTGGGGTATTAAACTCCATAAAATCCATCACTACATTTTCCTTAAAAAATCATCTTCTATTACATGAATAATTTTTTCTTGCAATGCATTTCATTTATGAACAATATATAATTCTTTTTGTTAACTAAAGGGTGTTCTCTATGTATCGATATGTTGATTGATGAGTAAAATTATTAAAATAACCATATTCCCAAATCCCTATACAATGTTAGTTTTAGGTATGATTTCATATAAATATATTCTATTTATTGATTGAGGCATTATTGAAAATCCATATAATTGTTATTCAAATAAATTTGTTCATTGATTATTATGAAATATGTGTTATATATTTTACAAATTATTCATTACTTCACATGATTATTTTCATAGACATAATTAGTGATGGCTGGTGATTTTAATTTACCCATGATTCATTAATTGGTATTATGAGACAAACTAGCTTTGGTATTTTGGTGTTATCTTCCTAAAATATAATTTTACCTAAACATTGGACCCTAACGGTAATATCATTACCTATTTTATTGTAATTTATTGGATAAGGTAATAGAATTAGAAATCTAGCATATTTGAAATTTAATAAATAAGGAAATATTTATTGTTATCTATGTGTTTATTTATTGACATGTCAACAACAGATATGTTACTCTCATAGTTCCTTTTTATTATGAATTGTTTTAGTTATATATTATTATAATATTATTTATTCTCAAATCTCGATCAATTATGATATTTTATTTTAGTAACATTTGTTTAACCTTACTAATAATTTTAAATCACCCCTTCTTAAGTTTATATTTCCCTATGTTCGGAAGATTTTTATTACATATAATATTTCAAATAAAATTTCTTATGAGAAAAACATTATGGGATATGTTAATAAAAGAATGTAGATTATGTATATTCATATATAGTGGAATATATAAATATATATATAACGAGTAATTTATGGGATTTGTTAGTTAAAATATTTTTTAATCTCACAAAATCATTGAACCTAAAAGTTCCTTTAGATCTAAGTGACTCAATATTTATTACTTATATTATAATTATTTGTGGTTAAAATTTAATTGTTTTGTAGAGACCCAGAATTTCTGTGTATTTTTTTTAAATGGGAGTTTTACGGATCTGTGAAATCTGAAAGCGTGCGATTTCGGGGCACAAGGTGCCTACAATGATCAGTCAATGTTTTTGTTAAGCTTAAGTTAACGTGTGCAAGAATTTTTCCTGAAAAGTGGAATAAATCCTAAACGGTAACTCGGATCAAGAATCCGAGGGTACCATTGCACTCAAGATGGTGGGTTTACCCTTGGCGTGACTTAAGATTAATCAGTGCGGACCTCCTGTGAGAAAACCCAAAAATGGAATAATTGTAAATAAAATAATTAAATAAATTATTTTATTTTTAGAATTCTTATAACTCAAAAACAGTAGATATGATTAAACATCTGATACCACCACTGAACTCTTGAGTGTATGGTTCCTTTAAGCAGATACTATCTTTCTTCGGCGCGGGCCACCAGAGAAAGTTAGTTTTTGGCCACAAATAAAATAATTAAGTGACAATTATTTTATTGTAAAATTCATAACTTCTAAATGGTAACTCAGATTAAAAATACGAGAGTACCGTCGAGTTCTTTGGAGAGTGATTCACATAGGTAGAGCCTAACCATGACTGTCACGAGATGAGGGTGACTGATAATAATTTTCTGATCTTTTTTTCGGGTACGTTCAATAAACATGCGAGCGGCGTTTTGTAACTTTTGATGCGTTGCTTAGAATTGAAATCGAAGGGCACCGTTGAACTCGCAGCACCAGTATTCTCTTAAGAAGACTTTCACCTAGACAATAGTTCATCGAGAATAAAAGCTAGTTTTTGGATTTTTATAAGAAAATAAGAAAATAATGTGTACAACACTTTATTTTATTTTAAGCTACCATGTGAGTGATTTTTGGTTAAAACCTCCACATGGGAGTTGGAGGGGGGACCGCCACACCCAAACCTCCCATAAGAGGTTACGGTGGTGGGTCCCGCACAAACATAACCTCCTGCAGGAGGTTACGAGGTGGGGAACACCAAATATCAAAACCTCTCAACTCCCTTATCTAACTTCATGTGTCAACATAAAATTAAATGATTTCAATTTAATTTTATGTGTCAAAAAAAATCAGGAGCTATCAATTAATTATATGTGTCAACATAAAATTAAATCCTATCAATTATTTTTTTTATACAGGCTATGTGGGGGAAGCCTATTAGAATCCTCCCAATAATTAAGACAACACACCTTTTAAATTGCGTCAATGCTATTTAATTCGCTTAAACCCCCTTTTTAAATTATGTAAACTCATCATTGGAATTTAGAAAGGTTGCTAATAAATGAATCGTCATAAATTTTATGATGGTTACATATCTATCCCCCTCTCCTATATGTAGGGAGCTTGGGAGGAGGATTTAGGATGACTTAGGCATGTGACGAAATGCTGGTAAAGTGACACGACGCCCAACACTTGGAGGATTATGCCCTTCCCAACGAAGAATGAAGAATGCCGAACTTCTTCGACTTGTTCCTCAAACACCTACCGCTGTGGACCATCGTCAACAAGCCGACACAACTCGGGTTATGATGTGCTTGGTGGAAGCGATGAATGATGATCCTCTATGTCTTCTTCCGTGACTCCGTCAATGAACGGCGTCTGATTTTTTGCGCAAACGTCAGCCAACTACGAGCAAGGTAAGGATTTACTTTTGACTAAGTATGATCTTTACCTATGTTCTTCCTTTCTCTCAAAAATGAATAATGAGAAATTGTTGTGCTTCATACTTAGGAACCAATTGCTATAACCTCTAAACATGGAGGGTGTGAGCCAAAATAACATGGTCCGACTCCCTCCGTCGATCTTTTGAGATGTCTCTATGGAAAGGCGATGATGAAGAAGGTGGTAATGATGAAGGTTGCACTACCCGTGTCCACCGCAAATCCCACCGCTCCCTCGCAGCTCACCGTCACTTCCAACCGAACACAGTCGGCCCGAGCGGCGCCCTACTGGTGCACCAGCGGCCTCTCGGTGCCCGGCTCGGCGCGCGAGAGACCTGCCCACAGCCTCCTGGCGCCCTGCCCGGCGGAGAGCCCACCTACCCGCAGCCCCCGCATCCCGCCTAGGGCCCCTCCGGCACCCCCGTGGCCGGCCCGGCCGCTGTCGCTCCCTGCACGGTGCCCTCACGTCCTGTCGGCGCCCCCGCGGCTAGCCGGTCCCTTGCCGGTGCCCCCGCAGCCTGCCTGGCTGTAGCCGCACTCTGCCCGGCACCCCTGCGCCATGCCCAGTGCCCTACCGACTCCCCCATGGCCTGCTCGGCCCCTGCCGTGCCATACTCGGTGCCCCCACGGCCTTCCCGCACACCGCACAACATGCCGTTGGTCTCTCGACCGGTCTGACCACCCAAGCCAAGTTTCCCGGACTGCGCCCCTCACGGCGCTGGCTGAACCGGCTCTAGCCTTCAGGACGAGTCACCTACGTGGTGACCTTCGGGCCGAATTTCCCTCGTAGTCTGCTAGGATAGGCCCAATGGACTAGGAAAAACTTAGCGGGCTGACCGGGTCAACCCAGACTAGGTTGGCACATTCTGGGTTGGGACAAGTCGGTCCGACCGGGTCGGACCGGACCCGGGCCCACTACTGAGTCTTTTACCTTCTTGGGCTATATCATTGGCACTGGACATCCATTTGACGAACTGTCAGGGGCGCCAGTTTTCTTGGAGCGAAATCGTCGCATTGAGAATACCCCTCTAGTGTTGGGGTATAGTTGAGATACAATTAGGTTGGATTATACACGAATCCAACCGGACCCCCGAGACTAAAAGGCTAATAACTCACATATCGGGTGTCCAATTGACGCGCCTTCAGTTGCACTGATACCTCTTCGACATGGCAGGCCTTTGAGATACTTCTATGTGGCACTTCGTGACAGTTGGAGTATCGACCGGTAGCTTGTGGAGCGGATCTTCCATAGACGAGAAGGCATTTTTGTGGGATTCTAGTAGCTGGCTGAGACTTGACGACTGCTGATCGATTCGACTTGGAGTGATTCGACAAGCCCAATGGGGAGCGCCTCTATGTGAGCGCGGCATACCCACGGTGGGGGGTGCCTCTGTGTGAGTGCGGAAAAATCATGGTACTCGACATGTGGAGTACCTCCGTAGGCTACCAGGGGGAGCGCCACTGTGTGAGCGCAGCAGACCCGCGGTGGGCAGTGCCTCTGTGTGAGCGTGGCAGACCCACGGTACTTGATAGGAGGAGTACCTCAGTAGTCCTAGTTAGTGGGAAGAACCTCTGTGTGACGCGGCAGGCCCACTGTACTCGATAGATAAGGATTTCTCTAGCAACCGAGGGTTCAGAATGATACTACCCCTAGAATAAAATCTTGGTTGAGCTGAGTCAATGAATTTTGTGTTTTTCTCTTGATTGAGATGGGTTACTAGATAACTTTGGTATATGTATGGGAATACACCTAAGTAATGGTTATCTGTTGTTTTCACACTTTGCTGTTTATCATTGTTAAATTTTGTGAGACCTTGAGGGTATTAGAGTCCCTACAGAGTATCGTTATACTCACCCCTGCACATGCTAGGCCTGCAGCTTGTTGTGTTGGTTACAGACGACGGACATTTCTGACAGAGGCATAGAGTAGCACGACTGGACGGTACCGGAGGTGGACCACTCAGTGTGATGGTACACGGAGGAGACAGACGGACGGGAGTGCTGAGGAGGACATCTGTACCTACCCTTCAGGTAGGAACCCCAATGGACGACCCAATAGCTGCTTCACTTTTCTCCAGTTGAACTTTCTTTTAGTTGTTCTTGTACTTTCCTATCGGGTTTGTATTTCAGGCCCCTTTTACTTTCCATCACTTATTTTGTATATAGTTTTACTTAGTGTTCTGCTTCCAGTTGTGTTCTCTGATGTGTTTGTTTACAGTTATAAAGGCAATACCTTACCAATTTAGGGATTTATGCCCTTGGTGCTAGTCGCCAACCCATGACCTATGGTAGGCGGGCTTGGTTTAGTCACGATATGGGCCCCCGGGGATGGGTTGTGACATATTGGTATCAGAGGAGTTGGTTCTACCGCAGAACTTAGGACTATGATCTTTCATTTCTGTATTGTAGTGTTAAGGGTACTAAGTGTGGTTCTCATTTCAGGGAGTCTAGTGTTAGTGCGGAGGCCATTGTATCCATACACCAAGACCCTGACTAATGATCTCTGACTCAGTGCATGAAAATACTAATTGTGTGTGTGTTTTCAAATGTTTTCTTTAAGTCATATCAACTAGTTCAACTCACTAGGTATAAATTTTGATCGTTTCACATCTGTTCAGGATGCCTCCACACATACTGCTCATTTGAGTTCTGAGAGATTACTCGATGATGGCCCATCGAGCGACGAGGCTCCGGTACAGGGCCCTCTTACTATGTTGGCACCTTTTAGTGGTGTACCAGCAGCACAACCACCCATTGGGAAATAGATTCCACCAGCCGCACTGGTGGATGGTGCACTCTGACTGAGCGCGTTACACGTGTTTTTGCATCAGATACCCCTCAGGTTCCGAGGCGAGCCCAACTCATAGGTAGTTGAGGACTGGCTTGAGGATGTGGCTGAGAGTTCCCTAGAACTTCTACAGCTTTGGAAGGATGACGTGTCAGTAGATGAGTATTCATTGAGGCATACCGATCTTTCCTTGTACTCGATGAATACAGTACGATCAATGTTTCAGGGATTGAACTTCTGAGTGACGCGTGATTAAAGGACATCCGAGTCAGCACAATTCCTCTACACATTCCTACTTATGTTAGGATGCTAGAGAGAACCTTTGTGGTTGAATGTTCGTTGGATGAGCGGATACAACCAGTGAATGTTAGCAGTGGGAAAGTAGGAAACTAGCTCCAGTCTCAGAGACATGAGCACATAAAAATGTTTCGGGAAGAGGAAGTGTTAAGGACAGATGAATCTGTAGGGAAGCAGATATAGAAGCAGAGCTAGGAAAGCAGCATGAAGTGGTGTACATTTTGAAATGTTACAACCAAAAACCTATGTAGTCCCCTCCAGGTTTATGGAGCTAGAGGGCAGGGGAAGAGAGTAGCAACATGCAGTCAAGGATTGTGTCCTAAGGGCTCTTGGAATGATTTTAGGTATAGACTATGTCTACTACTAGCTTCTGTATCAATAGAAATAGGTACAAATCATTCCTTCTTTCCTCAAATCTTATCCCAGACCTACAGTTTCCAGGTAAACCATTTACTTGACCCTCGGGTATGTAGATACCTTTGGGAGGATACAATATAATCACAATTACGTCGACGGTGTGATCTGACCCATGAGGTGATAGATTCGGTTGGAACATCTTGGTTATAGCATCGAGGCCTTTCGACATATGTTTGGGTATGGAATGGGAAACCATGGTTCTTACACAGATTAAATGTATTAGCAAAAAACGTTGTTGTTTATCTGTAACATTGGGATGAGTTTTTCCTTATTTGGCGAAAAAGGGATCCTAGGCAGCACAGATTAAACTCATGCATAGGATGGTGTAGCCGATCACTCTTGAGTCGGCCTGCCTTACCCTCCTGGCAGTAGGAGTTTTCAGTTTTCAGTTCCAAACAGGAGTGACAGAACATGGGGACATATTTTCAAAAGATGTTTCCAAGATTACCCCCCAAGGGGGAGGGACGTCTGCTTTGGCTGGATATTACCGGAGGTTCGTTCCAAACTTCCCCATAGTTACATCACCACAATCAGCCTTTAAAAAGAAGGGGAAACCTTTTGTGTGGTTGGAGAGATGCCAACAGAGCTTTCAAGAGCTGAGGCAGAGGCTGACTAGTGCCCCCATCATGAGTCTTCCAGAGATAGGTGTAGGGTATGTAGTCTACTGAGATGCATCAGGGACTGGACTCGGGTGAGTCCTGATGCAGGGGTGAGTAGTGATCGCATATGGTTCTCAGAAGTTGAGACAAAATGAGCAGAACTATGCTACCCATGACCTGGAGTTAGCAGCTGTGGTTTTCTCCTTGAAGATGTGGTGGAACTATCTTATGGGAGAAGGTTTTACCATGTACTCTTATCCCAAGAGTCTCAGGTATATCTTATCTTAGAAGGAACTGAACCCAAGACAACGACGATGGATTGAGTTCCTCCAGGACTATGACTTCGATATGGTCTATTCTCCTGGGAAGGGGAATGTTGTTGCAAATACAGTCAGTAGGAGATCTGGTATACAACTGCTAGGAGAGGCGACAGAGCAGTTGGCTTCATTACAGATATCCATTGTGGATAGATATGGAGCAGCATTGCTAAAGTATCTTACGGTCACTCCCCCACTTCTTTAGTGAGTCAGGGAGGCACAACATGGGGAGGCTGACTGCGAGGCACGACGTGCTCAGATATCCACAGGGAAGGCACATAATTGATTTTCTGAAAGTGGGGAGCTTGTAATCCTCTTTAGAGGACGTACCTTGGTACCAGTTGCACTTCAGGAAGAGGTGTTGAGGGAGTTCCACACATCCCCTATAGCGGTACATCCAGAAGTGGCGAAGATGTACCTGGAACTTCGACGACAGCACTGATGGCCTAGTATGAAGAAGTTGGTTGGGAAGTTTGTTTCTCGATGCCTCACTTGTCAGTAAGTGAAGGCAGAGCACCAGGTACCGGGAGGATTGGTTCCGCCCTTAGAGGTCCAAGAGTGAATGTGGGATGGGATATCCATGAACATCGTGATAGGTTTTCCACGTACATCCAGGGGTCACGACTCGATTTGGGTGATCTTTCACCAACTCACCAAGTCGGGCCACATCCTACCGATCAAAGAGCAGGGATCAGTATAGAGCTTGGGACGCCTCTATGTGTAGGAGATTGTGCGTTTAAATGAAGTTCCTTCTTATATTGTCTCCGACCGTGACACACGGTGTTCTTATCGGCTATGAAAGGTGTTGTTGGAGGCTTTCGGGACACAGCTTCTCTTGAGCACCGCCTGCCGTCCTCAGACAGATGGTCAGACTGAGCAGACCATTCAAACCCTCGAGGACATGCTATGTGCATCTGTTCTCAACTTCGGTCATATCTGGGAGGATCACTTTCCTTTGGTGGACTTTTCTTACAACAACAGTTATCACTCCACCATCGGTATGTAACTTTTCTAGGCATTGTACGGGCGACCATGCAGATCATCCTTTTTCTAGACTGACCCTGTGGAGTCTGCACTAGTGGGACCAGAGATGGAACGAGAAACTATTGAAACGGTGCTGATCATCCGGGAGTGGATGAAGACTCCATAGAGTAAACAAAAGTCGTATGTTGATAGGAGACAGAGACCTCTGGAGTTCGAGGATGGAGACCACGCCTTTCTATGAGTCTCAACTCGACGAGGTCTATGGAGATTTGGTCGAGACAACAACATATCTCCGAGATTCATTGGACCTTTCCAGGTCCTCAGTAGAGTAGGTGAGGTGGCTTACCGCTTAGCTCATCTACCTCAGTTGCATCGGGTGCACGACATCTTCTACGTATCTCAGATAAGGAGATACGTGCACGACACTTCCCACATCATCGACCATGAAGAGCTGGACGTCGATGATGGGGTGACTTTTATAGAGGTTTCAGTGTATATTGAGGATTGACAAGAGCGGGTCCTATGTGGATAGTCGATACCTCTGGTGCGAATTCGATTTTATCACGGGAACCTCTAGGAGAGAACTTGGGAGCGGGAGGCTCAGATGCATGCTCAGTACCCTCATTTGTTCACTTAGTTCGAGTTGTATCTTACAAGGACGTAAATCCATGAGGTGGTAATAATGTAAAGACCCGGAATTTCCATGAAATTTTTATTTTTATTTAAATGGGAATTTTACGGGTCTATGAAATCTGATAGCACGCGATTCCGGGGCCCAAAATGCCCGCAATGATCCATTGAAGTTTTTGGTAAGCTTATGTTAATGCGTGTAAGAAGTTTTCCTAAAAAAGTGGAATAACTCTAAAACGGTAACTGAGATCAGAAATCTGAGGGCACTGTTGCGCTCAGGATGGCAGGTTTACCCTTGGCGTGACTTAAGATTAGTCGGCGCGTGTCTCCTGTGAGAAAACCCAAAAATGGCATAATTATAAATAAAATAATTAAAGAATTTATTTTATTTCTAAAATCCTTATAACTCACAAACAGGAAATCGGATTACAAATCTGAGACCACTGCTGAACTCATGAATGTATTCTTTCTTTCAGCAGATACAAACATTGGCCGGCGCAAGCCACCAGTGAAAGTTAGTTTTTGGCCATAAATAAAATAATTAAGTGACAATTATTTTATTGTACAATTTATAACTTCTAAATGGTAACTCGTATTGAAAAATCCGAGAGTACTGTTGGGTTCGTTGGGGAATGGTTCACATAGTCAAAGCCTATCTTTGACTGATGCGAGATGAGGGTGATTGATAATAATTTTACGAAATTTTTTTTCGGATACGTTCAGTAAACGCTCAAGCGGTGTTTTGTAACTTTTGATTCCTTGCTCGGAATAGAAATATGAGGTCACTGTTGAACTCGCAGCACCAGTATTCGCTTAAGAAGACTTTCACCTAGATGGTAGGTATTCGAGAATAAAAGTTAGTTTTTGGCTTTTTATTAACAAAATAATGAAATAAAGTGTACAACACATTATTTTATTTTATGTTGCCATGTGAGTGATTGATGGTTAAAACCTCCACTTGGGAGTTGGAGGTAGGACCACCACACCCTAACCTCCCATGAGTGGTTATGGTGGTGGTGCCCACTTGATCATAACCTCCCGCGAAAGGTTACGAGGTGGGGACCACTCGAGATCAAAACCTCTCAACTCCCTCATTTAATTTCATTGTCAACATAAAATTAAATGCATTCAATTTAATTTTATGTGTTAACAAAAATTAAATGCTATCAATTAATTTTATGTGTCGACATAAAATTGAACCCTATCATTTTTTTGATGCAGGCTATGTGGGGGAAGCCTGTAACACCCCAAGATTTTATGAAAAATATTCTTTTAATTTCATTAATGTCTTGTGTTGTATTCTACACCAAGATTACCTTGCACTATACGCAACACCGTATTAGCTTGCAGTATACGCAACACTATTCTTGGATCGTGTTACACACAATTTTGATAATAGTTATTCTACGCAACATTGAGTATATATATATATATATATATATATATATATTCAATGTATAAATGAAATATGGTTGGATTATATTATACGAAACAACGAAGGATTCTTTCACAACATGCAACCCTGACTTGGCTTGCATTACACGCAATCATGACCTTCCTCGATAGCGTGTGTTGTACGCAATACCGGGTTTTAATAAACAACAATATATTATTATAATATTGTCATGAACTAGCCGTTATGAATAGTATTAACTAAATTTTGAGTTTTATAACAATATTATTCATCTAAAAAATTTTCTAGAACATGATATAAGAACAAAATAAATTTTTTGGGTAAAATAAGTATTTTTCAAAAAATGCAGTTTTGCCGCCTTTTGATGGAGCACCCACATTAAATCTAGTTTTTGACATGTTTATATGTTCAATTTGACAAAATAAAATTCTTCTTTTGAATCAGGATATAAAAATTTACATTAGATAATGTTTTGATATTTTTCCGATAACTTTCATATCTTAATAAATAGTAAAAACACGCTATATTTTAATTAAAAACAATTTTTTTCATCGTAATATCTTATGTGGTTAAATTATAATATTGAATGGTTTTAAAGAATAAATAGAATATATTTTTACCATTTAATATAATTTATGTCATTAGCATTGATTTTACCTTGAATTCGTAGGTTAAATCAATTCAATCTTTTGCAATGTTTTAAAGAAAAACCTTTTTTATTTTGACAACGGGATTAATTTTAATTTAATTTTTTCATCTTTTGTGTATTGAATTTGGAAAAATTGATTCCATATTTGGAATCAGTGGGTCCAAATTAGGTTAATAAGCTACTTTTTATTTTTGGGCATTGTGAATATTAACTACGGTAAATTTTATTTACTATAGTTAAAGGTAAATCGGGTAATTAAGGGAAAATATAAGATTATAAAATTACCCTAACACTTGGAAAAATACTATTGGATGGATAAAGGTAGACCCATATAACCTAAGGGTCGGATTAGATTCATTTTATGGACTTTTGTCCATGAAAATAATTTATTTATTATTAAAACCAAAGAATGTGACAACATGTCACTTTTTTAAATCTTATAAGTATAATAATTTTAATTTAGTGATAAACTTCTTGAAACATCAAAAATGAATAGTCTCCAGAAATCTAATACAATTATCTACATCATAGGAATTTATTTATAATTTTTAGGGATTAAATAATTATCATTTATTATTACACAAAGATGATGCAATAATTGTCTTATTAATGAAATATTGACATAATTGATGTTATAAATGCCCAAATAAATGTAATTTCAGACTTTTTATGACATAAATTAATTTTCTAGGTTAATATGACATGTGATTGTTGATATAAGTAACTAGTTTCGAACTTATCATTCTGTTATGAATTTCATAAAAATCATGTACCAAATAGTGTCAAAATTGACATAAATTAGTTTTTTAAACAAATATTATATTATTAATTGTTATTTAATTCCTAAAAATCTAAGGTTCGTCCAAATGACTTAGATAAGGATATATATATTAATAATAAACAACTTGGGGTTCTTTTGGCTAGTTATGGTAAGTTTATTAACCATATAGTGTAAGAAAACAAAAAGACACGGTAAAAGTTAAATTATTTAACTTAGAGTTAAATCTAATTGATAAGGTTAAAATAATAACCTAAACTTGTCTAAATCCTATTGGATGAGAGGATTTCGATCCATCCCCACTTTATCTTCGAAATAAGACCCTTTGGAACCATTATAAACCTAATTTGACCTTAATATAAAATAATATTTTGAGATTTTCCTAAGGTGCCCCTCTCCTCCCTTATAAAAGGGAACCTCCTCCCTCTCCTCCTAACACCAATTTGAGAATTCAAGCTCGGCCAAACCATATAAAAATATCTTCTATACTTCCCTAATATCATCCTAGAGGTCCTGGTCTTCTTCAAAGACCATCCTTAGAGTTTTAAGTGGAGGTTAAGAAAAGGCGCGTCAAAAAGAGGTAATATCCATTACCGATCTTTTTCAATTTCTTTCTTCTTCAACTTCTTCTTCTTTAGTTGTTTCATGATAAATAAATAACATCAGTATTTCTTATATAATGATATGTTATTATAAATATTAAACAACTCTAATTAACCTTCTATCCATCCTACGGAAAAAGGAAATCACCGCGTGTGCGTACGTACGGAATACCGTCTCCACGTCGTGGTGTAATCTATTTTCAGCCACCACCTTAATTGGATGGGTATAATGGTGTAATGAGTAACTATATATGATTATTATAAAGTGATACTGATACTGAAATATTATACATACATTTCAACACAAGTTCACGATCATGAGAATGATATCATCGCTCGTGCGTACGTACGGACTACCGTCTCCACGACGCGATGAGATTCATTCTCCACATTAACCATTCATGAATGATTATAAAGTATATATAATGAATAATAATGAAATATATTACATGTTAAATCTACTGTAATTATGTACATATATATATATGTATGTCGTCTACTTACTTCCATTCAAGACAATAAGAAAAGGAAATCATCGTTCATGCGTACGTACGGACTACCATCTCAATAAACGGTGTGTTTCATTTAATTTATCTATCTATTATATATATATATATATACTGAATATATATGATATATAAATCATGTTTTATATTCTGGAAGTAAGTAAATCATGATATAAGTAATAATAATGTCAAGAACAACAAGTCCAAACACCTATGATAAATGAAACGATTTTACCCAAAACGCTTCTTTAACATGGAATTTAAAAAAGAACGGGTAATATAAAGTCATAACTGAACCATATATGATATAATAACAATGAATATGATTCTGTAATAAGTTAATGACATTATTTAAATCATTATACAGGAGTTTCAGATACGTAAAAAGCACATCGGACATAAGGTAAGGGAAATATCACAATCTCATTTTTATCCGAGATTATTTATACTTTGGCATTTACTGGGGTGTATTTTATCATCCAAATCCATGTTTCCTCAATATGTAATATTATTTCTATCTACCTACAATTTTTTAAATCCATTTTTACCCTTCGGTGAGTTTTTAGTAAAAGATATAAAAGGAATATTTTTTTTTCGTACGAGGTACTTTTTTTTAACTTTTCCGAAAAAAGGACGAGAAGAATGTTTTTTTAACTTATACGGCATGAATGGACTTTTAAAACAAAATTTCCAAGAATCTTACTTTACAAGTTTTCAAGTTTATTTTTAATCTACTTCTTTTAGTTTAAAATTGTATGACATGTTATGAAAGGAAAAATGTTTTTGAAGTAGAAAGGATATTTTCCTCAAGAATGAAGTTCAAGTGTTTTATCAAAATTATTTTCCATCTAAGATAATAAAGGGTTCTGTTTCTATCCCTATTATTACATGGATTTTATTATGTTGTGATGGAAATATTTTTATGAAATATTTTATCTTATATTAATTGTTTTATGATGTCACGATGTTTAAAGATTCCCATTTTTATTACATCGGTTATGTAATGACATATGATTTATGATTTTGTGGCACACATAAGAATGGTATCATTATGAGATGGGTGGGACCTATATCTCCCTCCAATGCATTGGGTAAAGATTTTATATCTCATGAGATAGACATGGCTGGAATGGTAGGTTATACCGGTTCAGTGAAACATGACTGAAACGAGGGTGACTCGGTTCAGAAAGGGACTTTGTCCACTAAGATAGTCTTGGCAATGAGTCTTGACTATCAAGAAATGATTCTCTATGATTATGTATGTATGACACAAAGTTTCATGTTTTATGTTATGATTATTGGGATTTTATTTCACTACTATGATTTATCCCATGTTATGAAATTATGATCTCTTTTGCAGGTTAAGATTTCCAAAATGTTATGTTCTTATGAATATGATGTGATTGATATTTCATTTGTTTACCCTTACTGAGCATTTGAGCTCACCCTTTTATGTTTTCTTTTCCCCAGGATATAAAGAAAGGTTTTAGGTAAAAAAAAGGAAGATCTTTATGGGAGATTTTGAAGATCTTTCACCACTATTAGAAGATTATATTCAGAGTTTCCAAAGACACTAAACTGTTACGGTCCTTGTGTGTGTGTTTTTGTTATGTACTAAGTATTTCGCAAAATTAATGTAATGTACATGTGAGTCAAGCTTCGGGTCTCTACAGTTGGTATCAGAGGAAAGGTTTAGTCAACCTTTGGAAACTAGGATGCGAGAACTTTAGTGAGATCTCTAGAGATATTTCTAAGGTATGTCTAGGGATGTATCTAAGGTTAAGTATACGTATAGGTTATAGTCCTAGAATTGTTCTAATGATCTTAGAATTTAACCTAAGATGTTAGATATTGAGGGTACTCCCCCTTTAATATGTTGTTTTCCCTAGCATGATTTTTGCCTCTCACACTATCCTTTTTGGGTTTTAGACGATGGCTGGAGCCCGAAGGAACAAGTGTTGATCAATGTAATGGACAATGCAATGATTGTCCTCCTGAACAAACAAGTGTTATGGGATATGGAGTGCAAAATCTTATTTCTATACTTACACAAGCTATGAATCATTCTGGACTTCCAAATGTGCAGAGAAGGGAACAATATTCTATTGAGTCCTTCATGAGGAAACGTCCACCTTCTTTCAGTGGGTCTTCCGATCCACTTTTTGCTGAACAATGGATCAGTACCACTGAAAAAATATTTTCAGTTCTTCAATGTTCTGAACATGATAAAGTCATCTTAGCAGTATATCGTTTGGAAGGTGAAGCTGATCAATGGTGGAATCTTATCAAGAATACGAGGCCAAGAGATGAAATTGAGTCCATGGAATGGGACGAGTTCAAGAACTTGTTTTTCAGTAAGTACTTCCCATATATTCTTCAAACAAGGATGGAAAAGGAGTTTCTTGAGCTGAAGCAGAAGGATGATGAATCTGTTGGTATATATGAAGCGAATTTTACAAGACTTGCAAGGTATGCATCTGGCATTATCATCCAACCTGAAAGTAAAGTTGATCGATTTTCAGTGGCTTAAAACCAATTCTTCGAAGGGAATTAGCTATAAGAGACTTCAGTGGCTATGAAGAAATTGTGCGTTGTGCTATCAAGGTAGAAATGGAAGTTGGTGTTACATATCCATCTCATGGTTTTGACAAGAAACGAAAGATAGAGTTCAAGGAGAAATCTCAGAATAATGGTGAAAAGAAGATGAATGTTTCCTTATGCACAAAGTGTGGAAAGAAGCATGGTGGAGATTGTATTAAAGGGACTAGAAAATGTTTTAAGTGTGGAAAAGATGGTCATCGAGCAGCTGAGTGTCGAAGTAATGGAAAAAGGGTTTCTAATGATGTGAATAAAGCAAACACTGCAGAGAACGCACCACCAACACTTCAATGCTTCAAGTGCAAGGAAATGGGGCATTATGCTAATAAATTCCCTAATCCAAGGGTTAGTGATGATCAACATGAGCAACCACTTAAGGCAAAGGACAAAGGGATGTCACATGCGATCACTATTGGCGATGTTGAATATGACAACAATGTGGTGGAATGATTAAGTGTTTATGTAATGGGATTCCAAAATAGTGTTGTATATAGTATCGTGGAATATTGGAATATTTATGTATTGGTCTATTGTGGTTTTCAATAATTTTATGGTACCAGTAACCATGGAAAGTGATTGAGATATTTTTGGAAAAAGAATGATATGCGCATAATAAAGGGAAAATGAGAAAATTAAATATTTGACAGTATTCATGAGCTCATGATTGATATAAGGACAAAGTGATATCATGGTTTGAGTATATAGAATTTTGAGGATTTTGGTATGTGGAAGGTTTTAACTTTTAACTACATTCATGTTTTCACTAAGGTTCAATGGGTATTCAAGAGAATACATGATTAAGGACTTTGAATGTTTGGAATGTGACCAACAAAACATATCTTATGATATATGGGGATCAACGATGGTATTAAATCTCTGGTAATCATTTTCACTATGTTATGAGAGTGGACTGCAGTATTTTAGATAAGCCTAAAGATTAGAATGGATTATGTTGGACATAAGTTAGGATAAAATGGTTTTCGATATTATTGATGGGATGTTATAGTAATATAGCTTTAGAAAAAGGACAACCTACATGACGGGCGACAACCAATCGCGTCAGAAAAGGCTATGGGAATCGAACCCACAACCGAAGTGCGACTAGACTTTATCGCCTACCACTGGCCAACAGGAAGTCCCTGTTTAGTATAAACTAGTTTTAATATATTAAGAAGTATGATATATGAATTATAAGTCCATTTTAGGAACCATATATGATTAACCTCACTATAGATGGACTTATGTATTTTTTGATAACTTTTCTAACCTTTTGTTTGAGACAGATGGAATGACCCATCATTCTATCACATGATCTGCTAACACATCACGAATGACAAATTCAACTTCATTTCTTTAAGAGATGAAGTGGAAATTGTCCAAAGAACGACCAACGGTGAAACTAAATCACGAAAGTATTTCTTCTAATTCCAATTTCATCAATTTTAGAGAAATGATCTTGAAAACCAAAAATGTTGTCCTAGTGATCTTATATCTGATGAATCAGATGGTACCCTAGATCATCACAAATTTATGGTTTTGCAATTGTTGGCTTTTTTTATAGCCATGTTCTCTACCACTCTCTATCAAAACTTGATGGTTAGATTTTTCTTCCATATCCATATTTTCACCTATGTTCTCCTACGTGGAAACCCAGTGATGAGTTAATTTAGGTAACCCTTACATTTCATACTTTAGTTTTTAAAACCATGTTTTGGTATTCCTTTTTACGATGTGTGTTTCTATTAAACAAACTTTCGAGTAGTAAACCATTTATAACCCCGATTAATTTCGAGGGAGAAATTAATTTTAAGGGGGGTAGAATGTAACACCCGGAGATTTTATGAAAAATATTCTTTTAATTTCATTAATGTCTTTTGTTTTATTCTACACCAAGATTACCTTGTGCTATACACAACACCGTATTAGCTTGCAGTATACGCAACAGTATTCTTGGATCGTGTTACACACAATTTTGATAATAGTTATTCTACGCAACATTGAGTATATATATATATATTCAATGTATAAATGAAATATGGTTGGATTCTATTATACGAAACAATGAAGGATTCTTTCACAACACGCAACCCTGACTTGGCTTGCATTACATGCAATCGCGACCTTCCTCGATAGCGTGTGTTGTACGCAATACCGGGTTTTAATAAACAACGATATATTATTATAATATTGTCATGAACTGGACGTTATGAATAGTATTAACTAAATTTTGTGTTTTATAACATTATTATTCATCTTACACATTTTCTAGAATATGGTATAAGAACAAAATAAATTTTTCGGGTAAAATAAGTATTTTTCAAAAAATGCAGTTTTGTTGCCTTTTGATGGCGCACCCACTTTAAATCTTGTTTTTGACATGTTTATATGTTCAATTTGACAAAATAAAATTCTTATTTTGAATCAGGATATAAAAATTTACATTATATAAAGTTTTGATATTTTTCCGATAACTTTCATATCTTAATGAGTAGTAAAAACACGCTATATTTTAATTAAAAACAACTTTTTTCATCATAATATCTTATGTGGTTAAATTATAATATTTAATGGTTTTAAAGTATAAAAAGAATATATTTTTACCATTTAATATAATTTATGTCATTAGCATTGATTTTACCTTGAATTCGTAGGTTAAATCAATTCAATCTTTTGCAATATTTTAAAGAAAAACTCATTTTCTTTCGACAACAGGATTAATTTTAATTTAAGTTCTGCATCTTTTGTGTATTGAATTTGGAAAAATGGATTCCATATTTGGAATCAGTGGGTCCAAATTAGGTTAATAAGCTACTTTTTATTTTTGGGCATTGTGAATAGTAACTACGGTAAATTTTATTTACTATAGTTAAAGGTAAATCGGGTAATTAAGGGTAAATATAAGATTATAAAATTACCCTAACACTTGGAAAAATCCTATTGGATAGCTAAAAGTATACCCATATAACCTATGTGTCTGATTAGATTCATTTTATGGACTTTTGTCCATGAAAATAATTTAATTATTATTAAAACCAAAGAATGTGACAACATGTCACTTTCTTAAATCTTATAAGTATAATTGTTTTAATTTAGTGATAAACTTCTTGAAACTTCTAAAATGAATAGTCTCTAGAAATATAATACAATTATATACATCATAGGAATTTATTTATAATTTTTAGGTATTATATAATTATCATTTATTATGACACAAAGATGATGCAGTAATTGTCTTATCAATGAAATATTGACATAATTGATGTAATAAATGCCCAAATAAATGTAATTTGAGACTTTTTATGACTTAAATTAATTTTATAGGTTATTATGACATGTTATTCTTGATATAAGTAACTTGGTTCGAACTTATCATTCTGTTATGAATTTCATAAAAATCATGTATCAAATAGTGTCAAAATTGACATAAATTAGTTTTTTAAACAAATATTATATTATTAATTGTTATTTAATTCCTAAAAATCTAAGGTTCGTCCAAATGACTTAGATAAGGATATATATATTAATAATAAACAACTTGGGGTTCGTTTGGCTTATTATGGTAAGTTTATTAACCATATAGTGTAAGAAAACAAAAAGACATGGTAAAAGTTAAATTATTTAACTTAGAGTTAAATCTAATTGATAAGGTTAAAATAATAACCTAAACCTGTCTAAATCCTATTGTATGAGAGTATTTAGACCCATCACCACTTTAGCTTAGAAATAAGACCCTTTGGAACCATTATAAACCAAATTTGACCTTAATATAAAATAATATTTTGAGATTTTCTTAAGGTGCCCCTCTCCTCCCTTATAAAAAGGCACCTCCTCCCTCTCCTCCTCACACCAATTTGAGCATTCAAGCTCAGCCAGCCCCTGTCAAAATATCTTATCCACTTCCCTAGTATCATCCTAGAGGTACTGGTCTTCTTCAAAGACAATCCTTAGTTCTTTAAGTGGAGGTTAAGAAAAGGCACGTCAAAAAGAGGTAATATCCATTACTGATCTTTTTCAATTTCTTTCTTCTTCAACTTCTTCTTCATTAGTTGTTTCATGATAAAGTAATAACATCAGTATTTCTTATATAATTATATGTTATTATAAATATGAAACAACTCTAATTAACCTTCTATACATCCTACGGAAAAAGGAAATCACTGCGCGTGCGTACGTACGGAATACCGTCTCCACGCCGTGGTGTAATCTATTTTCCGCCACCACCTTAATTGGATGGGTATAATGGTGTAATGAGTAAATATATATGATTATTATAAAGTTATATTGATACTGAAATTGTATACATACATTTCAACACAAGTTCACGATCATGAGAACGATATCATCACTCATGCGTACGTACGGACTACCGTCTCCACGACGCGATGAGATTCATTCTCCACATTAACCATTCATGAATGATTATAAAGTATATATAATGAATAATAATGAAATATATGACATGTTAAATCTACTGGAATTATGTATATATATATATGTATGTCATCTACTTACTTCCATTCAAGACAATAAGGAAAGGAAAACATCGTTCATGCTTACGTACGGACTTCCATCTCCATGAACGGTGTGTTTCATTTCATTTATCTATATATTATATATATATATATACTGAATATATATGATATATAAATCATGTTTTATATTCTGGAAGTAAGTAAATCATGATATAAGTAATAATAATGTCAAGAACAACAATTCCAAACACCTACGATAAATGAAACGATTTTACCCAAAACGCTTCTTTAACATGGAATTTACAAAAGAACGGGTAATATAAAGTCATAAGTGAACCATATATGATATCATAACAATGAATATGATTCTGTATTAAGTTATTGACATTATTTAAATCATTATACAGGAGTTTCGGATACGTACAAAGCACATCAGACATAAGGTAAGGGAAATATCACAATCTCATTTTTATCCGAGATTATTTATACTTTGGCATTTACTGGGGTGTATTTTATCATCCAAATCCATGTTTCCTCAATATTTAATATTATTTCCATCCACCTACAATTGTTTAAATCCATTTTTACCCTTCGGTAAGTTTTTATTAAAAGATATAAAAGGAATCTTTTGTCGTTTTTCGTACGAGGTACTTTTTTAACTTTTCCGACAAAAGGACGAGAAGAATGTTTTTTTAATATATACGACATGAATGGACTTTTAAAACAAAATTTCCAAGAATAATCCTTTACAAGTTTTCAAGTTTATTTTTAATCAAATTCTTTTTGTTTAAAATTGTATGACATGTTAAGAAAGGAAAAATGTTTTTGAAGTATAAAGGATATTTTCCTCAAGAATGAAGTTCAAGTGTTTTATCAAAATTATTTTCCATATAAGATAATAAAGGGTTCTGTTTCTATCCCTATTATTACATGGATTTTATTATGTTGTGATGGAAATATTTTTATGAAATCTTTTTTCTTATATGAATTGTTTTATGATGTCACAATGTTTAAAGATTCCCATTTTTATTACATGGGTTATGCAATGATATATGATTTATGATTTTATGGAACACATAAGAATGGTTTCATTATGAGATGGGTGGGACCTATATCTCCCTCAAATGCATTGGGTAAAGATTTTATATCTCATGAGATAGACATGGCTGGAATGGTAGGTTATACCGGTTCAGTGAAACAGGACTGAAACGAGGGTGACTCGGTTCAGAAAGGGACTTTGTCCACTAAGATAGTCTTGGAAATGAGTCTTGACTAACAAGAAATGATTCTCTATGATTATGTGTGTATTCCACAAAGTTTCATGTTTTAAGTTATTATTATTGGGATTTCATTTCACTACTATGATTTATCCCATGTTATGAAATTATGCTCTCTTTTGCAGGTTAAGACTTCCAAAATGTTATGTTCTTATGAATATGATGTGATTGATATTTCATTTGTTTAACCTTACTAAGAATTTGATCTCACCCTTTTATGTTTTTTTCCCAGGATATAAAGAAAGGATTTAGGTAAAAAAAATGAAGATCTTTATGGGAGATTTTGAATATCTTTCACCACTATTAGAAGATTATATTCCGAGTTTCCAAAGAAAATAAACTATTATGGTCCTTGTGTGTGTGTTTTTGTTATGTACTAAGTATTCCGAAAAAGTAATGTAATGTCCATTTATGTCAAGATTTGGGTCTCTACAAAGCCTCTTGGAATCCTCCCAATAATTTAGCCAACTGACATTTTAAATTGTGCCAACGCTATTTAATTTGCTTTTCCCCCCTTTTTAAAATAAGTAAATGCATCTTTGGAATTTAGGAAGGTTCCTAATAAATGAACCGTCATAAATTCCACAATGGTTACATACCTCTCCCTTCTCTTATATATAGGGAGCTTGGGACGATGATTTAGGACGGCTTCACCAAGCAACGAAACGCTGGAAATGTGACACGACGCCCAACACTTGAAGGATTACGCTCTCTCTGATGAAGAACGAAGAATTCCGACCTTCTTTGACTTCTTCCATGAACACCTACTGACGTGGAGCATCATTAACGAGCCAACGCAACTCTGGTTTGGAAGTGCTTGGCGAAAGCAACGAACGACGATCCTCTTCGTCTTCTTCCGCGACTGTCAATGAACGACATCCGCCTTTTTAGGCAAATGTCAACCAACTATGAGCAAGCTAGGGGTTTACTTTTGACTAAGTATGATCTTTACCTATGTTCTTCCTTTCTCACAAAAATGAAGAATGAGGAATTTTTTTGCTTCATACTTTCAAACCAATTGTTATCACCCCTAACGTAGAGGGTTCTGGCCAAAATAACATTACCTGACTCCCTCCAACTATATTTTGTGATGTCTCTACGACAAGGCATTGAGGGGACGACGAAGAAGTGGGTAACGATGAATGATGCTCTTCTCGCAGCCTCCGAGAATCATGCCTCTCCCCCATGGTGCAACGAAGCTTCTGATCGAACACAGCCGGCCCGAGCGGCGCCCAGTCGGCGCACCTGTGGCCTCTTGATGCCTTGCCCGATGCACGGCCTGCCAGCCCGCGGCCTCCCGGCACCCTACCTGGTGTGAGGCCCGCCTGCCCATAGTCCGAGACCAGCAGACCGGGCCAAACTTAGCGGGATGACAGGGTCGACCCAGAAAAGGTTGGCGCAGTCGGGGTTGGGCCGAGTCGGTCCGATCGGGTCATACCGGACCCGAGCCCACTATTAACCCTTTTACCTTATTCGACCATATCTTTGGAACTGGACGTTTGTTTGACAAACCGTCATGGGCGCCATTTTTCATGGAGTTAAACCATCCCTTTGAGAATACCCCACTGGTGTTTAGGGTATAGTTGATATACGGTCAGATTGGATTGTACACGAATCCAACCGGGCCCCCGGGACTAAAAGGCTAATCCTTACAGACCGGGCATCCGATTGATGCGTCGTTAGTAGTGATGAGACCTCTTCGACATGGCATACCTTTGAGATACTTCTACGTGGGACTTCGTGACAGTTGAAGTATCAAACAGTATCTTGTGGAGCGGATCTTCCATAGACGAGAAGACATTTTTGCGGGAACCTAATAGCTTGCTGAGACTTGACGACTGCTGATCGATTAAACTTGGAGTGATTCGACTAGCCTAGTAGGGAGCACCTTTGTGTGAGCGCGACAGACCCACTGTGGGGATTGCCTCTATGTGAGCACAGTAGACCCACGGTGGGGAGAGCCTCTGTGTGAGCATGGCAGACCCACGGTATTCAAAAGGAGGGGTACCTTAGCAGTCCAAGTTAGTGTGAAGTGCCTCTGTTTGACGCGGCAGGCCCACTGTACTCGATAGAGAAGTAGTTCTCCAGCAGCCGAGGGTTCAGAATGATACTACCCCTAGAATAAAATTGAGGTTGATTTTATTCAATGACTTTTTTGTTTTCCTCATGATTGATATGAGTTACTAGATAACTTTGGTATAAGTATGGTCATACACCTAAGTAAAGGTTATCCGTTGATTTCATGCTTTATGGTTTATCCTTGTTGGATTTTGTGAGACCTTGAGGGTCTTAGGATCCCTACTGAGTATCGTTATACTCACCCCTGCACGGGCTATGACCGCACCTCGTTGTGTTGGTTTTAGAGGATGGACAACACTGATTGAGGCAGAGAGTAGCAGGATTGGACGGGACCCAGAGATGGACCACTCGGTGTGACGGTACACAGAGGAGATGAACGAACGGGAGTGCTGAGGAGGACATCTATACCTACCATTCAGGTAGGAAACCTAGAGGATAACCCAGTTGCTGCTTCACTTTTCTTCAATTGTACTTGTACATTCCTGTTGGGCAAGTATTTCTGGCCCCTTTTATTTTGCAGCACTTCTTTTGTATACAGTTTTACCGAGTGTTTTTCTTCCAGTTGTGGTCTCTGATGTGTTTATTTATAGTTATAAAGGCAATGCCTTCCCAGTTTAGGGATTTACACCTTTGTTGCTAGTCTCCAACCCATTTCCTATGGAAGGTGGGCTTGGGGTTGTCACGATATGGGCCCCAGGGGATGGGTCGTGTCATGTTTCAATTCATTTCTGATGCATTATATTAAAAAATGGTCATTATTTCCATCATATTCGAGGATTATAGGTCTATGGTGATAGTTTTTTTATAAAATAGGGGTTTATATAACATTTGATATTATGACTTCACTAGTTGATGAAAATTATAGAGTAAGAGTAACGATAAAAAAATCTATAAATCCAATTCCCTTTGTGATTGAAATAAATTCTCTGTTTTTGTTATAGAAAACATATGATGATATTGGGAATGTTATAACCTCTCTGATTTAAAAGACCATTAAGAATCATAACCATTTTTTAAGTATTCATTTAATAGTGATCATATTATTTGTATAAATATATGGTTTTGATATATCTATTTGACTTAAAAAATTTAGTAATGGCCTCAGCCAGTAAAATCTTGCCCTATAAATCCCACTTATCAGAGCGTTTATGGGAGAAAAAATCATTGGGATTTTACCATAACTAAGCTAATGTCGATTTACAATAAATAAAGAATGAGTGAAACTATTTACAGTAGAAGTTCAACCTCATAAAGATCAGAGATCAAACCCTGTATGTTGAACCACCCCAGAAAAACCTCATCATCGCACACCTTACCCTTATGTTGTTTTATTGTGTAATAAAGGGATATGTATCAATACAATAATAATACGAATGTAAATATTATATTTTCAATATAATAATGGTTATATTTACTACTTATTATTGTCACTTTATAAATGATTTTGATTTTGATTTTGATTCAAGAAAACAAAAATTATATTTTTGGGTAACATGTAATTTCAATTAAGTTATTTTATTTTGATGAAACACTGAATTTTTGAAATAAATTATATTTTAATAATATATTTTTATTAAATAATATTTATTAAGTACAGTTTATAATATAATTTTTTGTAGTCAAAAATAATTTATATGGGTTTCAGAACTACTATGGTCAAAAAACCAGTATTTCTCATTAAATATAAATAGTGATTTTCAAGGTGAAAATTCACAAGTTTAGAATATTATTTTAATAAAAGAAATAATATTTTTTGAATCATATTGTTAAAGTTATCCAACAATTAGTTTTCTTAATTTTTTGAGATAGTCAAATTTTATGATAAAAATTATATACATTTTAAATATATTGTGTGTATTATAGAATCATAATGATCCAAAAGTTATGTAATATATTCTATAAAATGACTTTAATTCCAAATATATTTTCCCCCAAAAAATAATTTTATTTTTAGGAATCTTGATTAATTTTATAAAGCCATTTTGAATCCTTCAAAACCTATATTATATTTTAAGGTTTTAAAATAATTTCTTTATGAACATGACTCACTTCCACATCACCAAGGGTAATATTTTAATATGTTCGTACATTGGACTTATAAAATAATTGAAACTGATTATATTTGGTAGAAACCATGGTAAACCCCATGGTAAGGTTTGTTTTTTTTATTAAATTATTGTATAGAATCCAGAACCTATGTTTGGGAAACAATAAATAACTCCCGAATCATTTCCCAAATAAACCCACTCAATGTCACATTCTTCGCCACAAAAAAACTCAAGAGAATTTACTTACTCTTCCCTCCCTACTATATAGTCCTCCTAATGTTCCATAGGCTCTGAATAAGATCTTCCCAATCTTTTGGAATCACCCTCTCTGGGTAAGGTATCCTTTCCTTCTCCTCGTTATCCAAGCATCTTCTTTATTTTTTGCATTTTATTTCCAATTAAATGTGTTGGGATATGTTTCACCACATTTTATGTAAAATTTATTATAGACCCATTTATCTCTCATTAAAACATTTTATAAATCCTCATGTACTCCCATTATGATGCCAAAATTTAACTATGATTTTTCCATTCCAAACCTTTGTATTGTGAATACTATCACTATTTATACTGAAGAAATGCATATAATTAATTTATTAAGGAGTTCTATGTATGTATTCCACTCACATTGATGGTGAAATTAAATTCAATGAAATATGATCCTTTGTTGAATGATTTATGTGGAACACTTATACATGTACATGATATGAAAGCGATGGGTAAACTCAAAATTGTATAGTTCTTCAATACATTGGGTAATGTCTTAGCCTCGTGAGATTTCAGGTAAGGAATTATGAATTGAACCTAATCCATCAGGGAAATTTTCACACCATTTTATGGTGTCTTGGTGGTTATCCCTGTCCTATGATTAAGATTTCAGGTTTAAACTTGTTTCCAATTTCCCATGTTGCAATTATGTTATCCTGTTACATCAGGCCTCTTTGTTTATGTTTAGGATTGTCACCCCTCTTTATATCCCATTTAAATTACTATTGTCTAACATGTAATACATTATTCATTTTATTTCATGTTTATTACCTTTCTGGTCTTTATAGCCCACCAATTTATTATGCATCTCCCTGAGTTATCCAATGTAGTTTTAAGAACGATGTAAAATTATGATCATGTTAAAGAAGTTTTTAATAATGTCAATGCAGCACTTGTTTCTTGTTGTTATATAGTACACCTACTTAAAAAAATACACTATAATTATTTATCTTATAGGTTTTATTATGTGTGTTCCAATGTAATAAATCAGGAATTAATGTGTAATATATACAAGGGTTGTCATAGTCGGTATCAGATGAATGTTTAGTTATTTTGGGATTCGGATTAGAAAACTCTATAGAATGATTTATGAATAAAAATAATCATAAAAACACATACATAGATTTTTGTGTAGTAATGATTTATTGGTTTTCAATAAAATATATTACTTTCAAGATACTACAAGTGGATGTGTCTTCGGTATAGATATACCTTGGGTAACACCCAAAAACACCACATTACACCAAAATCAGTGGGGAACTGGTGCACAACAATTCTCTTTAATGAACATCTAGTTTGACACTTCCAATGAATTTTTTTTAAACTGATAATATCATTAAAAATAATTTTTAAAGGAATTAAAACTCTCATAAAAGGCTGTGATAGTAAATAGATCATTGAAAACATATATTGAATATCATATATTCGTATGTTAAAGAAATACATGTAATTTATAAATTATAATTTTAATGTTAATTTATTCCCTTTTATATGTTTAATTGTTTAAAATTACTCATCCCTTGTTTTCTATTTCTTCTATCAAATGTCTAGAAATATTAGGAACTGAGTAAATGACCAATGTATATGGAAATGTGATGATGGACCAAATGAGATTCCTAGCCCAATGGGAGAATTAATCATGGTATTTTTAATGATACTCACTCAATTTAATCTGTTAATAAATAGAATCCTGAATTATGTGGAGCACTCAAATCCCACCAAATAAATAACAAGATGAAATTGAGATGTTTATGTGAAAAAGGGCTTTGAATTTCAATATCCCACTCATCACATAACTTTTCAATAATTGGTCAACCCCATTGAAAATATTTTCTCCCTAATTAACTATTTCATGAAAGACAACGATATACTAGTTGTTTATCATATGGTTGGATAAGCTTATCAGTGGTGGAAAGTGATCAAGAATACGAAACCTGTGGAAGATATAAAATCTTTGGGGTGAAAGGAATTTTTTAAAATGTTTTTTAAAAATATTTTTCCTACACTCTCTAACATAAATAGAAAGGGATTTACTTTCCCTCAAGAAAAAATATAATAAATCCATCGAACGGTATGAGGAAAAATTCACATGAATTACATGATACACCTTTGGATTTTTTCATTACCCCAAACAATCAGAGTTAACCACTTCTTTAGTGGGATAAATCAGTGTTTAAAATAATCCTTATTGATATGAGACTTTGATAAAAATGAGGAGATTTTATGATGTGCCTACATTGTCAAAATAAATATTATTGAATCTCAAGGGTATCATAGTGCTAAAAATAATAAATTGGAGTTTAATTATGGTGCTGGGATGGATACATCTAATGGTATCATGAAATTTCAACACCCTGCTTGTCAAAAGTGTGGAAAAAGTCACCTTGTAAATTAGATGCATTAGACGAGGAATGTATTTAGGTGTTTGAAGTAAGGGAACCAAGATACTGATTTATGATGGGAGAGACCCACCAATGAAATGGAAGAGTGGGATGCTCCGATCAACCTTCATCCTTTTCTCCAATATCTCAAATTCAAGGAATAAGAGACGAATCCAAAGGTGGTCATGGGAAATAAATTACAATAACCTCCAAATAAAAAGGGAGATATAATTCCATTGGAACCACTAAGGTGCATACCAGTAATGAAGTAGTGATACTTAAGAAAAATATTCATTCATGAATAGTGATAAAAATTTCAGATTATGGTTCTATGAATATCTTCACATCATTTAAGTTTATTATAACTATTTAAATACCACCAAAAATTAGGGAAGTGGAGCTATTGGTAAAAATAGAAAATGATGAAATTATTTCATCCCAAGTATAAAACTCATCCCCTATCAAAAAAGTTGGGATAAAATTCTCATAAAACCTTTTTGATAATCCCTTAACAAAAATTTGATGTAATTCTTGGTATGGATTTCTATTCCTTACATAGATCCAACATAAATTTTTGTAACAAGGAAATCAATATTTATATCATGAATCGTCCAATAATTTTGTACTAGTATAAGGGGGAGGATGAATATTCTTTAGAATCAAGATCAAAATCATGGAAATTATATTCCTATGAGAAAGAGTATCTAGCTCAAATGATTGAGTGTAGGAAAATATCAATCCTGAATACATTCACGTTGGGATGGTATACACTGAAGTGTTTTTTGAATAATTTTATGGCCTTCCCCCAATCCAAGAGGTTTAATTTTTAAATGATATCATACCTTGGGATTTTCCAAAGTCCAATTCTCTATATATAATGGATGTTATAGAACTTGATGAGGTTACGTATCATGAACCATATCAGATACCCTCTTACCCTGATACCCGAGCCAACACTGACATAGTCCAAAGTGCATTCCCAATCCCCATGGGTTGGTGACTAGAGCCTAGAATCATGCAAGATAACGTATCGAATAAATTTTCCAAGAATATATGATGATAAAAGATATAAGTTATTATGATCAAGACACCAAAAGGAGAAAATAACAAAAAACTAACTTGGTATAACGAACACCCAAAATACTATATCATTAAATTACTTAGTAAAAAGATAAAAATTCAAAATAAAACATCACTCTGAGACCAAATGATCATAAACATACCACTCCTCCAAGGGGATCTTCCCCTTTGGTCAGACCTGAAAGAAGGAAATCTTAAAACACATGTCGGAAAGGATTGGGTGTGAGCTATAAACCCCAGTAAGGTCTCACCAAGTGTTCTATAAATTGATTCTGTGATAATACACCAAATCATTCTTTCAATTTCAAACAAAACATGTTATGAAGGTAAAATTTATTATTTAAAAGATAAATAACTTGTCATTTCAAAATGTGGAAAAAATGTCTAACATGGATTAAATAACCATTTTATGTAAAATAGATTATATATATCAACTATCCTAAAGAAAATAATTTCATAATAAATGAAATATATATATATACAATCATAACAATCACCACGGTCATCTACCCTTTGGAATGACAGTTTCTTGTTATAGGAACTTCACATGTCACATATCATTTATCATGGAAATATGTGTACAAAAGTCCCTTAGGCTCAGGAAGAATATGAATCATCAATATCTCATCAGGTATAAGATCTACCTAAAAATATTTTTTTTAGTGTTCTCAACATTAATCCATTTCTATGGAATAATAATCTTATTGAGCTTGTCCCAAATACCCCAATAACAACCTTGGATCGCAAGTTCTCAACCAATCAATCAGCAATGTGAAATTCATCAATGAGACATTTTTTAGTTTCAAAATTCAAAATCTATTTCTAACATAGAAAATGGTTTTTTCATCAATTCATCCCTTTTCAATACAAAACCAATCATAGGTTTTTATAAATTCAATTTAATCCATTTTCAAAAATCAATTCTTAAATCATTTTATCAATTCCATCAATTTAAAAATATGCCTGAAATTAAAATTCCATTGGAGTTGGGGTTTTCGCAGAATCCATACCATTCCAATTTCAAATTATACTTTAAAAATAATTGATTTTTCAAAAATCCATTTAAATAAATTTAAAACAAATCCAGGAAATCAAGGATTTAATTACATGTAGAAGATATATCAAAACCATTAACACTTAATCATGAAAAAAACTATCAACACCACCAACAGGATTATCCAATGAAGAATGATGATTAAAAAGATAAATAAAAGATACCTAGAGTAAATATAAATTTAAATTTATTTTACATCCATTCAATACATGATGATCAATCAAACTCGAAGGTGGAAAGAATGAGGAGAATCTAATGAGAGGAGGTTCTCATACCTGGAGGAGATTGATCTAGACCAATCATGCTTTAATATGTCAATAGAATGGGTTTGAGGGGCCAAAAATGCTTTCTGAGAGACTTATTAACCCTTTAAATAAAATTAGGTCAATGGAAGGTTGTGTGGGGGATTAAACGGGGGCATTGGAAATTTGTAATAAATTTTTTGAATAAAAGTATTGCGCACATGGTTAGTTGGGAACGACCGCACAGAAAAGAAAACTATTATCCCTAAAATGAGCCCCTATACTTTTTAGTCATGGTTTCTACTAGTTGGTTTCCCATTCTATCAAATCGTGCGATAACTGTAAAAAAACCCCCCACAGTACTAGGTCACACAGTTTTCACTAGAGGGGCACACGATTTGGGAAAACCATGCACCAACCGTGCACAACCCAAAAAATCTCTGAAAAATAAAAATATAACCCAAATCACCCTTAAATAAGATCCAAATAGAAATGAAATAAAAAAATTTCAAGGAATAATTGAAAATAATTAGTAGTATGTTACACTAAGAAACAACTATTGGATAATATGGATAGAGAGTTCAGGTAACACCCTATATTTTTTGTGAAATTTTTTTCCAAATTAATTCATTTTCTTTTATTTATTTTTATTCCTTATATACTAAATAAAAAATTCTCTATATTATACACTAATTTATGATTTTTTTATATGAAACACCAACTTGGATTATGTTACACGCAACAATAAAATTCTAGAAAAAAATATTTTTTCAATTCAACGAGATAGTTATAACATAACCATTAAACATAGTAATATGAATTGTAAAAATAAATATTAAATATTAATGACAATTTTTTTATATAAATAAACCATATAGATAATAAAACATACATTTTTAGTAAAGTCTTTATATTATTAAAAATACTATTTTCTTAAAAGAACTATTTTTATATACATTTATGAACAATAATAAAATTAATTTTAGACACTCTTCAAAATTGAATCTTATAAAATAAAATAATAATAATTTAAAATCTCAAAATTATCTTCAAGTGAATTTTTGAGATTTTCCTATGGAACATCATTTTTTAAGAATACTGAAAAGTACTGAATTTGAATTGAAAACTTCTTTTTCATCAAATTTATTTACATAGTTAAATTATATTTAATTTATTGTTTTAAAGTCACAATATATCCATACTAAAACTATTAATTTAATTTAGGTCATTGGAATTATTTTTATATTGAATTTGAATAAAAAAGATTAATTGACATTTAAACATTGTCACATTAAAAAACCAACTTTCTTGCCACATTTACGGGATAAGCATTAAACTTAATTTTACATTTATGTGAACTAAATTTTAATAAATTGAGATAAAGGATATAATCAATATAATATTTATTGTCTCATAAGATCAACTTAATTTTTTTCTAAAAATATTAGTTAATGTGATTATAATTAATTATACTGATTAAGGTAAAATTAATCTCAACAAGGGGCTAAATCTTAATCATAATGGAAAAATGACCTATATACTTATCCAACATCCACTGTTTATCCCTATTTTATCCATAAACCTTCCATTATAGGTTTTTTTAGTTTTTATGACCTTTTTTAGGTAAAAACATGAATACAACTAACATTTTTTTAAAAATTACAATCATTTCCCCTCCCTCCCTTATAAAATGCCACAAACTATCCCCCTTCTCCCCACCTCTAAAAAAACTCATGTTAGGCCAATATCATCAAAATTAACTTCCCCAAATCCCTCCCTTCCTCATTGATTCCTCAATTTTGGAATAAATTCTTCCAAGGAAGCCCTTTGGTGAAAATCAAAATGATTTACCCAAAGAAGAGGTGACATCCTTCCTTAATCTCCTTTCCTTTGTTTTCTCCCTCCACCACCTCAATAATTCTTATTCCATAATCATATAATAAAACCAGTATCCTAAATATATTTATATGTTATATTTATATGGTTTTTATGTGAACTTACACACACTTCCATCTAATGGGTAATGAACTTATTGTTCTTGTGTATGCAGAACTACCGCATCATAGAATAGTGTAGTTTTTTACCTTTACCAGTTATCATTATTGGGAATTACAATGAAAATTATGTTTTTATATGATATATATAATATATATGATTTATTTATACTTCTGTGGTTATTATATAATTTCTACCATCATTCTTTCTATTTTTTTTGTAAATATGATAACTTCATTTATGGAAGTATGGACTACCGCCTCCTCAGAGCGATGTGATTCGTTCAAACATTAGATGGAATGTATTAAGTATGGGTTTAGTAAAAATTTATGATATATAATACATGATAATGATACTATAATTAATATATATATATACATATATTTTATTTACTTTCGTTCTTTCAATACAATTATTAAATGGAAATAGCATCCATGCATACGTATGGCCTATTGTCTCCATGAACAGTGTATGCCATTTCATATTTCTATCTTTCATAAATTATTATTAACACATATATTCTGAATATAATTGTTATTTATATAATTTTTTAAATTGTAGAAATCAGGATATATTTATGAGGACAAAAAATATAACAAATTAAGACACATGTAAAAAACAATGTGGATATTACCCGAAGTGAAACTTTAACAGGAAATTATTAATAACTGGGTAACATAAAGTCATAATCATACCATATATGGTATTATATATAAGAATATATTTTTCTAAAATATGTATAATAAATTTATATTTATTATACATGGGGGTTTGTATGAATATGAAGTGATTCAATACACATGGTTAGGGGATTTCTACTCTCACTTTTATTTCTTTGATATTTATACCGTATTCACCACTCATTTCTTTTGTGTGGTGTATATAATTCTTAGGAATATATTATATTATTATTATCCCTAAATATATTGGTATTTACACATCCATTTTGTAATCTCTCTTTTATGTATTTTATGTTTAAAAATTTACTAATTCGGTAGTAAAGTAGTTTTGTCTCAATTTTCCTTCATTGAGACACATGCCATGAATTTTAAAAAGACTGTGTTCTGAAAAAAAAAATTACAGATAATGTTTTAATATCATTTTTGAGGAAAAATGATTATAAATTTTTTTAGTGTTTTTAAATAATACTTTTTAGGTTTTGAAAATGTTTTAAATATTTCATTATGAGTTTTCAAGGAGTTTTCAAATAAAATGTTTTCCAAATATTTTCAAGCTTCCATTAAATTTTTTCAAAGATATTTTAAATGAAAAATGTTTTCGAATTGATTTAAGTTTTTAAAATAATTTTTTTAAGTGGAAAAGATGTTTTCATCAAGAATTTTTTTAAATGAAATTGTGAATAATTCTTTATAATAATAGACTTTTTGAAATGGTTTTATTAAAATGATTTTCAAAGAAATCCTGTTTTACATAATAAATGTTTCAAGTGATATTTAAAAAAAGTTATATATCTAAGATTACATGATTTATCGTGTTGTAAAATTTATTCGGTATATGATCCAGTAATACCATTCATATTATTATTTTAATTGTTTATGTTTTAATGGCATGACATTTATGACACCTATTTCTCTTCCACGGTTTATATGATTTTGGATGTTGCTTCTTTTAATGGGTTATTCATTGTTGAAATGATTATGAAACCTATATATTTTATATAGGTTATGATGTTATGCAATTTTTATGATACCCATATCATTTCATGGGTTAAGATATCATGTTTATGAAACATATCTCTTTGAATGGGTCATGATATGATGAATGTTTTATTATCTTGTGGAACATGTATGAATGATTTAATTATATAATGAGTGGAATATATATCTCCATCTAATAAATTAGGTAAATATTTATATATCATGAGATAATGATGGGAATCAAGTCGATGGGCTTAGTCCCCCATGGAAACTTGGGGAAACCCGATCCCTTATTGAGAAATGATTGTGACTGGGGATAGTGGTGTGTCATGTACAGTAGGTTTAGTTAACATGACGATGGAATATGGGGAACCCAGATCCACAATAGGATATAGGGAAACCCTATCAACTATGGTAATATAGGGAAACTTGATCCACTATGGGAATATGGGGAAACCCAATCCTTTATAAAAAAGGACTATGACTGGGGATGGTGGTGTGTCCCACCCATTAGGTGTATTCCCCATGAATTGCCCTCATAATTTCTAGTAGTGCATCTTGAATTATAGTGAATAATATTTAATTTTAATGTGTATACCATAACTCTATGTCTTATTCCTTTGTTATGATTTCATGTATTATGCTTGGTTTCCTTATGATTCGTGTATTATGAACTTTTAATGTTTATTCCTTGATTCATGTTTATGATCTTTGATATACAGGGTATAATCTTTTAATGTCATGATCATGTTGGCATACCTTTATGACCAAGTTTATGATTACATATCTCCCTTGTTTACCCTTACTGAGCATCTAAGATCACCCTTTTTTATGTTTTAATTCTCGAAGTTATGAGGTTATATATTATGTATTATGTGTCTAAGAAGTGGTGCTAGTCATGAAAAAATTAGTGGGAGATAATTCAACTTACTTATGAACCAATTTTTGTGTTTTCGTGTTTCCAAAGGCACTACACTAATACAGTCTTTGGGATTATATCTATGTAGTGTATTAAGTATTCAACAAAAGCTATGTAATGTGAATATATGAAAAGAGAGGTTCTCTATATTTGGTATCAGAATAAAAAATTATTTAACCATGGGAAACTAGGATAAGAAAAACTTAGTGATAACTCTAAGAAAATGTATAAGGATAATTATAAGGATAATGAAATGTATAGAAAAATGTCATGGAATTTTGGAAAAGGATAGTGAGGTAGGTTTCCTAGAATTACAACTTTTCATGGATACTAGAAGTGGATTTGGTTCTATACAATATGAAACTTGGAGTAAAAACACTGACAATATGCCTCAGGCCTAACTCAAGCAAAACCCGATACATGACAACATGCCTAATTTCACACCTAGTTTGATACTCTCGAGAGATATGATTTGGGAATTCACAAAATCTCCATTAACCATGTAGAAGGATGTACAAATAATTTGGATATGACAAACCTAGGATAACCCTAGGTCGTCATATATTAATGAATTTTTCGTAATTTATACATCATGTGAGTGGTTTTTCATGATTATGTGGTTCGTCACTATGAATAATGTTTTTTACTTTATGATTTTTGGTTTTAGTCAATGGAAAAAACTAGAGGAACCACATTAATCGTGACTATGATGAACAATAAAATGATTTTTCTCCTGAGAATCTGAATTCTATGGGAGGTTGAATGAAAAACCTCATTTTTCTTATCACATAGCTTTCACAAGATATAAATCATATTGAGATTCCATTTGAGAAAAGGAGGGAACAATGTCCAATTGATCCCTTAAGGAGGAAACTTCCAATTTCATTTAGAGGGTCTTCCGAACCCCTTATTGTTGAACAATGGATCAGTACCACCAAAAATATATTCTCTATTATTTATTATTTGGATAAAGATAAATTAATTCTGGTTATTTATTAGTTAGAAGGTGAAGCATACTACTAGTGGACTCTAATCAAGAATATAAGAGAACAATATGAAATTGAATCTATAGATTAGGATGAGTTAAAGGAATTATTATTCAATAAGTACATTTCCTGTGTTCTTCATATGAATATTGAAAATTAGTTCCTTGAGTTTAAGAAAAAGGATGATGAGTATGTTAGTACCTACAAGGCTCATTTCCTATGACTGGTGGGGTATGCTTCTGGAATTTTCTTTCATCCTGAATGTAATGTTGATAGGTTATTTAGGGGCATAATGCCACTTCTTATATAGGCATTGACCAAAAGGGACTTTAGTATCTAGGAAGAGGTTTTTCATTATGGAATATAAGTCAAAATGGAGGTTGGATTTACATATCAATATCATTGTTTTAACAAGAAATGGAAGATGAAGTTCAAAGTAAAATCCAGAAACCATGAAGAGAATAAAATGAGCCTTCCATTATGCTCCATGTGTGGAATGATGCATGGGTGAAATTGTCATATGGGGTCTAATAAGTATTTTATGTTGAAAAGGGGAGTACATTGGGAAACTTATTTCCACGGTGATGGGAAGATGTTTTAAAAAGATGATAATATAGAAAAATATACAAAGAATTCACCTTCCACACTTCAATTATTTATGTATAAAGAGGATGGGTATTATGTTAACTAGTGCCCAAAACCAGGGATTAGTGATGATGATTGGTGTCAAAAACCTCTTCGATCGATAGAAAAGGGGAAATATCCGGAGCTCACTATTTATGATGGGGGTTGAGATAACTATGTGATGAAATGTACATTTACAATTCACTCTAGAACTATTAATGTCTTATTTGAATCTAGATCAACCAACTCTTTCATTTATTTATAATTTTCTATGGTTATTAGGATTACACCCATATTATTAGATGCATTATTAGTAGTCTAAACCCCTAACAGTATTATGATTTCATGTCAATTCTTTGATTCCTCTCTGGTTGACATTTGGGGGAATGTAATTCTTTAAATTCTTATCATTCTTCCTCAGGTTGAATTTGAAGTCATCTTAGGAATGGATTGGATTTCTCTATATAAATCCCACAACAATTTTTGAAGAAAATAAGTTACATTTGTTATTTCAATCCAACCTATTATCATGTATCAATGTGATAATAAGTATATATAGTTCGCAATTCTCATTAAGAATGTGTGTTTGTCACAAATGGCTGGGGAGAAACGTAACATCGATGAGATGCCTATTTTTTAGGGATTTGTGCATGAGTTCCCAGGACAGTTTCCTAGAATTTTACTAAAACATGAAGTTGAGATATTTATATAAATCGTACCTAGTTCCACACGAATTTCGTAGACTCCCTATAGAATATCCCCAATTGAGCTGTAATAATTAAAGGAGAAACTCCACAAAAACCTTAATAAGGGATTCATTTGGCTATGTGTGTCACCTTAAGGCGCACCTATTCTCTTAATGAAAAATAAATATGTATTAACATGACTCAATATTGATTATTGAGAGTTTAATGAGATCAAAATAAATAACAACTATCTTCTTCCCCATATTGATGACTTATTTGATCAACTATGTTGAGCTCAATACTTTTTCAAGATAGACCTTTTTTTTGGATATCATCAATTGAGGGTTATAAAAAAGGATATACCCAAGAAAGCATTATTTAGAAGGTATAGACACTATGAATATATATTTATTCCTTTTTTATTTAATAATTCCACTTATATATTCATGTATTTGATGAATAGAGTCTTTAGAGATTACCTTGATCTATTTTTTCTACTCTTTATAGATGACATTGTTATCTATTTAAAGTAAATGGAGGAGAATAAATACCACTTGAAAATTATACTAAATACCCTAAGGAAAGATAAATTTTACGAAAAATTTATAAAGTGTATTTTCAATGTGAAAGATTTCATTTTTGGGTCACATAATATCAAGATATGGTATAGTGGTATATCAATAAAAGGAGGCTATTGAATGTTGTCCTAGACCAAACATGGTGGATGAGATCCATAGTTTTCTTGGATTAGATATATAGTATTGACGGTTTTTGGATAATTTCTCATGAATATCAAATCCTCTAACCAAGTTAACTTTGAATGGTACTAAGTTCCTCTAGATAGCTGAATTTGAGGAAATTTTCAAGGAACTAAAGAGAAGGTTGGTCAGTGAATCTATGATTACATTACCCTGTAGTGGATAATGGTTTTTAATCTATAGTTATGAATCCAATAAGGTAATGGGAAGTGTTCATATGAAAAATTACATGGTTATCTCTTATGTATTGTGATAGTGGAAGACCCATGAGAAAAATTACCAAACTCGTGATTTGGAGTTAGAATTAGTAATTTTTACGTTAAAGATATGAATGCATTATCTTTATAGATAAAAGTATGATATACATACAAATATTAAAAGGATAAAATATATGTTCACATAGAAGGATTTAAACATGCACTAGAGAAGAATATTAAAGCTGTTAAAAGGCTATGATTTCTCAATACATTGCAATCATGGGAAGGTGAATAAGGTTTCTAATGCTTTGAGTCCAAAGGATCAATCTATATTATCCATGTTCAGAATTTAAAAAGACCCAAATCTTTTGGATTTTCAATGGTTAGATCTAGAAATCTTGAAGAAAGGTGACAAATATTATCTTGATCAATTGAAAGTTCAATCCTATATACAAGTTTATATTAGAGAGGTGTAGAAGGAAGATTTATAACTGTAACAGAATTTTAGAAATGTCCCTGAGATTAACCATTATTAGGCTAAAGTGATCAGGTTCTGGAATCGTGTATGACTTTATTCTATACCGGATATGAAGAAGGATATGTTAGAGGAAGATAATAGTTCTTCATTATTTATTCATACTAGATGTAAAAGGATATATAGAAATTTTAAGGAATTCTTATAGTGGGATTGAATGAAGATGGATGTCACAGAGTTTGTATCTTGGTGCTTGGTATGCCATCAAGTTAAAGTTGGATGAAAAAATTTGAAAGGAATTTTGCATCCATTACCCATACCCGAATGGGAATGGGAAAAAATAACTATGGATTATATTGTTGGAATCTACAAAACATATAAAGGGTATAATTATATATGGGTGGTATTCTATCACCTTACTAAGTCAGTTCACTTCATTGATATCAAAGAAGACTTCTCTATAGATTAGATTTACGGGATATACATTAATGAAGTGGTATGGTTGAATAGACTACCAATTTAGAATGTATATGATCGGGATCCAAAGATTACCTCAATGTTTTGGTGAAGTCCTCCTCAATAACTTGATATAGATTGTGGTTTCAACACTTCTTATCATATTCATATGGATGTTCAATCTAAAAGAACAATTGAAACCCAAGAGGATATGTTGAGATCTTTTTCATTGGATTTCAATGGTGGTTGGGATCAACAATTTCCTCTAGTTTATTTTTATTACAATAATATATTTCATTCAATAATTCATATGTCTAATTTTGAGTCCTTATTTGTGAAGAAATTTATATCTCTAACGTGTGTGGATGAAGTTGGAGAAAGAAAGCTTTTGGGAATTTAGATAGCTGAGGAAATGGTAGAGAAGGTTAGAACCATTCAGAAGCATATCAAGGTAGCAAAAATTTCATAGAAAAGCTAGGCTATAAAATATTGGAATGATCAAGAATTTTAGGTTTCTTAGAAAACGATTCTATAAATCTCTCTATAGAATAAGGTTATGAGGTTTGGGAAGATTGGGAAAGTAAGCCCTAGGTATATCGATCCCTTTGAGATTCTTAATCATATCAACTTGATAACCACTCTCTTGGAACTTCCTCTAATTATCTCCCAACTCTACGATGTGTTACATGAATCTATCCTAAGGAAGTACATACCTAACCATTCACATGTATTGAACTCATATGTCATATCGTTGGAGGAGAATCATTCATACGAGGAACAACTAGTTGAAATTCTAGAGTGTATAGAAAAATTTTGTGAAACAAGACCACTCAACTGATCAAATATTTTTTGGATAAATCACCAACAATATGAATCTAATTGGAAACATGAGGACATGATGAGGCAAAAATATCCTCATTTTTTTGTATTAGAATGATAAATTTTGAGGCAAAAAATAATTTTAAGGGGGGTGGAATGTGACCCCCTATGTTTTTACTGATCTTTTTTTGAATAAATTAATTTTACATGATTTAATCCAATGTACACTACAATAATATGAACATTATGTATACTCTACCACACGTAAACCTTGTGCTACACACAACACTTACTTGTCTTACATTACACGCAAAATAGAGTTTTTACGAAACAATATTTTATTTATTTCAATGATATAGTTATAACATCTCTATTAAACATAGTAATATGAATAATAATAAATAATTTTAATCTCTAACTTATAATGGTTTAATATAAATAAAACACATTGATAATAATATATACAATTTAAGTAATGTATTTAGATGATTGGAAATCCTATTTTCTTAAATGAACTGTTTTTATGTCCTTCTATAAAAAATAATAAAATTTATTTTAGATACTTTTAGAAAATTAATGCGATAAAAAAATAATTTTTCTAATCTATAATGTCAAAATTATCTTAGGGTGAAATTTTAGAAATTTTTTGAGGAACTGTATTTTTGGATGAATAGTGAAAAATACTGAATTTTAATTCAAAACTACCTTTTCATCTAATTAATTTTTAAAGTTAAATTTTATTTTATGTGAGTTTTAAAGTCAAAAATAGATCAACAATACAAATATTAATCCAATTTATGTCATTGTAATATTTTTTATATTTAATTTAAATATAATTTCTAATGAACATTTTCAAATTCTCACTTTAAAAACTTACTTTCTCACCATGTCTGTGGGATAAGCATTAAACATATTTATTCTAATTCTATGAACTAAATTTCAAAAAAACATAAATGTTTTTAATCAGTATAATATTTAATTTCTAATAATATAAACTTAATTGTCGACCAAAAATATTAGTGAAAGTGAATAAAATTAATAATATAGATTAAGGTAAAATAAAGCATAACAAGGGACTAAACCTTTAATGTAATGGTTAAAATGACATGGCCACTTGTAAAAAATATATTTTTGGGACGTATTTCATCAATACACATACCATTATTATATTTGGTTGGTTTTTGATTGCTTTTTTGGGTAAAAACGTGGAACACCAAACTTTTTTTGAAAAAATGCCTAGAATCCCCATTATAAAAGACCACCAACTACCCCTTGTTCACACCTCTCAAACCCATTATATTTTTCAAAGATCTTCTAAATTCAATTCCCAACGTCTCTCCATTCATCCTTGAAGCCTGACTTGGGGAATAATTCCAACTAATGATTCCCTTTGGTGAAAACCACAAGGATTTACCCAAAGAAGAGGTGGAATCCTTCCTCATGATCCTTTCCATTATTTTCATTTTATACCTCCTTAAATAATCTTATTCCATTACCATAAAAAAACTAGTGTCCTATATAAATTGATATTTTTTTATTCTAATGGTTATACCTGAAGGTTCAGCGCACTGTGGAGGCATGGTTGGGATGGCACCCAACATTGATTTTTACCATGATCAATGACTATTATGAGATCAATACGACAATGAACACTAGTATCCATAGAATATAATAAATGATTTAGATAAATAATAAAGGGGCCCAAACCATTAGAGGGGATCTTTCACATCATGTTTGTAATTAATTTATTTAATTTCATAAAGAAAAATATTTCCTAGATCTTTTGTATTTTTCTTTTTTGATGATGTTGATCATCCGAAATGACCCTTAAAGATTATCTCATTGAGATTGTAATTATCCAAACTAGAATCCCTCTAGCGGTGACCTACACATGCTCTGATGGCCTCTGATTGACACCGCTCATTCTTCGAGTTCTAGCGCTGTGAAGCGAGTGTCTTGTGTCGGTCATTATTGATCGCTTGTTCTTCAGCCTTGAAGAAAGTCTCTCGTTCTTGAGAGGGGAGAGGAGAGGATTTGAGAGAGAAATAATCTGGCTCAACGATTCTCAATTCACTCGGAGTGAGGTGTGGTGTATTGCACAATAAGCCTAATTTTCTATTTATTTAAATGGAATTTTAGTTACAATATTTAATTTCATAGAAACAATTAAATACATTCAGGAACTTATAGTATACTCATTCTCATAATAATAATACCACAACATTATTCATGGTGAGAAAACTTGCACAAAACAGAATTATAAAATAAAATTTCACGTCACAATATAATAGTAGCGTCATTATTATTTTAACTTGTGCCAACTAGTTAAATAATTATTTACCATCTTGAAAATAATTATTTTACTACCAGGCAGACCTTGGTCTGCTCAAGCTCTATTTACTTTTATTGAACACCTGAGTAAATAAATAAATATTTTATTCTCTTAAATAAATATTTTATTTATAATCTAGAAAATAAATATTTATTAAATGTTCAATAAAATAAATACATATATTTTATATAATTTATTCAATCATTTTAACTCGAATAAAATTATTCCATGGTCTTGAGAATAATATTTATTTCCATAATTAAATTCAAATAGAATTTTACTGAGACCACCAAAAACATGTAGTGTGTGACCCTCTTGGATTCCCTCTCGGCGGAATAAGTTGGATTTGCCTAATGTCCAAGAGTACTTCCGTGAAATGGGCCAAGTAATCTAAGAGAATGAACGTAAATTCACATCAACGACATCCACAAACAAACACTCACTGTGTAATATAATCCCTTCTTCTCAATATATCATCAAGAAAGTTTCATGATAGTGTCATCAACATTTATGCCTGATAACTCTCTCTTTGAGTACCTGAAATAAACTCATTACTACACCATGGCCATGGAATTTCGTGTGATGGTTCTATTTCAATCAAAGTGCCTAGATATGAACTTCCATAAATGGAAGGAACAAATCCTTCCTCAACTTATCCATTAATAACATGCCTCTCATGATGCACCCAATATACCCTACTTCCCGCCAACTGCCTGTATGAAAGTTTTCATCAGTAAATCAAAGTGCGCGAGTCATGAAACATATTAATGAGAATATTTATGTCTAAGGATCATTAAACATGCTCGCAGATAGAAATATCAGATGACACTGATACATACGGAATTCCTACTGGCGGGTTTGTTCTCATAATCTCCTATCTTAGAGATTACCATGTGTGAACTTCACCAGAGGAAGTCTCATCTGCTTAAGAGTACCTGCACCTAACAGTCTTCCAGCTATGTGTTCCATCATAGTATGTCATCCAACCGCTGAACTATAATTAAGAATATTGTTATAGAATTTCAAGGTTCTCATCATAGCGGAGAACTGTCATGACCTTATCAATCCAATAAATACTCTAGGACATTATTACCTATTAGTCACATGGAACAATAAAAAATATGTAATAATACATTAAATATATAAGTAATCAAAGTAAAACGAGTTGTTTCTATGACACCAACTCTTACAAACTCCCACTTCGACTAGAGACAACTACCTATGACTTTTAGTCCTCTAGACCTCACATGATGATCATGTTTCTACTGAGTCATGGCTTTATTCAAGTGGTCCTCCATGTTGTCTTCCATGGAAATACTGTGCACTGCAACTTCACCTCTCGGGGAAAAATCTCTCAAGAGATCATACTTTTGAAGTACGTGCTTCGTCCGCTGATGTGACCTTGGATCTTCTGTGAGAGCCACCGCTGCATTGTTATCACTATACAGTGTGATGGTATATTTACTACTAGGTATCACATATAGCTGCTATAGGAAGATTCACATCCAAAATAATTCTTTATCTACCTCAGAAGATGTGATATACTCAGACTCTACTGTAGAATCTACTACCACACTCTACTTTGAGCTATTCTAAATCACTGCACCTCCATTCAAAGTGAAGATGTATCCCGTTTGTGACTTCATGTCATCTTGATCTGTCTGGAAACTAACATCTGCAAATCCTCTGATAACTATTTTCTCATCTCCTCCATAAACTAGGAAAATATCCTTTGTATGCCTCAGATACTTTAGGATTGTCTTAACTGCCATCCAATGGTGGTCACCTAGGTCAGTTTGATATCTGCCTACCGCACTCAATGCATAGGTGACATCCCACCAAGTAAATAACATGGAATACATGACTGACCCAATCACTAATTTGTATGGAGTCCTTTCCATTATCTTTCCTTCCCCATTTTTCTGAGGACACATTTTCTGGGAAAGATGAATGCCATGTGACGCTGGCAACAATCCCCTATTGGATTGTTCCATACTGAATCTCTTCAGTATCTTATCAATGTATGTACTTAGACATAGTCCCAGAAATCTCATAGATCTATTACGATGGATGTTAATCCAAAGAATATACACATCCTCTCCCATGTACTTCATGGAGAAGCATTGATTCAACCATGCTTTAACAGATTCTAAGACTGCTATCTCGTTTCCAATAAGTAATATGTCATCGATATATACTATTAGGAAAATGACTACACTACCACTAAACTATTTGTAGACACAAGTATCACATTCATTCTTGATAAAACCAAATTCATTTATGGCTTCATCAAAACAAATTTTCCATGACCTGGATTCTTTCATTAATCAATAATTGGATTTTTTCTACTTGCATGCCTTATTGGAATCCTTTGGAGTCACAAACCCTTCATGTTGTGTCATGTAGACATCTTCTTGAAGGTTCCTCTTAAGGAATGCTATTTTGAAATCCATTTTCCAAATCTCATAGTCATGGTATGATGCAATGGAAAGTATAATTCTGATGTATTTCATCATTTCAACTAGTGAGAAGGTTTCATTTTAGTCAATTCCATTACGTTTTTAAACCCTTTTGAAACCATTCATGCCTTATAGTTACTGACTTGTCCTTCCATGTCCAGTTTCTTCTTGAATACCCATTTGCAACCAACAGGCTTTACATCAACATGAGGATCTACCAAAAATATAGACTTGGTTTTGGTACATGGAATCTATTCCAGAACTCATGGATCCTTTCCACATGTCAACATCGATGCCACTTACTTCTTTGTGGTAGGTTAGAGGATCATTATTATCAACTAATAATGAGTCACCATCCTAAGTAACTAGAAAACCACACCATTCTGGTTCTCTTACCTCTCTTGTACTCCTATGCAGTAATTGTGTCTATAGAATAGATAATTCTCCCACTGGGCTTTGTGGAATCCCTTCTTGTACCAACTATTTTGTATCTTGATCCTTGACTTCATATAAGTCTATCTTTCTCCCACTATCTCTTTTAGAGATGTGCTCCCTCTCAAGGAATATGTAATTTTTTCCACTATAACACTTTTTTATAAGGTGTTGTATTTGTAATATCCCCTTGTTTCCTTGGGGTATCCTATAAAGGTACTCTTTGTGCCTCGGGGTGCGAGTCTACTACCTGAAGAGACATTAACAAACACTTGTCTACCCCACACATGTAAATTCGATAACCTGAATTTTCATCCACTCCAGAACTCATATGGAATACCAATTATCGATTTAGATGGTACTTGGTTTAGTATATGTTCCACTGTTTGTAACACATACCCACAAAAGGATAATGGAAGTCTTGCATGACTCATCATTGATCTCACCATGTTCAACATAGTGCGGTTCCTCCATTCGCTTACACCATTCCATTGAGGTGTGTAAGGAGGAGTGAGTTGGGATAGGATCCCAAACTCTCGTTTGTAATCAATTAAGTCCTAGTTAAGATATTCCTCACCTCAGTCTAAGCGGGGTTTCATAATCTTCTTACCATGATGGTTCTCAACTTCATTCTTGTATTCCTTGAACTTATCATAGGAATCGTACTTATACCTCATTAAGTAGATATATCCATATCTACTAAAATCATCAGTAAAAGTTATGAAGTATGAGTACCCACCCCTTGCTTCAACTATAAATGGTCAGCACACATCAGTATGAACCAATTAAAGAAGCTATCTAGACATTTCACCTTTCCCACCAAATGGTACTTTGGTCATTTTTCCTAGTAAACATGCATGACATACGCCAAGTGGTTTTAGTTCAAAAGAATCTAAATAACCATATTGATGTAAAATTTTCAAGCATTTCTCATTTACATATCCTCTCCAGTGAAGCCAATGTTGGTTGTGGTATGAGTCATGTGAAGTACCTTTGTCATCGATTGAAATTACAAGGTTTGTGTAATCCTACACATAAAGACCGTTGTATAAATGTTCCCTACCAAAAAAATTCAATCTATATAAAAGAAGCAACATTCATTTCCAAAAATGGAAAAAAAAAATTGATCTATATCTAGTCTGGATATAGAAATTATGTTTTTGGTTATAGAAGGAACATAAAAATAACACTTTAACACCAAGATCATCCCAGTTGGCAATGTGATCTGGTAGTCTCCAACAGCTACAGCAGTAAGTATGTCACCATTGACTACTCGTAGATCTACCTCCCCTCGATCAATCCTCTTGAATCTACATGGTTAATGTACTTGGATACATATGTGAGCACCACAAGATGTATCTAATACCCAATTTATAGAAACAGATATATTGTATTTGATAATAAACTCACCTGAAGCTTCCCCTTTCTTCTTAGAATGGGTGCAGTTCTTCTACCATTGGACCTTATTTCCACATACGAAACAAACATCCTTGGGTTCCCTTGCCTCCCCTTTCATCTTTCTTTTCTTGGAAGGCTGTAAAGAATCTTTGGATTAAATCTCTTCACCTTCCCTTTCATCTTATTCACCATAATGACAAAAGGCTTTTCACGCTTCATATCTTTTTCCACTTGGTGAATGAGGATAAGAAGATAAGATAGAGACTTCTAAATGTTGTTCATATTGAAATTGACTACAAATTTAGATAATCTCTGAGGGAGTGATATGAGAATTAGATCAGGGCCTAGTTCTTCAGGGAGTTTAAACCCTAGAACCTTGAGGATCTCAATATATCCAATATGCATGACAACACGAAGCCCAACTGGGGAACCTTCTCCAAGAATACCTTGAAAGAGTGTCGTAGGGATCTCAAACATTTCTTATATTTCTCTCCCTTGGTAAATACTACAGAGGTGCTCATGCATACTATAAGAATCCATGTTTTTATGAGAATTCATGATCTCACTAGACATTGTTGATAATATAAACATTGAACTTTGACCACGTCGTTCATATGTTTCTCATAGACTAGTAAAACCTCATCACTCACCTCCTTGCCAGGCGGATTAGGTAATGCAGAATCCAACATATAAGACATCCGTTCATGGATTAGGATAACCCAAAGGTGTCTAAACCATTTCTAAAAGTTACAGCTGGTGAGGATTTTGTCTGTATCCAGAATTGATTATAGGGATAGTGTGTTTGACGAGCTTGTCATTTTTATTCTAAAATTAAAAGAGCCGGTCATTAGTACATTCATGATTACATTTTATGAGAAATACTAAATTTTATTTAGTCTCCCACTATTTTATCAAGTCCCAATGGCCCTCACCACTGAACGTGGAATGTACAGTTTCCATGACATTCTAGTGTAAAGGATCCATATTCCCCTTTTCATAACCCAAAAAAGGGTTGGTCAAGCTATTAGAAGGTATTTAGGTAGGCAGATATTTATTAATTAGGGTCTTGCAGTTCCTTGATCTATTGAGTGGACTCCCCAATCCTGAAATCATGACTTTGGATTTCCTAAACTCATGCCTCCAATATTACACCATGTCTATCAAGGGATACTCCTCTTGATGTAATATGGTTAAGTCATCCCAAAACCATTCATAAGGGATTCCTGTATAAAAGTATGTGTCCCAACAAGTGTTGGTCAAACACATAATTTTATTGATTTTTTCCTTAATCAAGTAACAAAATGCTTGGTCTGAATTAATATTTTATTTGACGGATTTTTATATCTTATGGGAGAATTTATTATTATTAAATTCTTATTAATATTAAGTGGAACTTACTTACGTGATTAACCATGTCTTGATAATATTTATGCATAAGTCTGGTTTATTTTACTTCCATCTTGCATGCTTGTTTAATTCATTAATTATGTGATCGTAACAATACATCCATAATGACAAACTATCCAAATAACAGAAATAAATTAAATTAAATGGAATTATCATGATATGTTTTAATGGTTAGTTTATCTAACAGTTGATAAACTAACCTTGGCCTTGGGGAGAAAAAACTTGAACCTTTTGTGTTTGTGTTTACATCTTTCACGTGCCCACCTTTGTATCTCCTGGGATTGGTTTCATCTCACCTCAATCTTGAACCACCTCCACTAGCTTGGGAGTTACATCCATTACATATGTCCTTTTTTAACTCACATGTAGGTGAGGGGTAAAAGGGTGTTTTACATAAAATAAACCATGGGCACACAAGACCTACATATTAATGAGGAGAAGGCTCATAGGACAACAAATTTAATTTTAATAAATAAATTAAAAGAAACCAACCGTATACAAAGGTCTTGGTCTAGATCATGATCATCCATACATGCAACGATATTTACACATAAATAAACAAGAATTCAATTCTCTAATCATTCTCGTTTACGATAAATCACGCTCGAATCAATTAATTACCATCTTTAATTAATCCATATTTTTTATCTTAAATCCTTTTCTTAATTTCCTTGAGATTCTCATCCATCATAATTTTAAACAAATAAATTCATTTAAAATTATCTTTGTACATAACTTGTACCTTGGAGGAAACCCAGTGAATTCCTATTCATAACTACCCAATGAGTTGAAATGAATAGTACACAGATGTTAAATTAAACACATATATATAACACCTATCATGTGGTGTGCCTCATCTTTATGCCCATATGATGGTACACATCTCAAGGGTTTGTATAATATAATAATAAATTTTAATAAATCTGCATAATTTGGATTTGTACACCACATGTAGATCCAACTACATAGAGTGTACTATTTTTCACCATCCATCCGAAGTACATGCCTCGGAAAATGGTGTGTGAGTGTACTTAAGAAATCTTCGGAGTACATGGTATGTCAATTTGGCCACATGTTGTGTAGATCCTCATTACACGGTCTCTAGCTGGGCTATCTGTGTACGGGGTGCATGGTCTAACCCTAACCTGATGGGACTACACGTCGTGTCCATTTGGGCCACACGACGTGTAATCTAGAAACCGTGTGCCACTTATTACTAGTCAACACACAGAGTAATTTAACACTTATTATGACCCCCACACACAGCTTGGTTTGGAAGACCGGTCTGATGCACTGAATCTAGACTACAAAGTGTGTACTTTCGAATAAACACTATTTGTTCTGGTGTTGTACAACCAGAAAGCTTTGTCACCTCTAGATGAGATCCTCTATTTTATTTTAATCAAAATTAGAAGAAATGATCTTTTCCGTAAAGTGAACCAGAAATAAAATTGGTGGAATAGATCTCAAGGTTTATATTTGCAGAATGAATAACTTTAATTGAAACAACTAAATTATTAAATGTGTAAGTCATCAATGAAATATTAAAATAATTATAAACTATGATGTAACTGCTCTAATACCACTTGAAGGTTCCGGGCACAGTGGAAGCGTGGTTGGGATGGAACCCAAATTTGATTATTCCAGTGATCAATGATTATTCTGGGTTCAACACAATTATGAACATCAGTCTCCACGGAATATAATCAAATATTTTGATAAAGAAGAAAGAGGCCTCAATCCTTTGGAGAGGATCTTGCACATCTTTTTTATAATTAATTAAATTAAGTTAATAGTGAAGAATAATACATCGATCTTGGGTATTTTTCGTCGTTGATGATGTTGATCATCCGGAATGACCCTTCTAGATTATCTCATTGTGCTTGTAAGGATCCGAACTATAATCCCTATAGTGGTTATTCACGCGTGCTCTGATGGCCTCTAATCGACACCTCTCCTTCTCCAGTTGCTAGTGCGGTGAAGCAAGTGTCGTGCATCCATCATTCTTGATCACTTTTTCTTCATCCTGGAAGAACATCTCTCGTTCTTGAGAGGGGAGAGAAGAGGATTTGAGAGAGAAATTTTTTGGCTCAATAATTCTCAATTCACTAGGCGTGTGGTGTGGTGTATGGAACAATAGGCCTATTTGTCTATTTATATACATGGAATTTTAGTTACAATTTTTAATTTCATAGAAAAAATTAAATACATTAATTAACTTAGAGAAAACACATTATCATAATAATAATACCATATCATTATTCTTGGTGTGCCAACTTGCGCAAAACAGAATTATAAAATAAAATTATGCGTCACAAAATAATAGTAGTGTCATTATTAATTTAACTTGTGTCAACTAGTTAAATAATTATATATCGTCTTGCAAATACATATTTTACTACCGGACTGACCTTGGTCCGCTTGAACATCACTTCCATTTATTGAACACCCAAATAAATAAATAAATTTTTTATTCTCTTAAATAAATATTTTATTTACAAACTAGTAAATAAATATTTATTAAATCTTCAATAAAATCAATATATATATATTTTATATAATTTATTCGATCCTTTTAAATTTAATAAAATTATTCCACGGTCTTGTGAATAATATTTATTTCATTAATTGAATTCAAATATAATTTAACCGAGACCACAAAAAACACTTAGTGTGTGACCCTCTAGGATTCGTTCTCATTTGCGTTAAGCGGGTTTGCCCAAAGTCCCGGAATCCTGTCAAAAAACATGTCAAGGTACCCAATAAAAAGAAGGTAAAGTCTAAACAATGACATCCACATACGAAATATCACTATGTAATATAATCCCTTTATCGCAATAACTCATTATGATGGTTTCAGGATAGTTTCATCAACTTTTATGCTTGATACGTCGTTCTTTGACTACCTGAAATAAACACATCATTTCACCATGGACATGGAAGATTGTGTGATGGTTCTATTTAAATCAAAGGTTCGAGATATTAACTTCCCTAAATGGAAGGGAAAATCCTTCCTCGATTTATCCATTAATAACATGTCAGTCGTGATGCACCAAACGTACCCTACTTCCCACCCACTACATGTGTGATAGTTTTCGTCAATAAATCAATGTGTGTGAGTCGTGACACATATTAATGATAATCATAAAGTATAAGGATCATTACAAATGCTTGAAGATAGAAATATTTTATGACACTAAAACATGAGGAATTCTTACTAGCGGGTCTGTTCTCATAATCTCCAATCTTGGAGATTACCAACTGCAAACTTCGTGAGAGGAAGTCTCATCTTCTTACGAGTACTCACAAATGATGGTATGCATGCTATGTGTCCCATCACAGTATGTCATCCAACTATAGAACTATAATTAAGAATAATGTTAAATAATTTCAAGGTTCTGGTCATAGTTGGGAACCACCATGACATTATCAATACAACAAATACTCTAGTACATTATTACATAATAGTCATGAAGAACAATGAACAATATGTAATAATAAAATAAATATCCATGTAATCAAAGTAAATACAATTGGTTCTAGGACACAAACTCTTACAATACCTACACATACTCACACTTTTATCTAATGGGTATCAAACTTACCATTCTTTTGTACAATGAACTACCACCTCTTGAAATGATATTGTTTTTTTACCTTTACTGCCTATCATGGTGGCGAATTTTTTTGGAAAATATATTTTTATATTATAGTTATTAATTTTTTATATATAATTATTTATTTATTATAAAAATCATACCTTCATGCTTTCCATTTTGTGTAAATACAATAACTTCATTTTTCGAAGTGTGGACTACCGCCTCCTCAAAGCGAAGTGATTCATTCACACATTATATTGAATGTATTAAGGATGGGTTTAGAAAATGTGTAAAATATATTTCACATGATAAATATACTATAATTAATATATATATATACATACATATAAGTCATTTACTTTCAATATTTTAATATTATTATTAAATGATAACAATGTTCATGTGTATGTACGGCCTACCGTCTCCTTGAACAGTGTCTTACATTTCATATTTTTATATTTCATAAACTATTATAAATACATATATATTTAAAAGAGAATATATTTATATCATGTTTTAAATTCTTTAGATCATGATATTTGTATAAGGAAAAAAAATATAAAAAATTAAGAGACATGCAAAAAACAAAGCACGTATTACCTAAAGTGAAACCATAACTTTGAATTGTTAATATGTAGGTAATATAAAGTCATAATAAAACCATATATGGTACTGGATATATGAATATGGTTATGTAAAATATGTGTAATAAAAATATATGTAAAATACAGGAGGTTTGTATGAGTATGAAGAGATTCCAAACATAAGGTAAAGGAATTTCTAGTCTCACTTTTATTTTTTTCGGATTTATTCCTTATTCACCACATGTTTCATTAATGGGGTGTATATACTTACCATGAATATATTATATGACTATTATCCTTAAATATATGGTTATTTAAATATCCATTTTTTACCAATTATTTATGTGGTTTATGTTTCCAATTTTTTCTAATTCGGTTGAGTAGTTTTGTCTCATTTTCAATTCTTTAAGACACATGCCATGAATTTAAAAAAAGTCCATGCTCTCAAAAAATTATTTCAAATATTTTTTCAAAGATGATATTTTATGATCATTTTCATGGAAAATGTATTTTAAAAATGATTTATTGTTTTCAAATAATCCTTTATAAGTTTTCAAAATGTTTTCAAGATTTCATTAGGATTTTCAAGCTGTCTCTAAATAAAAATGTGTTCAAAATATTTTTAAAATTCCTTTACATGTTTGAAAATATATTTTAATATAAATAGGTTTTAAAAATGATTTATTTTTTAAAAATAATTTTCAAATCCTAAATAAATTTTCTTTATTAAATATATCAATTTAAATTGTAAATTATTCTCTATAATAAAAGGATTTTCGAAATGGTATTATAAAAATGAATTTCAAAGAAAGGCTATTTTCCTTATGAAATGTTTCAAGTGAACCTTAAAAATAATTCTCCAGATAAGATATCATTATTTGATAAAATTTTAGATTTATTGGGTAAATTATCCAATAATACCATTAATATTCTTTATTTAATTGTTTTTGTCGTAATAACATGATATTTATGACACCCTTTTCACTTCCACGCATTATATTCTTTTGAAACTTGAATATTTTAATTTTTTTTGATTTAATAAAATGGTTATGAAACAAATATATTTAATATAGGTTATGATGTTATGAAATTTTTATGATACCCATTTCATTTCAAGGGTTATGATAGGATGGTTATGAAACCGATCTCTTTTTATGGGTCATGATATAATGAATGTTGTATTATTTTTTGGTACATGTATATATGGTTTTATTATGTGATGTGTGGGACATATATATCGTTAAATTTCATTGTGTAAATATTTATATCTCATGAGGGAGTTATGGGAATCAAGTTGAGGGTCTTGTTCCGCTATGGCAAGATAGGCAAACCTAGCCCTTACAAGGAAATTACAGTGACTAGGAATGGTGCTGTTTCTGGCCTAGTAGGTGTAGTCACCATGAATATGGAATATGGGGAAAACAATCCACTATGGGAAGATGGAGAAACTAGATCTAGTATTTTAAAATGGGGAAACACAATCATCTATAGGAATATGGAGAAACTTGATCCCTTATAGGGAAAAGACTATAACTGGGGATGGTGGTGTGTCCCGCCTAGTAGGTGTAGTCCCCATAAAGTGAGCTGAAGGTTCTAGTAGTGTGTCCTTACATATAGAGAATGATCTTACATGTTTATGTGTATTACACAATTCCTTATCTTATTCTTATGTTCTAATTTCCTATATTATTATCTTGGTTACCTTATGATTCATATCTTATTACCATACAATATTTATTCAATGATTCATTTTTATTTTATTTAACATATAGGAATTTATAATCTAATATCATGGTCACAATCTCAAAACCTTATGTTATTTTTTATGATTACATATATACCTTGTTTACCCCTACTAAGCATATGACTTCACCCCTTTTTATGTTTTTATTCCCCAAGTTATGAAGATATGTATTGTATATGATGTGTCTAAGAAGGGGTCCTAGTACTGAAGAAGATACTGATAGATAATGTAGTTCACTTATGTACCATGGTTTTTGTTTCTATGTTTTCAAAGGAACTATAATAATATGGTCTTTAGGATTCTGTCTATGTAATGTATTAATTATTCCTTAAAATTGATGTAATGTTAACATATGAAAAATGATGGTTGTTATAGTTCTTATTCCCATGTGATTCGCCATGGGGTGAACCGGTCCTCTTCATCCAGAAGAAGCATGAGTTGAAGCACATTTATATTTAATATCATGATCTCCACAATATCACAATAAAGAACAAGTACCTCATGCCAAAAATTGATGACTTGTTCAATCAGCTATGTAGTGCCAAATACTTCTCTAAGGTGGATCTTTGGTCCAGTTATTATCATGTATGGGAGGAGGAGGAGGATATCCCCCTGAATTATTTATGTTCAAGGTAAGGGAACTATGAGTTCATAGTAATGCCTTTAGAAATCAATAATGATCTAGAAATTTTCAGGGACTTTATAAATAGATTATATAGAGATTAATTTGAAATATTTTTGGTAGTATTTGCAGATAATATTATAATATTGTCCAAAATCAGGGAGGTTCATGAGGATAATTTTAGAATTTTTATAAAGACCCTGGAAAAGGAGATGATTTATTTAAAGTGTAGAAAATGTGAGTTTTGTTTGAAGGATGTCTCATTCATGGGGAATATTATCAAAAGTAATGGGATATCAATATACCCCTCAAAGACAGTGGAAATTTAAATATTGATGAGGCTAAAATCATTGATAGGTATCTATAGTTTCCTTTGAATATCTTGCTATTATCGTTGATTTGTGATATATTTCATGAAATGGTAAAACTATCTGACCCAGATAACTCGAAATGGAGTCGTGTTTCATTATTAATGAATGTGAAAAAATATTGAAGGAGTTTAAAAGAGTCTTATCACTACACCTATACATTCCCTACCCACAAGTGGGGAATTCTTCATGGTATAAAATGATTATTTGAATAAGGGATTGGGTTGTGCAATAATTCAAAATGAAAAATTGATAGCCTATGGCTCATGAAAATTGAATATTCATGAACTGAACTACCCAAAGTACAATCTAGATCTGGATGTGGTAATATTTATTTTAAAAATCTAGCGACATTATCTCTTTTCGGAGAAGTGTGAAATATATATATATATATATATATATATATTATAAGAACCTCAAGTATATATTCACTAAGAATGATCTAGATATGAACCAGGAAAGATTGATAGATCTGATTAACGACTAAAAATTCTCAATCCACTACAATCCTGTGAAATATAATAAATTGATTGAATTCTCTATGTAGAAAAAATATGGATATTTTATCATTGATGAGAATTGAGATGTATCTGATCTGTTTTGACTTGAAAAGAATGGATATGTGAATAATAAATGAAGGAATGTCATCAGTCATTTCATAAATGATTTCTCAAACATCCCTTCTAGATAAGATAAATTATTCTCAAAGATATGATGTTAAAATTTATAAGAAAATGCAAGATATAATAAAAGGTAAAACCTCGGAGTTCAAAGTTAATGAAAAATGGGACGTATGATTTGGGTCACGATTATGTTTACCACAAAATCCTATGTTAAATAGGGAGTTGTTGGATGAGGCACATAGATTTACCTTCTCCATTCATCTTGGAAACACAAAGATATATTGATATCTCCTAAATAACTGGTGGAGGGAAATATGATGAAGTAGATCCCAAAATATACTAAAGGTTTCTTAAAATATAGTAACTGAATACTGAAAGGAAAAAATAAAAGGGGATGATACAACTATTACCCATACCTATATAAAAATGGGAAGATATTACCATGTACTTTTTCACAAGTATTTTGAAGACAACAATAGGAAATGATTCTATATGGGTTGTGGTGGAACGTCTTACAAAGATTATCACTTCATTAAAATTTGGGAGGACTTCTCACTATAATCAACATGTAAGTATATACATTAGATAAGTTGTGAGGTTACATGTAATTCCACTATTAATTATATCTGAACAGGTCACAAGATTTATGTCCATATTCTAGAAGACTCTCCAATAGGATCAAAATAATTATTTGAACATCAACATGACTTATCACCCGAAACTGATGACCAATATTATCATACTATCTATACACTCGAGGAAATGTTTAGACCATGATCGATGGACTTAAAAGTTTGATGTGATCAATATATTCTTCTAGTAATGTTCTCAAACAATAATAGTTTCCACTCAATCATCAAAATAAACTCCCCATGAATCCTTTTACCGAAATAGTTGGAGAACACTTACATGATGGGATGAAGTGGGTGAACTTAAACAGTTAGATCCTAAAATGGTTTAGGAAATGGTGGAAAATCTTAAGACCATTCAAAAAAACATCACAGATACTCATAGTCAAAATAATGGGTTTGCTAATAATATTTTAAGAGACCTTGAGTTTGAGTTTGGAGATAAGGTATTCCTATATATATATTAATGAAATAAAGTCATGATATTTGAGAATTAGGGGAAGCTTATCCCAAGACACATTGGTCCCTTTGAGTTCCTTGATCGCATCGGAGCATTGTCTTATCAACTAGCATTACAACCTAAACAATCTCAAGTACATTATGAATTCCATGTATCCCTCTTGAGGAAGTATATACCAAACACCATACTTGTGCTAAATTAATTGATGGTACCATTGGAGAATGGTATTTTATATGAAGAGTGTATTGTGAAGATTCTATATTGTATAGAAAAAATTCTACAAAATAATAAAATGCACCAGGTCAAAGTGCTATAGAGAAACCACATATTTATATAATAAACATGGGAACTAGATGAGGTGATAAAACAAAATTACCCACATTTTATTTAGTGTGTGAAATTAAAATTTTTAAGGAATATTTTCTGAATGGGGGAAGATTATAATGACTTGAACTTATATAAATCAAATTCCCGTTGTGATTCAATTAAATTCTTTATTTTGGTTATATAAATACTATGAAATTATATAGAATATTATATACTATCATATATATAATATTTTTAATAATCATAATCATTTATTTTATATCTATTGAACATTGATCATAGGATAAGTATAAATTTAGGTTTTTGAAAAATCTTACTCGCAATAAAAAGGAAGTGATTGCCCCAATTAGTAGGATCAAACCCTATGAACCCCATTTATCAGATCTTTCAAGGTAAATATCATCACTTGGATTCTCCACTGACAATCCCAAGATTATAACTAAGAACTAAAACAAAACAAAAACCATTTAATATAGAAGTTCAATCTCGTCCAGATCACGGACCAAACCATGTACGTTGAACCACCCTAAGAAAACCACACAATCATGAAGAATACCCTTAGAGGGTTTAATGGTTTAATAAATTATATATATAAAGACTCTAATAATATTTATATTTTAGATTATTTTTAATATAATAATGGTAATATTTACTTCTTGTTTATTTACTTAATAACTGATTTTTTCTTTGATTCGAGAAATCACAAATTGTATTTTTGGGTAATATGTAATTTCAAATAAGATATTAATTTGGATGAATTAATGAGTTTTTGAAATAAATTATATTTTACTAAAATATTATTATTAAATAATATTCATTAATTATATTTTATAATATAATTTTATGAATTCAAAAATAATTTTTCTGGGATTCGTAAACTATTATAGTCGAAAAGAAAAAACATTTCTCAATAAATATAAATTATTATTTTAATGTTAAAATTAAGATATTTAGAGAATTATTTGGATAAAATTAATATTATTTTTGGAATCATAACATTGAAATTATCTAATGGTGAATTCTTCATTATTTTTTTAGATAATCAAATTTTTGGGTAAAAATAAAATACTGTAAAAATATATTGTGTTCTACGACATCATAATAATGTAAAAGTGATTTAATAAATTCCATAAAAGGTATACATAACCAAATATATTTTTTCCATTTAATTTTTTTTTTATTTTTAGGTTATTTTATTAATTTTATAAAGCCTTTTATAATCATCCAAAACCTAATTCAAAATATACGGTTTGAAAATCACTTCTTTACGAACATGACACACTTCCACATAACAAAGGTAATATTTTAAGGATTTTGTCCCTAGCCTTATAAAATAAGGAAAAAATACTCTTTTATTAAAAAATTGTAAAAACCCACTATATGGTTTTTTGGTTTTGATTAATTTATTTTATAGAATCCAAAACCTATGTTTTGGAAATAATAAAGAACTCACCTCTCTTTCCATATATAAACCAACACAAACTCCAATTAATATCCACTAAAAAAATTGTATCATGCCCATAATATTCCCTATAAACTTTATATTTCTGAAATGGTTCCCATATGTTTTAAATAATCTCCTCCCAAACTATTGGAATCACCCTCTCAAGGTAATGGTAGGGGATCCTTTTCCTTCTCCCATTTATTCAAGAATCTTATTCATTTTAGACCTTTTATTCCCAATTCCTAATGCTGGGATATTTTTTTACCACATCCCTACTACATTAAATTTGGTTTCAAAATTTTTATATACCCATTTATCTATCATTAAAACATTTTATGAATGCTTAAGTACTACCTTTATGTTATTGAAAATTCACTACAACTTATCCATTTTAAGCCATTGTATTGTGTATAACATCCCTATTTTAACTCAATGGAATTAAACTAGACATTCCGATACATATTTTATTAGGGACTTACATGTATTTATTCCACATTAAATGATTTTTTAATTATGGTTTATGAAATATGATCCTTTGTTGAATGATCTCTGTGGCACACTTATGCATGTACATGATATGAAAGAAACAAGTGTGCCGAAAATTATATAGTGGTCTAATGGTTTGGGTAATATTTTAGTCTCATGATATCCCATGAAAGTGAGTTGGGAGTGAACCTCATCTATAAAAACACTTTTTCACAATTTTATTATGTATTCACTATTATCCTTTACCAATATTTATGACTTCATGTATAAATTTCTTTCCACTTTCCCATGTTTCCTTTAGGTTGTCATACTAGATCATGCCTCTTTGTTCTTGTTCATAATTCTAACACATTTTTACGTCCCATTAAAATTATTGTTTTATATCATGTAATAATTTATTCATGTTATGCCAAGTTTATTCCCTTAGTGGGATTTATACCTCACTCATTCATATGTATGTCCCTATTTTTGTCCCATGTAGTTTTAAGAATGGTGGAAAATTATGAACATGTAGAGGAATATTTTAGTAAGGCTAATATACCAAATGATTTTAGCTACTATGTAATGTACCTAATTAACCAAATACATTATACTTCTCAATATTTTTTTATATTATGTGTGACAAAATTTAATAAATAATGAATTAATGTGTAATAAAGACAAGGGTTTTCATAGTTATAAATATCATAAAGGCCTGATAAGTTAAGGTTGATAATAATTTCAAAGGTATAGATAACACATTAATTTAGTTGAAGGTGTATTAATATTATAGGGATTGACATTTTAAAGAATTTCTGAAAACCTTATGAATAAATTTAACACACAAGATAAGTGTACATACACATCTTGAAATTTTGGTAAAGTAGTGATTGTGTGGTTTTTCTTGTAAATAACATCCCAATATAGATACTAAAAGTGGAATCTGGATCCAGTACAAAAGTGTCTAGGTGTAATAACTCTAAAAATGGAATGTTTGGAATTAAATCAATCCCAGCCTAGTAAATTAAATATTGTCCTAACTAGACACCTGGTATGACACTCATGGGGGATATGCTTTGGTGAATCAAATTCTCTCCATAAGTCATTATAAATTATTTTTTATGTTGAGGTATTATAATAATAAGTATAAGGGAGCCCAACCTAGAAATATTATATTTAACCAAGAGTTATTTTATTTTATCTGAATGATAATACAATAATTATTAGGAGTAATAATTTTTAAGGATTAAATTAATTATCTTGTCATAATTATCATATGGTTTTAATCACTCATTTTAACTCCTTTGGGTTTGAGTAATAAGATAACCCTAATGTAATGAAGTAAAAAATGGATTCCATGTACAATGCACAGATCATATCAATGAGAAATCTAAAGGAATATGTGCTTGAGTTTTAATTATTTTTATTATAAAAAACCAGCTATCGCAAATTTGGGTTAATAATGTGAACATGGTTGAACCCAAAAATTCACTAAAAAGAGAATGGTAGATTATCATATAAGTTTAAATGAAAAATATGAAAATGTTAAAAAGATTCAGTTTCGTACATGTCAATAATATGGGAAAAACACCTCAAGGATTTCTTAAAGTGAATGGGAATTCACTCTCAGTGTTAAAATAAAGGTCATCAAGCTCATAGGTTTATGAAAATTAAGAAAAATGGAAAAATTTTATCTTCAACAATAATGAAATTGGGAACAATGCATATCAATTCACTAATTCAATCTCTAATAGGGAAAATAGTCAACATGAACCACTTAGACCATTGGAATATGGAAAATCCTATGTAATGAGTATTATTGAGGTGTATAGTAATTCATAACTTTATATTTTCGAACATCTTATGATATTTAACTTTTCAGAAACCATTACAAATTCATTTATATATAAAAACACATAGTGTTATGATTATTATTAAATCGTCATCAAGGTTTGTCGGATATTGATTCTTAAGGATACAATTTTTCCTTTAATTATATATCGTATTGAGAATGGATTTTAAATCCATAAAAATGATTTATATCAATTTTCAAATTGGAAAATCTCACTCCATGTCCTAAATTATCCTAGGATTATCTATCATTTCTGATTATGAACATCCTAAGAAAATTTATTTTATCATATATATATTGGTACTTAATCATGAGTTTATTAGTATCTAGAATTGATAGTTTGAAATCTCATTACAAATTAAACCATGTATACTGTATATTTTGGGAATAAACTCCATTTGTTTTGTAAGATACATGTAATTTTTAAATCATAAGGTTGAAATATTTTAGGGGGTGGGATTGTAACACCTCGAGTTCTTAAATTATATTTTCATTTAAAAACAAAAAAAATTCTTTCTCTATACTTTACACAGAATCAATATGAAATGTGGAAGAGAATATAACTACTAAAATGTAACCACAAAAATGGCATAAAAAATATATTTAATATAATTAATAAATATAGTTAGAGATAAAAGTAATTTTTATTATTAAAACTTATTCATTAATGATTATTTAACTAATTTTGATAAATAATTTATAACAGTAATTTATTTTTTAAAATATAACCATTACAAAAAATGGATTTTTATATGTATTTTTTACAATATAAATATATTATGGAGTAAATATAATACTGATTGGAAAGATATATAAACACCAGTTTTATTAGTAATTCATAGGAAATAATAATAAGAATAGTTAATATTTTAATAAATATATTTTCTAATGAAAAATAGTTGTGAATGAATTTTTTTAATATTACATAGAAGTAAAATTCAAAAAAAAATTAATTTGAATAAATAAAAATCACTTTTAAATTCAAAAAATAAATATTTTTATAAGATCATGTTTTGAATTTTTTCTAAAATAAATTATTTTTATTTCAATGGTAAAAAATAATGAATTTTAAAATTTATTCACTTTTTGAACATTATCATAATACATGAACAAGTAAAATGTTTTTGAATGTATTTTTATATTAAAATATATTTATTTTTAATGTAAAAATACATTTAGAAATACTATGTTGACTTTATAAAACCCTTGTTTAACATTTTTCAAACATAAGTAATAGTTTACTCTAAAACCCTTTTTCTCTTATATTAAGAAATTATTTTTCATAACTTATAAAAATTAAATAAAAAAGGATTTCACTTATTAGATATATATGATCATATAAATTGTTAATTTTAGTTTATGTTTTGGGTATAAAAGTATGATTATTATAAAATGGACAATTATTCAATTGGTTTCCAATAATAAATAATATTAAAAACACTTAATGGAGAAAACAACATTTTTCGAAAAAATAGTTTGTCTATATATAAAAGGTTTTACTTTAAATCATAATTTCACTTAATTATATGTTTAAAAAATTAAATGTAGATAATTTTTTTTATCAAACACAAATTTTTTAATAAGGGTTATTTTATATGTATTTTAAATTATATGTTTCTTGTGTAAAAATTACTTACCTAATAAATAACTAAAAAAGATAAAAAAAATTAAGAACAAATGAATTACAATGTTTTTATATATATGGTTAAGGCTTTATCAACCAAATAACACCATAAAATCATTTATTTCAAACTTGTAGAACAATTGGCCATTTTCTAGTGTCATTACATTATTGAAAAATAATGGGTATTCATAGAAGTTATCATTTCATCAATTCTAAAAATGGATCACATCCATAATTTCAATGCTCCACTTTCACATTCAAATATTATTTAAACCCCACAAAATTAACTTAATGATTTTATTAATTGTATGATTTTTTTGTCTCAAATTTTATTTCCTTAATACATGATTATGTTATGCACCATGTTTTCTATAATAAAGTGTACTTTCATGCACTTTGATATATTACATCCTAGTTCTCTAATGATTCAGTGTATTCAATTTTCTATTTGAAATTATATCCTTCAAGGGGTTTTGATTAAAATGTTTGAAAATTTGGAAATGTTATTTATATAATTTTAAATCCCATGTGACGTTTATAAAAAATACACCCCATGATTTCATTTATATATTTTTTCACTTCACTATTTCCTTAAAGATTATTGAATGTATTCCATTTCAATATATTTTCATTTCACTATATCCCAATCGTGTCCTTTTGATTCATAATTTACAATTACCATTATTGTTTTTATCTCAATTTTTCTTCAATAGGATATGACTTGTACTCACTACATGTTTCCCTTTTTTGGTTTATACATTTTTCATATATTGCATTCAAAAACCTCTTATACTGTTTTATTTTTCAGTATTCAACTCATCGAAATCCATCACTTCCTTTTTCTTTCCAAATAATCCTCTAATACAAGAATTTTTTTTCTTCAAATGCCTTTTATTTATAAATACTCTATATTTACTTCCTTTAATTTAATATTGTCTGCCCAAATTTCATATTTCATGTTATTGATGAAATCATGGACTTAGTCATATACCCATTTCCCTCTGTGGTATTAGTTTCAGGGATTCATTCATTGAAAGATACTATATTTATTGATTGGAGACATATGAAAATATGAATACTTTTTATTCAAATATAGATTTTTATTGATTATTAAGAAATATTGGTTATATATTGTATGTTTTATTAATTATATAATATAAAGAATTCATTAGATTTAATTATAGATATGTGGGGCTCTCAATAGTCCCACAATGTTTCAATTGGTCTCATATGATAACCTAGCCTAATTATTTTGGTGTATACCTACCAAAAACCAAATATTTACTAAAGATTAGGACATGATGGTAAGATCATGATGTCTTGGAATAGTTCATATAATTAGCATTCTAGTACTATTAATTTCATCTATAAGGAACCAATTAGTTTTTTCTATGTGTTTATTTATTAATATTTCAACGATTGATATATTATGCTTTGAGTTTATTTTTCTTAATACATTATTATAATTATCTATTCCTTATATATTTTTTAAGCTCATGTTATGCTCACTGTTGATATTTTATTATTATCACTTATGTTTACCCAAATTTAATATTTTATCTAACCATTATTATGTTTCAATCTCCCTAGGGAATGAAGAACTGTATTTCATAAGATATGTATATTAGAATATATTATGAATAAAAACTTGAGGGATTAATTTAAGACTTATTAATTATTAATTAGCTTCTTATATGGTGGAAATAAATTTATTTTGTGATACATACTTGAGATATTCTGTTAAAATAATTTTCTAACTCTTTAAGACTCCAAAACTAAAAGGTCCTTAAGATATAAGTTAACCAATATCTTTTAGTGATATTGTTATTATTGATTGTTTAAATTGTAATGGTTTAGTTTATTTCCAATCATGTATGTAAAGAATGTGTTTATTTTCATTGGAGTCGATTATTGTGGGTTAAAAGTGGTATCAAATAGAGGTATATCTAACTTTATAGATTAAGGTTCCATAGATTGAAGATAATTAAATAGTTATAAATTACATTAAGTGTGTAAAATTAAAGGTTTGTATTAAATTTAAAGGTATAGATAACCCTTTATGTTAATAGAAGTAATATTTTATGTTTTAGTGATTAGGATAAGTGAACTTTAGTGAAAACAATAGGGTTAAATCTATGTAACAAGCCCATGTATTGGATGACATTCTAAAATTTTCGTCAGTTAAATATTGTGTGGTTTTAGTAGAAATAACATCTCCATATGTATACTACAAGTCGATTTTGGCTCTGAGACAAATGTATCAAGGGATAACAATTACAGAAATAGTGTTTTGGGTATTAACTCAATTTTCATGAGTAGAGGATATATTGGCCTAACTAAATAAATTGTTTTATAATCATGAGTAATATTATTTTATTAATCACATTATCTTTATAAACCACTAAAAAGGATTTATTTTTTTAATGAATTGGGATAATAAGTATGAGATAACCCAACGTAAAGAAACATAGATCGAACCAAGGGTGATTTAGGGTAAACTAAAATCTAATGTTATAATTATGAAGAGTATGAAATTTTGAGGTTGAATTTAATTATCTTAAGAAAATATACTGTGGTTTCAATCACTCACATTTACCCCTTTTGGTTTTAGTAATGGTTCATACTCAAATGATCCAAGATAAAAATTGATGTCATGGACAATATAAATATTTTCTCAATGAGAAACCTAATGGATTAAGAGGTGGAGGGAGATTTACTAGTATTTTACAAAAATAGTTACTATGATTTATTAAACAATGTTAACATAGATGAATCCCCAAATAGACCAAAGAAGATAAAGGCTGACTCTCATGGGTGTTTGGGTGAAAAAGATTATGTATGAGACAATATTCAATTTCCTATGTGTTATGAATATTGAAAGAAACACCATAGGGATTTCATGAAGGGAATAGTAATTCCATATAAGTGTGAAAACTAATTTCATAAAGATCATGGGTTAAAGTGAAATAATAAATATAAAAAAAATTAATTTCTTCAATTGTATAGAAATGGGGAATTATGATAATCATTTTCCTAATACAATGTCCAACGTGGGAAATTGTAATGACCCAAGCTTCAAATACATATATATTTCATCATTTTAGATGAATATTCATTACAGCTCACAAAAAAAACATGCATGGGAACTGTATTGATTTATGTGCATTGGATACATGGATACATAAATGACTAGTTTATAAAAATAAATATCATCTCCCTCTATTTTCATCACATATAGTGACCTTTTTATGCATAACATCATTAAAAACGATTCTTTATAATCAAGGGAATGAGAAGTATAAGATAATGTGAGTTTAGATGCATATTAATCATAAACATGAGAGATATATATAAGTGAACATATGTGAGAATAATATAATAATAAGGGGATGTTAACATAATTAAGTGCATGTTCTCAAAAAATAGTTTCATACCAAAATAAACACAGAACCGAAATTAAAAAAAAAGATAATCATATCAGGAGGAATGTTCAGTAATGGGTTAAAGAAGTAGTCAACATCCAACAGTCATAACATAGGGATATAGAATCATAAGCATAGAAAATCATAATCCTAAGAAAAAAATCTATTAAAAATCACGTACATTCATAATATTGTGAAAAGAAAAAAACATTCTGACATAATTTTTTTAAATAGATATTTTCAACTATTTCCATGAACAATCAAGTGAACGTACCAATAAAACAATCATAATCATGCTTCAAAATGTAAAAAAAATCTATTTTCAATCATTTCTACACATATCAATATAATAGAATGAGATATATATATCAGAATAAAAAATTTATTAGATAGATTTAAAGGACCAAACAATCACATTAACAAAATCCATTCACATGTATGTCATAAGTTCATTAAACATTCATTATTTATTTATTAACAAAAAAAATTAAAGAGAAATTATATTTAAAAAAGATTTTATAGTCTTAATAAATAACCATATAGATAAGGAATAGGAATAATATCATTTGATTAGATCCTTGGTGAAACAGAAGTTAAATAAAAGGATGTAATCATAGATGAAAAATGACTTTAAAATATCACTGAAATATTTCATTATGAAAATACCATTTTTATTTGGAAATTTATTATTTAAAATATAAAAAATTATAAAATTTTAAGAAAAAAAATTATTTTAAAATAACCATATAAACATTTAATGTAATATTCAAATCATTTAGATGTCATGGAAATGGGTATTTTTTCTCTTGTAGTACTAATTAAAACAAATATTTTTTCACACATTTAATAAAAATAATTTTATTAAAAAACAAAAACGAATATTATTTTTTAACAATTTTTTAAAATGTAAAAATTTGGTAAAAAAGAATTACCTCGAGTCTCATATTTATCTATATGCATTAAAAAATACTATATAAAAAAGGTATATTTGTTATAAATATATTATATAATTAATTTCTTACATAAATTACTATGTAACTACCCCTTATAATTTCTAATTATCTTTTTATTTACAATTCTACCTTAAATGGGCATTCTGGTGAAAAATAATTTATTTTCCATTCATGTTTCAGTTTAATAGTTCTGGTCCTTACACATTGATTATGGTTCCATAAACTATATAATGATAATAATTTCATAACTATCATATTTAATTATTATATACACTTTTATTACAATTTATATAAATCAGGGATGAAAAATGATTACATCACTTTGTAGAGACGATAGTCTGTATACACGCATGGGTAACGTCACCGATTTTCGAAAGATGTAATGGAAGAAGCGAAAATAATAATATAAATTTATAGAATAATTATTATATCATATATATAATATGTATTTATTAAATAAATCCTTATAACAATCTATCAAAATAGAAAATGAAAAACTGATCTCATTTCTTTGTAGTGGTGGTAGTCCAAACGTATGCATGACCAACATTATAATTGTTCAAATGATTGAATGGAATTAAGGTGGATAAGATATTATAATTTAAGTAGTATTATTATTTCATAAATCCCATATATAAACATTAAAACCATATTACTGACCAAAAATTAGTCAAGGTGATGGAAGATGAATCATATCACTATATGGAGGCAGTTTCCCACACGTAAGCATGAGCGATAATTTCATTTCCCATTAGATGGAAAATATGGTGAATAATTGTAGTTCCAGAATCCTAATAATTTTTATGTATATTTATAATTCAGAATTTACTATTTTATGACAGATACCAAATATTTAAATGAGGTATAGGAAGGATTAAATTGAAAGAGATCGTGTAAAATGATTCCCTTTTATTTGGTATTCCTCTTTTAAATCCCATCTTTAAAACCCTTGGAATTCTATTTTATGAATTCTAGAGCCTATAATTAATGTATTGGAATGTTAATAATATAATTGGGTAGGTTTTTTTAGATATGTTTCTAAAAGTGGTTTCAATAATAGAATGGATGGGTGTCCTTTTAAAAGGGAGGGAATGGGCACTCTTGTGAATTTTTGAAACATTCAAATATTATAAAGACACATTCTATTAAAAGTGGTAAAAATTTGAATTAATTTTAATTTAAAAATGATTGGGGTTAAAAATAAAATAATACAATAAAATTTGTAAATTTTTTAAAGTCATTTATCTTTCATATGATTAGTTTAACCCCCCCCCCCCCCAACCATTTTTATCCATTACCATTGTAACACATTTTTCAATCATTAAGGGTTATAAATTTACTTATAAGGTAACAATAGGAATGAAAATGGTCAAGTAATTAATATTTAGACCATAATACATACCTATTTTCCTACTTCAATATTTTTCTGATTTTAAAATCGTGAATAAAAAATATTATATAACATAAATTATTATTAATGTCGTTTTTTGGACAATTCATTTAGTTCGACTTTAATGTTAGGAAGATGAAAATTTATTATGAATATAGACCCTTTCACAATCAATTATATATTGTAATTAACCCTAAAATTCATGTGACACCCTATGAAAAAAAATATTACTTTTTATGTTCTTTAATTCATTTACTTTGATTTCTCTTTTGTTTCCACATGCACACTGTTAGCGTTGTTTGAGAATTTAAAGGAAATATACCATTATTAAAAATAAAAAGTAAATTGAAATCATAAAATAGTAAAAAATCATATTAAAAAAAATATTTTATAATTTTTTATAACATCTTTTTATCCCTTTGTGAACATATTAGATAAATTTAAACCAAGATAGATATAAATTTTGGAATTTTTTTTACCTAATACAACATAATTGTCATTATCAAAGTAAAATGAAACCAAAATTCCATATATTATAATTTATGATGGATATGGTCGAATTACACTCATACAATGACAAAAATGCATGTTTTGGGTTTATTTGAAGACCTAATCTCATAGTTTTAACCCCATTTCACCCATTTTATCCTTACCGAGGTGATATTTATTTATCACTATTACTAATCATAATGAAGAAAAATAAAAGAGAACTATTTACCAAAATTGAACCCTATGATTCCAAATATGTTATAAATTTTTTGTATAATTAATCTCTATAAATGGAAGAAAACAATTTTAATATAAATACGTAAAAAATAATTAAAACTTATTTTTAGTTAAATTTGCTTTATGTATAAAAATTATATTGTATCAAAATTATGAATATTTCATATTCAAATTGAATTAGTTATATTATTATACATAAAATAGATCATATATAACTATTAAAAAAAATAATAAATAGAAATATAATTTAAATTAATTTAATTTTTTTTAAAGAAAAGAAATCATAGTATTTGAAAAATTGGTACTCTTCACCATATAGAGAAAAATCATTCATTTTAAAAAAATTGTAAAATTTTATCCTAAGTTATTTTTTTTATTATAGGATTTAAAAAAATGATTTTCATTTTATAAAATTAAATTTCTAAAAGTTTTTGAAGTTGATTATAATATTTACTCACAAATTGAAATAAAAACTATTTTTTTAAGAAAAAGTATTTTCAATGAATAAAATGACATTACTGAAAATTGGATTCTTGTTTCATAATAATTAATCAACAAAAGTGTGTTTAGTATTAACATTAAACATATATTTCATTGTGTGTTTACTCATATATTTACTATCTAATTCAATGGATACCTTATAAGATCCACATTTAAATAATTTTAATTTAATAGCATATCACAGTTCACATAATTCTTGGTGTTTCATGTTAAGAAATATGTTAAGATTATTTTTATTTCAAACTAATTTTTTGAGTGTAATAAATATATTTAAAAATAAAAACCTATAATTGTGGGGGACATGATGCTTCAACAATGATTATTATTGAATAGATAATGATTGTTCAGTTTATATTTTTCAATGTCTTTAGACATGTATTATTTCACAAACTATTGGATATCGAGTTATAAATAAAAAACATGGTTGTATGATTATTATTAAATCTTTTTTAATGTTTTTGGGAAGTTACTTTTTATGAATTTAGTTTTTTAGCCTTAATTTGATGTGGTATATGGAATGGATTAGCTCTCCTTTAAGAGAGACCATATCAATTTATTTTGGGAAATATAACCACATGTCTTAAGTTAACCCATGATCATCTATGAAAATTAAATATGAACATCCTATTGAAATTAATTTTATCATATAGGTCTTGATATAAAATACTAGGGTTACTAGTATCTAAAATAATAATTCAAATATCTCATTATAAATTAAACCTTGGATCTTTTCTATCATTTTCATACACTCAACTATTTTCATAGGAGACAAAGAATTATAAATTATGGGAACAAAATTTTTTTAAGGATGAAAATGTAACTATAAAACCATGAGAATCTATTTAAATTAGTGTTATATTTTATAACATAAAAAACATCCAACATCGAGTTTAAATGAACCATGGAATATTATGATATAAATATGACTATTATAACACAGTTTTCGAATTGGTCAGTGTGAATAGGATTAACCATAATATGAAATATAAATAAAGTTATCACTCAATAAAAAAATAGATTAATTCATAATAAATAAGCAATAAACTTTCTAATAAAGTCATTTTATGCATCAAAAATATGTTTTCTTAAAATTTATTTTTATCACTTTTTTGTGACATAGTACTGTAATTAATTTCTTGAATATTTAGATATTTTATTTGATAAATGATAAAAAAATTAAAATCAGAAAATTAAAATTATTTTAGTATGATGTTTCATCATTTTGTTTGAAATGATCTATTTTTAAATAGACTGAAATCACTATAATTTATTGAAAACAATATTTTATTTTCTAGTATTTATAAAGTGAAATTATAAATTTTATTTTTTAAAAAAAAATAACTAATCCATTTTTATTAGAAATAATCAAAATTTTGTGTTTGTAATGAATTATATACATGAATTTTATATAAAAACATTATAAAAAAATATATTTTTTTAAAACACTATTTTACATCATGTTTTTTGGGTATAATTTTTGAATTAAATTCTAACAATTTTATGATTATAATCATAAAAATGAATTTTTTATTTGGAATCAAGAGGCCCAAATTTATTAAATGGTCACTTTAATTTTCTATAAATATGAATAATAATAAATAAAAATATTTTTCACCTCAATAAATATAAGTTTGGTAATTAAGATTAAAAATAATGTGATAAGGCCTAAAACACTTCCTAAAACTTGTATTTCATTGTTTGGATAAGTTTTTTTAAAAGTTAATATCCATTATTCAAATATTTGAACATTTCTATTCATATGTCTTTAATTATAATATCCATATTTTTTTGTAAATATTAAGTAAAACTTTTCTACTTATTTCATTAAAAATTCAATTTTTATTCAAATACCCTGATCCTTGGTCAGTGGGTTAGTGAATGTACTGAATTCCAAGTGGTTCCACCATAAATATAAGAAAAAATATCAAGTGGTAAAGAACCAATACATTCATAAAGAATAATATAATCAATTAATCTCCCTTAACTAGCTAGGATGTCAGCAAAAAGTTCCCTTCCCTAAAAGTGGGACTTAACTACATACCTCATTAGATAACCATAATTCATATCGTAATGGGATATTCCAAGTCCCATTGAATTATTTCGTTAACTTAATGAAATACCACCAGGATTTTGGAGTTTGATTCCCACACATATATATAAATGTGGCATTACTTACACAATGAGAAGTTACTATGGAGTTCCCTTGTCTCTTCCCAAATAGTGTTTTCAACATGTAAAAGGTGATAAATCTAAAGAGCATCAAGCCCCTACCATCACAAAATACCCCCCATTATATATCCATTATCATTATTGTCATTAACATTCATTTTTAGGTCTCTATTATAAGGTTCCCACATAACCCAATGCCCTAAACGAGGTGGTTTATGGCCATAAAAGAAAACACCAAACCATGGGACAAAGCTTATGATAGAGTATATAGACCTCCCTCCAAGAATGAGGGTGCCACATTCCATAACTATAACTTCAACCGAAACTTGAATACTATTGTGGGAAGAAATTATACCCTATATTTATTTTTTCCTAGCCTTCTATAGCCCCCATCATGCCATAATAAATATCTCGATGCTCACATTGGTTCTGTTACTGTATCAATCATCCACATGGAACTAAGAACTAGGAAAGGCCTCAATCATCTCCATATTCTCAAATATCCACATCCACTGGCCCATATAGTCCCAAATGATTTTATCCCAGTATATTTAAAGAAAATATGCCAGACAGATTTTAAACATGGGTTCCCACAGTACCAGAACTAAGAATATCAGAAAAGTCATCTCTTCAAAACAATATCATATGCATGAATGTATTTTTACTAATACAACTGACTAAACATTTTTCTCCATCATAATATCATGAGATAAAATCATTCCCACCCAATAATAAATATCGATATCTTCTCATATCAGATAGTTGAATGACATGGAATGAATAAACATGACGCCATCCATAAAAAACACACTTGTCGGGCTCTTCATCTAGGTTAATGATCCCATTAAATACCTATTTCTCATCATAGAGGGTCACACTAATGAATATAGGATTCAAGATTTCCTATTTTAAGAAAATATAAGGAACAAGGAACTTTATGAGGAATTTAATCTCTCCCACCCAGTTTCTTTTTAGGACAACAATATCACTGCATATAACTACCCATAACGCCTCATCCTTCAAGAATCCAACTATTGTATCATGTATTCTATGAGTTATAAAGTTATCTTTGATCTACCATACCAACCTCTCTATTCTTACCCATACATTTCCATCATAAATATCTCCTAGGGAAAGATCCATATGATAATTTCCTTTGAAATACTCACCTTCATGATTTTCATGGTGTCTATAATATTACATAAGTTAACCCCCACCCCCTTCCTCAATCAGCCTCTCCAACCTATCCCAAGAGGCCCTGTGACATTTACCTTCTTAATTAGTGTCCAATATGAAGGTCAGTATGAATTTTTAAAGAGTTTTGATGGTTCCATTCAGTGCCCTAATAATGGATAGATTATTTATTTGTATAGACATGAGAACATAGTTCACCAGTGTCATCCTCCCACTAAATAAGAAGAATAAATTCTTCTAGTTGTAGATACAGAATATGATACGATTAATGATGACTTAAATGAAACCCCTCTTAATCCTGCTATCCAAAATTGGATCTCACAAATACCCCATTGTAAGGTTTTTATTTTTAATACCGATCATTTCAACAAAGTGAATACTGCAACTTTCAACCACTTGTTTGGAAATAAAAATAAATCTCTTTGCCTGATTAATCCATTTCTCACTCAAAACATTGTATATATTAATTAATCTATTATATCCATCAAAATACAATTTTCTTACATTGAAAATAAACGACATATCATCAATGAACATGATATGTGGAAAATTTAGACCCAAATATATTGATAGATGGAAGGATATTACTCTCTTGAAAGTCACATTTCATATTTATGGTAAGATCCTTCTAGTTAATGATAAATAGGATGGGTGATATGGGATCAAAATATATTAAACCATTCACATTCATGAACAAACCAAATAACCTACCATGATCAAAATAGAAATCAACAGTAAAGAAAAACATATGAAGAATAAGTCACACGACAATCCCTTGAATCCAAACTATCTCTTAAACTTAACAATGAAGCCCCACTCCATATGGTCTTGATCTCTTTTAATGTCATCCACAATCATGATTTTATATCCCATAGTCCTATTATTAATTTCACCCTCCATATCCTTGGAGATTCCAATTGCGACAAGAATTTTATAAGCCCTCATGAAGCCATATTGTTCCTCTAAGATGATTCATGGATGTACCCATCTAATAATTTTATTCATAAGGCATGTAAGGATATTATATGAAATGTTTTAAAGACAAATTGGTCTATAATAAGTAAAATAAATCTGATAATTAAACTTTATAATGAACACCAATATAGAAGAACAATTTTACCATGTGAGAACCCCACCTCTGAAGAATTATTAAATTTCCTCAACCACTTATTACTTGATTATATCTCATCTAGCCACGTAGAATGAACTAGGGATGCCATCAAGACCTATATAACTTTAAAAGTTCATGATATATATGTATTATTTGAAAATTCTCTCCCTTGGTAATATCCAAATCCTCATTATCCATGTCCTCCACCAACATGGGAATGTTTTCTAGGAATTGCACCTCCTTGATCACCTTGATAAAATCCCTTTAATATATAATAAATTCCCCATAGAGGAGACCTTTGGAATGTTACATGAAATTATTCCCTAAAACCTCCACATTTCTTGGTGTATGAACCATCCTCAAATCATAGATTAATTATTCTAAACATAATCTTTTCCTTTAGAAAAGACTTAAAGAACACAATATTTTTATCACCTATCATGGCCATAGATCTCCTTTTGTTTCCCTCATAAACATTTTATATTATAATAGTTTATCTTACTATACATTTTTTTTGTGCACCTGGATATTGAAGATATCATCACTACAACCTTCTGAATCCTCACATCCAAATTTTCAATTTCTTTGTTGATATCCTCTATGCTGGATTCATTATTTTTACTTTTCAAGTACCACTATAAAAGATCCTTATTAAGACATTGGGTTTTATCATTATGGAATTACCATGAGGAACCATACAATAGATACTCCCAAGAGATCTTCAAAACCTATAAGAAGTCTTCTCCTACACCCATCTAGAATATAAAACGAAATGATAACTGCCTCTCTTGTCTTGACCATTATAAAAAATCTAGAGTGGGGAATGATCATACATATAATGATTCATTTTCAGTACCATGGCTTCAAGGAAGGATTAAACTCTATATCGGTTGTAAAGGTATTGATCTAGCCTACTCCATATTCTACAACTACCATTCTGATTATTGCACTAGGTTAATGGTTCCTCCAAAAAACACATCTCTAGAAGCCCATTTTTTATAATAAAAAAATGATTTTAATAATATTAAAAGTAAAATAATTTTAATGAATCAGTATATTCCATGAATTTATTATTCATACCTAACACGTTTTGTAATGTTTAGAATTACTATATTTGAATTCCATTTTTATTAGGTTATTTTAAAAGTCAAATTAAATGAACAGTTGAAAAAATGAAATCAATGATATTATTTGATAAAATAATATTTTACTAAATTATTTAAAATATATAAAAATATTATGTTTAAAAAGGTATATGGGATAATTTTCAAATTATTAACTATGGTCTATTAGCTTTCCACTTATCAATTAACTATAACTTATTTTACCTCTTTAGTGTAAAAAACCTTTGTATCTTGGTAATTTTTAAAAATGTTAATGGGAGAAAACAAATAGATAGTGGTAAAAAATCATTAAAACATGTCAAAATTTTATTTTATGAGAATATTTTGAACTATACTCATATTATATATAAATTATAATAATTTGGAGACATTTTTCTATATAATTAATTTATATTAATATAATACATTTCCAAATTCTATGAATGATCATCCACTCAATTATAAAAGGGAACCTCCTCTCCTCCATTCCTCATTCCTTTTAAGAAATATATATCATAAAATAGAAAAAAAACATCTTTATAACATACTTCCTCAAGTTATAGATGTCTTAGTGTTGGAATAATACCAACATTAGAGGGGTTGGTTCCTAATGCAATGGTGGTTGTCCGAATAAAAGGTATAGCTTTTTAATGAATGTTTTTTTATTTACTTCTTATTCTTCCACCTTAAAATATTTTAAAAACATTCATAAATAAGGAAATAAATATATTCCAAATAATTAGATAATCTAATGTCAATGGAAAAAAATATTAATCTCCACTTGTATAAAATGGGAAATGAATCCATCATTCGGGTGTGTGGAAAACTACCACCTCATGAATCGATGTAATTCAGTTTCCATCAATAACTCTAATGGTTGATTATAATGATGGATTTAGTATACATATATGATATTCATGAAATATTTATCATTATGAAAAAATTATATATTTTCTAATTTATTATCTATTTGTATATTTTAAAATGATAATTCCATTCTAGAAAACGTGTGAACCACCTCCCTGAACTGAGGTTATTTATTTTCCATCACCACATTATTAGGATGATATATATAAGATTATTTAAAAATTTAATATCTTATTCCTGAAATATTTATCATTATATAAATATTAAATAATATTTACCTTCCTTTCATCATGATCATTGAAAAATGAAAATGTTACTCATGTGTGTGTACGACCTATTGTCTCTAAGATATAAAATAGATCATTTTTCATAACCATCATTAATATATGTTTTTAAAATTATATTTGATGTATGAAGAATATAAATATTTAATTATTTATTTTATAGTTTTGATGGAAAAATAACCACTTTTACCATAGTCAATCTTCTGTATTCATTTTTTATATAAGAACATAATATTGTAAAATTGTCCGACATGAACCAGACGGATTAAGAAATTAAATATAACATGGTAATAAATAAATTATAAGGGATTGCGGTAATGAAAAATGTTCTTAAGAAACTAAATAATTACCAATATTTTAGTATTAATGAATTTATAGAACATGCGGGATGAGTATGAATCGGGGTAAGGGACCCTTTAACATAAAACCTCACTTTAGATGATTTTTGCATTTATTTTCTAAACATTGTACATCCACATCTATATTCATAAAATTATTTTATGTCTGTATTGATATGGACATAAAAAAATAAAAGTAAATTTTTTTATCACTTTTGACTATATTAAACTGATTTTTAAAAGGAATATTTTAATGTATTTTATACCTAACTTGAATTTATTTACAAATGAAAAAGAGAAATGTTTTATTTTAACATATATAGTCTCAATAGATATTCCCACTACCACAACTGTTACTTCAGGTTTATATTCCATTATAATATTTCATGTTTTTTTCAAAAAAACCCCATTTTCCATTATTTTCTAGGAATTTTGGTTTTAAAAATGGGTTTTTTAAAATGGAAACTATATTATAATATCTAATTGTTTCCTATATGCTGGTAAAAATATTTTTCCAATAGTTTTATGATGAAAATGTGCGATAATAAAATGATTTAATCACAATATGGTACTTTTTAATTTTATATTATCAATAGGTGATCCCAATATAATTATATGATGGGTGATCCACATTATATCTCTCTAATGAATTATGTGATGTTCCTTGTTTTTAATGGTGATAAGGATGGTGTAAACTAGGTTGGTTTCTCTAATGTATTTATCTAGGATCTTTTAATTTATTAAATTAGTTAAACATAGTAAATAATATGATTATCACTGTTTCCAAAAATGTTTTAAAATTTTTTTTATGGGATTTAAATTTTTTATTTGATCAAAATGTGTGTGTTTTTCATATGGATATGATTTATTTCATATATAGATAAAGGTAAAAAAATATGGGTTTTCATTTTTTTCAATGTACTTGTTGATTTATTTTTTTTATGTCCATTATTGAGCCTTTTTTTATCATCCCATGTTTTTAGTTTTTTTCCTATAAGTTATGGATATGTAGGAACCAAAAATAAATCAAGTTGAAAATCATAAATATTTTTGATGAAAAGAAAAAATGTTTCTATTTAAATGTTTTGTATTTCACAAAATATAGATACTAAGAGGCAGTTTACAACTTTTAATTTATGGGTTTATTTTGAAAGTGTTGTGAATTAATTATCTAGGCTCTAAACATACAAGATCTTTTGGAATAAAAGAAAGTAAATTCCTGTCTAAACACACGAGATTATATAATGGTTTAGGAGGGATATTTATAATTTGTGTCAGAGAAAAGGTTTAGATAAATTTATCGGTTATGATATTATTTTACAATAAGATAAAATTCCTCTATAATAATAATTTTTTGTATGTTACATATAATTATGGTTATTTTGATAAATATAAATAGTTTAAATAAGAATTAAATTGTTAAGGATGTCTTAGAGTTTATCCTCCATATATAATGGTTTATTATTGATTATTTCATATACTAATAATAACCTTTTTGTTTTAGTAAATCGATGGAAGTAGTAGGAATTGTACTAATAATATATTTGAAGAATAATGTAGTGGTTCTATGAATGTAATATTGAATAAAATGGGAGTTATAGTGAAAGATCTTGAGATTATTTGTAACACCCTAGGGTTTAAAAATAAATTTCATATAGAATGAATGAAACACTGATTCTTTCTATGAGAAAACATTTTTATTTATAAGGAGTTAGTTATAACCAAGTTGTTAGACATAATTTTTCTTCTTGTGTTTTTAATTTTGAAAAACAGACATACATGGTTGCAATTAGTAAAATATTTAAAGTCTGATTGGGTCAACAAACATTTTTAGTAAATAGTTACTTGACCCATAAGAATAATAATGTACGCATATGAATAGTAATCTCACCCATGTAAGTATAAATAAAAATTAGGCACCTTATAAATAAGAGTGAATATTTTAAAAATTAATAATTAAGTTTTTCTATTTTTAGGAGTAATAAATATTTGATTAAAATTTTAAATTAAAATTTTTATTTAAAATAAAATTCATTTTCATAAAATTAATTCCTATAAAATATTTTTTTGTTCTATTATCTATTTCAAAATTAAAATCTATATTTTTCAAGAAAATAATGATTTTATTTAAAAATTAAATTTAGAAATATTTAGAAATTTATTTTAATTAAATAGAGTCAATTTTTTAATTATAAATGTCTAAAAATGGTTACGTTGATGTTTTTGGATTTTTCTAAAATAATTGAATTTTTATTGAATAGTAACATATGATAATTAATGATAAATGCTAAATACATAATTTATTGAGACGTAAGTGAAGTATAGTAGATATATGCACAATAAATTCTAACTCATGGGAAGTTATTACTATTTTGGGTCACAAGAATCAACACTATTTCATTTCTTGGGAAAAATAATATAATAATGAATAAGATATTCAAAAATCACCCTTATCCTCCACTATAAAACCCACCCCTCACTCCCTCTTCTCCTCACTCGTCTAAGCCTTGAAGCCTCTCAATATTTTGTCTGAATCATCTTCCCTAGTCTCTCCCCACATCTAGGAGCTCTTGGTCTTTCCAAAATAGAAAAAACTCTACCCTAAAGGAGGTTCTCAAGGAGGAAATTTCTAGAGATAAACCCTCTTCCCTTTTCTTTTAATTTTACTTTCAATTTAGTTTATTTCCATATCTTCTCCCATCCTACTCTATCCAAATAATCATTATAAATACAATATAATATTTATACTATAATTATATGATTTTAATGGGATATTTTTCCTCAAACTAATATATATCTATCTCTTATTAAAAAACAAAATTATCATCGGGGAGGTGCCGATTTACAACCTTCAATGTTGAAGAATCTTCATTCTTAAATTTCACCTTCAAGGCTGGTAAAGAAACCATTTTTATGGTATAAAATGTTTAAAAAATATATTTTATGTCTTATTTAATATTATAAAACCATTATATATACATAATACTAATTTATACAAGAAAACATGTTCATAATTATCGAAATATCGCCCTAATAATCTAAATGATTATCACAAATGTTATATATAATAAGTAATCATCATACCATAATAAAAAATGAATTATATCACCATTTATTATATTATATGTACATTAGTATCATATAAATTAAATTCTAGAGAATTATACCAATTCCACGTGAACTTCCATACTTATATACAAGTATACTGATCATGAAAACCAAGGAACTGAACGCTCCTGAATGATAAAATTGAATCTTCTAACTCATCAAAAAAATCATAAAAGAACCTAATAAAATTGTACTAAATCAAATACATATATACGTTGTTATTAATTAACTAATTAAATCATTTAATTTGATTACCCATGATGTTATGGTTAAGTGCAGAACACGTTCAGACATATGGTAATGGTTTTCTACCTGAACTTCCATTTTCTTTCGGGTTACTCTTTGTCTCTATTAATACCAACTAAATTATTAATTATTCTTATTTAATCCTTATAAATTATTTTTTAATGTTATATATATATATATTTATATATTTATATATATTTACCAATAATAACCCTTCTTTATATTATGGGGAGTTAAATGTTTTATAAAGATCTTTCTCAATTCTTCCCGATAAACAAGCCCGATTCAAGGGAACTTTTCAAATTCTTACCTATTTTCAAGTACACTATATAATCTTTTTTAATCCAAAATTATTTTTATAAAATAACTCATTTTTTCATGGAAGAAATAACTTAGTTCATTTTAGGTTTTATGAAAATAGTTTTCCAAAATAACTCTTCTTTTCAATATAAAAGTATATTTCTCTAAAAAATTCCTCAATGATTTTATTAGAGTATTTTTTCTATTTAAAAAACTTTATTGATTTTTTATATTGAAGTTAATATAAAATTTTTGTCATATACCATATTCTATTAAATGTTTTGTGATCAGTTCAGCTGTGGATGTTCTGTCTTGATATCATTCACTATACTACTTAGAATGGTCAGTGTTTATGTGTACATATTGGGGAAAGTCATTTCATATGTTCATGTTGTTCATGTTTAGACCATTTCATATGGTAAATTAATTGGACCTAGAAATTTATGGTATGGTACCTATATAGCCCCTATATGAATCAATAGGTCTCATGAGACAAAAAATGGGTTTTGGTCGAGGCCTTTCCCTCGTATTTTCAGACATCTTGGTTAAGGCCTTAATAATATGTTTCAAATATCCGATATTATGAATTATCTCATTTTGGTATTTTTAATTGAAAAACCATGTGATTTTTAAATTATTATAATATCAATGGTTATGTTTCATTATCTTATGATCATTTATATGGCTTTAGTTAATTATATTTTATTCCATCCATATTATGCACAAGTATATTTTTAAAGGAATGTCTTTTTAATTGTTCACTATGCCTAGTGTTTATTTTCATGATAACTTCGGTTGTATTACATACCCTTAATGATTATCTGATCTCACCCCTTAATTATGATTTATTTTCCCAAGGTAGTGAAGATGAATATTATTATGAATGACTTTCAAGAATAATCTAATAGTTATGGGTGTTTCCAACAAAGTTGTAATGGTTTTATTTTCAAGTGGTATTGTTGAACTTATGATTGTATCTTGTTTTCAAAAACTACTAAACTAATCATTAAATTGGAATACTAAATTAATTTAATCATGAAAATGTAATAAAATAATGCACCGCCTTTCGGAAACAAGGTTTTGGGGGTTACAGTTGGTATCATATGAAGTTTAGTAGAAAACATGGAAACTAGATTTAAGAAATGTAGATAAGGGAACAATAAAATAAGATAGACTTTGAGTATAAGTATACAATAATATCCTATAATTTATGCAAGGTATAGATTATGTGGATATATCAATAAAATACATCTATATCTGCATACTACAAGTGGATGTGGTTCTGGAAAAGACGTACCTAGGAGTAACAACTCTGATAAGGTGTTCTGACCTTGACTCAGGGTAACATAGTACATGACAACATACCTTACTGCTCACCATGTTTGAAACTATCATGGGATATTCTTAGATAATTAATATTTTATTTATAAACTATTATGAAGTTTTTAAATGTAAAAATTTCCTCAAAGTAACCGTGCTTAAAATTGTGAGATTACGCATGCATAAAAATTCAATTTATTATAAGTGTTTTTATATTTCGACATTATACATTATGACTCATAACCAAATTTAGTGTATGCCAATATTTAGAAATAGTGGCTAGTGGAAGGAGTTGAAACTACATGAACTCATGTATCCCATTTTGTCATTGTCCTCATATGTAAGATAATGACGCTGGTACAGGGGTTGGGACTGGTGCTGAGTAGCTTATAACTATAATTGGAAAACTGACTCATGTTATGAACAATAACCTTACCCATAGAGAGAATCCTAATCCACAATTGTAGAGGAGAAATCTTAGACCACTTTATGTGACAAAAACCTCCACAAGATAATTTGACTATGTGCCCATTTATAGTGGAGCATGATATAAGTTCTTTAGAGAAGATATTTCTCTCTTTAGAGTGTAACGACAGCGAGAAGTTATTCATGGTAGTTTATCATCAATAGGGAGATGCATATTTGTGGTTGTTTTTAATTCAAAACACAATGGAGGAGGAAGAAATTGATGAAATGCAATGGATGTACTTTAAGTAAATATTCAAAGAAAAATATTTTCCCCGAGAACAGTGAGCAGATATGGAAATGAAATTCTTTAGTTTGAAACAAAAAGAGGATGAAAATTTTGGGAATTATGAATCTAATTTTACAAGGTTATAAAGGCATATCGCAGACTACATACATAATCCAAGGATTAAGATTGATTGATTCTTTGATGGTTTAAACCCTTTCCCTTGAAGGGAACTAGCCTCCCAAACATTCTCATAATATGAATATATAGTCTCTTGTGATATCAATATAGAGAAATAATTATATAAGACTTATGAATTTAAGGGAAATCAAGTTATGAAGTTGGTGGTGGAGGAAATAATGGATAAACAGAAGAATAAAACTCGGATTTTTCCAACATATGATATGTGTAGAAAGAAACTGTAACACCATAGTAATTTGTCTTATAATTTTATATAAATTAAGTTCTGAAAAACAATAATTAAAAATTAAATGTTGTAATTAATAATAATACCTATAAATAATTATAATTTATAGATTTCTAATTAATTAATTAATTTTCCAAAAAATACTATTTTACCGAATTATTTTGTTAAAAATAATATTTTAATATGAATATATATATATGATTCATTTTTATTAGTAGATTATTTAATTAAATATTTTATAGAATAATATACGTATCGACTATTTTAATGATTTTGATAAATACCAAATTATTTTATGAATATAGTCACCATTAATATAACACCCCAATAATTTTTTGTATATTTATTTATAAATAATTTCAATTTAATAGATGGATTATATATACACAAAACTGATTCTCTATGAAACAACACTTTGTAATAGTTATAACCTAGCTGTTAAACTTGATTTTTTGTATTTTTTGATTTGAATTTTGAAAAATGTGCATACACCATTATGATCATTATGCTTTTTAAAGTCTAATAGGATCGACTTAATGTTTGGTGAATAGTAACTTGACCCTTATGAATAGTAATTTACCCTTTTGAATAGTAATGTTACCCTTATGAATAATAATATGACCCTTATTAATATTAAACTCACCCAAGAAAGTATAAATAAAATTTTGTCACCACATACTTTGTTTTAAAAAGTAATGATTATGTGTTTTTATTTTTGTGAGTAATAAATATAAAATTAAAATCAATAAAATTATTTAAAATAATATTTATTTTCATAAAAGTTATTCTTAAATAAATATTTTTTTGTCCTACTATTTTAGGATAATTTTAAGAGACCAGTTAAATTGGGAATGTATTATGAAATCAGTTTAAACATAAAATCAGTAATCTTCAAGTAAATAATTGTTAGATTTAAAAATTAAATTTAACATATTTAGAATTTTTTTTTGATAAAATAGATTCCATTTTTCAATTCTATACATCTAGAAATTGTTATTGTGAATTTTTGGTATTTTTCAAAATACTTGAATTATTAATAAATAGTAAATATATAATAATTAACGATAAAAGAAAAATACATGATGTATTGAGTCAGAGGTGATTTATGATTGATTTAATCCCCCTTGTTTAGAACTGACATGAAAATATTAGTATTTCTAGTCACAATAATAAACACTATTTTTTGTGTTAAGAAAAATAATAAAATAATGAATAAGATATTCAAAAATTACCCCTCTCCACCGTTATAAAAACCACCCCTCACTCCCTCTTTCCCTCACCCCTCTATGCCCTAAATCTTATCAAAGTTCTACCCAAATACTATTATCTAGTCCCCCACCACATCCAAGAGCTCTTGGTCTTTCCAAAAAATTATAACCCATTCCCTTAAGTAGATTCTCAATGAGGTGTATTCAAGAGGTAAAATTCTCTACCTTTTTTATTTTAATTTCATTTCAAGTTTCTTTCATTTATTATCCTCACCTCACCTCCTCTATACAAATGATCTTGATAACTCTATAATCATCTATATATTGGAATTAAATCATGTTAATGGAATAACACTCATTAATATCCTTACTCCCTCTCTCTATCTCTTTTATTTTACAAATGAAATCATTATCCAAGTGGTACCAATTTACAACCTTCATGGACGATAAACTTTCATTCTTCAATTACATCTTCAAATTTGATATTGAAATAATTTTTATGGATTAACTAGATTATAAATTTTTTTTTCTATATTATTTATTTATTTTGGGACCATTATTTGTACATGATACTAAATAATAGAACAAAACTAGTTTGTTATGATTGGAAAATCGTCATAAAAATATAAACTATTATAAGTTAATGACATATCTAATGAGTTATCATCATACCATGTAACCAAAGGATATATATAAAAGCACTTAAACTTTTTAATTTTCACTAATAATAAAAAAATTCAATTCTAGTGAATTATATTTTTCCCATATGAACTCCATTTATTATAAACAAGAAAACTGATCATGAAAAATAGAAAAATTAATTCTCCAGAACGATGAAATTAAAATCAATAAATCAACCAAAATACAATAAATAAAATTATTAATTTTATAAAAAAAATAACTTGATTTAAGGTTATGAATTAATAAATTAATGGATTTAATTTTATTATCCACAACTTTAATGTCAAGTGTAGAAACAATCGGACATAAGGTAAGGGTTATCTTAACTCAGCTTCAATTCATTAAGTTAAACATCTTTGTCATTTGTTATGATTTTAAAATAATATGTTTTAATGAAATATTTTTGATTCAAACTGTATATCCACTTATATTTTGGGGATTTATATTTTTCACACATAATTATGTCATTGATTTATTCTCACTCTAATGATATGATCATTGTAAGGGTTTTCTCATCTCACATCCATTTTTGTGAGATATTCGTTATTCATCACTATTTCTTATGTATGGTACATATATACTATTCATTGATGTATCTTATCATAAGTCTATTTATTTTCTTATTATTTAATGTATAATTTTATTATTATTAATTTTGGTTCATATAATTTTATTGATTACAAAGTGTTAAGGCATTCCACCCAAGCCTTCATTTTTCCATCTGGTAATTCCTTCACTATCCTTTCCCAAATGTAATGATTATTTAATTTTTTTACATCTTCTATATTCTTATTTTATGTTAAAAAATATATTCAAATCATTTCATATTTTTTTATTAGTATTATATGATGTAAATTGTCTCCCATCTAAATTCTTCCTGGTAAATAAGCCTGATTAAAGGGAACTTCTCAAATTATTATCCATTTTCAAGTGCACTATATAAATTTTTGTAATCCATAAATATTTTCCTAAAATCAAACATTTATCATGTAAAACTGTCTTGGTTCATTTTTTAATTTACGAAAACAATAATTCCATTCCACTTTAAAATCTTTTTAATATTTTCCCTAAACCGAAAATAAATTATTTCAAAAGATTATTAAAAATATTTTTTACATGATTTCACTTCAATATAGAAATTTTTTATGCCTAAAATATAATTTAAATGTACATAAACATTATATTTTTGGATATATATTTTTACAATCTGGTTTTTTGATAATTGTAAATGATTTTTCAAAAGTACACTTTTTACCAAAGTAAAAAAAAAGGATTTTTCTCATCTTACCTTTACTTTTGTGAGATATATGAATTGATCAACACTAATTCTTTATACTTAGTGTATTTATTAACCTTTTATATATCATATCAAGAGTCTACGTATTCTCCTGATACTCTACGAAATTTTTATTTGAATGTTTTCCGTGGTATTGGACACTTTGAAATGTTTAAAGAATGTTTCCTTGTGAAATATTCAATGGTATCATTTAAAATTATCATCATCTATGTCAGAATCATTTGTTGAATATTTTACATAATTGAGGTTTATATCTTATGATATAATCTACCAAATGTTTTTGAAGGGATGACGATCATTTTTAATGTGGATGTGCTAATTTGATACCATTCATGGGTTATAGATAAATTTTTCACATTTCATTTTCTAGTATTTTCAATTGAATGTTTATGTTGTCTGGGTACCTCCATTTTAATATGAGTAATGTATTGGACTTAGTATGTGATGGTTGGGGACCACTATATCGCATCAATGAATCATTAGGTCTCATGAGACAAACTAGTGTGTGTTTTTACCCATTTATTTAGGGTCTTAGCATGAGGACATGACAATATGATTATGATGTCTATTATTATGCATTCACTCATTATAAAACTTGTAATTTATGGTCCATGTGATTATTCGACTTATAGAATATCCATGGTTATGTGTTATTATATAATTGTTTATTAATCTTTCATTTATGTCATATCATGCTTGGGTATATTTTAAAGGCATGTGTTTTTACTATCTCACCATGCCTAGTTTTTATGTTTATGATTAATTCCACTATATTATTTAACTTACTGAAAATCAATGCTCACCCATTTTTTATGATTCTTTTCCCCAGTTTATAAAATATAAAACATTGTATAGGGTTTCAAGGATTTATTTTATCTCATTTTATATTTCAACCTATTTTATTTTATTTTCCCAAGTTATTATGGGTACTAGGTATGTAATATTGTTTTCCAAAACTGGTAAAATTATTAATCCTTCAGGATTTGATTCTTATAATCATACCAATGTAATAAAATAAGGCACCGACTTCAGGCATCTAGGGTTACGACATTGCAGTTGGTAAAAACTAAAATTTATTAAAAACCTTAGAAACATGATTTAGAAAACATAGATTAATAAAAAAACTATAAGATATTATTTGAGGATAAGAATAGAAGAACATCCTATAATTTTTTTAAGGTATATATTTTGTGGATCTTCCTAGTGAATACACACCTTTCTGGATAAAACAAGTTGATGTGGTTCTGGAATAGATGTTCCTAGGAGTAATAACTTCGATAAGTTGATTTGACCTTGACTCAGGGTAACCAGGTACACAAAAACTAGCCTAACTGCATGCCTGGTTTGAAACTCTTGGGGGATATGCTTAGGATAATTCACATTTTTCTTACAAACCATTATGAAGTACTTATTATTCCAAAGTAAACAAATTATATGGTTCTTGGATTTACAATTCATAAATTTGTGTTATGTGTTATACCATATTTATATTTATATAATGTTTATAATTTTATGAGCTAATATAGTATATGTAATTGTTTTGAAATGGAACCTACTAGAAGGAATGAGAAATCCACCAATGCATGTGGTGAAAAGAGTAAGAACGATCAAATATTTCATGCCCTTAAGCCAAACTTTTGAAGGGAAATAGTCTCCAAAGTATCCTTATCATATGATTAAATATTATCATGTATTAATGAGATAAGTAAATATTTCTCCGATTCATATGTATTTGAAAGGATGTAAGAGAAGAAAAATATGGAAGACAAAAAAGAAGGATAAAGGGAATAAGGTAATGAAGGGTTTTCCCACATGTTATAACTGTGGGAAGAATCAACCTGGGAATTTCCAAAATAGAATGGGAGTTTTTTATACGTGTGAGGAAAAAGGGCACCAAGTTCATGATTGAAAGGGTAAGAAAAAGTTTTCTAATGTACAATGCTTTAACTATGAGGAGGTGGGAGACTATGTGAATCAATGTGCCAAGCATCAAAAAAATATACCCCAAATGATGCTATCGGATAATGATCAAGTTATAAAATATATAAATATGGTACTTTAGTACTTTTTCATTAACAAATTGAGACCATATGTTGAATGGTACCAAAAAAAGATATTCAGTTTAAAGTTAAACATTTCGGAACACATAGGATTGAGGGAAAGAAAACCCTTAATATATATTTGATTTTGAGATAATGATGATGAAATGATTGATTTGGATAAGTACTAGATAATGTGGAATTAAGTATTGAACTGTCGACAAGTGTTCTATGCTATCATCTATGGAGTTTACAATGCTTTTTGATTTATGTAATATATCAAATAACACGTAACTTAATTAAAGAAAATGGAAGAATGCATGTTTTCCGAAAGTTTTTATGGTAACTTGAGTTATTACTATATTTATAGAGGATACATGATAAAGTTATTCAAATGTTTGAATGTGAAAATCTAGAGATTATTTATATTGATTAAAGAAGAATGTTAAATTAATCACGGAAATTCAGTGAACTTATTTCAAAAGTGTTGGATCATTAGATTTTGGAATGTTTATCCATTTATGAATGGATTAAGTTGATCATTGATTGAGGTTTTTGAGGATAATTTTTTACTTAAAATAAAAATAGAACATGTTCAAAGATATAAATTAAAAATTTCCTTGATGAAATTAAATAATAAGACAATGTTTATGAAATATAAATGTATATTTATACCCCAATATAGTAGAATAATTTCTCAACTCAAGGAAAAAAGTCTTAAATAAATTGTTTTCCAATTATGAGAATCTTTTATATTATCAAGGAATTTGTTTTTTTTGTGTTTTATAGTTTTTCAATAATAAAATTTAATCTAAAGATATTCTATATCACTTTCCATCATAACTTCATAGTTTTATTTTTCTTCCATATCCAGGATTTTACTTTTAACTAATGTCGCCCCATTCGAAAACCTAATATTTGTGGCGACCACCTCATTTCACTTAACCTCTTTTAAGAGTATATTTTATTAACCCTATTTTTGATAAGGGTTTCCCACAAGGGTATTTTCAAGTATCAACCTTAAACTTCTAAAGTGAAATTTTGAATTGTGGGGATGCAATTCTATAGAGGGGGGAATAATGTAACACAACAGTATTTTGTTTTAGGATTTAAAATAAATTATGTTGTGAAAAATAATAATTAAAAATTCTCTGTTTTAATTAATAATAAAACATAAAAATACTTAAAATTTAGAAAATTAAATTTAAATAATTAATTTTAAAAAAATAAATACAATTTTACCGTATTATTTTGTGAAATGGAATGTTTTAATTTTAATATAATTATTTGACTAATTTTTATCCATATATTATTTAATTAAATATTTTAATGTATAATTTATATATTGACTATTATAATTATTTTTTTAAATACTAAATTATGTTATGAATATTTTCATTGTTAATAAGACACCCCAATATTTTAGGGTATATTTCATCATAAATAATTTCAATTAATTAGATATCATATAAGAAAACAACATTGAGTCTCTACAAAAAAAGTTTTTTATATTTAAAACATAGCTATTAAACATAATTTTTCCGCTTTTGTGATTTGAATTTTGAAAAACGGACATACACCATTGTGATCAGTATGTTTTTTAGAGTATAATTTAATAAAATTATTTTTTTGTGAATATTAACTTAACTCTTATGAATAGTAATATGAACCTTATTCATAGTAACCTCACCCATGTAAGTATAAATAATATTTAGGCACCATATAAATGAGAGTGAATGTTTTAAAAATTAATAAATAATTGTGGGTATTTTTTTGAGTAAAAATATATAAATCCAATTAAAAAATATATTTAAAATAAAATTATTTTTTATAAAATTTATTCTTAAATAAATATTTTTAGGTCCTATGATTTTAGGATATTTGTTTGGGACCTTAGTTAATTTTTGAAAGTATTATAAAATCTATTTTAAATTTAAAATCTTTATTTTTCATGTAAATAATGATTTTATTTATAAATTAAATTACAAAAATTTAGAAATTAATTTGATAAAATGGATTCCGTTTTTTAATTTTATATTTTAAAAAACAGTTATGGTGCAGTTTTTTTATTTTTCTAAAATACTTAAATTGTTAGTGAATTTTAAAATATGATAATTAACGTTAAATGCTAAGTATATGATTTATTGAGTCATAAGTGATATATAGATGATGTAAGAACAATTGGTTTGAACTCACATGCACTTATTATTATTTTGGTCACAAGAATCAACAATATTTATTGTCTTAAAAAAATAATAAAATAATGAATAAGATATTCAAAAATTACCTCTCTCCTTAACTATAAAAACCATCCCTCACTCTCTCTTCTCCTCACTTCTCTATCACCTGAAGCTTCTAAAAGTTATGAACAAATACTCTTCTTTAGTCCCTCCCCATGTCTAAGAGGTCTTGGTCTTTCTAAAATCCCAAAAACCCTTCCCTAGCCGAGATTCTCAAGTAGGGGTATTCTAGAGGTAAAATTATCTTCCTTTTATTCTTTTAATTCCATTTAAAGTTACTTTTATTTATTATCCTATACGCATGTCCTCTATAAAAATGATCATAATCACTCCAGTATTATCTATATAATAGAGTTAAATTATTTTAATGGAAGAAGCATCATCAATATCTTTACTCTCTCTCCCTTTTACTTTAAACAATATCGTCATCTGGGAGGTGCTGATTTACAACCTTTGTAGTTGATGAACTTTAGTTATTCCATTCTTTCTTCAAGGCTAGTCATGAAAAAAAATTATAGTTGATCCAGATTCTCAAATTTTTATTATATCTTATGTAATTATTCTGGAACCATCATTTTTACATGGTACTAAATAATAGAACAAAACTTGTTCGTTGTGATCGAAAAACAACCATAAAAATATAAATTATTATCACTAGATGAATAATATAATTATTCATCATCATACCATGTAACAAAATGATATATATAACCATTTAAACTTTCACTTTTTTCATTAAAAATATATACATTCAATTTTTTTGAATTATATCCATTCCACATGGACTCCATTGCTTATAAACAAGCGAACTGGCCATGAAATCCAAAAAAATAATAATGCTCCAAAATGATGAAATTAAACTCTATAACTCATCCAAAAATCCATAAATGAACTTAATAAATTTATAATAAATAAAATAAATATATATATGGTTCCTAATTAGTTAATTAATTTATTTAATTTTATTATATAATATGTTAATGTAAAGTGAATAACATGTTCAGACATCAGGTAATGGTTATCTAAACTCAGTTTCTATTCATTGAGTTAGACATTTATGTAATTTACTATGATTTTATAAGAATATATTTTAATGAACTATATTTGTTTCATACTATATATCCTCTTAAATTTTGTGGATTTATATTTTTCACACCAAATTATTTCATAGATTTATCCTTACTCTAGAGATACGGTCTTTATAAGGGTTTTCTCATCTCACTTCCATTTTTGTGAGTTATTGCTTATTCACCACTATTTATTGTGTAAATAGTGTATATACTTCCCATTGATGTATCATATCATGAGACTCTTTAATTTTAAGGTATTCATTGTATAATTTGATAATTATTATTTTTGGGGCATATGATTTGACCGATTACAATGTGGTAAGGGATTCCACCCGAACCTTCGTTTTTTCCTTCGGGTTATTCCTTCATTATCCTTACTCAAATATAATTATTATTTATTTTTGTTGAAATATTTTTTATTATTATTTTTATTTTCCAAAATCATATATTCATATCATCTCATCTTTCAATTATGGTTATTATATACTTTAAATTTGTTCCCTTCTGAATTATTCTCGGTAAACAAACATGATTCATGGGAACTTCTTGGATTCCTATCCATTTCAAGTACACTATATAATCAGTTTTAAGAATTAATTATTTTTATAAATTCAAAAAAAATTATCATTTAAAAATATCTTTGTTCATTTCTAGATTAATGAAAACAAACATTCCTTTCCACTTTAAAATTTATTAAATATTTTCCTTAAACCGCACAAAAATGTATTGTTTATAATGTTTATTAAAAAATATTTTTACTTGATATCACTTCAACAAGTAATTATTTATGCCTCAAATATAATTTCAATGAAATTTTATTTTATTTTCTTGGGTATACATGTTTACAATCTAATTTAATGACCAATATAAATGATTATCCAAAAGAACTCTTCATTCAAAAGTAAAAAATAATTTTTCTCATCTTACCTTTACTTCTGTGAGATATATGACTTGATCACCACTTAATCCTTGTATATGGTGTATGTATTGACCTTTAATATATCATATCATGAGTCTCTTTATTCTCATGATATTTTAAGGAATTATGATTTGAATGTTTAAAGTGCTATAGGACACTTTGGAATGTTTAAAGAATGTTTCCTCGTGAATTTTTTAATAGTATCATATAAAATTATAATAATATATGTCAAAATCATTTGTTTAATATTGTACTTAATTTAGTTTTATCTCTTATAAAATCATCTATAATAAGTTGTTGATGGTTTAATGATCAATTAGACTATGTATTTTCTAATTTGATTCCATTCATGGGTTATAGTTAATGTCTTCAAAATTTGTATGTTGGTTTCTCAATACAAATGATTATGGTTTCTATGTACGTACCTTTTAATATCATGGAAGTATTGGACTTAGTAAGTGATGGGTGGGGGACACTATAGCCCCTAAATGCATCAGTAGGTATCATGAGACAAACTAGTCATGGTTTTTACCAATTAATGTATGTTCATGGAATGAGGCCTTGAAATTAGGGTTACGATTCTAGCATTATGCATTCCCTCATTATACAAATATTAACTGATGGTCCATGTGATTATTCAACTAGTATAACATCCATAGTAATGTTTTATTATAGAATTTTTATTCATATTTAATTTCTTTCATATTATGATCTAGAATGTCATAAATGAATGTGTTTTTAGTTTCTCGTTATGCCTAGGGTTTATTTTTATAATTAATTCTATTATATTATTTAAACCTAATGAGCATATTATCTCACCTGTTTCTTATGTTTCTTTTCCCTAGGTTATGAAGAAGAAAACATTGTATAAGGTTTCAAGGATGTAGTTTATTTAATTTTATATTGTAACATGTTTTATTTGGTTTTCCTAATATATTATGGGAATCGTGTATGTAATATGGTTTCAAAAGACTACTAAACTGATTAGGCCTTTAGGATTTTATTCCTTGTATTCCTAACAATGTAATAAAATAATGTACCATCTTCAGGCTTCTAAGGTGGGGCGTTATAGTCGGTATCAAAGGAAGTTTAGTAAAACCCTATGAAACTAGATTTAGAAAATGCAGATTAATGAAAAAATCCCTAATATGGGATTTGAGTAAAGGAATAGAAGAACATCCTAGAATTTTGGTATGGTATATATCTTTTGGATCTTCCTTGTAAATATATCCATGTCTGGATACTACAAGTGGATGTGGTTCTATAATATATGTACCTAGGGTTAACAACTCCAACAATGTGTTCCAAGATTGACTTGGGGTAACCGAGTACATGACAATGGGCCTTACTACACACCTGTTTTGACAATCCTGTGGGATATACTTAGGATAATTCGCATTTTTCTACCTACCATTATGATGAATTTATGCTTCCAATGTAAAAAAGTATAGGGTTCCAGGATTTATGATGCATAAATATATGTTATGTGTTACACTAGGTTTAGAGTTATATAAATTTTATAATTTTCTGAGATGATATAGTATATAGAATTGTTTATAAATGGTGCATAGTAGATGGAATGAGAACTCCACCAATACACGTGATCAAAACAGTATGAAGGATCATATCATTCAAGGTCTTAAGAAATAATTTCAAAAGGTAATACTATCCATGGTATATTTATCATATGTGGAAATAGTATCATGTGTTAATAAGATAAGTAAATAATTCTCTGAGTCCAATGGTTTTTATGGGAATCAAGTTATGAAAAGGATGGAAGAGAAAATGATGGATAAATGGAAGAAGGGAATGAAGGGTTTTCCCACATGTGATAACTGTGAAATTAATCACCCTTGAAAATTCCTGAAGGGAATTAGAGTTTTTTATAAGTGTGGAGAAAAAGGAAACCAAGTTCGTTATTATAAGGGTAAGAAAAAGGTTTCCAATGTACAATTCTTCAATAATGAAAAGATGGGAAACTATGTGAATCAATGTCCAAAGCATCAAATAAATATAACCCAAATGATACTATTGGATAAAGATCAAGTTATTCTACTACCATAGATGAAGGGGAATAATTAATATATCTATTCAGGAATTATGAAATTTTAATATTTTATCAACAATGTACTGGTTATAAGAATTATGGAATATATTAATATTGTACTATATTACTTTTTCATTATAAACTTGAGAACACATATTGAATGGTTTCATGAAAATATATTTATAATAAAGTTAAATTTTTGGAAAACTCATGATTGAGAGATATATAACCCTTAATATATTTATGATGTTGAGATAATGATAAAGAAATGATTTATTTGGATAAATACTGACTACGTTGGAACTGATTATTGACTGGTAGACTAGTGGCATATACTATCATCGATGGAGTTTACAACAATTTTGGATTTAAGGAATATATCCAATAACATGTAACTTACAAAAGGAATACATACAAATCCATGTTTGCAACAGGGTTTTATTGTAATTTGAGTTATTAACATATTTCAAGAGGATTCATTATGATGTTATTCACATATTTGGAATTTGAAAATTTATAGTTTCTTCATGTTGATTAAGGTATAATGATATGTTAATCGTGTAAATTTAGTGGCCTTATTTCTAAAGTGTTGAATCATTATATTTTGGAAATTTGAATGATGGTTTAAGTTGATCATTGAATGTGGTTTTACTGGCTAATGTATTACATCAACACATGATTCAACCTGTGCTAAGATGTAAAGTATAGATAGTTCAATGTGAAATCAAATGATAAGATTGTGTTTATGAAATAGAAACATATATTTATACTCTTATAGAGTGGAATAATTCTTCTTCTCAAGGAAAAGAGTCTTTAATTAAAATTTTTCCTATTATCATATTCATTTATAGAATCAAAGAATTTTTTTACATTACATCATTTTATAGTTTTTTAGTAATCAACTTTCATCTGAACAAGTTCTCTATTACATTCCATCAGAACTTCATAGTTTTATTTTTCTCCCATATTCAGGATTTTACTTCTAACAAATGTAACCCCATTTGGAAGCATAATTTTTGTGGTGACTACCTAATTTCCCATAACCTATTTTTAGAGGATATTTTATTAATCCTATTTCCAATGTGGGTTTCCCACAATGTAATTTTAAAATATCAACCTTTAACTTTCAAAATGCAATTTCAAATTTTGAGGATGTAATTTTGTTGAGGGGGGAACAATATAACACCACATTAATTTGTTTTATAGTTTTAAATACATTATGTTATGAAAAGTAATTATTTGAAATTAAATTCTTTAATTAATAACAATACTTATAAATATTTATAATTTAATGATTTCAAATTAATTAATTAATGTTAAAAACATATTTTAGAGTATTATTTTGTGTAGAAGAATTTTTTAATATGAGTATACGTATTTGATTCATTTTTGGAAATATATTATTTAATTAAATATTTTAAAGAATAATATAAATTTACTATTATAATTATTTTGATAAATACTAAATTATGTTATAAATATATTCACTATTAATATGACACACAGAGAATTTATGGCATATTTCTTCATAAATAATTTCAATTCATTAGATATCTTATTTGCACAGAACACTGATTCTCTGAAAAAAAAAACACTTTTTATAGTTATAACTTTGGCATTAAACATAATTTTTCCACTTTTGTGATTTGAATTTTGAAAAATGAACTTATATCGTTGTGATCAGTAGGTTTTTTTGGAGTCTAATAGGATCAACTTAATTTTTGGTGGATATTATATATACCCTTATGAATATTAATGTACCCTTATAAATACTAATTTCACCCTTATGAATATTAATATGACCCTTATTAATAGTAACATCACCCATAAAAGTTTACCTAAAATTTAGGCCCCTTATAAATGAAAGTGAATGGGTTAAAAATTAATAATTAAGAGTTTGTGTTTTTTTGAGTAATAAATATCTAATTAAAATTAATTAAATTTCACATATTTTGAAAATTATTTTGATAAAATTCAATCCATTTTTTAATTCTACATGTAAAAAAATTAATATGGTGATTTTTTGGGATTTTTCTAAAATCCTTGAATTTTTTAGAATACTAAAATACGATAATTAACGATAAATGCATAATATATCATTTATTGGGAAATAGGTTATGTGAGGATGATGTAACCACACTTGTTTTGAAGTCAAATGCACTTATTAATATTTTTGTCACATTAATCAACACTATTAATAGTCTTAAAAGAAATAATAAAATAATGAATAAGTTATTCAAAAATTAACCCACTCATCCACTATAAAAATAACCCCTCACCCCCTCTTCTCCTCACTCCTCTAAGCCCTGAAGCTTCTCAAAATTCTTCCCAAATAAACATCACTTGTCACTCCCCACCTCTATGAAAACTTGGTCATCCCAAAAGTCCAAAACCCCTTCCCTTTTGTAGATTCTCATAGAGGTGTACTCAAGAGGTAAAATTCTCTTCCTTTTTCTTTTAATTTCATTTCGAGATCCTCCCATTTATTATCCTATCCTAAAATACTCTTTACAAATGATAATTATATCTCATGTATCATCCATATACTAGAATTACATTGTGTTAATGTAAGAACCGTCATTAATATCCTTACTCTCTCCCTCTTATTTTAAAAATGAAATCATTGTCCAGGAGGTGCCGATTTACAGCCTTCATGGACGATGAACTTTAATTCTTCATTTCCTTCTTCAAGACTGGTCATAAAACCATTCTAATGGTTGTAAAATATTTTAAAATTTTTATTATATGATACATAATTTTTTTGGAAACATTTTTTTTTCATGATACAAAAAAATAGAGCAACAATAGTTCATTGTGATCAAAAAACCACCATAAAAATCTAAATGATTATCACCAAATGACTTATCTAATGATGAATCCTCATACCATGTAACCAAATGATATATATAACCATTTAAATTATTTATTTTTATTAATAATATATAAATTCAATTATGGAAAATTATATCCCTTCCACATGAAATCCATTACAAATGAATAAGTGAGATGATCATGAAAACCAAGAAAATTAATGTCCTGGAATAAAGAAATTAAACTCTATAACTCATCCAAAAATTCATAAATATACTTAATAATTTTATAATAAATAAAATAAATGTAGATAAGGTTCTGAATTAATTAATTAATGGATTTAAATTTATTATCCATGAGGATAAGGTTTAGGGAAGAACACGTTCGGACATAAGGTAAGGGTTATCTTAACTCATTTTCCATTCATTGAGTTAAACATCTATGTCATTTGTTATGATTTTCAAAGAATATGTGTGAATGAAATTTGTTTGTTTCATAATATATATCAACTTATTTTGTGTGTATTAATATTTTTCTAACATAATTATGTCATTAATTTATCCTCACTCTAGTGATACAATCTTTGTAAGGGTTTTCTCATCTCACTTCAATTTTTGTGAGATATTCCATATTCACCACTATTTCTTGTGTGTGGTGTATGTATAATTACCATGGATGTATCATATCATGAGTAACTTCATTTTAATGGTATTAAATGTATCATTTTATGATTAATAAATTTAGGGCATATGATTCGATTGATTGCAAATTGGATTGGGAATCCTCCCAAACCATCATTTTTTCCTTCAGTTTATACCTTTACTATCCTTACCAAAATGTAATGCTTATTTATTTTTCTGAAAAAACTTCTGTATTCTATTTTTATGTTACAAAATTATATATTAATATCATTTCATCTTTCTTTTATGGGGATTATATGTTTTAAATTGGTTCTCTTCTAAATTTTTCCCACTAAACTGGCCTGACTGAAGGGAACTTCTCAAATTCTTATCCATTTCCAAGTGCACTATATAATATATTTTAGGCCATTGTTAATTTCCTAAAATTAAAAATTTTATAATGTAAAACTATTTGGGTGTATGTATGGATTTATGAAAACAAACATTCCTCGCCGCTTTAAAATCTCTTTAATATTTTCCTTAAACCACAGAAAAAAAATTATTTCTAAAGCTTATTAAAAACTATTTTTACATTATTTAACTTAAATGGAACATTATTTTTGCCTCAAATATAAATTTACGGTACTTAAATTTTATTTTTGAGGATATACATGTTTACAATATGATTTTATGGAAAATATAAATGATTTTCCAAAAGAACTTTTCATTCTAAAGTAAAAACGATTTTTCTCGTCTAACCTTTACTTATTTTAGATATATGACTTCATAACAACTTATTACTTGTACATGGTGTAAGTACTAACCTTTGATATATCATATCAAGATTCTAATTATTCTCATTATGTTAAAAGGAATTATGATTTTAATGTTTCAAGTGGTATGGGACACTTCAGAAGGTTTAAAGAATGTTTCCTCATTAAATATTCAATGGTATAATTTAAATGTATCACAATATAGGTAAACATCATTTGTTGAATCTTTTAATTTATTGAGTTTTATCTCTTATGATATCATATACTATATTATTTTTAAGGTTTGATGATCAGTTTGGTCGTGGATGTGCTAAGTTGATACCATTAATGGGTTATAGTTAATGTATTCACATTTCATATGCTAGTTTCTCAATATGAATATTTATATTGGGTATGTATCTATATTTTAATATGAGGATTTTTTTGGACTTATTAAGTGATTTGAAAGACCTTATATAGCTCATAGATGCATCGGTTGGTCTCATGAGACAAACTAGTTTGGGTTTTTACTCTTTTATGTATGGACATGGAATGAGGCTTTGACAGTATGGTTATGATGTTTGACATTATACATTACCTCATTATGAAACTAGTAATTGATGGTCCATGTGATTATTAGACTATTATAATATACACGACTATGTTTTATTATATCATTATTTATTCATCTTTCATTTCTGTTGTATCATGCTCATGTATATCTTAAAAGCATTTGTTTTTAGTTACTCACCATGCCTAGTGTTTATGTTTATAATCACTTCCACTGTATTATTTACCCTCACTAAGAATCTGAGCACACTCCTTTCTTATGATTCATTTCCCCATGTTATGACGAATAAAACATTGTATAAGGTTTTAAGGATGACGTTTATTTCATTCTATATTGTAACATGTTTTATTCTATTTTCCCGATGTATTACGGGTATCACCAATGTAATCTGGTTTTCCAAGACTGCAAAACTGATCGGTCCTTTTGGAATTTATTCCATGTAATCATGCCAATGTAATAAAATAATGCACCAACTCCAATATTTTGTGGTCATGGAATTACAAAAACACAGCAAAGCCTAATTAAAAGGAAAAGAAGTTTGTGAAAAATATGGATAAAGAGGCCATCAATCTCGAGAATTCATGGGAAATAAATAATCTACCAATGTTAAATGCTAATAATCAATAAAATATTCCATATATAATCCAAAGAGAGCAAGGACAAGCTTTTGTGATCACAACTGCTGAAGTTGAAGTTCCTAATGATGTGGTTACTGGTATTATAATAATTTCATTATACTAGGAAAATGATTTATTTGATTATGGATCATCTCTTTCCTTTATATCTTCTCAGTTTTCTTAAAATATATCTATATTCAATTCTTCTTAATAAGGCAGTTATCAGTCAAAACCCCTAAAGAAATTCTCATTGCAACAAAAATGTGTCAGGCAGTCCCCATTGTGGCATATAAATGGGCTTTAGCAGTTGATTTTGACATTATACCTATGGTTGAATTTGATATAATCCTTGGCATGGATTAGATTTCAAAATATTAAGTGAAATATATTATAGGAAGGAGGAAATTATGATTTTTGAGGAAGGTGTATAATTCATTATCTTTATAGTAGAAGCATATCCATCTGATTCATATCTAGATCCACCCATAGTAGCTCTACATAATTTAATTATTGAGGAGGATGAGAATGCAATATCCATGGATGAGGGAAGAAATATTAAAATTTAGGATATACCTTTTATAAAATAATATGTTGTTGTATTTCCAGATGATTTACCTGGACATCCTCGACAATAGAAATTTGAGTTCTCTATTGATTTAATTTCTAGTTCAAGACTTATATAAAATATTCCTTATAGAATGGACAAGGTGTAATTAGTAGAACTGATGAAAAGACAAAAAGAATTGAGTGATAAAGGATTTATCCTCGCAATTGTTTCTATATGGGGATCTTGTGTTCACTTTTTCAAGAGGAAATATGGATCCATGAGGCTATGCATTGACTATAGAGAAATAAATGCTATTATGATAATGAAAAAATATCCCCTTACTTGTATTGAATATTTATTTGATCCAATTCATGGTGCCCAATGTTTTTTGATGATTGAGATTTGATCTAGATATCATCAATTTCATTTTAGGAAGAAATATATTTCAAATATTGCATTTCAAACTAGGTTTGGGCATTACGAGATTACAGTAATGTCTTTTGGAATAAAAAATGAACATTATGTTTTCATGGATATAATGAATATAGTTTTCAAGTAATATCTTAATGTATTATAGTATTTATTGATGATATCTTGGTATACTTAAAAATCTACAACAACCATGAGAATCAAATGTGCATTATTCTGAATACTCTTAGACAAAAAGAGTTATATTTGATGGTTAGAAAGTGTGAATTATGGATTCAAAGATCTTACTTTCTTGTCCAAGTTGTCTATAAGGAAAGAATATTAGTTGATCCCATAATGACAAAGGTATTTTATGAATTACCTACTCCAACAAACATAACTGAGGTCCATAGTTTTATTTTTTTAGTAGGTTATTATCGATGTTTCATTCATAACTTTTCCCAACTAACTGAAATGTTAACCAAAATTACTCTTAAATGGGTTATGTTTTTATAGAAAAAATAATGTTAAGGATGTTTTGAAGAATTTAATAAGAGGTTATTGAATGCTCCAATATTGAATCAACCATTAATAAATGGTGTATCTGTGATTTATAGTGATGCATCAAAGAAAGGACTTGGATATGACCTTATGCAGAAAGATAGAGTTATTTCCAATGAATCATGTCAGTTAAAAATTCCTGAAAAGAAATATCGAACTCCTGATATTGAGTTAGCAGCTATAATATTTTCATTGAACATAGGGAGACATTATCTCTATGGTGAAATATGTGAGATATATACAAATCACAAGATATTGAAATATATCTTCTCAAAGAGATAACTTAACACGAGGAAAAAGAGATGGCTAGAGCTACTCAAGGACTATAATTATTCCATAAACCACCATCCAAAGAATTCAATTAAGGAGGAAGATTCATTGAGCAGGAAAGATAATGGAGTTCTGATCAAAATGAGGATTGATAAGGATCCTATATACATGGATTTAGCGAGTTTGGATATGAGAATTATCAAAGAAGGTGAAGAAACATTACTTTTACAATTGTTTTCCTAACCAAATTTATTGGAAAGAATTAAATGTTCTCAATCAGATGATGAAAATATTCAAAAGTAAATTAATGCTTTGAATGATGGGAGGTCTTCGGACTTTGTGTGTGGGGATGGAATTATGAAATTTGATAAAAGGCTATGTGTTCCCTGTATACACGAGAAAATAAAGGGAGTTATTGGATGATTCTCATAGTTATAATTTTTCTATACACCTTGGTAGCACTAAGATTTATAGAGATTTTAAATAACATTTCGGGTGGGACAACATGAAGCATGAAATTGATGATTATGTAACAAGATGTTTAGTCTGTCAGCATATGAAGGTTGAAAGACCACATCCTAGAGGAGTAATGTTACTACTATCTATTACTATATTGAAATGGGATAATATTACTATGGTTTTTTTTCATTTTATTACTAAAAACTCCATAAAATAATGATACAATATGGGTAATTGTTTATTAACTTACCAAATCTACACATTTCCTCAATATAAGGGAGGATTTTCCACCAGAGCACCATGAACGACCCTATATTAATGAATATGTAAAACTTCATGGATCCCCTACCTCAATTTTGTATAATTCTAACCCATTATTTACATTTAAATTCTATAAAAAAAATTAGAAAGCTTTGGATACTAATCTTTGTTTGAGTACTGCTTATCATCCTCAAACTGACCGGAAATCAGAAAAGAAGATCCAAGCTTTAGAAGAAGAGTTGGGATAATGATCAGACTAATTTCAAGGTATGTGGGATTATTATTTACCTTTGGTAGAGTTTTCCTACAACAATAATTTCCATTCAAGTATTCAAATGGCACCATATGAAGAAAGGGTGTTGTAAGATTTGGGAAGAAAGGGAAACTGATACCAAGGTACATTGGTCCTTTTGAAATTATGGAGAGAATTGGAGTTGTGTATTATCATTTTGAAATGCCTCCTCGCCTCTCTAAGGTACACAATGTATTCTATGTCTATTTTATAAGGAATTACCTGTGAGACCCAACACATGTACTTACTTTCGAAGGTATGGAATTGGAACCATACTTTTCTTACTGTGAAGAGCCTATCTGGATTATGGACACTAAAGAAAATGTGGTAAGGGATCAGATGACTTAGTTGGTAAAGGTAATTTGGAAAAATCATAAAATTGAAGAGGTGACCTGTGATCTTGAGGAGCTTATAATGAAGAACCACCCAAGTCTTTTCATGTGGTAACATTCAGGTAATTCCGAGGAAGGAATTTTTGTATGAGGGGAAGAATGTAACACCCTAAGGTTTTAAAAATATATTTAATATAGAATGAATGAAACACAGATTCTCTACAAAACAAAAACATTTTTATTTATAGGATTTAGTTGTAACATTTCCTTTAGACATAATTTTTCCTCTTTTGTTTCTTGAATTCCAAAAAACGGATATACACAGTTGTGATCAGTAAGATATTTAGAGTTTGATTTGATCAAAATACATTTTTGGTGAATAGTAACTTAACCCATATAAATATTAATGTACTCTTATGAATAATAATATGACTCTTATGAATTGTAACATCACCCCTATATATATAATAAAAATTTAAGGACCTTATAAATTAGAGTGAATATTATAAATATTAATAATTAAGTGTTGGTATTTTTGTGAGTACTAAATATTTAATTAAAATTTCAAATTAATTAATTAATTTAAAATAAAATTCATTTTCATAAAATGTATTCCTAAAGAAATATTTTTTCGTATTATTATAGAATAAGTTTATGAAACCTTAGTTAATTTATGAAAGTGTTGTCACATTAGTTTTAACATTAATATCTCTATTTTTCATGTAAATAATGGTTTTATTTTAAAATTAAATTTCACATATTTGTTAAATTATATTAATAAAATTGAGTCCATTTTTTAATTATACATGTCTAAAATTTGATATAGTGAATTTTTTGTAATTTTTCTAAAATACTTGAATTTTTAGTGAATAGTAAAATATGATAATTAACGATAAATGCAAAATAAATGATTTATTGAGTCATATGTAATGTATTGTTGATGTAAGAACACTTGGTTCGACCTAACATGAATGTATTACTATTTTTGGTTATAATATTAAACATTATTTCTTATCTTGAGAAATATAATAAAATAATGAATAAGATATTCAAAAATCACCCCTCTCCTCCCCTATAAAACCCACCCCTCACTCCCTATTCTCATCACTCCTCTCAGCCTTGAAGCTTCTCAATTTTCTCCCCAAATCCTCTTCCATAGTCTGTCCCAACATCTAGGATCTATTTTTCTTTCCAAAATACCACTACCACTTCCCTTAAAGTGGTTCACAAAGATTACATTTCAAGAGAAAATCCACTTCCTTTTTCATTAAATTTCATTTTCAATTTGTTTTCATTCCTTATCTTCTCCTCACCTCCTTAGTCTAAAAGATCATTATATCTACAGTATAATCTATATACTATAATTATATCATTTTATGGTATATCCTTCCTCAAACTACTATCTATATCTCTTATTTAAAAGACTAAATCATCGTCTGGGTGGTGGCGATTTACAAACTTCAAGGATGATGAACCTTCATTCTTCAATATCTCCTTCATTCCAGGTCATTAAACAAATTTTTATTATTGAACCAGATAATAAAATATTTATTACTTCTTATTTAATTTTATTGAACCAGTATATATACATAATACTAATTCATATGAAAAAACTAGTTCATAATAATCGAAATGTCGCCAAAATAATCTAAATAATTATCACTAATATTATATCAATTAACTCATCCTAATAACATATAACTAGATTAATTATTTCACCATTTAATTTTATTTATTTTCATTATTATCATATATATTCAATTTTTTATAATTTTAACAATTCCACATGAACTTCCATACTAATCTACAAGTATACCAATCATGAAAACAAAGGAATTGAATTCTCCCAAACGATAAAATTGTATCTTATAGCTCATAAAAAAGACCATAAATGAACTAAATAAAATTTTATTAAATAATATAAATATATATTAGGTTCTTATTTAACTAATATTTGTATTTAATTTATATTATATACGATGTTAAGGTGAAGTGCAGAACATGTTGGGACAAAAGGTAAGGGTTTTCTACCTGAACCTCCATTTTCTTTCGGATTACTATTTGTCTCTCTTAATCCTAATTAAATTATTAATTATTCTTATATACTCATAATAAATTAATTTTTAATTTTATATATATATGTACCAATTATAACCCTTCCTTATTTTATGGGGAGTTAAAAGTTTTTTAAAGATCTTTATCAATTCTTCCCGATAAACAAGCCCAATTCAAGGGAACATTTCAAATTCTTACATACTTTCAAGTGCACTATATAATCTATTTTAATACAAAATTATTTTTCTAAACCCACTAATTTAATCATGGAAAAATTAAATTAGTATATTTATAGTTACATGCTATGATATTTCTAAAAGAACTATTGTTTTCCATGTAAAAGTGTATTTCTCTCAAAAATTCCTCAATGATTTTGTTAGAGTATTTTTGTCTATTTCAACACCTCTATTGAATTTTATCACTTATTGAGGTTAATATGTTATGTTTATCATCTAAAATATTTTATTAAATGGTTTATTATTTGTTTTACTAGGTATGTTATATCTTGATACCATTCACCATAATACTAAGAATTTTTTGTGTTTATGTGTACAGATTGGGGAAAGTCATTTCATATGTTCATATTGTTTATGTTTTGCCCATTTCATATGAGGAATGAATTGGACATAGAAAGTGATAGGTGGGTCCTTATATATCCCATTTATACATCGGTGGGTCTCATGAGACAACGTATAATTGGTTTTTGGTCGAGGCCTTACCCTAATATTTACAAACTTCGTGGTTGATGCCTTGACAATATGTTTCAGATGTATAGAATTATGCATTCCCTCATTATGGTATTAGTAATTCATAAACTATGTGATTATTCAAATATTATATTTTCAATGGATATGTTTTATTCTATTATGATCATTTATATGGATTTATTAAATCATCTTTCATTCCTTCCATATTATGCTCAAGTATATTTTTAAAGGTGTGGTTTTTTAGATATTCACCATGCCTTGTGTTTATATTAATGATAAATTATTCCATATTAATTACCCTTAAAGAACATCTGAAATCATCCCTTTCTATCTTTTTTATTTTACCCTATTATGGAGGATGAATATTATTACGAATGACATGTAGGAATAATCTTAGAGTTATGAGAGTTTCCAATAGAGTTTATATGATTTTTTTTCAAGTTGTAATATTTAACTTATTTTTGTATCTTGTTTTCCAAAACTACTAAACTAGTCATTACTTCTAGATACAAATTTCTTGTAATCATTCCAATTTAATAAAATAATGCACCAAATCTGGGAAACTAGGGTTGGGGTGTCACATTATTCCTAACCAATTATCATGAGTTAAGATTAATAATATAAACCTAGTTGTGTTTCTTAATTCCCCAAATATTAGAAAAATGATGTTCCATGGATATTTAGGTGATAAATATCCTAAAATTAAAAAAAAATCAACATATTAAGTGTCAGTAATGTGGGATTAAGCACACATGGAATTTTATAAAAATAACTGGAACTTATATGGGGTAAAGTAAGAAATATGGCAATAATATTTCAAGGAAAAAAGGATTTTATTTAACACTATGAAGGGGGATAGAGTAAATCTCAAAATATAAATTGATGTTTTTATATTTTGGGGTTATGGGAATTATAAAAATCAATTTCCTAGAGTTAAATCTCAAGAACGAGATCATCAAGATCGTATAGATAAATGTTATCGATGCGTAATTCCATTACAGTTGAATATAAGGAAACCGATAACTACATATAGAATGAGTGGATTATATATTTTATTATGTTTGGATATTTATTAATGTTAAGATATGAATCATATCTTTTATTTTAAAAAGGATTAATTAAGTAATAAAATAAAAATAATGGTCAAATGTCTAATAATTAAGTTGAATGAAGGATTTTTTTATGTATTTAGTTTTTAGATATATGATGTAGTTGTGGTTTATCAATGATATTATGATATAATTTAAATAATATCATGAAATACCAATTTATTCATCTATAGTTGATTTTATTTTTAAATTTTAGAAAAATTCATTTAAAAACATATCAATGATGAATAGATAAACTTATTTGTTATTTTATGGTTCAAGTTATAGAAATAATATTCAACTAATATTATTTTATTTAGGTAGAAAAATAGATTGTATAGAAAACCAAATAGGTTAAAAAGTGATTTTTCAAAAAATATTATTTTATGGATGTTCAACATATTTTTGGGATAATTATAGGAATTATATTAATTTAGTAAGAAGACATACTATAGGTCGGGTGCCATCTTATCTCATCTGGAAAGGATGGGGGAGTTGAAACCACAACTAAAGGGTAATGAGGGTGTAGTGCCTACCATTGGCCTACATGATTTACTGGTCAATATGATAGTTTTTATCAAATCTATTTTTCAAGTTAATATTATGTTGATTTTGGGGAAATATGATTTATCCTATATATAACCATTGGATTGAAAAGTTATTTGATGATTAAGTGATTAATGTTATTTGAATAAGAGGTCATAATAATTTTGAGGAACATTATATTTTTGAGGTAAGAATAATATTATAGGATTTTATTTAGGGTGTAAATTTTCAATTTTATTTGGGAAACATGTATAATTTTAATGTTGATTTATGGTGATTAAGATTACTTAAGGAAATGACTAGCACAACATAGATATTGTATAATTAGGGCATATGAATTTTTGGTATGAAACATTTATAGTGATTGATGTCATTTAAAGATAAATATTAAATTTATCTTAAAAATAATATGTGATGAAATAATTATAATATTTGAGTTACAATCATAGTTATGAATTCTTTGGACAATTTTAGGGATATTTATTTAATAAATTGTCAATATTGATCTTCATGTGTTATTATTGATTCTTTAGAGATTAATGTTTTATTTATTTATATGATGGTTTATCTATTTGGTGAATTTTCTTATTCTAACCAAGTTGTATTTTAATAATGTATAAATACATATGTAATAGCTTGTAATCAATTTTTGGAATTATTTTACCTTAATGAAGTTGATTTTACTGGTTCAAACATGAAAAATTTATCTTTTATATTCAATATTTACATAAATAAATGTGATTGTGTTGGAAATTGATTAAAGGGGGAAATTATACATGTAAAGTAAGAATATTTAGTAATTTTACTATTCTATATGGTGAATAAATTCATATAAAATAAGAAAAATATCTTGAAAGAAAAATATATTTCTTATTTCCATCGTTTAAGAAGAATGAATGGCCTTTTTCATGACTAAAGGATTTATGGTTTTGTGGACATTGAATCTCTCAGGATCATTAAATTTATTGTCATAAATGTTCTATATAAATATCCATCATTATTCATAAAATATTGTTTTCCTCTATCTCCTTATTTTAACTTCCCACAAATGTTCTCCTATTTGAAAACCTAGTTATGTGTTATTCCACATGACTTTGTTTCCCTCTTTTTAAGAGGAATCTTTATAAACCATTTTTACGAAGTCGGATTTCAAAGTAGATATTTCAAAATGAAAAACCTTTTCATATCAAGAGATATTTAAAATTGTCAGGATGTATTTTATTAGAGGCGTAAAATGTAAAACATTAAGTTTTTTTAAAGGAACTCCATGTTTGTTAGTGTATATAATATGCAACACCATGATTAAACATAAAAAAAATATTATTATCTACATATGAACATTTTAACCTCCCTACTAAATTGGGTTTTATGAATACTATTAACCACATAATGTAATATAAATATAGAGGTCCTACAAATTCATATTGTATTGATTAATTCTTAATAAATAAGGAATAAATTTTTCAGTAAAGTCATTTTATGTGGAAAAAATACTTTTTCATCAAAATTATTTTTATTATTTTTTTGAGAAAATATTATAAATAATTTAGTCAAATTTTATATTTTAAATTTTATAAAAATGAAATAATTTTTAAAATCAAAATATCAAAATGATTTTTGGGAGATCTTTTAGTATTTTTATAAAAAGATTTATTTCTCATTAAAGAGTGAAAATGTTGTTTTTACTGAAAACTCTATGTTCCTTTAAGGTATTTACAGAGTGAAAATAAATATTATATTAGTTTTATTAATTAATTTATCCATTTTGATCAATCATAATCCAATTATGGTATTTGGAATAAATTTTATACATGAATTTGGTGTAAAAATATTTTTATGTTTGAATAGTAATTGTTCTGAAAGACTGGTTTTCATCACATTGTGTGTGTTAAATTTTAAAGTAAATTCAACCACATATATGAATATAATCTTGAAGTATGGATTATATATTTGGAATTAAGAGGCATAAATTTATAAAATAGTTCCCCTATATTTTCTTCATTTTAAATAGTAATCATAGTAAATATTTGTCAACTCAGTAAGGGTAATCAGGTGATTACGGTTAAAAATGATGTTATAAAACCTTAAACTCTCCAAAAATATTGTATTTATATAATGGGATAAGTTTTTTCAATATTTTAATATCTAATATTTTAATATGTTAAAATTTTTATCCACTTTTATATAATTAGAACATTTATATTATTTTAAGAAAATATAAAGTCAAAAATGTCACTCTCTTGCTTTTAATAACTATCATATTTTGTGACAAGGATAAAAACAACATATGCTTGGTTATAAATTTCAATTTAAAATATAAATTATTTTCTTATCATTGCAATTTATTACTAATTTTAATTGATGAAATAATTACCTTAGATTCTTATGTAGTGTCAGTATAATATTTATTCAATTAATAAAAAATAAAATAAATGATATTAAAATACTAAATGTAATACAATTTGAATTCATTATTATGTTCCCTGATATTTTCAGAAAAGGGAAAAAATATTTGATGGATTTTATTAAGGATTACATTTGAATTATTATTCTATCATGTTGTTTTAAATGTCAAATTAATTGAATAGTTCCAAAAATTACATTAATGATATTATATGATAAATTATGTTTTATTAAAAGATGTAAAATTTGTAAAAAATTTACATAAGACAAGTGATTGGGGTATTATTGAAAATATCAAATATATTCCATTTATGGTCTACTTGACCTATTATATTATCTTTATTGAATCCTTTAGTTTAAAAAACATTGATGTCGTGATAACCCAAAAAAGGGTTAATGGGGGCTAAAAAAGAGTTGTGTGTAAAAAAAAAATCATTTAATATTGTCTAAATTTATTGTATAATAGGATTTAGTCCCAAAATAATCCTATTTTTAAATTTATCAATATGGATCCATTTTTCCCTAATAAATAATTTATATTAATTTGATACTTTAATAAATTCCAAGAATTCCCCTCCCCCACAGATAAGAGAGAACATATTTTCCTCATTTCCTAGCACCTTCTAAGCACACTATAAAAAAAAGATCAAACAAAATCACTTCCTAAAAACCTTCCCCATGTTCTAGTGGTATTTTTTTAAAAAAATATCATTCTTTGAGGGATTAAAGTCTAAAAAAATGTGGTTGTCCAAAGGGGAGTTATAGTTTTTAACCAAATGCTTTAGTTTTAGATTTATTCATACTTCAACCACCTTGAATTATTCTTGAAACATGCATAAATAATAATAAAATTACATTACATATAATTAGATTCTTTGTTTCAATGGAATAACTTATATACATCTCCTCTTCCATCAAATGATTAATGAATCTATTATTTATTTGTATGGTGGACAACCACCGCATTAAATGATTAATTTATTTTCCATCACCTCCCATCAAGGTTTGTTATATTGGTATAATTAATGTTTATATATGATATTAAGGACATAAATATGAGTGAGAATGGTGATTTCAAAAGCTCTCCCGCCCGATGCTCTGACGTTCACGGAGGCAGCTTCCTCCTCCATTCCAGAACCTCTGGCGAAGGGGGTCGGCCCAGCTATTCCCCCCGCTTCTTTCTTTCAAGGAGGCGATCCTTCTTCATCGACCTGTGGGTGAAAATCTGGGGTAGAACGTTGCAGCGGAGGATCCTGTGGTGGCATTTTCTAATGCTCTCCAGCACGATGCTCTGGAGGTCTCGGAGGCTGCTCCTTCCTCCGATCTAGGTCCTCCGGTGAAGGGGGTCATCCCGGCTAGGCCTCCGGTATCTTCTTTCAAGGAGGCGCCTATTCATCAACAACCTGTGGGCGCAGATCAGGGGCCGAGCGTGTCAGCAGTGGTCTCTGCGGTGGTGGCTTCTTTCATGGAGTTAGGGCACCCAGTGATCAAGTTTTCTGCATCTTCATTCGCGGTGGCGACTATGGATCTTCAATGGATGCTTGTTGCATGGTTTGGCGCAGACAAGCCTCCCCTAGCGCTCTTCTAGGAGTGTGTTTGGTGGTGGGGCCTCGATTTTCCGGCCTCAATTTCTCATCTGGGGTGCAATTCCTTCTGTGTGGTCTTGGATTCTAGAGAGGATTTCGTTCATGCATTGTTCAGGAGTCCTAGCTTAGCGGGGCGCTGTCGTTTCTCCCTTTCATGGTGGTTTACGGATGCGTATCATGGACATTACTACTCAAGTGTTGTGGTGGGTATTTCCCTCCCTGGTCTTCCCCTCCCCATTATGAATGAAGCTTTTCTAAAGATCATTGGGGATTCTTTGGGCCATTACCTATGCTCGGATCTTCGCACTATCTTTCTATCTGAGGCTTAGGTGGCTTGGCTCTGCGTGGAGATGGATCTCAACTGGCCGTTTCATTATCATTTGGTGCTTAGGATAGAGGTAATGGAGGATCTTCATAAACCCCTTGTATATCCGGTCTACCCGAGGTTCTGTTCTTTCTGCCATATCTCTAGTCATTCTCTGCAGGTTTTTCGTTAGGCTCGTGCGAAGGGTCCTATTCAAAGAGTGTGGTTGAGGTCCTCTGAGCAGCCCCCTTCAGGAGGAAAAATGAACTCGCGAGGAGCAATGAGTTCGGGGGCCCTTGTTCAGGGTGTTGTAGCCTCCTCTTCTTCACCGATTGGGGAGGGGGATTCCTTTTCCATGTGTGGTACCATTTCCGTGTGGGGTTCAGGTGGTGGTGATACAAATCACAGTTCCAAGGCTGGAAATCTTGTTAAAGGTTTGGATCTCTTAGGGATTTATCTTTGAATGAATTTTCTGGAAGAACATTGGATCCCCAAGAACCCTTGCTTTCCTATATTTACCCTCATTTCAGGACGGAAGAAGCAGTCGGTTTCTAATACTGTATTGGGCGGGCTGGAGTTATTATCCCGGGGTTCATGTCCAGTAGTGTTCTGCCTCTTGGAATGCTCTATGGATCCCCCAGGTGAAGTTAAGTCAACACCTCTCTCTGTCTCTCCCCATAAGCCTCATGTTTTTTCTCCTGAGCAGAGTTCCAGGCCGGTTGTTTTGTTTGATTCTCCAAATGTCGTAGGCAGGGTGTCGGCAAGGGGTGTAGCTTTTTTTGTTCCACCTTTCTCATAGGCAGTGCTAGGGGTAACTACTAGAGCACGAGCTAGAGCTGAAGTTCATCAATGATTATATTTTTCTTCTGATGGTAAGGGCCAGGAGTCTGGGGCCAGTGCCAGACGGATCCTATTTAATGTTTAAAGCCTTAGTGTGGACTGGCTGGGGGCTTGAATCCAGGGTTATGTTTTACGTCCTTGTTAATGAATTGGTTAACAATAAGGTCTCCCCGGTGGCCTTTTTTGGAACCAGAACATGTGTCCAGCAAGATTTATGATTATGACCAAAATCTTAAGGTTTGTTGTTTTTTTACATGGGGCTCCTCTAAATTCCCATATTTGGATCTTTTGGAAGGATCACATAAGTTTGGACCTCATTAGTCAAACCGGACAGGGTTTGAATACTAAAATATTTGTGGGGCTTCAGGAGTTTTTCTACTCCTTTATATATGCCAAGTGTAACCCGCAGGATCGCGAGGTGTTATGGGGAGATCTTGAAGGTTTCAACCCATAGGGCACCCCTTGGGTTTTCTGCGGTGAATTTAACATAATGGCTAGTCCAGATGAGAAGAAAGGTGGTGGATTGTTTCCCTGTAATGCTAGTCAGGCTTTTGTATCCTTCATGGCTAGAATTGACTTGCTAGATGCAGGGTTTGAGGGAAGTATTTTCACCTGGTGTAATAATCAATAGGGGGAGAAGATCTTATTGTTTTCTTGATAGATGTCTGATGAATGAGGGGGCCATTTCTATGTTTCCTGATTCCAAAGTCACTCACTTGATGCAGAGTCTCTCAGATCATTCTCCGCTATGTATCTCATTTTGTGCACGTGAAATGCGTGAGGATCACATTTATTTCTCTGAGTCATGGGTACATGAACTGGGGTTTCTGGAGGAGGTCAGGAGAGCATGGGATATGCATCACCATGGGAATCCTTGGATTAACTTTCACAATAAGCTCAGGAGAGTCAATAATAGGCTTCGAGAATGGAGGAAAAGCATTCCTGACCATGATCATAATGTTGCTTAAATCAGTGAGGATGTGGATAGATTGGAGGCTAAACTCGAACAAGAATGGGATGAACTATCCTTTACTAAGATTATATTAAAGAAAGATTCTTTAGCTGATATTCTCATGAGACGGGAAAGATTGGAAAGAGAAAGTGCTCGGGTGAGATGGCTTCGGGAGGGAGATCAGAATTCAGGGTACTTCCATGCTTGCATTAAGGAGAGTTGGAGAATACAAAGGCCAAACATTCGGAGGGAGGACAGATCCTTTTCTTCAGATCGGGAGGAAATTGGGGTTTTGGAAAATGCAGAGGTGCAGTCCCTAATGGATGGTCCTAATCTGAGCATGGCAGGGGGTTACCCGAGGGGGGGAGGAGTTTATTGAGGGTATTCCCACTAGTGTTTCAGGGGTCATTGATGAGGGCATGAGGAGACTTCCGGCAGGGGATGATGTGCTTGAGGCAGTTTGGTCCTTGAATCCGGACAGTGCCCCGGGTCCTGATGGTTTTCCTGGGTCTTTTTATAGGGCGACTTGGGACTTCATTAAAGTTTATCTATTTCGTGCTATCCAGGACTTCTTCTAGGGGGGTCTCTCCCTCGTATTGCCTGTGCAACCAAACTGTTACTCATTCCTAAGGTGAGTAATCCTCAGTCCATTGACCAATACAGACCCATTATCATGTGTAACTTATCATACAAAATCCTAGCCAGCATACTCAATAGGAGAATGGCCACCCACATGGACTCATGGATTAATCCTGAGCAGCATGGATTCATTAAAGGTAGGTCAATCCACGGTGCGATTGGTTTGGCCCAAGAAATGACAATTGGGATCAATAACAAGTCATTTGGGGGAAATCTTGTGGTCAAATTGGATATGATAAAGGCTTATGATATAATGGAATGGTGATTTGTGCTAAAAGTCTTAAAGTGCATGGGATTCTCCAAATGGACAATTGATCTCCTCTTTCGTTGCTTCAGATTGGCATGGATCTCTACCTCGTTCATGGGAAAACAATTTGTCTTCTTCAAGGCCTGTCGGGGGCTCAGGAAAGGGGACCCTTTGTCTCCATCCATCTTCATTCTTGCTCAAAATGCCTTTAGCTGCTACATCAACAAGGGAATTGTCACAGGGAAAATTATCCCCTACCAATAGCAGGCATACCATGAGAGGCATCTCACACATGATGTTCGTCGATGACACTGTTCTATTCATTAATGGTAGTAGAAGATCAGTGAAAGGTTTGAAGGGGTTCTTAAGGAATATTGCAAGTGGAGCGGACAGGTGGTAAATTCAAACAAAAGACTCTTCTTCACAACAAGGAGTGCCTCTCCAAGGAGGTATCGGGACTTAAGGGCCAGGCTGAATATGAATAAGGGTCTTTTTCCCATGGATTATCTGGGAGCTCCAGTCAACCCATGTTTCCTCAGGGTGAAGAATTTTTATAAGCTCATTAGCAAGCTTACTAGGCATATTCAAAACTAGAAAAAACAGGTTTTTGTCCTTTGGAGGCCGTATCACTCTGGTTAACTGTGTGTTAGTCTCCACAACGATGCATGTTTTGTTTACCTTGAAGGTTCTGAAAGCTGTGTTTTCAAAACTGGACAGAATAATGGTGTCTTTTATTTGGGATGGGCATATGGAGGGCTGTCATCATTGGGCTTCAGGTAAACGGCTGGCCAGACCCCTTTCGGAGGGGGGAATAAATCTAAGGAGCTTGCCCTCAACCATTAAAGGACTTCATGCCAAGATCTCTTGGGAGGTCCTAGAAGACAGAACTCTATCGGGTAGAATAATGCAGAATTTTCATGGCCTTAATGGGAATATTCAGAGAAGGCATCCTTCCAAGATATGGAACCTGGTGCAACCGTATTTGGAAACTCTGAAACAACATTCTTGGTAGATTATCGGAAGGGGGGACAGAAGCTTCTGGCAGCAGGATTGGGGGCAGGGAGGATGTGGTTCCCGGGCTGTCCAGCTCTAGATATTACCATTAAAGAGACTTCCTATCATACAAGGTTCCTCATGGCCATCCTCGACGGAAACCAAATAGAGATGTTTAATTATTATTTTTTTGAATGATGACGATGACCGATTATTTTTTACAGGTACCTCATCGGGTGCATTCTCCATCAAAGACTTTGAAATCTTAACAAGAGAGGTGGCGAACATTGACCGGTGGGGGGAGAATCTGTGGTGTAATGGGATTCCTTCGAGATTCAATTTTTTGATGTGGAGAGTGAGACACAAGGCTCTACAAACGGATGTTAACCATCAGCGAATGGGGATCCCAACGGTCTCCCTGTGCTAGTGCTGCAGGTCTCCAGGGACAAAATCTGTGGGGCACCTTTTTTATGATAGTGAATGGGAAAGGGGGGTCTGGAAAACCTTCGGGGCGTTTTTTTGATGGAACGGCTACGATGGAAACTCAGAGGGCTTTCTTCATTTTTGGTTTAGGGGAGCTGAAAACCAAGGTGCTGAAAGGAAAGCAAGGGTACTCATTCTCACTGCTGGGTGTTGGACTATCTAGAAGGCCCGAAATAACAAGCGCCATTATATCGGCTTGGTCTCTCAGGTCAATATTCATTTTAGGGTTAAAACACTATGCTGGACCTCCATAGGCAGTGGTCGGACTGCAAAACGGCCCCCTCCTTACGCGCCATTGATGCTGGGTGTGCTGACGATCGCCGTGCTGGATCTCTTGGACTTGGGCAGTGGGTGAGGTGGTGGGCACCACTATAGGGATTTAATCTCAATGTCGATGGCTCGCTGATTGGAGGGGAGATGCGGGGAGGTGGTGTCATGCGAGATCAAACCGGGTCTGTAGATGCAGTATTTTATGCTTCGTTTGGGGGAGGTGATGCGCTTCAGGTGGAAGCCCGGGCTATGGAAGCAGGTTTGTAACTGTGTTTGAGCAGGAATATGGTGGTGTCTTCGGTGGAAACTGATTCATTGGTGTTGTTTAATGCGCTGCAAAATAAAAGCAGGATACTATGGCGCATTATTTATACAGTCAGGTGTTTCCAGGCTGTTATTAGGTCGTTCATGGAGATCTCTCATACCTGGAGGGAGGGCAACATGGTGGCGGACTTTATGGAGTCTACGGTAATATCAAATAGTACTTTTTCTTCTTTCTCATCTTTGGGGTCCTTTCCTGCTGAGGGTTTGAAGTTTGTCATTAATGATGCTTTGGGGTTGCATTACATTAGACCCCCATGACTTCTTTCCTTGTATTGGGATAACTGTTTGAAAAAAAAATGTTAACTTTCAAGTCAAGGACATAAATATAATTATGAAAAAGATAATATATCATCGACTTCCTTATCCTTACAACCATTTAAAAATGATATTGTCATTCATGTGTATGTGTGGACTACCACCTTTATAAAGAGATGTGATTTTGTTCCATGACCACATCACATAGATGATATATATATATATATATATATTACTTTCTATAAATAATATGGTATTTATGATACAGTTATAATTATATAAATATAAAAGTATACATACCATCTTTTCATGATGATCATTGAAAAACTGAAAGGATACCCATGCGTACGCACGACTTTCTGCCTCCATAATTATAAAATATTTTATTTTGAAAAACCATATTTCATGGTTGGTGTTAAAATTACAATTAATTTATAAAAATTATTATTATTTAATGATTATTATTTTTTGGATATTATGTAATTATGACATCTTTTTACAAATTTAACCTACCAAAGTCATGTTGGACATATGAACTGAATATCATTAATTGGTCCAACATGATAAATAATAAATTAAAATGAAAAATAAACTTGAAAATGGTTCATAAGAAATTAAATAATTATTATAAGTTTATTATTAAGGAAGATAAAGAACAAATGTGGTGATTCAGACTCTCAGTAGGGGATACATTTAATTAAAAACACATCTTAAATGTTTTAAATATTTATTTTATAAATATTTTTCTTCTATATCCATATTCATATAATTATTTTATTATTTTATATATATATCAGAGTAATGTATAAAATATTATTTCACCTTTGAATTTAATTCAATTATTTTTAAAAATAAAATTTTTCGGATTTTTATATAGAACAATTTGAAATTCTTTACAAAATGAAAAAAGGAATGTTCAATTTTAACATAAATGGAATCAACATATTTTCTTTCTACCACAACTATTACTTGATGTTTTTCTTCCTTTTTAAGATTTCATTTTTTTCATCATATAAAATCCTTATTTCTCTTTTTATGAGAATTTTATTTTTGAAAATGGGTTTCTGAAATATAATGTGTATATCAATGTCTAATTTTTTCATACGGATTAAATAGTTTTAAAGGTTTTATAATGATGAGTTATAAGCAGAAAATCTTCATTCATGATATGGTACTTTGGAATTATATTTCATGAATGGTTGAGCCTAATATAGCTTATACAATGGGTTATCCCCGTTATAGATCTCCAATGAGTTGGGTAATATTCCTTATGTAACACCATGATATATTTATGAAATATTTGTCTTTAAATAATTTGATTTATTTGAATGCTTTCATTATATGCAACACAAAGTCTCAAAGAAATGCATTCTAATATTAATATACTTTTTTGATAGTTATAGCTTAACCATTGGATTGGGGGTATGAATATGACTAAATACATTATGAAAATTTATGGTTATATATGTATAAAATTAATTTATTGGTTATCAATTATTTATAATGAAAATAAAATCATTTTAAAGAATAAGAAATATTTTTCAGAACATTTTTTGTTATGAATGTAATGTATTTTTATCTAAATAAATTAAATTCATTCCCATTAATTAATTATTTTAGTTAAATTTATATATTTTTTACCAAATCTAATATTTTATACAATCAACAAATATTTTTTCTAAGAATAGGATAAGAATAAATCCAATTTTATTCTTAAAATATTATTTTTTTAAATAGGTATTTTGGTATAATTTTTAACATTAAAATAATAATAATTTATTTAATTTATAGGCATTGAATCAAATAAAATTAAATACATATTTATAATCATGAGTTTTAAATTTGGGACACAAGACCCTTTAATTTTTAGTCAATAAGAATAGTAATCGTGGAAACATTTTCACCATGTTAAAGGGTAAATCGGCTTAATCTAAATAAAACATAAGTGATAAGGCCATAATTATTCATCAAAATATTTATAATATGAAATTAAGTAAACCCTAAACACATTTTTATTGAAATTAAAGTGATTAATTTACACAATTACATGAAATTTAATTACATATTATTTAAATCAATGAAAGTTTCAAAATGTCAGTCGCTTTTTTAAATATATTCTTTGTCTACACATATAGATAAAAGGAAGTTACGAACGGAAATAAGTGTTCATATTTATCTTAATAAAATTATTATCATGAAATAAATTTATTTTAAATTTTTTGTAATTATATAGTGACCTTAATTTCTTATACAACACTAATGTAGTATGTCTCCGATTAATAATAAAATATAAAAATTGACATAATTATAATGGGTTAATGTGACCGAGGAAATTAATATATCAATATGATATAGTTAGTAGTTTTATAAGAATTAAATTAGAATTAATACATTTTTTCTTGATGTATTTATATTTATATTAAATAAATACGGTCAACAGTAATAGTAATAATATTTTATAAAACAAATATTTAATTGAATTGTTTAAAAATAATAAGAAACATGAATTAAGAAAATTTGGAAATTATTTCATCTAAAATTTCATAAATTTTCCATTTATGTGCCTATTTTCACCTCATAAGTAAAAAATTACTACCCTTTAATATTATGAAATGTGTTACCAAAGTTAAAATTAAATTTGGTTAACTAAAGTTTAATCCAAATGATAAAGCTTAAAATAACATCAAAACATGTATAAATTATTTTAATTGATGGAATCAAAACCTTATATAACCTTATATTTTAATACATCGAAATTATGAGGCATCTTTCTAGATAATAAATTTATTATAGTTTAATATTTTGAGAATTTCCAAAAGTACTTCTCACCTCAATTATAAAATGGCACCTACTCCCTCGCTTCATTACACCACGTTAATCCTTTTATAATGACCAAAGACTACCAATTTAACTTTTAAAATTCAATATATTTATCTTAAAGGATTTTTTATTCTAAAAATACAACATTATATCCCTTTAAATGTGATATATAAGAGTTGTTCCAAATAAGAGGTAATCGCCCTAACTGATCACTTTCTTTTATAATTTTCTTTACCTCAACTGAATCTATGGTATTTCCCAAAACATAATAAATTCAGTATTCTAAATATTATTAAATTCTATTATGATTATTAAAATACCATTATAAACCCTATTTTTTGTCAAATTAAAAGTGAAAGTATCACTCGTGTGTAATTAAGGATTACCGTCTCCACATAATGACACAATTCATATTTCATCACCATATTTTATTGATGGTTATTATGATGGGTTTAATGTTTATATATTATATTAATGAAACCATTATACTTATGTAGTAATAATATAATTTCTACATTCTTACCATCCAATCCTTTGGGAAATGAGAAATTTGTTTGTGTGTATGTGTGAACTATTATCACCTCAAAGCGATGTGATTCATTTTTCATTTATATTTTACTTTTATTGTAATTGGTTATAAATTTAAGAATATATACATGATATATATGATATAATAATTTTCCTATAATGGTGAAATTATATTTAACCTTATTTTTTCCATCCATTAAAAATGAAATTAATGTTTAAGAGTATGTATGATCTACCATCTTCATGAATGCTGTATTTCATTTCTCTATAAATAACTTTTATGGGTGAATATAAATATGTATATAATAAATATATATTATATCTACATAATGAACAATATTTATGAGATGATATATCCAAGATGAGTTTACAAGTATCGTAACTACTGAACAAATATACTCATGATCAACGAAACACTTAACACCCAGAAATAACAATTTTAATAATGAATTATTAACGAAAGGGGGTGTTTAAATGTTATAAAGGGATCATATATGATATTATAAGTATGAAAATCAATCTTGTATAGAAATATAATAGATACAAATTTTTATACGAGATTTAATAGTGCTTTCTATCAAGGTGAACTTTAGGTAATGGTATATTTCACAATCTCATCAATATTCTGAATTATTTATGATTAAGTCTCTTCTTGGGAATTTTCTCTTCCATATCCATGTTTTCTAAAAATGTATTCATTTTTTTTACTATTTCAATATTATTTTTAGTCATTTTTTACATAGGATCGAATTTTTACTAAATGGTTTGTAAGTAATCTTTTAACCTATTTCCAAATGAGGTACTTTATGACTTTTTTGACAATAATTTGGAAGGAAGAGTTTTTTAAAGTTATATTTAATGAATTTATTTTGATGAATTCAGGGATAAATTTTTCCTTAAAGCAACTTTTATAGTTTTATAAGGTTTTTTGAAATGAAATTTTATCCTTTATAATTTCACATATTTAGAGAAAAAAAATACTTTGGAATGGAAATGTTATTTTCCATAAGAATTATTCTTAGTGATCATTCAAAATCATTTTTCATCAAAGAAAAAAATTATTTAATGTTAATTATTCTATAATAGGGATATAATCCGTGCATACCATCTTTATTATTCCTTTAGATGGTTTATTCATATAATGGAATGATGTTTATGAAGCTAATTAATTTTACATGGGTTATGTTATGATTAAATGTTTAGGAATACCATTTATTTTCATGGGTTCTGATAGTATGAAGGGTTTATGATCTTGTGAAACAAATTTTTATTATTGTAATTTTGTGATGGTTTGGACCTATATCTCCCCCCAATACATTGGGAAAATATTGATGTCTTATGAGAAAAATATCACAAGAATAGGGAGTGAACCCTGTTTAGAAAGGGACTATGTCCACCATGAAAGTATTGAGAGTGAACCATGAATAATATTATGATTTAGAGAGTGAAACTATTCTAATATTGTATCCTTTTAAATGATCCTGACTACTAATAAAATTATTTTCTATGCTTTTTTAAATGTAAAATTGCATTACTAATTCCAATGTTATGCTCATTTGGCTCTTGTTCTTTAACATCATTATGATTCATATCATATGAAATTTCAATAATTATTCCATGACTCAAGATTATGATCTATGATATGTGCGGTATAATTTTTAAATGTTAGGTTCATGTTATTATGCCCCTATTATCATGTTATTCTTATGTAATCATTGATATATCCCATTTTTACCCTTATATAGAATTTGAGCTCACCATTTTATTATGTTTACCTTCCCATGTTTATAAAGAACGATATTAAGTATCATATATCTAAGATGGGTGTTAGTTATCAAGAAATAATTGTTAGATAATGAGGATATATTATGAACTAGTTTTTTATGATTCCATGTTTCTAAAGTCACCAGACATATATGATTATGGCATGAATTGTTATATTATGTAATGAATATTTATCTACTTATAAGTAATATCTATTTTTGAAAAGAATGGGTCTCTATAGTTGGTTTTAGATAAAGGTTTAGTTATCCTTTAATAATATTATATTAGAAAACATTAGTAAGAATAAAAGTGATAATTCTATGTGTAGGATAAAATATAAATGTTTTGGTAATGATAATGGATGGCCTAGGTTAAATATAAGGTGTCAGAGAAGATAGTGTCATGATTTAGACATCCTATAAATGATTTATCAGGATTATATAGATTATTTATTTGATTATAGTTTCTCACACTAATATTTTTCTATTTAGTCAATGTATGGAACCTATTGTGATTATGTTAATACTAAATGTGTTGGAAAATTAAATGATTTTCCTCCTACGAAACAGAATTTTAAGGGATATAGAATACAAATTATTGTAACTATGATCTCATAACTTTTTCAATATATGAATCATGCTAAGATTATAGACCATTAAAGGAGGTAATAAGATTTTATCAATTCCTTCATGAGTCAAAAACTAACTTCTTATAGTGGGTCTAATGATCAACAAGTTGCTAAAGAGTAGATCAATACCACTGATAACATATTCTTCATTATTCAATGTTTGGAACATGAAATGTTTATTCTTTTATATTAACATTCTGAGGGAGAAGTAGAATAGTGTTTTCATCTTATCAAGAACATGATATAAAAATATAAAATTGAATCTATTGAGAGGGAATAATTTAAAATATTATTTTTTAATAATTACTTTCCATATATTCTTCATGTGAAAATGGATAATTAATTTCTTGAGTTGATGTCAAAGGATAATGAATCTATTTATTCCTATGAGGAAATTTTCTCAATACATTAGAGGAACACTTATGGTGTTATCATATAATGATAATGTAATGTTGATTGATTCTTGATTAGCTTAAAACAAAGTCAATAGGCGGATTTATCCATAGGGGACTTAAATAGTTATGAAGGAATTGTTCTATGTTCTCTCAATGTGGAGATAGATATCAGAGTTACCTCTCAATCACATGTATTTGAAAATAAAATAAAAATTTAATTCAATGAAAATTCAAAAATAATGGGGAAAATAATATGATCATTCCATTATGATAAAAGTGTATACAGAAACATGGGGAAAATATTATTAAGGGAGATGGTGAATGTTTCATGTGGGGAATGGAAGGCCATCTTGTATTAAAATGTCTAAGTAATAGGAATAAGTTCTATAATAATGAAAATAGAGAGAAAGATCTATAGAATTCACCACTCATACAATAATATTTTAAATATAAGGAGTGTAGTAATTATGGTAACCAATTAAAAAATATAAAGGTTATTGATCATGATCGAAATCAAAAACCTTTTAATCCTGTAGAAAAATGGAAACCACAATTGATTAATATTTATGATTAGGGGTACGATAATCACATGGTGAAAGGTATACTTAACATTCACTATATAAATATTATTGTCTTATTTGATTAGAGATATACCCACTCTTTTATATCTAATTCTATTTCTAAGGGTATAAAAATACCACAACAATAATTAGATTCTTTTTTAGTAATAAAAATATTTAATGGTATGATGATCACATCTCGAGCCTATGATTCTTAACTGGTTTATGTTTTAGGGAATGTGTTTCCAAAAAATCAAATAATTATTCCTCTAGTTGAATTCAATGTTTTTCTATGAATGGATTTACTTTTTTAGATAAATCAAACATTAATTTCCTAATAATAGAAATTATTTTTATTATTCTGAACTATCCTTTACCCGCTTATTTGTTTGATGAAAAAATAAACTTTTGATGGAAATTACATCCTTTGTATGGGTCATGATTCCTATTAAAAAGGGGAATTTATGACATATAGTTGGGGATAAACTCAAAATAAAATACATGCCTTTTATTTGGGAGTTCATTGATGTATTTTTATAATATTTTCCTAGACTTTCTCTAAATCGTGAAGTTTAATTTTCATTAGAACTCTTACCTGGAACTACACATATTTCTAGGACTCCATATATAATATACCTAATTTAGTAACAAAAATTGAAAAATAAAATCCTAGAGAATCTTGACATGGTATTCATTTAGCCAAGAGTGTCACCTTGGGGTACATATATTCTATTTGTTAAGAAGGGATATGGATCATACGTGTCTCTGCACAGATTATCCAGAAATTAACATGATAATTATCAAAAACATGTATCATTTAACCTATGTTGATGAATTTTTTGATCCAATACATAGATATCAAAACTTTACTAAGATTTATATTCATTTTGGATATCATCCATTGATATTCAAGAAGGAGGTTACAGACAAAACAACATTCCATACAAGTTATGGACATTATGAATTTATAGCGATGCCTTCTGGTCTTAGTAATTTCCCCACTATATTCATGTAATTATATAATATATTATTTAAATATGTCTTTGATTAGTTTGTGTTAATATTTATATATGATATTATTGTATATTAAATTCAAATAGAAGATCATAAAGATCACTTGGGGATTTTTCTAAAGACCCCGAGGAAGGAGAAACATTATACAAAATTTACAAAGTGTAAATTTTGGATTAGATAGTTTTTATTCATGGGTCCTATAATCTCAAGTAACGGTATACCACTAAACCCTTAAAGGAAATATTTTATTAACAATTTTCCCATACCAAACACTGTAACGGATATCTATAGTGTTCTTGGTTGGTTTGGATATTATGGTTTCTTTTTATATAATTTTTCACTGCTATTAAATCTACCTACAAAGTAAACTCAGAAGAGATTCAAGTTCATTTGGATAGATGAATGTGAGTACTGTTTTAAGGAATTGATGAGAAGGTTAGTAATTTCACCTGTTGGTATTGTACCCTACAATGGATAAGGGTCCCTAATCTATATCGATTCATCAAATAAGGGACTTGTATGTACCGTCATGAAGAATGATGTAGTCATATATTTTGCCTCATGAAAATAAAAGGTCTAAGAGAAAAATTACCTAAATAATTATTTGGATTTATCTTTGTTAATTTTTTCATTAATTATATGGAAGAATTATCACTACAGAGAAAGGGGTGGCATATATACTAATCCAAAAAATTATATTATATTTTTACTAAAAAATATAAACATGTTTCAAACAAAATGGTTTGATATGATTAAAGATTATGATTTCTCAACACATTACCACCCCATGAAAGTGAACAAGCTAGTGGATTCCCTGATTTAAAAGGATCATGCTAGATTCTCTATAATTAGGATCAGAAAAATAAAATATTAATTGATATACAAAGTATAGAGCTAGAGATATTATAGGAATGGAATAAATATTCTCTATCTCTAACAAGTATTCAGTTATCTATTCAAGTAAAGATTTAATAGGCACAGTAGGAAAATATAGTGATAAAAAACAAGTGGAGAAATGTTCTTAAGATCAACCTTGGTTTTGATACATTAATAAGGCTTAGAAACTAATCATGTGTCCCTTCAGTACCAGATTTAAAGGAATTTATGGATGAAGATCGCAATTCCTTGTTCTCTATTCATCCTGGAATTATGAAGATGTATAGATATTTTGAAGAGACTTTCTAGTAGATAACAAGAAGATATATATTTGAGGTATATTTCACGATTCATAGTAGGATGGAAAGTAAAGGCTAAGTGATAAAAGTCTAAGGGGATATGGAAACCATTAGCCATACCATAATGGAAATGGGAAAACATTGCCTTGGATTTTGTCATCAAATTCCCTCAAATATCTTAAGGTCATAACATTATATGGGTTTTAGTGTATCGACTTATGAATTCATCACACTTCATCGCTATCAATTAATATTTCTCTCCTAAACATAATACTCAGTTATACAATAAATAAGTGGTGAGATTTCGAGGTGTACCACTAACAATTGTATCTGATTGGGATCAGAGAAATAAATTGATGTTTTAGAGAAGTCTTTTTAAGTATATGGATAGAGAGTTGTGTTTCATAACTTCTTATCATCCTAAAATATATGGTTAGTTTGAGAGGATTATTTAAACACCAAAAGTTATTTTTAGATCTTTTTTTATGTATTTCAATAGATGTTGGGATTAATAACTACCATTGGTAGAATTTTCCAAAAATAATAGCTTTTAAATTATCATTCTTATATCTCCTTATGAAGACCTCTATGGTTGTTAGTATAAAACACCAACGTATTGGGATGAAGTTGGAGAGATAAATCAATGGGTACCAGACCAAACTAAGGAAACAGCAGAGCAATTTAAAGCCATTCAAGGGAACATAAAATCATCTCAAAGTCAACAAAACATTTATGCTGGAAATCCTCAAAAAGATATATAGTTTGAATTGTGTGACATGTATTTCCTATGAATATATCAAGAGAAAAGGGTGATGAGAATTTTAAATAAGGTAAAAATAAGACCTAGGTATATTTTCCCTTTTGAAATTATGGATTGTATTGGGATGATAGATTATAGTTTGGTTCTTCCACATAATCTCTCCCATGTTCATGTTGGGTTCAATGTATCTCTCATGAGGAAGTACATACCCAATATTTCACATGTAATAATATTATAATTCTTACAACTGGAGAAATATATTTCATAAGAAGGAAAAAATGAAGAGATTGTAGATCATAGACACTAAGTAATACCAAAAAAGACCACTAACTTGGTCAAAGTATTGTGCTGAAACAACCAATTTTAGGAAACAATATGGGAACCTGAGGATGTGATGAGGCAGAAGTATCATCATCTATTTATATCACATATATTAATTTCAAGGGAATAACTTATTCTAAGTTGGCGGTATAATGTAAAACCCTGATATTTTTATGAAATATTTCACTATAAATTATTTTATTTTATTTTATATTTCATTACACACAACACATAGTTTAAATGAACTACAATATATTATTAAAATATTACTATGAAAGTTATCAACTAGACATTGGATTTAAGGGTATAAATTGGAAAAATTAAATTTTCAAAAAATTATGGTTATATATATATAAAATTAGTTTGTCGGTTGTCATTTTAATATAAATTAAAAAAAACATTTTAATGAAAAATAAATAAATTTATTAAAAATATTTTTTATGCATCCAGTGAATTTTTTATTTTAATAAATTAAATTTAATCCCTAATGGAAAATGGTTTTAATGAAATATATATATTATTTACTTTATCAAATTCTTTAGACAATAATAAATTGTTTTTTCCAGGAATTGGATAAGAATAATTCTAGTTTTATACTTAAAAATGTATTTTCTCCAAAAAATAGATTTTTAACATTTTGTGCATTTACATTAAAATTAATTTCATCCATTTATAGGTATCGAATTCTATAAAATTAGATACATATTTGTAATTCTTATCTTCAAATTTTTAAAATTGATACCTTTTGTTTTTGGTCACTATGAAGTGTAACCGTGGTAAAATTTATCACCTTAAAAATGGTAAATCAGGTTAATCTTGATTAAAAATAAGTGAGAATTGAATAATTGATCATCCAATTTTTTTGGATGAAATTAATCAGAACCTTTAGCTTAGTCTCAAACATTGAGTTTTTTAATGGAAGATTGTCCATAAAATTTTCTTATATATTATTTAAATCAAGTAATGTTGCAAAATTTTCCTTTCTTTGTTTTTAATATCCTCTATGTGTACATATACAAGAAAAATTAAATTTTTAATGAATATAAATTTATATTTTGATATTATTAAAATTATATTTATTTTTTAAAATTAGTAATTATATAATGACCATAATTACTTATACAAGACAGATATAGTATGTCTCTATTTAATATAAAATATAATAATTTTTTTAGAAATATTAAAAGATATATAATTTGAATGAGTAAATATGAACCAAGAAATTTATAGATATATAGGAAATATTTGGTTTTTTTTAATAATTATATTCTAATTATCCTATTTTTCTTGATTTATTTAAATTTAACTTAAACAAATAGTGTCGAAATTGATAATAATGTTATTTTATCAAAATATATTTTATTAAATTTGTTTGAAAATAATTAAAATTTAGAAATAATAAAAGGTAGATTCTATAAGGTCAAGATTTTCAAAAAATTTCTATATATGGGCCATTTTTTCATCATATAACTAAAAATCAAAACCCTTTAACATCTAAAAATGTGTTACCATAGTTAAAATTAAAATTCACTCACTAAGGGATAATCAAAATGAAAAGGTTCAACATAACACCAAAACTTGTATAAATTATATTGGTTAAGAATATAAAAACCATATATTTTATTATATTTCAATAAATGTCTATTTGGAGGCATTTTTCTTGATAATGAATTTATTATAATTTAATATTTTTTGAAATTCTAAAAGTTTTCCTCGCCTAAATTATTGAAGAGAACCTACTCCATCACTAATTTACACCATGTTAAGATATTTTTATTAAAAAAAATCTACCTATATCCTTTATATAATTCAATAGAAACTTCCTATAGGTTTTTGTGTTCTGAATATTCCGAGTCTAGTTCCATTTACATGAAAACTAAAGGAGTCATTCTAAAGAACATGTAATCTCCATAACTGATCACATTATTTTAAACTCTTATTTACCTTTTATAATTATTTGGTATTTATCATAAATTTATGACTTAAATATCCTATATACTCTTAAAATTTATTATTTTTTTGAAGATATCATCATACAAACACTTTCCCATCAAATGAGAAGTGAAAGTATCGCATATACGTGCATACGTTTTACCATCTCCACATTGTGGTAAAATTAATTTTTTATCCCCATAATTTATGTAAGGCTAATATTATAGATTAAATATTTATATATGATATTAATTACATATTAATACTTATAAAATAATAATATCATATCTACCTTATTAACATCCAATCCTATGATAAATGATAATGTAATTCATGTATATGTGTGGTATACCACTTCCACGAAGCGATGTGATTCATTTTTCATTTATATTTTTCCTAGATGGAAATGGAGGAGAATTTTATAATTATTTAGGATACATATGACATAATAATGATCCTATAAATGTGTAAAAAAAATTTCCTTTTTTTCCATCTGTTGAAAAATTAAAATAGCATCCATGCATGCGTATGACCTACCATCTCTAGGAATAGTGTAATTAATTTTTATAACTCTTAGATTTTAAAATGACTCTAAATATGTATATAATCAATATATATGATATTTATATCATAATAAAAAAATTATATTATTTTTCCATGATAAATGCACAATTACAATAACTACTAAACATGCATACTCATCATAAATGAAACAGTTAACACCCGGAAATAACAAATTTAATGAGGAATTATTGTAAAAAAGGTTTTTATATATTATAATGGGGTCATAAATGAAATTATAAGTATTAAAATTATTCACTTATACAATTATAGTAAATAAAGAAATATTTTATAGGAGATTAAAGTTATATCTATTCAAGGAGAACTCAAGGTAAGGTTTTATTTCCCAATATAATCAATATTTGAGATTGATTATGTTTAAGTCATTATTATGGAATATTTTTTTTTTCCGAATACTTGTTTTCTGAAAATGTTTAATATTTCTTCCATTATCCTATGATTTTTATAGTCATGTTTTCCATAATTTTACATTTTATGAAATGGTTTGAAATAAATCTTTATTTTAATTTTCCAAAAGAGGTACTTTGTGATTTTTTCAACCAAAATTTAGAAGGAATGTTTTTTTCAACTTGTGTGACCTGAACAGATTTTTCCTCCATGATGAATAAATTTTTCTTTTAATATTACTTTATAATATTAGAATTTTATTTTCAAATAAATTTTTTTTTATAATTCTGCATCTTTTTAAAAAATGAAACTATTTCAAAATGGGAAGTTTATTTTATTCAAGAATTATTCCTAGTGAGATTTCAAAATTATTTTAAATCTAAGATGAAATAATTAGATGTCATATATTATTAAATAGGGGTATTATCCGAGGACACCATCATTATTGTTTCTATTTATGGTTTATGTTTAATATGGAATGGTGTTTATGAAACCCATTCCTTTTGCAAAAGTTATGTTATAATGAAATGTTTAAGTGATCCATTTTTTTCATGGGTTTTGATATGATGATTGTTTTATCATATTTTGTGATACATGTGTATAGTTTTAATTATGTGATAGGTAGGACCTATATCTCTATCCAATTAATTTGGTAAAGATTTTTATCCAATGAGATAAATAGTACTGGAATGGGGAGTGAAGTCGGTTCAGTAAGGGACTATATCCACTCTGATAGTATTGGGAGTGAACTATGATTACTATGATATCATGGGGAGTGAAAAAAAATACCCTACAATAGCTGAGGCACTAAAAATTGACTAATAATGAAAATATTTTCTACGATTACGTGTGTTCCATAATTCCATGTCTAATGTCAATGTTATTCTCTCCTTAATCGTGTTATTTGATTCCATTATGATTCATGTCTTATAAACTATAATTATTTTTTCCATAAAATATGATTATGATTTGTGATATATAGATTATAATTTTTAACTATTATTTTCAGGTTCATATTCCCTTGGGCTCATTTTTTTCTTATGTAATCATTGATATCTCCTTTTTTTACACTTACTGAGCATTTAAGCTAAACCATTTCTTATGTTTCCTTTCTTCAGGTTATAAAGAAAGGTATTAAGTATAATATTTATAATAAGGGTTCTAGTTATTAATAAATAAGTGGGAGATGATGTAAATATTTTCTTAAACTAGTTATTTATTCGTCCATGTTTCCAAACGAACTAGAACTATAAGATTCTGGTGTAGATAGTTATATTATGTAATAAATATTAAAATAATTAAATGTAATATCTATGAATGAAAATAAGGGTTGTTATAACTTTACATCAAAGGTAGTAATAACTTAGTTAACTGGGGTTGTTTCTCCTTTGGATTTAATTGTGATATAATTATTTCTAACATGTGTTTAACAATGGTAATGAATACGAATATCTAGGTTTCTCCGAAGTTTTTTATTGTATTTTTATTGGATTTATGGTTTTATTTCAGAAAACATATTTTTTTAATGTGGATATTATTTATTTTATATTATGAAAGAATATTATGATAAATATAAACATTTAATTGATTTTTAGGATTCTCCTAAGACAGATGGATTTCAATTTTTATGTTCCTTATGAATCTTTTTTTTCTCAACTTTAATATTAAAAAGTTTTCCAAATGTTTTAAGGATGAGAATGAATATATATGAATTAAATTTTTAAATAATAATGTTTTTCAACGAAAAAAAACATGTTTTTCTTAAATTGTATTGGTGAAAAAATGGATTCTAAGAGGAAGTTTCCAACTTGTAATGTATGGGTTTCCTTTTAAAAGAATGATGACCTAATTATCTAAAAACTAAAATGAAAATATCTTTAGGAATGTAAGAAAGTAAATTCTCTTCTAAAAAATATATATTATGTAATGTTTATGTTTGGTTCCTAATAGTAACACCATGAGATCAAAAATTATATTTTCCTTTGAAATCCAAATGTGTTCAATAGGTTGCCTCAAATGAAAAATCAAACAAAAATAAACAATGAAACATTTTATAATGGGAAAAATGATTCTATAAAAATCACAAGTAAATATAAAAAAATATTTAAATATATATATAGAAATAAAAATTAAATTCCAATAATAATATTAAGTAATTTATGAAAATTCAATTTGTGTAGCTAAATAAATAATAAGTCTAATTTATGATTTAAAAATAATGTTTCAAAATATTTTATTTCTATCTGTTTTTAAGAATATAAATAAAATATGGATAAAACAATATTACTTATTTTAATAAAACATTAACATAAATTTTATTAGTAATTTATTTTAAATAATAATTTGAATAGTTATTATTTGAAAAAATTTATTTTACTCTGAAAATAGTTATCGTTATATTTTTACGTTTTTTCAAAAAGAAAAATTCTCAAAAATAAGAATTTTAATTTTGAAAAATATTAATCTTTTTATATTCACAATGTTTATATTATATTAATAATTATATTTGGTATTTTTATAAAATAATTGATTATAAGGTGAATAGTTAAAAATACATATTTTTATAATACCATCTATTTTATGACATTATCAAAATAAAAGAAATACTTAAAATTATTTAAAATTATTTTTTAATGAAATTAAATGTTTTTAAATGTAAAATAAATTATTTGAAAATAATTTATTTAATTTATAAAACCCAGGATTAATGTTTTATAAATTTTCGTAATATTTTACTCTAAAAAACATTTTTATTCACTTATATAAAAAAATAGTTTGTATCACTTATTAAAAAAAATAAAGTATTTCATATTTTTGATTAAGTTGATAATATTATTTAATAATATCAATTTCATTTTTCTATAAAATCAAGTTTACTAATGATAGACTTAATGATCATTATAATGGGAAAATATTTATCAACAAAGAATTGTTTAATTAATGTTGTGTATTTGTTATCTAATAAAATAATTTAATATATTAAAAAATGTATATTTAAAATAATTTTTAAGACTATATATAACTAAATTTTCCTTCACTTAATTTTTAATAAATACTAAATAATAATAAGAACATTTAATGTTGAAAATAATAATTTTCTACATAACAAATTTTCAATATATAAATAAGTTTAATTTAATAGTTAACTTTATATTCATTATAAATTGAATAAGATAAAATGGAGTCTGAATTTAGTTTATTAATAAAAAAATTAGTAGGATTGGTTATTCTATATGTTTATTGAAACATAATTTATTTTGGTAAAAACTAGTTGACTTAATAAAAAAAGTAAAAATTAAAAATATAAGAAAAAAACACTTACAACATGTTTATAACTTGTGTATAAATACATGGTAGATGATTTATAGACCCAATATGACACTATAATCCATTATATCAAGCTTCTAGAGCCATTAACACTTTAATAATGTCATTACAATATTCAAAAATATTGGGTCATTACAAAAGTGCCATTTGCTTCACTTATAAAAGGTGATCAAATCAACTTTTAAAATGCTCCACTTTAACATAGAAATATCCTTGAACCCATAAAAAATTATCCTCTCAAATAGTTAATTTAAATTTCCTAAATACCCTAGTCTTTATAAATTTACGTAATTCTTCCAATTAAATGTACTTCATCAAGAGGATGTTTAGGGTCTCGACTGAAGTATTACTTAATCCTTGACAATTATTTATTTTTTAATTCATGTAAAAACCTACCACAAACATAGTAATATAATTACATTAGTATTATTATTATAGATATTTTTTATATTCATTTAACAACCCTTATTTATTCTTTCACGTCTGCATAGATTATAAAGGGAATCCTGATAATGCATTGAGCGGAGTGATGCTTCCATGGAGCGATATATTTTGTTTTTCACCATAATATCTCTCAAATAGTGATAATGATGGAATTAAATATTAAACATTACATATAAAAACATATTACAAATATTATGTGAAAAAAAAAAACCAACTCAATTTACTCTCATTAGTTAGAAAATGAAAACATGAATTATGTGTTGTGTGGATAACCACCTCTTGGAAGTTACTATTTTTATTTTTCCTCATGACTTCCAATATTTATCCTAGCCCCATTAAATATCATTCATGATCTAAAAATATAAAAATAATATCATTTATATTTTTTTATAAATAAAATATTTGAAAATAAAAAATTATTTTTTCATACACCCCTATCGAATTATTGTTTTTTCACCTTTAGGTCAATCAAAAAAACTACTTGAATAATGTTATAAAACAATATAATAGATAAATTTGAGAAATAATATCAAAATAAATATAATTAAATATGAATATAAGGATTTTTTATGGTTCTATAAATGATATATTAATAATTTAACTACAATCTTAGATTTTTAAAATTGCTAAATAAGAAGAAATCAAATAACTTTTTACGCAAACATTAGAAAAAATATATAATAAATAAATTATATATAATAATAAATTATCTTTATTTAAGGAAAGAAATAAGAATAAGGTTCCTAAAACAAAATATAATGAACTTAATTTTATAATTTAGGTTGATATGTGCATGTTAAGAATACATGAGGAAAAAGGTATGGGATTCTTGGTCTCTATTCTATTTCTATCAGACTTGTTATATTTTATGCATCATTTTTCATTTCTTTTGGTGTTCTTTAGATTTAATATAAAACCCAAAGGTTTTCCAAAAATAATTTGAAATGATTGATATTTTGTTTTATCTAGATATTTATAACTAGCCTTTAAAAATAATTTTTCCACTTCTATGTTTTGAATTTTGAAAAACGGTCATCTATAATTGTGCTGAGTAAGTTATTTGGAGTCTAATGGGACCAATTAATTTTTTTGGGGAATAGTAATATACCATTTTGAATAGTAATAAGAATAGTAATATGACCCTAATGAATAGTAAATTTTATTATTATTTTATTTTCTTAGGGATTTAAGATAATGAAATCTTGAATAATTTTTCAATGTGATATGAAAAGAGTTATAGTTTTTAAATTATTAATTTTTAAATTAAGTATGATTTTATTTAAAAATTAAATTAATAATATTTATAAAATTATTTTATAAAAATGGACTTCATTTTTTAATTCTATATGTTGAAGAATGGTTAGGGTGAATTTTTGGGATTTTTCTGAAATTCTTGAATTATTGAAGAATAGTGAAATACGGTAAAATACCGTATATTCTAAATTATTAGTAAAATACACTATTTATGACATCATAAGTTATGTAAGGTCACATGGTTCGAAATAAAATTCAATTGATACTATTTGGAGTCACATGAATTAAGACTATTTATTGTATTGAGAAAAAATATTTTAAAAATGATTAAAATAATGAAAAATACCTCCCCTCCTCCACTATAAATATCACCCTCATTCCCCTCTTCCTCCTGCACATCATGAGCCTTGAGCCTTACCTATTTTATTCCCAATACTCCTCCCTATACACTTCCACACATCCTAGTTCTACTGGTCTCACCAAAAGGACAAAACCAAATGCCTTAAGAAGGATTTTAAGGAGAAGAGATCAAGAGGTAAACATCATATTTTATTTTCTTTCCGTTCTTTAATTTTATGTTATTATTTTTCATTCCCATTTTCATAGGTTGGGATATGACTTTCCATATTCCCCTTACTAAACATATTATGTAAAAATTATTACAGTACCCTTTTCACTCATCAAAATATTTTATGAAATTTTAAGTGACGTCATTAGGCTTCTGAAATTTCATAAGGGATTTCTCAACTCTTCTTTTATTTTTAGTTCCTTTATTTTTTTCTTCTTTCCTCACCATCTATTATCCAAGAGGATTGAAATCTATATAATATTGTATATTCTGTATGTTCTCTTGTTCATGGAAAATTCATCACCAATATTCTTCTCCTCCCCCACTTATTCAAGGAATTAAAAACATTGTCTGTGATGTGTCGAGTTACAGACATCATGGATGATGTGATTTCAATTTGATTTAATTCCATCAAGTCTTGTCATGAAACCATTTTTTTGGTTGAACTAGGTTATAACATATGTATTATGTCTCATCCATGGTTCTGTATTTCTTTTGTACACATGGTTTTAATTTATAAAACCAAATGAGGTCGTTATTATCAAAGAAACAGTAAAATAATCTAAAAAAACATCATTAATGTTTTAACATATGAATCATATTCATTTTATAATTAAAATTGATAAATGGTATAATTAATGTATTATAGAAATATTTAAATACCACTCCAATATAATTCTGGAGTTTCACTTCCCATTGAAAAAAACAACCATCATTAACCAATAATGGAAATCATGTAAAGAACTCAACTAAAAACAGTGCAAGGAACAAAATACTAACAATTAAAGGGTGAAATGATGGAATAAAATTGTCATATAAAATATTATAATGATGGATATGTTTCTTTAGTATATTAATAACACTTTTTTAACCATTATAAAAGGTTTTTAAACATGTTTTAAGTAAGACAAGCCCGAGGTAAGGGAATTCTTAACCCGATTTCCATTCTTTGGGCTAACCTTCTACTTCATTATTTATGTTCTATTAAAATTTTTTGTGTGATGAAAATTGTTTCTATTATGATTATTTATGTGTATTTACAGTGTATATACATATTCCATCCACTGTATTAAGTCTCACATCAATTATATGATTTATATAAGGGTATTTTCTTTTAAAATCCTCTTTTAAAATTCGGTTTTACGAAACATAAAAGGCAATGTTTTTTTGAAATTATTCATGTTGTATGATTGTATTCCGGTTCTTGGGAATTTTTTATGAAGAAGGTTGTGACCTATATTTCCCTCTAATACATTGGTCATGTATATGTTAGAGGTCGGTCGTATGGTTACTCCAAGTGTAACTGTGAAGGTTACACAAATTGTAAGGTATCCGTGAGGTTTAAAAATTATAAGGTAACTGATAGGGTTTAAAGATTTTGTAAGTAATTCCCCAAGATAAATTTATTTTTATATTTATCTTATTATGTATTGTGTAAATCTTGTGGAAATATTATGGTTCACAAAGTAAGTATATATGAGTTACGAGTTTTTCTTTTGAAAATGTTTTCATATGTTACATGTATTCATGGACTACTGTGCTCTTTCCTTCTTTTACATCCCTTACAGAGATTTTTGTGCTCATACCAAGTTTTTTAAATTATTTTAATAGTTAATAAGGATGTGTAAGACAAATAAGGATTAAAAGTTAAATTTTTTAATATTTTTCAAATAAATCATGTTTTAATCTTTAATTTTATTGAAACAAATGGAAGTTTTTTTATGGTATCCACTTTGTAACACTGTGTAATGTTATGAATGTATTACATCAAAATTATCTAAATCTCTAAATGTGAAAAGATACTCAATGTAAAAGGAAGTGATTTCTTGAAAAAAATCAATATTATGTAATATAATAAGGGTGGGTCTTTATATTTACATCCCATGAGAATAATTTACATTTTTATATCTCTTATGATAAAAAAACATTATTCATTTGTCTTTAGATTCATGTGTTACCCAAGCCATAAGGATTTATCCAAAATTAGTTTTCTTCCATTGAGTTAAAAAATTTCTTACAAAAATCTATTATTCCATGTTTGATTTATTATACCAAATAAATACAAATAATATTTCTTTCTTCTTATTTTCTATTATTATACTATTCTTTATTATGGTATTTTGGTCAAATTACTCTTACCTTAAATATTAGGTCACTAGTATGGTTTTCTTATCTCAACTTTTCACCCATTGAGACATATTTATTGATATACACCATGTTTGATGTGCAAAGGGGTATCTAATTACCATTAAATTTGTTTATCATGATTATATTATACTGCATGATATTCAATTTTCTATTTTTATTTCTTTCTCTCATGGGTTTTTGAATCAAATATTACAATAGTGGTAACTATTTTTACTAACTTAATTTTATTTCATCGAGTTGCAAATTTTTTTATTCAAACACTATTGTTCTGAACTGAAAATATTATACCTAATGAATAATTGGTATTTTATTTCCTATTAATTTTATATTGTTCTATAATTCTTCCTTATAACCTGATTGTTAAATGATTTTTATCTCATTGATTATGTTACTTGTAAGGGTTCCTTGTTTCAAATATCAATTCCTTGAGGAAAGATTATGTTATAAACAATTTTTTATATTGTATGGTTTAATTAAATCCCATTTTATATTAAATATCATTATTCTATCATTATTTTTTGTCTTTAATGTTATATTTTAAATTCATTAGTTTAATGGGTTTTGATTCGAATTTTTCTATAATTGTAAGTGTTATTTATCTTATTTTAAATTCCATGATATATTCTTAATATTAACCCCCTTTATTAATTTATATAGTATACTCCATTCCTTTTTATGTTTAAGTATAATTTATTTCATTCACTTTATTATATTTTAATTTCAAGGAATGCCTCTCATATCTTCATGATTCTAAAATTACCATTACTAAAAGGGGTTTTGTATCACATTTTTCCTTTTATTGAAATGTGATTTTTATTCAACACCTATTTATATTTTAAATTTTATATATTTTTTATGGATTTACTTTTTAATCCTCTAAAACAATTTTATTTTAAGTTACTAATCTCATTGAAATCTATCACTTCCTTTCTCTTTCCAAATCATCATCTGTTATGGTATTATTTTTCTTTAAATGTATTTTCTTTGTGAACACTATATATTTCCTTCATTTGATCAAAGGGTGTTCAACTAGAATCTATAATTCTATTATTTTTTGAAAATTTTGACTTTAACATATACCCTGTTCTTTATAAAATATCAGTTTCAGGGGTTCTTAAATAGAATTTTATTCTATTTATTGATTGGGGAAATTATGAAAATATGTATAATTATTATTTCAATACATATTCTTATTGATTATTATGGAATATTGGTTTAATATTATATAACTTATTAATTAATTTATTTTTATAATGTATTAATTAAAATTAGTTATATGTGGGGACCACAATAGCCCATTAATGCTTCGATATGTCTGATGAGATAATCCATTTTGGTTATTTCGGTGTATTTCTTCCAAAAATAGAATATTACATAAAACAGGGCATTCAGGGTAAGATAATAATGTCTAAGATGATGATATCATTGGTTAGGGCGTGGAATTAGCTATCGAACATTGTGTATTTCATCTCTAAAAAGACAATTTTTGTTTCCTATGTGTTTATTTATTGATATATTAACCATGGATATTTAATGACCCCAGTTTCATTGGATTGTGTTAATATTTGGATTATATATTCTTCCCATATTGTTTATTCCCATATTATTTATACTTATAAACATTTATTGTTATCACTTATGTTTACCCTGAATGATAATTTTATCATACCCCTTATTATGTCTCCATTTCACCATGTTATGAAGAAATTTATTACAGGTGATATGTATATCATGATGGATTTTTTTAGAGAAAATTTTGGGATAAATTGAAGACTTATTATAGATTATTTAGTTTCTTATAAAATAAAAAAAATCAATTTGATGGGATATACATGGTATTTGTTAGTTAATTATTTTTCCTAGCTCTCTCAAAACACTAATCCTAAAACATTCATCATGTGTAAGAGACTCAATATTTTTTAGTGATATTAAAATTATTTATCAATAAAATTATGTTTCTTTGGAGAATTTTTCAAGTCAGTATATAAAGAGGGTGTTTATTCACACCAGATTCCAAGAGTGTGGGTTTGGGTAACAACATTCATCGCATACCATAGATACGTCTCAAAATAATCATAGTACCCTATTACATAGTGGATTTCCCCATAATCTAGTCTTATGCCACACTCTTTAATTCATGGTGGGATCACACCACCTCATCACATACCAACACCTTTTCATTATGGGGAATCCCCATCCTCATATATAATGAAAACACCCTATCACTCACAGTGATACCTAACACCCACATCATATAAAAACCCTATCACTTACAGTGAGGTCCAAAGACATATCATAAACCACCACACTATCACTCAAGGTCTTTTCTTATAATCATCAATAAAAATATATAATACAATATGAAACATGCCACTCAGAAAACTCATTATCCCCATGAGTAAAACACATTCTCAAGAAAGGTATAAATAAAAGTACCTCCTAAGAATATCCCACATCCTAAACTTTAACCCCACTCATGACCAAATTAATGATTATCAATACCCACATATAATCATATCTAATATTTTATACATCATTTTCCAAAACCATAATACATGGAACAAGCTCACTGAATCTATAATGAATCCAAAAAACTCTCTTTATGCCAAAAAATGCAAGGCACATATCACAAGAGACTTATTCCATAGAATTAATTGTTAGAATACACCCACACTATCATACCCATAATAAACCTTAAAAAGACCCATTAAATCACATACACTCCACATATCCACATTAATAACTTGATTAGTGGAATAATTGGAATCACACACACAACCACATGTGATAAAATTCACGTCGCCACATAAAAAAACTATAACATGGTATATAATCTATTCCTAACTATTTTTAAAATGTACTCTACAATCCATGAAACCCAAATTATGATTTATAAAGAAAAATCCAAAATCCTTAAAAAACACTCAAAATTTTTGATTTCACATAAGGGAGAAGAAAAGGTGCAGGAAAATTTGGTCTATGGTATCCATATCCATAGACTTAAATAAAGAAGAACAATGAAATAGTTAAGATCTTAGTTGGACTTTAAATGATCATTGGATACACCTCTAAATAAAGAAGAAAATAAAATAGATGGGTCTAGTTGAGTAATTGATAAGGGAGTAAGGAAGAAGGGAAAAGGAGAATATATTGGAAATTATAAAAAAAAATCCCTAAAAAATCACATAAAAATCCATCATGTTCCCATTTTTCCTATAAAAAGTAACTTTTTCATACATACCAACCCTATAAACATCCCACATCCATCCTTTAGAGCTCCATAACCTATAAGTCCTACTCCTAACACACCAGGTACCTGGTGCCCCTACTCTAAGTAAATTATACCCCTCGAAATATTTTCTCATAGGGAGTGCCTCGATAACCCTCTCTAAAATGATTAAATTCTATGAATCCACCTAAATATATCTCAAAATAACCAATGAAAAAATTAGTAAAATATAAACCAATCATTGAACACATTCATTAATATTTGGTGGTTGTTATAAACTCCTCCAACAGATTCTTGTACCCGAGAAGTGTCTTTATAGATCACCACTGAGAATATATAACCTCTAATCATATATATCTGACTTACACACCCATGTAACAACCTAGATACACTTATTTTTTCATAACACCTATAAAAGAGAAATTATGTTACCTCATATAACCTTTTTAGTAATCTTGAAAATATTATTGGGATCTCCTCAAATACCACATCCAACCAAAACTTAATATCACCTATATCAATTAGGTTAGTTGAATAAGGGTCATACATCAATAGCTATGACATGTGAAACATTTAATGAATTACCATATTTCATGGAATAAGATCAAACCTGTATTATTTTTTTCTTGATCTCCAAAAAAATGTAAAATTTGGGGAAGAAATTCCCCATACTTCAACAGAAACCAATTCCCTAACCATGATGTTACCCATAAGAATAGTTAATCCCTCATAGAAAAATATGATTTTTTTTACTTTGATCAGAATATGAGAGTTTTCTTCCCTTATATGTATCCAACCACTTCCTGGTCAAATAATACTATTATATAGTCTACTAAACTATCCTCAACCTGAAAATCACCAAATCACATGCCTCTAGCCAATATATGATTGAGAAGCATGGTTGAACAGAAATGGAATCATAGGGATCCATCTGTATCAATGTCCTCTAATTTTTGTTAAATTAAAACTATACTAAATATATATCATTATCGATTTCCCATTTGAATTCTTTCATGTATTATTTAATCATGTCCTCAAGGATCCAAATCATCCTCTCAACCCGTATGTCTATAAAAAATTTGCATGTTTACTCATATTTAAATGAGATACCATATACTTTTATAATATATGAAACGAATGGGACATGAAATAGAAATCCTAATTTGATATAATGTTCAACTTTATTATGTGAAACCACACTATCTCAAATATGTATATGTTTCCTTGCTTACACAAATTCATTAATAAATCAATCATAAAGTATAACACATAAAGTCTCATCATTGGAATTGATAGACCTATAAAACAATCCATGGTAACCTTATCCCACTTCCATAATGATAATTTTTGTGGTAATAATAATCCTCTATATTATTGATATTCTACCATAATACATATATAATTAATAAAATCATCCAAATATCCCATGTAATCCTACCTCATAATTGGTCATCAACAGTATTTCCTAATATAGTGGTATATCTTGGACATACCTTTGTGCACTACCCAACATATGTTTAGGAAGTACCTCATAAATATTACCTCATAGGAGTAGGAATAACCACCCATCCATGGATATACAACACCATTATAATAATAATAATATCATCTATGTGAAAGGCCATATCTTATGATCCCTTTCAACATGATGAATTAGTCAAAATCAACCCTCAATCAATCATTTACATGAAATAATAACTAAGGGGTTATTAAAGGGGGAAATTGTCATTATCTCCTCCCCCATCATATACACCAACCATTTCTTAAATAGGATCATTATCCTTAATTTTTTATAGGATTAAAAAATAACCTACTCATAATTCATCCTTTTCAAATATTTAGCCCCTATATTCAATTTTCATAAAGCATAAGTCGTCTACAAATTTAACATATAGAGGTAATCAACACAATGGACCTATTATAGGTTCTGTAATTACTATAGGAACATATATTGTATGCTCATTTCATCCTGTGTAGAAGAAAAATATATCTCCTGATAGAAAAATACTCTGATATTTTATTTTAGGAACCATAATATAAATACGTAAATCATTTTTAGGATTTTCCAACTCAAGGGGTCATCTTTGGTGAGACATACAAGTGACCACCTGACCCCCACTACATCAAGATATATCAAATACTAACAAATAAGGAATCAAAATATATGGTATAATGATTTTTTGGGTCTTGTATAAATAGAATTAGAGATGTATATATCCTTATTTTCAACTCTGGAAAGGATCCATTTCATTCATTAGTCCATATGAATTTCACTCATTTTCTGGAAAATCCTATCATTAATGCTTCCACCCTTCATAAATCCTAAATAAATATCTGTTAATCCTTATAAAATCAATGTAAACTCTATATATATGACACATTATTAGTATTAAACTAAGACATCAATCCCTCCACCTTCCTCGAGTCAATTGGTATCTCTACCTCAGATATCACATGACTAAGAAAGTACACATCCTCAATCATGAAGTCACACTTCAATAGAATAGAATAGCCATTATGTGGTAAAATAATACATAATCTAGTCTCAACATGATCAACATTCATTTATTAGGTCTTTAAATATACCAAAAATTCATCAAAAAATTGAATAAAAATAGATTCCATGTGGTGATGGATAATCTAGTTAATGAAAGACATGAACAACACTAATAAAATTTTTACACAGAATGGTATAATAAGATAATCATATAATCTATACATTATCAGAAATTCTATATTTGTTATATCATCCAAATTGGAAGACAACTAATGATAGCATGACCGAAGGTCTATTTTAGAGATCCCTCATGGTCTTAATAACAAAACAATGTGATCATATATCTAGATATGTGAATACTTTTTCTTTAAAATAACGTGATTTAGATTCTGTTAATCCATGGAATGCACAATCTACCATCATACATATTCATGAGAAATATTTGAATAGTCTATGGGGGTACATCGATAGATAAAAGGCATCACACCATGATCCTTGAGTTATACTTTCATATATCTTAACTCAGCTAGATATTATAATAATAATATATTGATATTGTCTCTGTAAACAACATGATATTAGTCATAAACATTATCTCAATATTAGGGGAAATCATATGATTTTTTTGGAACCATGTCCTATAAATACACCATTAATGAAGGAAACTTAGGTGGAAACAACACTTCCTTGATAAAATAAGCACACTGACAACTTATTTTGATTTGGTTCTCAAATAACTAATTTCAAGTCATGATCTACATTTAATGACATCATATTCACCCATAAAGGAATATATCTTTCAAAAAGTAGTTCAAAATCATTCCTTACTTTGATAGTAGTAAATGATTTACCATATGAACGTCAGACAATCCATCCCAAAAATTACATCAAAACATGTCATATCTAAGATGAGGAAAACAAAAAAGTGTCTATATCTTCCAATAACTATATGACACTCTGGAAATCACTAAATACAAACCAACCTCTTCAAAATATGTGTATTAAGAGATAAAATTCCATAGGAAAAATAAAATGATAACAAAAATATAGAGATCATACCAGAAGATAAAAAATAATGAGACACACATGTATCAAATAAGATTAATATATAGTATATAATAAAACATAACTATAAATATCGAAATCTAAGTAACCAATGCCCTGTCGGCTTGAACCTTTTCTAAAGCATAAATAACGACTCTCACAAATTCGTTGATTTAACCTTAAAATATCTATATTTCATAACAAATTGTTTTCTAGGTGCACTTCTTCTACTAACATTGGGATCCTCGTTCTCTTCTATAACACAATGAGATTTTATGAAAAAATATCTTGAAATAAATTTAACTTCTTTGATAGCTTATGTTCCATAAAGTACTGAACTTTATGGAATAATAATTTGGTAAACCATTTTAACTTGTAAATTAAATTTTAAAGTATGAATATGAATAAATAAATTAAAAAAATTATATGATTTATACATGTATAAAATAAATTCCTTGGATATTGGATGATTATAAATGAAAATATAAAAAATCATTTTAAAGTAAAATAAACGGTGTTCTAAAAATCTCTTTTTATGAATGATTTTTTTTATTTTAAAACATTAATTAAATAAATATTGGAAATATATTTTCATGAAATTTATATATTATATATTCAAAAAAAATGATTTATCGTTCATCAAATATTTTTTTCCTATGCATAGTATAAGAATAATTTGGGTTTTGGTTTAAATTTTTTATTTTTTTAAAAGCATTTTTATCACAACATAGACACATATTTTTAAAATTAATTTAATAAACTATTGGAAAGAAATTGAGAAATATAATTTCCTTTCTTAAATCAAAAGCTCAATATTATCTTACATTTAATTTATTAGTATTTACAGAAAATAATACTTTTTTGATGAATAGTTAAAAATACTGATTTCAAAAAACAATCCCTTTCGTTTAAAGCATTTAAAAATATCAATTTAGGTTTTTAGATAATTTAAAAAGAAGAATTAGTAAAATTATATAATTTCAAACAAAATTGAGATAACTATAATCAATTTAATTTTGAATTTTGACAAAAAAAATCCTTTTTTACTTGTGACAACTTTTTCACTGAAAAACTACTTTTTATCATGATTACGAGTTTCATTTTGAATTAAATATTATAATTTATAAAAATTTAATTTCATAAAATATCTCCTTTGTTTTTAATATGAATTATTTATTTTAGTTAATAAGTTAAAATTAATTTTTTCCCAAATTAATAATAAAAATAACAAAAAATAATATTTATTGTGGTTATGGTTAAAACTATGATTTTAACGTCACATGTGGGTGAGATAAAATTAGTTTTAGAAACAAAGAGTTTTAAAATTTATAAATTGTATTACATATTTAGAATCATTGGGTAAAAATTGTCTAATAATTCACATTTTATTTTTATGCTTAAATGATAAATTAGCTGGGTAAAATAAACAATACTAGTTACCATGGTGAAAAATAAACTGGTAAAAGAAATTTAAAATTGAATTTAAGGGACTAACATTGTTAAAACAGGTTTACCTTTAAGTTTTCAGTTTTTTATAGATAATATATTCCTTAAAATTAATTATATATAATGTTTTGTGGAATATAGACTGAGAGTGAATTCTGATTATTGAATAGTTTTGGGTATTTACAAAAAATGTCACTCTTCCTCACATATCAAAGGGCACCTACTCTCTTCATTTCTAAACTCCTAAAAACATCTTTAGTCTGGAAATAACTACCCCAATACCTTAAATAATTCCATTACTAAATCCTTGAATCCATGGTTTGATTATTTAAACCTCCTAGGATGGATTTTAGTGCAATACTAAAGAGGTTGTCCGAAAAATATGTATTGTTCTTAACTGAGAGTTTTTGTTTTATTTATTCTTCCACATCCTTCAAATGTTATTAAACTATGAATATGTTATACCACTAGTATCTTAAAAGTAATTATAGGTTTTTATATTAATTTTATATCCTATATTCATATCATCTTCCATCAAATTGAAAATGAAATCACTGATCGTGTGTATGAAGGACCACCTCCTCACGAACCAATCTAATTAATTTTCCATCACAGCCTTTCATGAATAGAAATAATGATTAATTAAAAGTATATTTATGAAATTTATATAATAATTAAACTGATTTAATTATTATATAGAATCGTTCTTCTAACCTTCAAATCTGTTGGAATATCATAATGTCACTTGTGCTTACGTGTGAACTACTGCCTCTTCAAAGCGACGTGATGCATTTTTCATTTTATTTCAACATGGATGGTGATAAGGATATATTTCATGATTATATATTATATATGTCATATAAAAATTATTATATAATTGTAATTAATTTTTATTATTATTTTATTCTATCTTTCAAAAAAACAATTTCCTTGTTTATAAACGATCTAATGTCTCCATGAATGATGTAATGCATTTGTTTGTATATATATTTAAGGGATGACTCTAAATATTTACATGATAAATATATATGATATATAAATAATGATAAAAAATCATGATATTATGTAACCATGATAAAATTACATAGATAATTAATTACCAAACAAAAACATATCTGAAAAAGAAATAGTTGTCATCCAAAAACGATGATTTTATTAAAGAATTATTAATAAATGGAAGTTAAAATATTATAGTTGGATTTTTTTATTATATGATAAGTATTTAAATAATTATTTTATATAATTATAATTAATTTAAATTTATTTTATGGTATTTTTTAGTGCTTTAAATAGAAATGGAACTCATGTTCAAGGATTTTGTCTCGCTTTTACTTCTTAGAGTCATATTCCTTATTCACCACTCATTTTTTTAGTAGTGTATATACTACCATTTAAATATGTTATATCCTGAATATACTTCTATTCATGATATTTAATGTATAAAATTATGTCATTCCTTCATGGGGCTTACCATTCAAAATTTACTGAAGTGGTAAGATTTTGATGTTAAAATATCACTGTTTATCCGGATTGTTTTTTATTATTCTTATCATGATGAAATTTCTTGATCTAAATCTCATGAATCTCATAAATTTTATTATCCAAAATTTATTTCAACAAATTTTCTGTTTTATTTTCATTTTCCACTCTTTATGTACTCAAGTTACCAAATGAATCTTTTTAAGGAAAAACTAACACAATTTATCTCTTTAGTCAAAAAAATATTTTCCTTCCATATCCATGTTTTCTAAAAAAAATTTAAATAATATTTTAATATTATGTTATTATAGTTTAATGTAATTTTTACCCATGTTTAATTTTTAAGAAATATTTTAAATTAATCTTCTTGTTTTTTCTGAATGAGGTTCTTTTGACTTTTTAACGATAATATGAAAGGAATATTTATTTTAATATATAAGAAATGTAATAAATTTCCCACCAACATGACTGCTCAATTATTTGAATCTTCCCATAAATGTAACCATGGTGATTTTAAATGAAAATTTTTTCTATAAGATTTATGAAATTTTTATACTTTAAATAATTGATTTCAAAGTGAAAAGGTTGTTTTCCTCAATAATTATTTTAATAATACTTTAATGTTATTTATGTTCATAAAAGGCAACAACCCTTGATTTTAAATATGAAATATTGGGGATATGATCCAATGATACCATCCTTATTCTTTATCTGTATAGTTTATTGTTATTAGGACAAAATTTTTGTGAAACCTACTTATTTTTTAATGTATATACCATGATGAAATGATTATGAAAATTGTTTCTTCTCTCATGTTATTATATGATTAATGTTTTATGATCATATAGAACACATCTATATGATTTTAATATATAAAATATGGGACCTAAATTATATAACTCTCTAATTCATTGGGTGAATATTAATATATCATGGGATAAAAAGGAATATAATTTGTAGTTAACATAGTTCGGTAAGGGACTTTTTCCACTATGATATTCTTACATGTGAACCCTAACTTATATGATGGTTTGGGGAGTAAAACCGTTCTACTATGATAGTCTTGTAAATTATATTTGACTAATAAAGAAATTGTTTTCTATTAATATGTGTATGCCACAAATCTATATCTTATGCCAATGATATGCACTCATGGATTATGTTACTTGGTTTCCTTTATGATTGATGTTTTATTAAGTACCACACATTATTCCATGATTCAATATTGTGATCTATGTTATACAATTCCTGGAATTCAAATATTATTTTCATGTTTTCATACGCTTATTCTCATGTTATGTTTAAGTGATCATTGATTTTTCCCTTTTTGACCCCTACTGAGCACATGGTCTCACACATTATTATGTTCAGTTTCTACAGGTCTTGAAGATATGTAGTAACAATGATATTTCTATGAATTTTTGTAGTCATTAAGAACATAGTTGGAGATTATGTAGTTCAATTATGGTCTAGTTTTTTTTGTATCCAATATTCCAAAGACAATAAATATTTACTATCTTTATGTGATTTATTATAAAATGAATTTAATATTTTTCTGTTGATATGTAATATATATGTATGAAATTTATGGGTCACTATTGTTGATATTCTATAAAGGATTATTTAAACATTGGAAACTATAATCAGAAAACATTAGTGGGAACACATAAGATAACCGTAAGTATATGAGAACAACCTATGTTATGGTAAATAAAATATGGTAGTTTTCCTTGAAAAACATCCCTTTATAGATACTGTAATTTTACGTGGATCTCGTATATTTGAACCTAGGGATAATAACCTAGAAAGGGGTACATTTTTAATTAAATAAATTATCACCTAGTATATGAAAAATAGGTCTTTCTTCACACCAAGTTTCATACTCCCAAGGGATATTTTTTGGTTAATTAAGATTTTCGTTATGACACATTATAAAGTATTTGAATATATGATGACCACAAATAGCCTAGGATAAACCTAAAGTGTTATAGATTAAAAATAATGTGTCATAATTTTTACATCATATAATTGATTGTTCGTTATTTTATTTTTCCACTATGTTTATTATTTCCCATACTATTTTTTTTGTTTTATCCAATAGATATAACCAAAAGTAATAATGTTAATATTGAATGTGATGTAAAATAAAATGATTTTACTTATAATAAACCAATTTTTATGGGATTTTGAATGAAATATATCATTTTTATGATCAAAAAACTTTCTCAATCTATAAATCATGATAAAATTTCAAATAACAAAAGGGGTGAACAATGCTATATTGGGTACTTCATGAGGACAAATCCACCTTGTTTTAGTGGTTATTATGATCCAAATGTTTCAAAGAAATGTATTATAACCATTAAAATTATATATTTTACATTTTCCAATGTTTATAGAATCAAAAATTAATTTGGTTTTCTATTGATTGGAAGGTGAAATAGATCAATGGTGGACACTTATTAAGAATATGATGTGACATTATGAAATGGAATCCATGGAGTGGAAAGAGTTTCATAGTTTATTTTTCAATAAGTACTTTCCTTATATTCTTAATGCAAAAAATGGAGTGAGAATTCCTTGAGTTGAATCAAAATGTTGATGAAGTTGTTGGATCTATTGAGGGAAATTTTACCATACATGTGAGGTGTTCTTTTAGAATAATCATCCAATAAGAAAGTTAATTTGCTCAATTTTTCTATGTCATAAAACCAAGTCTCGGAGAGGTGTTATCAATAAGGGGCATTACTATATTTTAATAAATTATTCTATGTGTTATCAAGGTGGAAATTGATATTGGAGTTACCCATCAATATCATGATTTTGATAAGAAAAGAATGATTCAATATATAAGAATCTCTAAAAATCATAGAGAGAATAAAATGATATTTCCTTCATTATTAATATGTAGAAAGAAACATTGAAGAAATTTTCTCAATAATGATAGTAAATTTTTTCAATGTGGAAACGAATTTCATTGAGTGGATGAATTTTGATGTGATGGGTAGAAGTTATCCAATGATGAAAATATAGAGAAACCTCTACAAAATTCACCACTAATACAACATTGTTTAAAATATAAGGAGTATGGTTATTATTCTAACTAGTGATAAAATATAAAGGTTTAGTATGATCATCAACATTGGAAACATCAGAAGATGAGAGAAACGGAGTAGTATCATGTGATCACTATTTCTGATGATGAGTGTGATAATGAAATTTGTAAAGATACATTTGTTATCCACTCTATAAATACAAATTTATTATTTGAATCTAGATTTTCCCACTCATTTATATCTGATTAATTTATTAACTGAATCAAAATGACACCCAGATGATTAGATTTATAATTGATAGTGAAAACACATAATGGTATGATGATCTCATCTCAAGTATATGATTTTTCTCCTTTTTAAGTTTGTGGGAATTTTCTTCTTAAAAATATAATTTTCCACCCTCTAGTTGACTTTGATGTTATATTATCCATGTAATATATTTTTCTACATAAATATCAAATAAACTAATGAGGAAGGGTAGTCATATTTGAACTTCATAATGAACCTATGATCATATATCTATGCGTTTATAAATATAAACTTTTGATGGAAATGGAATCCAATGTAAGGGTCTTGATTCCTATTCAAAAAAGGTGTTTATCTAAGATGGTTAGAGAGAAACTCAACAATGAAGATATCCCTATTATGCGGGAGTTATTTATTGTATTTTAGAAAATTTTCTAAGTCTTCTACCAAATCATGAAGTTGATTTCCTAATATAACTCATATAGTTACTATGCCCTTTTCAGTGACTCTATATAGAATCTCCCTGATTTAGCTACAAGAATTAAAGAAAAAACTCAAATAGAATCATGACAAGGGATTTATTTTCCCATGATTATAACATGGGGTGAACATTTTTTAATAAATATTAATTTTTTAGACTTTAAATTTATTATCAGTATCTGAACAAGATCACAGTTAATAAAATATATATTATACATCATATTGATTACTTGATTGATCAACCAAATGAAACACAATACTTTTCCAAGATTTACCTTTATCCTGGATATAATCAATTGATGTTCAAGAAAGATGAAATACTTAATACAATATTCCATACAAGGTATAGACACTATGAATATATAGTTATTTCATTTGGTTTTAATAATTCCCTTGTTATCTTCATGTATTTATGGAATAAAGTCTTTATAGATTACCTCAATTATTGTTTTATAGTATTTATAAGAAAAAATATTATGTATTAAAAAGAGAAAGTCAGAACATTAAGATCATTTTAGAATTGATTTGAGGAACCTAAGGAAGGAGAATTTGTATGAAAATTTTACCATGTGTGAATTTTGGCTACAAAAGGTGTAACATCACATAAAATTCAAGAAATAACATTATTTTAAAAGTGTTTATTAAATGATTTGTCTCATAAAAAAAACAAACAAAGGTAAGATTTAACATAAAATTATATGATCTTATATAGTCAACTTCAATTTTTTTATAAATTAAGTTAAAATAATAAGTTAATGAAAATATTAATTTTTTTAATTTTTCAAAGGATAATATTTTTATTGAAAAATATATATTCTATAATTCAAATAAAAAAATATTATATTAATTTCTTTTATTTTTTTTAAAATTTAAACAACATAAAATATATTTTACTAAGATATTAATACTAGTATTAATATAATTTAAGAAAATATTAATAAAAAGAAAATAATAATTAAATTTACTAAATATATCTTTAACTAAAAAAATTTAAATTGTGCATATATGGTTAGATGTTTTTAATATTCCATTTAGATAATTAAAACATACTTTTTATAAAAAAAAATCAAGGGATTATTAATTAATTTCAAGTACCTCTATTTTGATGTGATAATTCATTATTTTTAAAATCTGATGTTTTAAATTTAATAATTTTTTCATATATTATTATCTTTTAATAAATTAGATATATGTACATCAATATGAAATTTTTAATTAAAGATGGTTTTTTCATTGTTTTCTTATATGCATAATATTTATCACCCTTTGGTGATAAATTTAAAATTAATAAAGATGATATTAGTATATTTTTTGTAAAATTTTAATAAAAAATACATATATGATAAAAATAATTACAATAAAAATTTAATTATTAGAAATTAATATATGGGTGAAGTCAATATATATATATATGATTAAATATTATATTAATATTGTTCTATTCATTTTAAGGAAATTAATTTTAATACACTTGTGTAAAAAATTATCCACTAATTCACATAGGTGGCCCACCTCAACCACATATGTAAGACCTATGGTCGACCATGGAGATGTTGGTGGGCCCAATAAGCATAGATGAATAAGTAGTGAAAGAACCTGTATAGACTAGTCTAGGGTGTGTGTGAGTAGAACTTATAGTGCTTATTCCCCACTACCTTGTAACATCAAGCTAACAATAATGGTTAAATAATATGGAATTGCTCAGTCAAGAAAATTTTCTATCTGGGGATGGGTTATACGGGCACTATAGCTCATCCTTAAAAATGTTAGTATATAACAATAATCTTCCAATTTTTTTATTCTAATAAATCAGATAAACCATTTGATCTTCTTTAACCCCATGCCTAGTTTAATCCAATAATTTCATCTCCTTCATCTTCTTCTGCAAAACTTACTTCATCATCAACAATATTTTGGACCAAACTCGACCATACCCCCATTTTCTACAGTTGTCTCCCTTTAGCGATAGGACTATAACTCTTGTATCATAAAAAAATAATTCATACCTCTCGGCCTACACAACATATATATCTATCACACTTTTTTTCCTAAAATGATAAAACCCTAACATATTACATGTAAACATTATGTATTTATTCTGGAAAGCCAAAAAATCTAATGCAAGGTCAAAAATATTGGTATTTTTTTCATATTCAAGAAAACATTTTGAAACATTTTTATGGAAGGGTTATATATATATAAATATATATAATATTAACAATAATTTTTAAAACCATTAAATCAAGTACAATTAAATTTTATTGAGTGTGTTGTTTTCCCCTCAGATCTAACAAGTAGCGGCAACATATATACGGTATATAAATATCGAAGATTTAGGAAGATTAATATATCTAAATGTAGACAACATTGTTTCATGTAAACCAAAAATTGAAATATATAAATATATACAAAATTATTTTGTTTGATCTGAATCTTTCACTATACCTCTAGCTAGTATTTTCAACACGAGACAAGGAATGTATTTCTCGATGGATATGGGATAGGATTACAGGGATAACTTCATTTAAGTTGTGAAATATGTGTGAATTTAATAATTTTAAAATATTCCATATATGACACATCCCCAATATAAAGTATTTAAGCCTTCTCTTTACTTCAAAAATACCCATATCCCATGTTCTCTCTACCAAATTTTATTTTGTTCCAAATAATGGAATGAAGAGTAGCATAATTTTGTTCTGGTAATACGATAAGGGTGATTAAATTTTAAACCATCTATTTTGGAAACAAAATTCAATCTTATATTTATTTTTCAAAACCATTTTCATAAGAGTGGATATATAATTTTTATTAAGATTATGTTTTCTAAAAAAACCCTTTTGTAAAGGTTTTTAATTTTAAATTTCAATTTTTTTATTTTCAAAAACCTTATGTAAATATGATTCATTTTTAAACTTTTTTTTTGTTTTCAAAGAACTATTTTTTAATTAAATTTATACTTCTGATTTTATATTAAAAAGCCTTATTTATGGGATAAAATATATTTCTTTTCAAAACTTATTTCTAAGAGATTTTATTTTCATGATTTTTATTTATTGGTCAGATTTTAAAATAAACTTTTATACATTAAATTTTCATTAAAACTGATGAATGTTGTTTGAGATTATAGGTATGGTTTTACACTCTTGTAATTACTAAAATTACCTGCATATTTGTAAAATAATTCATTTTATGTTTAATTTTTAGTAGATTATTTATAGATATTGCTTATTAATGTATGGATTTCTTATTAAAGAATGTATTTTTCATAACCATTATGTTTTTTTGATAAAATATTATTTTACAAATGATTTTGGGGTATAAAATTATTTTCTTTTGAAACTTATTTAAGTAGTTTTAAATGATTTTTTAGTGGAATTATAATGATAAAGATATAGTTTTAAAAACATTATTTTGGACATGGGTATCGAATGTGATAAATAGGAATGGGTGGTTAACCCATGACCTCAAGAGGGTTTTTCCTAAAATTTGATACTACTAGTGGCCTCATGTATTTCCAAAGGTTTTCCAAGTATCATTATATTCAATAAGAAAAATTATTTTTATCAAATTAAATATTTTAAAAGTTGATAAATCCATGTATTTTAAATGGTTATTATATTTTTAAATTTATTGAGTTTTCAAAGTGATATGTATTTTCAAAAGTTTTAACTATACTTCTTGTGTTATATTTTAAAAACCATAATGCTATATTTGGAAAAAAATTATATTATATCAAATGTTTTACATTTGATAAAAAATTTAAATAAATTTTATGGTATTTATAAAGGGATTCCAACTGTGGTTTTAAAACCCCTTTCTGGGAAATTTTATGGTCACCCTACATTTTAAAAACTTATTTTCATAGGATGATTGGATGTTCCAAAGGAGTTTGGTTCTGTTTACGAAACTAGCTCAAGTAAATCTAGATAGATGAATTATAAAATTTTTTAAAACATTGATATAATGTAAGTTTTTTCCTAATACTCTTAAACATATTCTGAAAATATACTTGGGTATATTAAGGACTTTATATTTTTCAGTTAAATTTTTATAAAATAATATACAACATGTTTCTACCACTAAATATGGGAGTGAGGGTATTGGTATGTCAAAAAACGTTCTATTTTTTGTCATATAATCTCGAGATAGGGTATATCTATGTATCTATCAAGGACCCAAGTTATTGAATGTTAGTCAAGACCAACCACTGTTATTGAGATCCAAATTTTTCATAGACTACCTGGTTATTATTATCTCTTTGTGGATAATTTCTCAAGGCTATCTAATCTAGTCAACAAGTTAAATTATAAGGGATCCAAGTTGATGTTGACATGTGAATGTGAATAAAATTTAGAGAAACTAATTTAAAGGATATCCAGCATAGTTGTTCTTACATTACCCTATAGTAGAGAAGGGTTTTCATTCATTAGAGATGATATAAAGAATGTATTGGGATGATTTTTTATGTATAGTTACATGGTTATATATTATCCCCAATGAAAATTGATATTTCTAGAGAAAAATTACCCATCTAATGATTTGGAGTTAGCTATGATTCTTTTTTCATTAAAGATATAGCGAAATTAAATTTACTGGAGAAATGTTTGATATATATACTCATCAAAATATTTAAACTATATTTTCACATATAAATATTTGAATATTCAAAAGATGATATGGTGGGATATTAATAAAAATTATGACTATTCAATACATTACCACACAGAGAAAGTAAACAAGGTGGTAAATTCTATGAGTTTAAAGGATCATGTTATCTTATCTATGATGAGGATCACAAAAGATCCAATATTTATGGTTTTTAACAGGATGGATCTTGAAATCAAGAAAGATGGTGATACATTTTATCTTTCTAAAATAAGTATTCAACCATTTATCAATGTGAAGAATAAATAGGAAATAAAAAGAAGATGTATATAAATATAATAAAGTCATAAATTTTCAATGATTTTACCATAATTATGATGGAATGATATGGTTTTGGAACCATGTATTTGTTATGTCCATTCTTGATTTGAAGAAGTTATTTGCGGAAGCTCATAATTCATCATTTTATATTCATCTTAGAAGTATAAATATGTATAGATATCAAAACGTTAATTTCTAGTGGGACTATATACAAAGAGATATTTCAGAATTTGTATCTTGGTTCTAGGTATGTCAGAATGTTAATGTTGAGAGCCAAATTTCTAAAGAGATGTTACAACCATTGCCCATATCTTAATACAAATGTGAAAACATATCCATGGACTGTCTATCCATAAGTTGAAAATTTTATTATTTTCAATTTTCTATAATTAAATGTGTTCACACACACACACAAAAACACTCTGGCATGTAAATTGGCTTTCCTGTACTCATGAGTGATGATACATCCTCCACCGTACTATTTCTTGGTGTAAATTCCTCCCTATGAATTTTGAGGCATCATTAAACACTAAGTCTATTCGAACTAGGCCTTGTAAAATGAAAATTAGGAACACAAAAAACCATTTTCCTCTCAAATCATCACCTACAACTCACTTATAATAAAATAGGTCAAATCCATATTTAATTGAAGAAAACACTTTTTATTAATTTATCGAACATGTTATGGGAAATACCAAAAACTCAGTTTCAAAAAACATCCAACAAATAGAAAATTACTAAATATATTCATAATAGTAAAGTTGTTTATATGTAGGTGAGATTGATTTAATACATCTAAGAGCCTTCAAAATAAAATAAAAGTGGAAAGTGGGAAAATAATCATATCTTAGGTTCATTTGGAGTAACTAATCATGGATGAATTCATTGATTTGACATCATTATTCCATTATACTAACAAATACCTAGTCAAACTGATCAAAACTAATCTAAGCTCATAGGCTATGGAACAAAAACATTGATTTATGGTTTTGATCATAAAAATCGTAGGTGTTCCCATATGAAAAAGAATAATTAAATCCCAACCTTCGATTTCATGATCAAATGCTCAAAGATTCATTGTAATTTGATGCCAAACATTTAATATCACAAACAATAACTTAAGAGAACCCTATAAAATGATATCTTATGTTAGAGAATGACGAATGAGGATTTTTGAGAAATTTTCATGTTAAAATAAAATTTCCATAAAAAAATATTTCACATCACAAGGCTATGTTGAATAGTATGACAAAATACGTGCTAACCATAAAAATAAGATCTATCCATAAAATATATATGTTTCATGGTTAGCCACAAAATTTTTCAAAACTATCCACAAACTATGATCTTAACCAATGACTCTATAAACTACTCACATGGTTTCCATGAGACTTTCACACTATTTTTTGAACAGTAGAGAATTTTCGTGGTATGGGAAAATTATACACAACAAATCCAATCTGTTCAATAACTTTTAATTGTTCAATGTACCATGTAAAAAACATATCTTATTTTTCTAAGTGTAGATGACCAAGTCTCAATGATAGTTTTAAGAATACATTTTCACTCATATTGAAAGATAATGGTTTATAATGGGAATATGTAGAAAATTTATATCATCTATGAGACATGACTATATACTTCTAAATCACATCTATCTTTTCTATAGTGCCAAGGATAATACTAGGTCCAATTAGTGATGTTTCCTCATTTTCCACCAAGCATGGTGGATAATGATAAGTACAACCATATAATTCCTTTACAAAGATCATACACGTCTTCATCTAAAAGCTATTATTATAGGATAATTCCACCAAAGGCATATAGTCTTCCCATGATCCACCAATCTCCAAATCATGAGCTCAGATCATATCATCCAATTTCTGAATTGTATGTTTCTAATTTTCCATATTTTTGACGATGATATGTCATTATCATTGTTAATTGAGTTTTAGGAAAACTATTGAAATGATCAGTAGAATCGAGAAGTGAATTGATGATATCATTAAAATATAACTAAAAATTGAAATCCATGAAACATAACTACTTTTCAGAAATATAAATTTTTATGTCAACCGTATTAGACTCTCTGATTGGTTTGAAGTGTGCTGACTTGGTGATTCAATCTATAGTCACCAAAATAGCATCATGCTTATGAAGTATCATTATTAAGCCTTTGAAAATTTTCATGAAAATATACTCCCACTTTGATATAGGTTTGGTTATATATTATATTATATAATTGATTCATCAATGCTCATTCTTTATCAAATGACATGTTACACATTTCTTAACATACTCTACAATTTTTTTTCATGAATGTTCAATATAAATGAACTTTCATCTCATTTTACATTTTTTGAATACCTAGATTAATATTCCATTTCAAATGGTGAAAAACTGATAGAAAATATTCCTAGAAATATTTAAGTTCTAAAATTCATTTATAAATTATTAAAAAAGAGTTTTCATCCTCTATCCAACCATCAAAATTCTCACCACAATTTTAGTCTGATATAATGGTGATGAAATAAAGATCTAATATTTGAGGCGCTTTTAGAAAATTTAAAATTCAGGGAGTAAAATTAACTATAAATAAAATTATATTCTTATTCCATTGAACACAATCTAAATAAATATTAGAAATTATGATCATCATCTACCATTTTTCTTGAGATTCCTTGACTACTTTGTTGTAGGATTTATGATCAACAAATCTTACACAAAATTCCCTTTTCTAGGTGTGTATACCAAGTAGAAATAAAATAACTAGAGTTACTCCATCCATCTTAATTTCCTCAATTTAAACTATTATTGAGAGCATATGTGTTTCAAACTCTTATGATTAGTAAAGACAATGAAATCTTATCTAAAGACGTCGTGATTATATGTATTCAATGCATTAATTAAGGAAGATAATTCTATGTCAAGCATATGATAGTTCATCTATGGTGTTCATAGATACCTCAAACCATAGACATCAATATGGTATCTATATATGAGAACAAAACCAATACATGATCTAGAGGCATCATAATATAACATATTTTCCTAAATAGGTTCTGAAAATATTAGAATAGGTGATGAGGTGGAATTATATTTAATCTCTAATTTTTGTTTACATTCATCAACAAATGTTAATTGAACAACCGTTCTTATCAATGTAGTCATAAGAGAAACAAGCATCATGAAATCTTAAGAAAATTGAATATTATAGAAAGTTAATCTTACAAAACTGCATATCTCGAAAACATTCTTGGGTGGCTACTATGATATGACTTCATTGATCTTCCAAGGATAAAATTATTTTTCCTCTTTAAAGATGAAATTCATGGGGAAATAAACTTCTTGTATCCAGAATTCACAAATAAAAAATTTAAAAAACAATCGATGATCTCAAAATATACTAAACATAATTTCCCAGTGTTTTTGTGGTCATTCATGGTTCTAGAATAGAACAAAATATCATCAAATAACCATAAAAATATATAGTCATGGTACTTATGATATATATAGTTAATTAATTACATGATGTTTGTAGATGTATTTGTCAAACCAAATAGAATGACGATGTATTCATAATTTCTATATCAACCCCAAAATGTTTTCTTCAGAATATCTACTTCTCTCACTCTGAGATGATGATATCCTAATCAGAGATCAATTTAATAGAACCACTTGGATACCTTTAATTGAGCCCCTCATTAATCATTTTAACTTGGAGGAGAATTAAATTTCACATACCATCATGACTAAGGAGCAATTAGACAATATGTAAATGGTGGAGGATGATATTTTCACTATGGTTTACAACTACGATTTTGTAAATTAGGAGGATTCTCTTATCCTGGAAGGGTCTTACAATGGCATTCTCAACTCAAAAAGCTTATACCGACATTTGATTAATGGAAATAAGCTATGGATTGAAAACTGAACAAAAAATGGATGACACCCTTGCGGTTCACGATTTTATGGAGGTTGTATCCTAACAAGCTACCTGTGGATGCTAATCTAGAAAGGGTTGGTATCTCCTTATTCTCTTAATGTTACTTCTAAAAGAAATATAGAGAGGATGTTGACCACATCTTTATGAGTTTCAATGCTTACTCTTCTTTACTGATGGTCGTACAACATATTTTCAGGCTGCACCTCCCTCATTCTAAATCTGTCCAATCTTTTCTCTAATCCATGGTTAATGATCATTTTTTAAAGCAGGTGAATGTTCTTTTCTAGGTTTCCTATGCCGAAATCTTCCACTACATCTGGAGTTGTAGGAATTCCATGGTGCACAGTAGGTCTGGCTTCACTGTTGTCCTTGCATTGGACTCTATCCTCGCTGTCGTTCAAGATGAAAATAACCTCCAGTAGAAACAATTCAGCAACTTGGTTATTGATTGGATGATATTTTGGAGACAGAATATTGTTGGGTATTACCTAGCCCCTTGTCATACTATAGATGTTTTCCGAACACCGCCACATGCAGACTGGTTAAAGTGAAACACCGATAGAGCATCAAGGGGTAATCCAAGTCCCTTGGGATATGGTGTGAAATTTAGGTATGAGAATGGGGATGTCTTTGAATTCATGTTTGGTACTTGTGGAAATTTCATAGATTTGTAATCAGAGATGATGTGTCTCATAAGGGAGGTTGATCTGGCCCTCCAAAGAGAATGGAATTGTATCTGGTTTGAATGTGACTCCACCACTCTCGTGCAAGCTATCCGAGCGGTTCAGAGGCATCTCTCAGAGAATTTGTTTTCTAAATGGGTGAACTATTTCAACACTCACACTTTTTGGGAGGCGAACTATCTTGTAGATGGGTTGGACAAAAAATGATTCTATGAGGATGGTTGTACTCACTTGCATACCTTACCTGACGACATGGCTCCTTCTTTCTCTAGAACAAATTTATAATCCCTTAATTTCACCTCTCAAAAACTTTGTTTATTTTAATATAAATGCCTTCATGCTCAGGTTTATAAAAAAATAAGAAACTGTCCTCCTTGTTTATGAATAAATTTGATGTATCCCAAAGGGATATACATGGTTTTATGAATCCTTTACTCGGTAATTATTGTACCTATAAGTTGAATTACCAAAACTGTATTGTATTCATTTTATTATATGGTAGGTAAATAGGTATTTCTCCCCAAAGTATAATAATAGGAAATTTGATTTCCCACTTAGGTGGAAGCCCAGAGATATCACTCATAATATAATCTGGGTATCGATCCACTATGGTCAGTAGAGTCTCATCTCTAGTTTCACTTATAGCACCCAGGGTTATTATTGTGAACTAAAAAGATATTATTCCATCCATCGAGACTAAAGATCCTCCACAACTAAATTTTTATCCTAATCACCCTTGAATACATGAGGAGTTCAATCAAGGGATATGAATGAAACTTGCTGAGCATGGTAGAAAATATGGGTCTTAATTCCATTATCCTATCCATTCAAAAATTTATATAAAAAACATCCATCTTAAAAATAATAAAATCCAATAAAAATTTCACCCTATAAATAGTAGTGGAAAATAATGGGAACTTGAAACCTCTACACACCTACTATCTGAGGGGTGTCATGATTTCCATGGTTTGAGGTACTAAATTTATTTATAATTCAAATAATTTAACCACACAATAAGAAATGAAATAATTTGATGTAACAATATAAAACAATACAAGAATAAGAGTCGAGTTCAGAATAATGATACCTTATACTATAGAAATATCTAGTTTTCCAAATGTTATAGCATGCTCAACACTATATAATTGTCAATCAGCTTCTACAAGATAGCTTTTGTTTTCCCAATTTAATTATATATTGAACAACTAAAGTTTTCATAGAATAATCCTGATTCACTTGGGTCTATGGATGAGAACTAATTTGATTATATTTTTCAACCAAATATTATGAAGCATGAGGCTAAGTCAAGTTGGTTTAACCAACTGATTTTTGAATTTAGGAAAATACATCTTGAGATTCTATTTGAAGTAGCAGTGGTGGTAATTCATTGGTGTTGTTGTACAGACCTTCTTCTTATAAATAATCTCATCACAATAGAAATAGTATGGTTTATTTCTATGATAGTATGGATAATATATTTATCTAAAAGATTGATTTTCTATTACTTTTCAACGCTAGGAGTGACCCTCCTTCTTGAATTTATTTCCTAAGATGAAATTTCCATCAATGGTAGGAATCACAAAGTTGTACCTTCGATTTGGATTCCCTACCAAGTATCTTTCTCCAACTATTTTCTTGTTTATCATTTCATTATAGCTAGTAATACATAACATTTCCACTTCTAAGAGAATCTCAAGTTAGAAATATACCTCAAAGATCTGATCCTTTAGTCTCTTACTAGTAGCTAAAAATAATGTAAATAGAACAATGTGATTGAATTTAGAAGTATATTTAGTCACATAATTGATTTATTATTCCAGTTTAATTAATTATATCTTATTCAACATTTAAAAGGTTTTTGGAATAAATTTTTTATTTAATAGTTTCACAAATACATTATAAGTAAGATCATGATTTATCTTAGCTTGAATGGAAAACTTCCACCAAGATACCAACAAGTCCTCAAAACTATAAGTTTATAACTTGGAATTAATTTCATCTAGAGTTTCATATAATTGAAAAATCATGTTCATCCTAATTATCCAAACCACCATGTGCTTTTTCCAAAATTACTATGAAACATTAGTGTGTTTTTATTTAGGAATTATGTGGAGTGATACCCTAATGAGGTTCCTCAGGGATAATTCCATTATCAATATCCTAAAAGTATTGCATGAAACTCCAACCCATAAATTGGTTTACTTGTGGTTTAGGTGAAATAATGTTCTCAATTTCCCCCTATTTGGTTTCTTATTCTCCTTACTAGTGGAATATTTATTTTAAAATATATTTTAGAATTCAACAATTTATTCATTTTATTATACATATTCTCATTGGTATATTTTATATATCATCAAAATAGCCATAATATAACAATTTCCAATATCCAATAACCATATGATAATGTAGTCTAGTTGAGAATTATCTTTACTAGTGCATGATACCTTCCACTCCCTAGTTAAACCCATGATGATGAGTTCATTACACACCTAGAAGCTCTTAATAGAACTTTTTTATACTCATACCAACCTAGTAACATGAATATTAATATAATAAATAGAGAAATAACTTTCTATTCTATATATTTCATGTTTCAATACATTTTATCTCTTTGATACTGGCATATTATCTTTTACTAGGTTAGAGGTGATACTAACCTTATGTGATGTTCCCTGGGAACCAAAGCTGGTAATGAATTCCAGATGTTTAAACACCAAGATACAAGTGGGTAATGATTTAACATATAAAAACACTCACATATATGTGACAAGATCAATAAAAAAATAAACGAAATATATATCTATGAATAATAAATGAAACCAAATCCAACAATAATCAAATAATCCCAGACCAATATTATATTAATAGTTGAATATTGTAAAATAGAAACTAAACTCCAATGTGTGGAACCACTCCAAACTTGACACAAACAAATCCAACCTCCACCTCTACCAATTACGAGGGAATCTATCATAGTTATTCACTAGTGAATTATGAAAAAATTGAAATTCATATATCACAAAAAAAACATATATACATCAATCGAGGATAATATAGAAAACATAGTAAGTAACTCCCAAATACTTTTCCCACATTCCAAAAATAAAAAAAAATATGTTAGCTCATATGAATATAAACCAGACAAGGAGAATATAAATGTTGTAAACAATTTTTACCATAGAAAATATAACATATGAACAAGTTTTCTAAAATACTGTGATCGAAGAAGAGTTTTCCATTAAAATATTTGAATCAATTCTATAGTTTTAATTTTTAATAGTCAAATATTTTCTCACACACAAACCCATGAACGACATGTGAAATTCCTATACTCAAGAGTTGTGATATATCAACTTTAAAGCTATCAGTTGGTGAAAATTCATCCAAGTTTTTTTAGTGGGTACAAAGCACCAAGCCTATTCCATCAAGACTATAAAAAGTAAATAATGAATAAACACTGACAATGTTCCGTTTAAAATAGAATCCATATCCTATTTGTTCAATGAACATGTTTCAAAAGCATATTTATTTTAAGAAAATTATTTTTATCGATTTATAACACATGTTTTTGGAAACACCCATTATCTGATTTTGAAGGATATCCAGTAAAGGAAAAATACAAAAAGATTTATTAGGGTAAAACCATTTAAAATAATAAGTTCATGATATAATAAATCCTACAAATATAGAAATTTAATAAAAGTTTAAATAGGAAAAACCCACCTACATCGTGTTTCTTTGGTGAGACCAATCTTACAAAATTCCACATATCTGAGCACTTTTATATATGCTCCTTAATAATCAAAATACAAACTAATCAAACCTCATCTAATACCAAAGACTTTGGTGTAATAACATCAATCTGATATTTCACTCAAGAAAAACTAAGGTGATCCCAGATGAAAAATAATGATGGGGTCCTAACCAATCATTTCTTGGATCAAACGCTCAAATATTCCATAGAATTAGAGTCTAGGTATCTAATATCACCAAAAATTTCTGAAGGAATCATAAAAAAAGAGACAGTTGGTTATTATAAGAATAATGAGTCATTTTGAGAATATTTTTGGTTACAAATTTAATTTTCATACAGTTATTTTTAGCAACATGATGAGGCCATGAGGTTTGAAAAACAACGTGTTCACCATGTGAATTGACTCCATAATTAACATCTCCAAGTCTCATAGTTTTTCTAAACCATGTACTGATTTTGTGACTACCCAGCGACTCCCTAAACCACTTTTATAGTTTCCTAGAGTCTTTAATATGGTTTCTACTAACTTTTCGGACACTTTTCACCTCTAAAAAGGCATATAGAAACTTCAGAAAATTTACAAAAAATTACCAAGAATTATCCTGGACAATAACTACTTTAAATAAGTATTAATAATAAATAAATTCCTCATATTGGGGGTGTTACACAAAATAATATTTTTTCAGTATATATATTTGGTTTATAATAAAAGAGAAAATAAGAGGGACCCTTTCCAAAAAAAATCCTTACAATAAAAATCTATTGAAAAAGATTAATAATAATAATTTCATATAGTTTTAATGTTACAAGAACCTATAGATTTTCCATAATATTATTATTCCAATTGAAAATTAACCTAAAGATTAAAATTTTATTACATTAAATAATTTTACAAAAACTACAGATTCTGATATTTAAAAAATAATTGACTATTAAAAAATATTTAATATAGCTAATAATGGATGAATTAGCTAGAACCTGACCAAGTAAAGGATATTAATTTATTCATATTCCTTGATTTTTATTTATTTATACTTTAATTTTGATTTTTTGTCAATATAAACTCTACTTTAACATTTATAGTATCTTTATGTATAGTTTGGAGTGTCAGTAACCTATAAAACATTATATAGGTTGTAATATAGATTCACTACATTTACATTATCTATGTTTAGAGTGGTACTATCCTCCTTCCCAATTTGTTCATCTAATTAAATTCTTGATGTATTCTTTTTTAATGTAAGATAATAATTCTACTATTATTCTAATAGATCACAACATTTACCCCTTAAAAATAATTAAAATCCATGCTTTTTTCATCATATTGTGAAAAATCTCTTGTTGTTTCAATTTAAACATTGTATTTTCCATCCTAAGATTTATTTCTCTAAGATTCCACCACCACTACAATAGTTACTATATGAACGCACCAATTAATCACCTAGGTATTCATAGAATAATATTCAATTTTCCTTGGGTGGTTCATTTTTTTCTCATTGGTTTACACCATATACTCCTGAGTTCTTAGAGAATTATCCACTCCATGATTTTTTTTCATAGGGAACTTTATAGGATTCCTAATTCTAAATTGTCACATCCTTTTTTACTCTCTTCCATGGTCCTTTCTAAATTGTTTCTTATTAAACTAAATTATCTCTTCTTAATTTACTATAGATTGTTACATCATAACCCATGACTATGTGAAAGCTTTAAAAAGAGGTAATAGAAAAATATTCAAAATCAATATAAGTTTTTTTAAAATTAGCAATGCGTATTCTTTTTTTATAAAGGGGTGATTAAAAATAATCACCCATTAGAAATATTAAATAATACCTAGTTTTCCTCTAAAAGTACCCTGATACATATTTAAAGGATAAACAATACATGAAGAAACATAAATAATTATTAGTGGTTTCCAAAATCCCCACACGGTCTCATGAATCTATACACCAATATGGATATTAATATGCTTTAGTGTGTGAGTCTTGAAATTAATTTCCAATTATAAAATATGATATACTCTGTAATTAAGATTGAAAAAGAAATATTTCAATATAATATATTGGTTATCAAAACATTGAAATGCATGATGATGGTACCCCTTGCCTATTATAATTAACCTCTAATTATCAATTCCCTGTATATCGAATACCATCCTCTTCAATCATTCAAAAACACATGGGTTGTATTTTTTGTAAAGAATAATTCATTTGATAAAATATAATTTAAATTCTTTATCCTCACTCTAATATCCTCTAGATTATATGTAGTAAAAGGGTCACAACATCCAGTTAGTATAGGATATCCTTTTTCTACTCCATTCTTGTTCATTTTAATCTATATTATAATATATGGTATCTAAAAAACGAAATGAAGCAAAAATACTTTTGGATGTCTACTTTAACATCAATATAATACATGATAGATAACTCATGTATATAACTATTAAAAAATATATTATAATGGGTTTTATTTTTTAATATAAGATTTGATGGAAGTTTTAGAATTTTGCAGATGAGTACTTTTACAATTAAAACATGAATGGTTTTTATTCCACCATATGAGATTAAATAATTCTTCAATTTCCAAATTGAGTGAGTTTTTTATTCCATGAATAGATTTATACATTAGAATTAAAAAATGAGGTCATTCATAGATTTTTCCTCCATAGATATAATTTAAAAATCTCTAAAATGATAGAAAAAATATAAAATTAACATTAAAAATAAGTTGATCAATATTTCCTTCACCATATATAAATTAAACTAGATAGAACATATAAAATAACCTTTAATTTTCATATTAAAATTAATGGGAAACATATCAAAATTTCTCTCCAGATAATGGAAAACTTGAATGAGGAAATATAAAATTAATTTAAACAAAAAATCAAATTGGAGGAATATATTTTCTTATTAATAAAAAATAGATATAAAATTTTACTAGTCAAAATATGATATTTAAAAGCTTCCCAATCATATATGTTTTTATTAGAGGTAAAATTTTAATCCTAGATGATATCCCAAAATTAATAAGGAATCCCATCTACATAAAATAAAATTTTATACTTAATTTATAAAATCAGTTTATAATTTCCTCATAAGAATAGATAATCTAGGTATTTTTTAGCTACATTAAATGTGAAAAATACATATTTGAATTTCTTCTAAAAATAGACCGACAATTACTCATAGTAAATTAATATAGTTTCATAAGAGAATAATTAACTAATAAAATTACTAAAAAGGTTTTACAAGTTTTCCATCTCTTTAGGAATCACTATTTTTAAAATTGATTACTATTAGATTTATCAATAAAAATTATTATAATAAATTGATCTTCCATTGAATCATAGAAGTTTTGAAATTTTTATTCCAATTCATTCATCTAGAGAATAATTTCATCAAACAAAAAAAGAAGTAGATTCATATTTTCATTGAATTATATTTCCACTCCAAATTAAATTATTCATAAAAGTGTTAATTCTATAGATCAAATATGAGTTCAATTTATACAACAAAAAGAAGTATAAAAATTTAGGAATGATGTCAACATTAATAAGAAATATTCTACTGGCCAAGGTAAGTGACATTCCTTTCAATGTATCCATATACTCTTTTATTTTAAAAAATATATTTGTGATGTGGGAAACCATATGGATTCCTTAAAATAGAGGAACCCCAAGATATAAAAATAGAATGGAACCCACCTTGATATTGAAAAGTTTAACAAAATTAATTTTCCTATGAGAAATGAAGGTGTCAATAATGATAAAATGAAATTTGATGTAGTTAATATAATGACTATAAACTTTACCATAATGACTTAATAGGGTATTAAAATCCTCCTTGATCATGTTACATCCTTGAAAAAGGAAAATATATTCTTTAGTTTAAAATAACTAATAAGATGTAATAAATCCTCTTTTATCTTTGATGGGAGTAATATTATTCTACTCCGACACCACAAAAAATATACATAGATAATCCTAATTTTTTTAAAAAAGTTATTTTAATTGGGTAACCAATCCACAATCCATAAAAACAAATCTAGTAAAACTTTAGTGTTCCCTTAATAAGCCCAAATATACTCAAATATTGGAAGAATATTTTCCAAATACTATTGAGAAAATGATTATAAAAAAATATATATAATATTAAAAACATAAAATCCCAGTTAATGGAACCGAAGGCATTTATAAAATCCAATTTATGAGAAATATTTCCAATTTCGGTGATTCTTTATAAAATTGATTCAATCAGATATTTTCATCAATTATTATTGAATTTTCCTTCTACAAACAAAACTGAATTAATTAAATAAGAATAAATTATATAAATTATAACTATACTACTATTCAAGATCAATTGAATGATTTTATTTATACAATTATCTAAACTAATGTTCCATGAAATATTTGAAGCAAAAATAATATCTAGTTTTAAAAGAAGAATAAAAAAACATAGTTTATACCTTCTAAAATAACACAATTTATGAGGAATATATACTCTCTATTTGGTAGATATGTGTCGAAAATATACCATTATCCTTTCAATAAATTATTGGAAAACACATCTGGGATTGGAGTAAAATTAGGATTGAGAGGGAAAAACATCAATTTTAACCGCTTATATGTCTATAATATTATTAAGGATACTTCGATAAACCACATTTATCATATTGGGAATCATATACATAATTTTTCTCGTGTTAACTAAAAATATTTTATTAAACATATTTTTATAATACATGATGATATAATTCCCAATGTTATCTATTTTTTTATTAGATCTAACTACAAATTTTAAATTAACTGATAGGCTTGTTAACTTTACCATCTTTTTAGAGGTTGACAGAAAATATTTTCTCTATTCATATTCCTTGAGATATATTTCTATACTATTTTATAAAATTATTACCTATTTGATTTTGTTTAAGGATTTGATATTATTTGTTAAGTTAGAATCTTTATTAAAAATAGCTATATAACAATTAGAATCATGAAACTATTGAGATAGATCAAGATCATTTTATGAAGAATTAATTTCCAATAAATATTTATACATCACTCTTGGTAAAAATACCTTATAATAATTTTAAATTTTCTATGTTTACATATTCAATAATATAGGTCAGTGGAGCACTCAATGCCTCCCCAATATTCGTATCCAATTTCCCAACATTTCAGATGTTCTATTTAGGTATTATTAAATCTAAGAGGGCCAATTATAGTTATATAATTAAAAAATGATTTCAGAAAATAATTATAGTATAAATTGATTTTCAAAAGGGTTAAGGAATGAATTTATTCCCATTAATAATGAAATTTTAATTTTAAAAAGAACCTATACAACTTACTAGATACTACCTTATTAAAAGAATATTCCATGTTTAATTATCTCCCTGTAGGAATATTTGAAATAAATTATTTTTTCCATATATTATTGAAAATAATTGATAGAATTGATCAAGTAATCCATAGAAATGTTTCCCCTGATAATCGATGATAACATAAGTTTCTTATGATAATCCAAGAAATTTGTATTTGAGTGTTATTTTCTCAAATTTCATCCTATATAAATATTTTCACAAAATATCTATTTATTGTATAAAAAGGTAAAAATTGAGGAATCCTTTCAAAAAAAAACCTTATATGTAAAAATATGTAACAATGATAATAATAATTTCTATCATTCTTAATGATCCATGAACTAATAAATTATCCACAAGAGTAGTATACCAATTCATTCCAACTAGATTATAATCAAAATCCTCTAATATAATTCCATTTAGGATACAAAATAATCCATAGGTTTTGAGATTTCAATTATTAAATTATTAATAATAGAAATAATAGATTTAATAGAGTTGATAGTTGCTGAATTAGATTTTTCCTTTACAATTTTAGTAAAGGATATTCATGATTCCATATTCCGAAATTTTGATTTCTTACCACTAGAATATGTCAGCTTCTTCTTATTATAACCTATAATTTTATATTTATAGTTTCTTTGTTTCGAATTTTCAGTATTTTTATCCTCTAAATAATTTTCTTGGTTGTAATCTAGATTCTATACATTTATATTACAAGTGGTAAGAGCGGTATTTTCCTCCTTCCCCATTGGTCCATCACCTAAGACTCTTCTATCTTATTGGTTTGAAGGTATTCTAGGACAATCCAATTCTTTTATTAGATCACACTAACTATTCCATAATAAATTAGTGATGTTTTGGACTTTATCAGTATATTGGGTATTTGCTGTTATAGTTTCAATTTATACACTATATTTTTCCACTTTTTTTATCCCTAGAAGGTACCTCCACCACTATAATATGTTCATTTTCAATAGATTGATTAGTTACACAACCATATATAGAATAATATTTAAAATTCATAGGTCTTTTTATCTATTCCTCAATTATTTACACTTATTCCCCCTGATTTTTCAATGGTTTTTTAACTCCTTGAGATTTTTTCTATGGAACATAAAATGACTTCCCCTTTTCAAATATTACATCACTTTTTGAACTATCTTTCATGTTCTTTTCTGAATTTTCTCTTATTTTTCTAATTTAGGTCTCCTACATTGCATCATATTGTAACATCATACCCCATAAACTCAAAAAAAACTATAAAAGGTGTGAATAGACTAATATTCAAAATCAATTTAAATTTTATCACCAATTTCAACGAGAGTTTTCTTTCCATGAAGGGTGACTAAGGACAATAATCCACTATGAAACTTGAATATTATCCTAATTTTCAATCCAAATTATCCTCTCCCTAATTTAATGGTGCTCCAATGCATGAAGTAGTATCATTCATGATGATTAGATTATAAAATACCAACCTAAGCTCATACAATGAAATATGATCATTAGTATAATTTTGAGTGTCAGGATTGAAATTAATATCCAATTATCAATTTTGAAAAAGTATCAAATAACTATTTAAAATAAAGTTTTCTAGGTAATATTTATATCATCAGAAGATTGAAATACAAGATAACAATACACCATACCTATTGTAATTATCCATTATTTATAAATTCAATAAATTCAATATAAATTTAGCTTTAATATTTCAAGAAAAGATAGATTATCTACAATTATAAGAATACCTCATTACATTAAAGAAAATGTTAAAGCATATAGTATCACTCTAAGAGCTGCTAGATTCGTAATAATATAAATCTGACCATCATCAAAAATTTTAACACATGTATCATTATATGATTGATTATATTAACCTTTAATTTTAAAAATCATGATGTTTAAAACCTATGTAAAAAAATTTACCTTAGTAACTAGTTATTCTGGACTCTTCAATTGATTTATTTCCATGATTAAAACATATCCTTATTTATAATAAGATAATTTATGAAATCTAGATATAATAACCCAAGGATCTCCATTAACATGATCTCTCAACTCCATCATCCATCATGACATCAAAATAATAATAATAATAATAATAATAAATATTCTAATTTTATGGGATATTAAACCCCTTAAATTATAATATCCTCTAATAAAAACTCTATTAACATATATTTCTTCCATGATATTAATTTAATAATTAAAATTGCATCCTAAGATTCTTATAGGATAAAAACATTTAGACTGAATTTAAATTAATTTGTAGTTACGATACAAGGTTATATTTACAATGTCGTCAATTATGTAGTACCCACTACCATGACATTGTAGTTTCACATAATTATTGTGCATTAGTCTTTATAAAGCATTAAAAATTTCACTATTTCATACTAATACTCAGTAAAAATAAATCATATATAATAACATATAATGAAAAATATTGTTGTTAGACAGCCTCTACTCTATTCCTCATGATAGTGATAGCCTAGTTAAGTGTATACCATCATTCTTACTGACTTCAAATGTCTTATTATATATAGAAGTCTTACTTTTATGGTTTTTCATATTTTTATAATTCAATTCAAATAAATATTACATAGTGGAAATAAATAATCCAATAAATGAATTTAAGCATTGAGTATAAAAAATGAAAATGAATGGAAAAAAAATGAAGTGAATGTGTTAAGAAAGTAACATTTATAAAAATAAAAGAAATCAGTTTTCACATTCAAAAGAATGTTTTAATGTTTAAATCATGATATTTGAGAATGATTAAATGTTTAAATTTTCATATTAGTTGTGATTATCCACATTGAAGTTTTTTAAATTTCCTATTAAATGTGTCTATATGATCTAAAACACATTCTTTGATATCTACAAGATGGAAACTGGTGTCAAGGGTTAAAATTAATCAATAAAATATTTATGTAAACATAATATACTATAAGATAATAATGATAAATTATATAATAAATTAAAATAATAATAAATAGAAAAAATAAAAAATTGAACTTGTTAAAAATAAATGAGTTTTTATTCTTGACACTCCATTTTTTATATTAGTATGATAAGTATAAATGAAAAATACCTCAAGTAATCGAGAATATAAATACATCAAATATTTCATGAATTCTCATGAGTTATCCCACTCAAATCACAACCTATTTCATGGAATCCCTCCTTTTTATTACGTAACTTTTCATTACATTTTACAAACAAAGGATCTTTAATGTCTAGTGACTTGGAAATCAGGAACATAATACAAGAAAACAACATAAAAAATTCTTATGAACCACTAATAAGGCTTCATAATAGGTTAATCCTATGTAAAATTACTACATCTCATATCCTGGAGGCATAAATCAAAGGAAAGGGTGAGCATAAGGCTTAGTAAGGAAAACAAGTGAAATAGTTAACATGTGATCTTGAGCAATATTAATAAGAACATGATAAAAGTCATAAAGGAATGAGAAATGGAGGAATAAGAATATCATAATTAAAATAACTTGAATCATTACATGAATATTTGGCTACAACATTTCATTTATACAATCATGAACATATCACCAAGTTTTATCCATGAGGTGTCATAAAAATAACCAAGGTTATTCACAAAGGTATCGTGAAACTTGTTATCTCTAGAGATTAATTCTTTACCCAAATCATTGGAGCACTATTAGGGTGAACCATTAATATTTCTTTATTTAAATGTGATCTACATAGATCATAATCAAATATTTCATAAATAACCCAAATAGAGAAAAATAAATGGTTTTCACTTCAAAATCATGACGTTTTAAAAGTGCTTAAAAATAAGATCGTTATGTTGTTTATAACCCACAGAAAGGGAGTGAGGGTGACATGTATGTCAATTAAAGAATAAAATATATCATTTTTTTGTATCTATGAACACCCATATAAACGAAATAGTTCTGGGTATACACATAAATAAAATAAGAGAATTCCATGAAAAAAATAGAGAGAAATTTTGAGACGAAATTTCTGCAGCATAACAACTGTAAACATGGTTTTAGGAAATAACTTAAAGAGAGGGTACAAGAGGAACCCACTCATAAATAATTCATAATACAGTATGGGTACATAATACGATCATGGTAGGGATATTTCAATGACATACCACGTGAAAAGGAAACATGAAAGTAAAGAGAATATGCGATTACTTTTACGAGAAATTTGACAGCCTAACGGCGTCACTTAAAAATTCAGAAAACAAATTGATGAGAGAAGAAAGGGTCTCACAACAATTATACATGAAATTTACAGTAATGAAAACATGTAATAACATACCATCAACATAAATAGATATAAACTAGAAGACAAAGCATAAAGGAATTCATGACTTAAAAGAGGAGGGTGAAAGAATCCCTTACCCTGAAGAGTAACTTCGAAAGCATGAATGTCAAGACCTTGGGAGGCTTGAGGGAACCTTGGGAGGACTCCTTGGGAGGAAAGGTGACCATAAAATAATTTAGGAGGATTTTGGATTGAAATAAATGAGTGAAATGGCTTGGTATTTATTGTAAAATTGAGGGAATAAATTATTAATTTCCATGGGACACCTCATCGGTAGTATATGCAAAACCATAGACTTTCCCATGGTATTTTCCCATGGTATTGGACACATGGGACACCTAATAGAAAATATCACTATTTATAAGTCGACCAGAAATATTGCATCATTATTACATCATTAATGATGTCATTAAACACACAAAACTCAAAACTGTATTTTAACTGTTCACTGAAAATTCAACTGTTTCAGAAAAATCCCAATAATTCACCCTAACATAATATCTATGTTCTAAATTCAAAAGTGAACTCCATTTTATAAAAATATTTTTCTAAATATTTTAAATTTAATTTTTAAATAAAATCATTATTTATTCCAAAAATAATACTTTAAAACGATAATTCATTTTGTAACACCTTAAAAAAGTAATCAAGGTCCCATAAAATTATCGCATAACCTTAATAAAATAATGTAAGAATTTATGATTAAATTTTATGAAAATATATTTCCATTTTAAATTAGTAAATTTATTAAAAAATTGTAAATAAAATATTTATAACATACAAAAATACCAAAACATTTACTATGGTCTTTTTCTCATTTTTAAGATGTCTAAAATGTATTTATACATTCATGGGTGAAGTTTCTATTGTATAGGTCGATTTAATATTCATTACTATTCATCTGGGTATGTTACTATTCATACTTTACTATCAACTAAAAACCAAGTTGATCTTATTAGACTCTAAATTTCTCACTAATCACAACTGTAAAAGACCATTTTTTGAAATTCATTTCACATTATTAATTATTTAAAGAATACAAAAATATTTTAAAATACCCATTTTTTCCTAAATTCATCAATAATAAACATCGTATATTTATCCAAATATTTTAAATTAACAATATTTTCAATAATAATAAATAATAATTTTATTTATATAAAAGGATTACACAAAGCAAATAAGGTCTCATTACATAGCCCCTAATAACACCAATATAGGACCTAAGTGTAAGGTGTGCTATGGTGATAGAATCTTGGGGTGGCTCAGACAACATTGCCTGAGTGTTGATTTCTATCAGCTTGAACTTCACCCCTAGTAAATTCCGTTCAAGATTCATATATTGAAGTTTGTCTTGGGCTTGGTCCAGAGTAAATCCTTGTGATGCTACCTCCTTCCCAAGCACTGACAGATGGGCTTCATATGGCCCGAGTTTACTAGATGAGGCCATTCAATCTTCTTTCTATATTACTTAACCAAGATAATAGTGTTTATAAAAACACAATGTTAACATTATAGTTTCCAATGGTCATATTGACCAATGGTCATATAATAGTCGAAACCCAACAGTCTCATTTTAATTATACCCACTTCATTAATTAAAGGATGTATTTTTGTTGAGTATAAAATAAAATAACACAAAAATTAATAAAACAAATATAATTAAAAAATTTGGGTCGTTACATTCTTCCCCTCATAGGAAATTTCATCACCAAAATTTTATCTCATACCCTCTGATTAGAAAAGGTGTGGCTACTTCAATCTCATAGACTCCTCCGGTTTCCACTTGGATTCTTCACATTTATAGTTCCTCCATAATACCTTAACAATGTGGGTGTTCTTGTTGCATAGAACCTTGTCTCTATGATCCAATATGTCCATTGGCAGCTCCTCATAAGAGATTTTATTTTCTAGTTGTACCACCTATGGATTTAGTACATGTTAAGGGTTAGGTATGTACTTCCTCAAGAGGGATACATGGAAGGCATCATAAACTTGTGATATATTTTGAGGAATTTCAAGATGGTAGGCCACTGCTCCCACATGATCAAGGATTTCATAGGTTCCAATGTACCTAGGTCATAGATTCCATTTCTTCCCAAACCTCGTGACTCTCTTCTAAGGTGAAATCTAAAGAAATACTTTTTCACCGACATCAAATTCCAAGTCCCTTCGACGTTTGTCAGCATAGATCTTTTTCCGAATTTGAGCATCCTTAATGGGTTTCTGGATGGCATGGACCTTTTCTATAATCTCTTGCACAAGATGAGGGCCAAGAAGTTTTCTCTCACCAGCTTCATCCAAAAAGGTAGGAGTTCTACATCACTTCCCATATAGAGCATCATAGGGTTCCATTTGAATTCTCGAGTGGAAGTTGTTGTAAGAGAACTCAAATAAAAAGAGATGTTGATCTCATCAACCTTTAAATTCCATTAAGCATGTTCTTAGCATGTCCTAGAGTGTTTGAATAGTCCTTTGATATTGGACATCAGTTTGGGGGTGATAGGTCGTACTGAAATTCAATTCAGTGCTCAATGCTTATTGAAGACTTCTCCAGAATTTTGATGTGAACCTTGGATCACAATCAGATACGATAGAAAGTGGAACTCCATGTAGCCTTACCACTTCCTTCACATAAATCCTGGAAATTTTATCAAGAGATAAATCTTCCCGAATGGAGATAAAATGGGCAGTCTCGGTAAGATGGTCCACAATAACCCATATCGCATTATTTCCTTTGGAATTTCTTGGGAGACCAGCGAAACAGTCCATAGTAATATTGTCCCACTTCCATGCAGGTATGGGTAGTGGTTGCAATACCCCTTTAGGAAGTTGTCGCACTGCCTTCACTTACTGACATACCAGGCACCTTGATGGGTAGTCAGCAATATCTCTTTTCAAATTATCCCACCAATAATGATCACAAAGGTCCCTATACATTTTCGTGCTACTAAGATGTATATAGAAAGTAGATCTACGAGATTCATCCATCAGCTTCTTCTTTATTTCCATAATAGATGGGACACATAGTCTTTTATGAAATTTCATTACACCTTCTTGATCATTATTGAACTCAAGAAACTTCCCATCCTGCATAGCCTCAAACATCTTCTATAACAAAGGATCTTATTTCTGAGCTTTCTTGATCTTCTCTAGTAATGACGGTTGAGAAATAATTTGGGTTACGGCTGATGGCGTCCCTTCGTTTATAATTTCCATGTCCAGTTTTACTAGGTCATTGATCAAAGGAACTCTTTGAATCCTCATAATGGATAGAACTACTAGTTCTTTCCTAAATAATGCATCATCAACTAAGTTTTCTCTTCTGGGATGATAATGAATTAAACAATCATAGTCTTTAAGAAGTTCCAACCATCTCCTTTGTCTCATGTTCAATTCCTTTTGTGTGAAAATATACTTCAAACTTTGATGTTCTGTGTATATATCACATTTCTCCCTATAAAGATAGTTCCTCCATATCTTCAAAGAAAAAACGACCGCATCCATCTCCAGATCATGTGTAGGATAGTTCTTCTCATGAGTCTTCAAATGTCGAGACTCATAACCAATGACCTTGTCATTTTTCATGAGGACTCACCCAGGCCCTTTAAGATATGAATCACTAAAAATAATGAATCCTTCTCCACATGAGGGTAGAGTTAACATGGGTTCCGTAACCAATCACTTCTTCAGATCTAGGAAACTTTCCTCACACTCGTTTTTCTAGATGAACTTGACCCCTTTTCAAGCTAACATGGTTAATGGATTAGAAATTCATGAAATGTTTTTCACAAACCTCCTATAATATCCTTCTAATCCAAGGAAACTACGAATCTTAGTTATTTTTGAAGGATGATTCCACTCCTCTACAGCTTTTTACTTTTCAGGGTCAATTTTGATTCCTTTATTGGTAAAAGAATGCCCCAAGAAAGCAACTTATTGTAACAAGAATTCACATTTACTGAACTTTTCAAAAAGCCTCTCCTTCTATAAAGTTTTCAAAATAACCCTTAGATGATCCTCATGCTCCTCACATCTTTTGTAATATATCAAAATATCATCAATAAAAAATACCACAATGTTATCAAGGTAGTCCTTAAATACTCTACTCATAAAATCCATAAAAATAGCAGGTGCATTAGTTAGTCCAAAAGGCATAACAAAAAACTCATAATTCACATATCTTGATCAGAAGGTAGTTTTTGTAATATCTTATTTCTCCACCTTCAATTGATGATAACCATATCAAAGATCAATGTTAGAGAAAAATTGAGCCCAACGATATTCGTTAAATAAGTCATCAATTCTGGTAAGAGGGTATTTATTATTTACTTTGATCTCATTCAGTTCTCTATAATCAATGCATAGCCGCATCGATCCATCCATCTTCTTCACAAAGATAACATGTTCTCCCCAAGGAGACACAGTCGGTCGGATAAACCCCTTCTCCAAATGGTCTTGGAGTTCTTTTTTTAATTCCTCTAGCTCCACATTTTTCATCCTATAAAGGGTATTTGATATTGTATGAGATCTAGGTATGAGTTCAATGGATAACTCTACCTCTATTTCTGGGGGAGGTCCAGGAAACTCCTCAATAAATACCTCAATGTATTCTTGGATGATGGGGACATTTTCTATCCTCAAACTCTCATTTCCTTATTCTTCTTCACCAATAAATTCCATAAAGAAGGATATAGGGGGTTCTTCTAGAAAAATATAACATTGAGATATCTCTCCTTGGAATATAACTGTATTTTTTTCATTCAAGACTATTGAAATTTACTTACTTCTTCATTTGATCTTGGCATTATACTTTGAGAGCCAGTCCATTCCTTATATAATTTCGAATTCCAACATGGAAATGACTACTATATTTGCGATAAGATTTTTCTCATAAAAGTAAATACTAGAGTTTCTAAACACTGACGATGATTGGATAATTTCACCAGGTGTCTTGACTGATAACTATACTTTTATCAAGTCGGGGGTTGATTCTAAATTCTTTGAAAACATGGAGGAAATAAAGGAATGCGTAGAACCAGAATAAAAAAAAGTAAATTCTAGATTTGAGAGAACAACAAGAGTACCTACTACCACATCATTTGGAGCTTCAACATCAGCTGTCGTGATAAAAAAGCATGACCTTACTCCCTTGGCCATTTCTAAGGTTGATGGTGGTTCCCCTCCACTACCGTCGGATTTAGAAAGTGATTGTCAAAGTGACCAAGTTGTCAACACTTAAATAACTGGAAATCAGGTAGGTAATGCACCATCTTCCCCTTGTCATTAGTTTTTGGAAGCTGAGGTTTTACCTCACTATGACAATTCCTTTCAATACATCCATCTCTTACACACTTTTTTCATTTCCCGCTCCAGAGCAGGCAGTTCCCTGAATGATTTTTACTACATTTATTACACGTGGGACATTTCACTTTCTTGCCTCTTCTTCCCCGAACAATGGTCCTCCCTAAGTTTTTCTCTATCGATCTAATTTTTTCATTTGATTTATGAGACCCCTACGTCTCACCGAACTCCTGTTCGACTTTCATTGCACTCCATATGATCTCCTCATAGCTGTCATAGTCTCGAATGGATGGATTCTTCTATAGATGATGTCACAGTCCACTGAAGAATCTATCAACCTTACCATTAGGATCCATGACAAGGAATGAGGTATAAAGGGAAAGCCTTGTAAAGTTAATCTCGTAGCTTCCCACAGATTCATTCTCCTTCTACATCAGCTCATGAAACTCCTTCTACATTCTTGTTCTCATGGAACGTGGGAAATATATACTGAAGAAGATCCCTCTGGACTCTTCCCACTCCATAGCTTCAACCTCCACTCTTTTACATGTGTTTTTAATCAGCTCCCACCACTGATCAGCTTCTCCCTCAAAGTGATAGACAGCCAGGGTGACCTTATCTTGCTCTAAATAGTAGAGTATAGAAAATATCCTCTCTATAGAGCTGATCCACTATTCAGTAATCAATGGGTCAGTCGATCCACTGAAGTTTAGTGGTCGTTGACACATAAAGGAATCAACAGAATGTTTTTCCCTTCAGGGTGAGATTGGTCTCTCAGCTTGATTAAAGTTATATCCCATAACTTGGGTCTGTTGGTTCATCATTCACGTGAATGTTTCCATTCTGGCTTCCATCGAAGGGTCGTCAGCACATGGTCCATTGCGGTCACCATTTTCACGGTTCCTCTTATTGTCCGCCATTTCAGAAAGAATAAAACCTTAGTGAGAAACTGATTTCAATTATGAATCTTTTAATAATAAAAATTTTATGTCTTAAAACATCTTTAAACAATTACATTTCCCTATAAATATTTCATAATGATTCATGAAAATAATATGATTAACAAAAAATATCCCCTAGGAGTGTCATAAAAAAGAGTGCAACAAGGCCCATTGTCATGTACTAGGATACCCCGGTTCAAGCCTGAAACTCCTTGTCGGATGTTTTACTTCAAGGTACCTTTGTGCTAGAGCCGCCTCTTCTAGCTCGTATCTAGATAGGGATGTATTTTCTTGATAAACCACTTACTCAATACTCACCAAAACCTCAGGAAGTTTTCTTATATTTAAACTTTTATATAGGATTATTCCTAAATTTTTCATAGCCTAATTTCTATAAATAACTACACTATCCTTTGATACCAACTATGGTATCTCGCCTTTTTATTACATAACTTTTCATTACATTTTACCAACTGAGGATCTTTAAAGTCTAGTGTCTTGGAAATCAGGAACATAATACATGAAAACAACATAAAAAATTATTCTAAACCACTCATAAGGCTTCATCATAGGTTCATCCTTTGTACAATTACTGCATCTCATATCCTGAAGAAAAATATCAGCAGAAAGGGTGAACATAAGGCTCAGTAAATAAAACAATTTAAACAGTTGACATGTGATCTTGAGCAATATTAATAAGATCATGATAAAAGTCATAAAGGAATGATCAATGGAAGAATATGAATATAAAAATAAAAACAACTTGAATCATAACTTGAATATTTGGATAAAACATTTAATTTAGACATTCATGAACATATCACCAAGGTTTATCCCTGAGGTGTCATAAAAATTACCAAGGTTATTCACCAAGGTACCGTGAAACTTGTCATCTCTAGAGATTAATTCATTACCCAATGAATTGGAGCGCTATCAGGGTGCACCCTTAATATTTCTTTATTTTCATGTGATCCACATAGATTATAGTCATACATTTCATAAATAACCCAAAGTGAGTAAAAGAAATGGGTTTTACTTCAAAATCGTGACGTTTTAAAAGTGCTTAAAATAAGATTGTTATGTCATTTATAACCCATGTAAAGGGAGTGAGGGTTACATGTATGTCAATTCCAGAATCAATTTGTATCTATGAACACCCGTAGAAACGAAATAGGTCTGGTTATTCACATAAATAAAACAATAGAATTCCTTGATAAAAAGAGAGAGAAATTTTGAGACGAAATTTCTCAAGCATAACGGCTATATAAGATGGTTTTAGAAAATAATATAAAGAGAGGGGACAAGGGTTACCCACTCATAAATAATTCATAATACATTATGGGTACATAATAATATCATGTTATGGATATTTCAATGACATACCACATGAAAAGGAAACCTGAAAGGAAAGAGAAGTTGTAATTTCTTTTACGAGAAATTCAGCAGCCTAACGGCGTCACTTAAAAATTCAGAAAACAAATTGATGAGAGAAGAAAGGGTCTCTCAAAAATTAGACATGAAATGGAACTTAATGAGAACATATAATTACATACCCTCAACATACAGATATGGAAACTAGAAGACACAACATAAAGGAATTAATGGCTTAAAAGAGGAGGGTGAAAGGATCCCTTGCCTTGAAGAGTAACTTCAAAATATGGAAGGTCAGGACCTTGGGAGGCTTGAGGGCACCTTTGGAGGACTCCTTGGGAGGTAAGGATACTATAACTTAGTTGAGGAGGATTTAGGAATGAAATGAAGGAGGTAAATGTCTTGGTATTTATAAGAAAAGTGAGGGAATAAATTATTAATTTCCAAGGGACACCTCATCGGTGGTATTTCAAAAACCATGGGCTTTCCGACAGTATTTGCCCATGATATTGGACACTTGGGACACCTCATAGAATATCTCACTATTAATAAGTCTTCCTGAAAGTTTACATCATTAATGATGTCATTAAACACCGGAAACTCAAAACTATATTTTTACTATTCACTGAAAATTCAACTATTTCAGAAAAATCCCCAAAATTCACCCTAACCTAATATTGATGCTATGAATTAAAAAATGAACTCCATTTTATGAAAATAATTTTCTTAATATTTTTAAATTAATTTTTAAATAAAATCAATATTTATTCCAAAAATAAAACTTTAAAACTATAATTCATTTTGTAACACCTTAAACAAGTAATCAAGGTCACATAAAATTATCATATAACCATAATACAATAAAGTAACAATTTATGGTTACATTTTATAAAAATATATTTTCATTTTAAATTATTAAATTATTTATAAAATTGTAAATAAAATATTTATGACAAACAAAAATACCAAAACTTATACTATGATCATTTTTTCACTTTTAAGATGTCTAAAATTTATTTATATATTCATGGGTGAAGTTTCTATTTTGTAGGTCAATTTACTATTCATTACTATTCATATGGGTATGTTACTATTCATACTTTACTATTCACTAAAAATCATGTTAATCTTATTAGACTCAAAATTTCTCACTGATCACAACTGTAGAAGACCGTTTTTTTGAAAATCATTTCACATTATTACTTATTTAAAGAATAAAAAAATATTTTAAAATACACCTTTTTCCCTAAATTCATCAATAATACACATCGTATATTTATCTGGATAATTTAAATTCAGAAAATTTTCCATAATAATAAATAACAATTTTATTTATATAAAAGGATTACACAAAGAAGCTAAGGTCTCGTTACATAGACACTTATAACATCAGCATTTGACCATAGTGTAAGGGGTTCTATGGTGATTGAATCTTGGGGTGGCTCGAACAACATTTCCCGAGTTGTGATTTCTATTAGCTTGAACTTCTCCCTTAGACGATTCCATTAAAACTTCATATGTTAAAGTTCGGCTTGGGATTGGTCCAGAGCAAAGCCCAGTGATGCTAGCTCCTTCCCAAGCTCTGACAGATGGGCTTTTAATGGCTCGAGTCTACTGGATGAGGCCATTCAATCTTCGTTCTGTATTAATTAACCAAGATAATTGTAATAATAAAAATACAACATTAAGATTATAGTTTCCAATGGTCATATTGACCAACAATCATATAACAGTTGAAATTCAATGGTCTCATTTTAATTATACCCACTTGATTATTTAAAAGATATATTTTTGTTGAGTATAAAATAAAATAACAAACAAATTTAGGAAACAAATATAATTAAAAAGTTTGGGTCGTTACATCCTCCCCCATGAATGTTGAACCTATGTACCCTTCATCATGGTGCATGTCCAAAGCTGCCCACCCAGCATCATCATGTAGATTCAGAAATGTGTGACCAGAGACTCAGGCAGGTTACACCTTCATGATAGAACTAGTGTGAGGGACAACTGTGAATTGTCTCCTTCACCCAAGTTCCATCAATATCCGATAAATCCGGCCCTTGGGATCCAAATTTGACATGACTAAAAGACCATAAGAATCCTTAAAGATTTTATCACCCTTTCCCTTAGCCCAGGTACATGAAACCTTTTAGATATCACTCCAAGTGTTGAAAAAAGAGAAAATTAATGACGGTTGTGGGATTATAGTTCCTATAGTGTGTGAAACACAAAAGACCGTCATGAAGATCATTTTACCCTATTCCAAAATACTGGGGTGAAGAGCCCTTATCAATAAAAAGACTCTCATAGTAACTTTACAAGGACACCTGAGGAGACCCATGGTGTCTAAAGAAAGGCCTCTCCCATGTACTATCACCAAGGTTGTGTATCACCTAGAGGGAATCTCAGTTTATCCGGGTTTACCTTGAATGAAGTGCCTCTAGCTCAACTAGGTCCACCTTGTGCGAGACACCCTTTGGCTCACCCAAGCCTCAACCTCAAAATCCACCCTTCGATCCCTATTTCAGGTCATAAATGGTAGGGAACTACTTTCTTTAGATCTTATATTTAAGGGGGGAAATTAAAGACCTCCGCCAAAGTCTCTAAATTTTTATGATAAGAGAACATGGAACATAAGTTTATCATCTTGATTATACATTCTCGTGGTGATGGAAGTCCCATATATATCTTACATAATAGGTGGGATCCCTATAGTGATATCAATTATACATTACCATGGTAATTATGATCTAAACATTAGAGGTAATAAAGGGATATGTGTTTTGAAAACAATAGTAGAGTTAGGAACATCAACGACCCATCTCTCTTCTTTACTGCCTCGACATGACTCCACCCTCATCTACTAATATATGAGGAGAAAATTTCACCCTAGAGAATCCCTTCTAGATTAAAACCCTACACTTTCTTTTGGGGAATTTTCCTACCATCCATATCACGTCTTTCATCCACCACATGACACTATGTTTCATATAGAGGTCCTTATCACATGACCCTAAATGGAATAACCCATATCTTCCTAGTCACAATACATTAAATTGTTTGACAATGTCTTCATCGCATTAAATTAAAATTTAGTCTTAAATTATGTACCAAGAATAGGATACATTTGAAAAGTATCACAAAAATACTCATGTCACAAAAATATTATTCATTTTATGAGATTATTTCTCTAATTCCCAAACATCATTTATGGGAATTCATGACTTCTTTTTCCCAGCGGGAAACCTTCGTCCTTACCGCATGATGTTAAACTGCATGGTTAGCATCCCTCTCATTCAAAATTATGATACTCCTAGAACAATGTACAGTTTTTTTATCACCCCTATGAGATACGTAGAAATTTATAGATCATACATCTTGGTCTAGCCACCACATGATAAAAATTCTCATGTCCTTTCTTTAAATTGCATCAGTGTGGTGATATAAACCTTTAAAACTCCTTTTTTGTCAAACCAAAAATATCTCATGTGGGATTGGGAATTTTGTTAAGGAATTTCACACATTATCAATATATATCAGTTCATGTTAGGTTTATCATTGTCCAAGATGAAATACCTTAATAGGAACGCCAAACATCTTTACCTTGTGATGTTAAATTGCATGGTTGAAGTATCTTTCATGATGTAAAATTTCACATTATTATAGACCTCCCCCAAGAGGACCATTATCATTGGTGTTGGTCTCCCACCACACCTCTTTACAAGAACTATGTGTGTCTTTATTCCTTCTATCATAAGATATGTAGGGATGTACATATCTCTAATCCTATGTCCAATTTCAATTTAAAAACAATAACCCTCCCCACACTAGAATTTGATCAGTATGGGGGAATCTATCCTAGAACTATGTGTGGATTGATTCTCGAATTCATGATATATGTAGTGAAACGTGAATTATATGTCTTGGGGCCAACCAAAATATTAAAATAAAATTCCCTTCCCTAAGTATGGTTTATAACTACACAGGGAACATTTTCCCCACTTTCAGTTGATTTCAGCATAAAATGATCCTTCCATACTTAGGAACCTTACTTAAGCAAATAAAACATCATTTTCATGTGAAATATGGATCTACATAATGTTTACATGTCCATTGGTAATATAATTTATAATACCATGGAACACCATTTTAAATATTCATAATATTCTCCAACCTATAATTGTATATGTTTTCCCATGTAGGGCCAATTAACCAAAGGTACCTACTTCCCCAGGATAAACCTATTCTATCCATGTATATCCCAACAAAACCATAATATAATGCAATTTTGAAACATGATATGTGTTCATTCCATGAATACTTGTTCCATGTCACATTTCAGATTCTGAATCCCTTAGATTGGGGCTTATAACTTTACCTCTTCATACCTGAAAAATAATGGAACATTCTTGGTCAAATCACCACCAAATGGAAAATCACTAATCTTTATATCAAAGATAAGAGACCTTAACTTATATCCATAAATTTACATTCTATATGATGTTAATCTAAATGATCCACATCTTGGTATCACAACATTAAATGGATTGACGCTTCAAACCATGACTGCGAGGAACCTTTCCTTCTGGTGTCGGTCATCCATCATATCGTCCTGAAAAACTATGAATGAATTTATTCTCATTTCATCATGAAATTTAGTGTTTCCTGGATCCATCATCCTAAGCCTAGACATATACCAAGAAAATTTCCCCTCTCCACATTTGATTTAAGTAAATATGGATACTTGGTTATAAAGAACCACATATGGATTGATTATCATTTCAATGAGATATGTAGCAATGCCTAAATTCTCCACTCTAGGCCCAGTCACTGGAGCCTCCAAAACATGTGTGTCCCCCATTCATGGAAATAATCACAACTCAAGTAGGAAGTTATGAATTTCTTATAGGACCCCACCATAGCGACCTCATGGATGAAATAGAATGCCCCTTCCTTATATATAAATCCAATTGTTATAGGGGGTCTAATCAATGGACAATGCTAACCCATATACTTATTTAATTATCAAACACATTAATTACACAAACCATCCTATATGTTCATGAGAAATATAGATCCTCATAAAACCCACATTGAAATTAGTGAAAGAGAAATCCAAATACAAGGGACACATTTGTTTTAATATTCATAATACTCCTTAGTCTCTCTTTGAATAATTTGATGCCAGTAGGACCTGTCAACTTGATACCCCTTTATCCTTAGGAAAGTACCCTTTAATATTTGTACACCCCAAAAAAATCATACTGGAAACTTTTTCTCAATCATTCTTCATGCTCATTCCATACATACATGCCCCGTATTATTTCTTCAAATTTATAAATCACAATATCGTGAATTCCCTCCCTACCTGAATAATTCTAGACCATTCATGACCAATAATCCATAATAGAGTCATTACTCCCATAGACCATGGTCAAAGTTCTTTGAATGGAAACACCAATTACATTAGTCTTGATTTAAATACCCTAAATACAAAATGAAATGAAATATGGTACTCACTAGGCTAAAAACCTCAAATGGAACATTGGTCAGAAGTGGAGAAATAGCACACTAGGAATACACTCTCCATAGTTAATTCAATATAAAACAATTGAAATTAAAAATTCACAAAGGTATCCAGGATAAAAACCCAAAAAGGTGGGACTAAAAAATACATGCATTAATCAAAAATTCATAATTATATCCAATTTTGGAAAAAAAAATTGGGGGATGAAACATAATTCACATTGTTTATAAGGTCTACCATGTGACTCTAGAAACTGTCAAACTTTGCTCATAGGGTCCCAAGACCACAGTCAAACATAGAGAATTTTCTTATTCTTATCATTTTAACTCCAAAACATTGACACATGAAAATTTATCGAAATCAACCAGCATCTATATTATGTTATAATTTTCGGAAAAAATAGGGATGCAGACATAGATGGTTGGGAATAAATTTATTTTCATTCATATAGAAAAGGTTGGAGGAGCATCCAAAAATTGGATTCCCTATATAATCTATTATCTATACTAAAGCTGTCTTATTCTAGCTTATGTGTCACCTATATACCCAGCCACATCACCTCATTATATTTTAACCTACCTCCGCTTTTTGGCTTCCCTCAAACGTATTTCCAATTCCCCCATGCATCATCAGTTATTCCCTCTAGATTAAGGTTTCGTACATTCATCGGTAAGAATTGTGAATGAATCGAAGATCCTACATATTTATTCTGGTATCACTTCTTTCAGATCCCACGATTCATCACATCTTCCATCCATATTAGGGTTTCCCATCATCCATCATGAACCACTACTCAGGTATCGAGATTATTACATCTAGATGGACATTTGTCTTTGTTCTCACATATCCCACATGATCTTCCTCTCAGAAATTACCCCTTGGTCTTCTTCAGCTAGGGTTCCTGCTTTCTTCTTCTACATGTGAAAACCAGTGTCGGTTCTTCCACAGTGATTGATTTTTTCAGTTAAGCTACACATCCTTTCCGTATACCTGATACATTATTCGGGATCTAAGATTTAAAGGATGCTGTCATCCTCAACTACCCACTCATACGCCTTCAGATCATCTAGCTGCGGTTTCTCCACCTTCACCTTTGCTTGTTCCACCTACACATACTATTTCTCTTCTTGATATGTCGTTGTATTCTCTCCCACTTTCTACTCTGCATCCAACAGCTCCATCTACCCTACCTATGGCTCCATGACCTTCGACTACTCAACCTCCGTATATTTTTCCATATTTTCCCCCTCCAATCATCAATTTTATCCTAGTATTATGTGTAGATACGTACTCTATTTTTGGATTAATTTGTTCTCTAATGTCAACATACTGGGATTTTTTAATTTTATTGGTTTTCCTTATGTGGATTCTATTGATTTCAAGAGAAGATATTGAATTGAAGAACAAATTTTTTCATTGAAAAGTATAGGTGCAGATGAAGTTGGTAATAGATTGCACTAGGATTATCACTACTTTTTTGGATTTATTCTTTAACTAATGTGTAAATGCATACTATATTTTTTTGATTAATTTACTCCCTAACATCAATTTAAAATGATTTTTCCCTTTTTCTGGTTTTATATGTGTGGATTATATTAATTTCATGAAATTGGTTTTCATTGAAGAATAAGTTTTTCCTGGGAAAGTGATGGTTCATTTGAAGTTGGTGCATGGAAATCCTAGACAACATATTATGTAATTACATTACATACTTATTATCTATTTGATATTCTCATCCATCCATGTAATAGATTTAATAATGATGTTGATGTTTAGGTAGTTTGGATGCTTCTCTGTATAGTTGATTTAATTCAGGGATAGGAATCTTATCATTTTAATGTATTTTTTTCATTATTGGTCAAAGATAACTTCATGTTTTTTTTTTAATTTTGTGTGCATATATGTATGTATTTATTCCATCCTTCCATGTCTATATATTTACATTTTTTATAGATGGAGAAGAATGAAAAGGAATTTATGGAATAAAAATTAGCTGAGTTGACAAACAAGCACTTTGGAAAAAGTTCCATTCCAAGAGGCATATATTTGTACTCTTAAATGAATAACAAGAACATTATAGGTTGTTTGAAAATTTCATATTATCAAATTTGATATTTAGTTAGTGCTGATATAAAATAAATAGTAATCTTGTATAAATCATAAAATTTTTCATGTAGCCACAAAAATATTATTATTATTTTATTTCAATATACAATACCAAGGATTGTTATTGTTTGTTTCTATATAGTTTTTCTAAAAACATTTTCTTTTGTCTCTGAAACTACCTACTCCGCCTCCGACATCTCCCTCTACCTCGCCTCTAGCTCTGTGACCTCTGACTGTTATGCCTCCATATACTCTGCCTCAGCCTGATCTGTCTATCTTCAATATCTTCCTGGTATTATGTGCAAATACATAATTGATTTTTTGATTCATTTATTCTCGGATGTCAACTTATTGGGATTTTTTACTTTATCCCTATTTTATTTTCTAAATGAATGATGGATTTTTTGATTCATCTTGTCTCAGAAGTCGACTTAATGGGATTTCATCCTTCTTCTAGATTCCATTGTTTGGATTTAGTTGATTTGAGGAGATGGGTTCACATCAAATAACACATTTAGTCATTGTAAAGTAACGGTTCAGTAAAATTTTCATCCTGAAAATCCTACATTTCTTTCTATGTAATACCATTCAATCTTCTAGACCGATTATCTATCATAGATTTTCATCTCTCTTTCTGCATTATTTGATCATGTTTTTTATTTTTTGGGAAAATGGGATGGCTCTCTATTTATCTATCTCAATTCAGGGGTATGAATCTTATCCTTTTAATGTTTTCTTTTAATTATTGGTTCAAGGTAACCTCATGTTTCTATTTATTTTTACTATAGGATCCATTATCCTCTCATGGTCTATTAATATCACCTTCAAGTCACTCTCCTTCATGGATTGATGCCAATTTTTTATTTAACTACATAATGATTGAATATAATTATAGGATGGGTTCCTTGATTTATTAATTAAATTGCATAATATATAGTCTACTAAACATCACAGATGTCATTGGATAGCAAAAAGAACAACTAGTTTGATTTTGAGTTTCTAGGGAACTATAGCAGGGAGCCTCTTTTGGTTCAAAAAAATTTGTATGTTAATGAATATGGGACTCGGGAGAAATGATGGGGAATTGGATTGACCACACTACTGATTTCTATAAGTATACTCTAGAGTAGAATCTTCTCCAAGAATTGTAATTATTCTTTCTTTATTTCTTTTGGTCTTCTATTAAACCATCTTATTCCTTTATTTTTTCATTCATTTTTCTATGATTATGATTATTCAATAGGAAAAATATTAGAATTATTACTGAATATTATGTCTTCTAATTTTTTGATCAATGATCTGATTAAGAATAGTAATAAAGAAGTCTATATATAATTATGTACCTTCAACACAAATATAGATTATATCAATTTTAATATATATAAAGTTTCAAAAAGAATAATATATTAATATTTTGATGACACTTTTTGGTTAACTGTATAATGATTGAAGAAAATTGCAGGACGGGTAACTTGCTTTATTAATCAGAGTGTCTAATCGTAAGTGTATTCATCATGGTAGATGCCATTGGATAGCCAGAAGTGCGAAGAGTTTGATTCAAAGTTTCTTTGAAACTCTAAAGAAGGGACATTTTTGGTTTAGAAACCTATTTATTTTAATGAAGAAGGGAACCATGAGAAGAATATGGGGATCTAGATTAACCACACTATTTATTTCCCTATGTACAGTCTTCACTGGAACCTTCACCAAGTAGTGTATTGCTTCTTTCTGAGTTTCTTTTGGGAGTTCATTAAACTATCTTATTCTTTTATTATTTCATTAATTTTTTTAAAAAAGGTTCGATTCTAAGACTCATTTTATTATTAAATCAAAGAAATGACAACTTTCAACTAGTTAGAGGGAGACCTGATACATAGCCTGGAGGCATGGTGGGCATGTAACCCATTACATGGCCTTTAGGCCCAAATATTTTGGCCCAAGATCCATTCTATGAATAGTACTGGTACAGTACCTACTTTCTGCAGTATCGCACAGTGCCTCCACTTCTACAGTGTCATACCACCGCTACAGTATCCTACCGCTGCTATACTACCTCTGCTACTACAGCACTACTACAATTCCTACGCATAATTGGTTTTGAACCCCCATTATTCATTCATTTTTCTTTGAAATTGTTTATGGAATAGAATAAACATTAAATGTTTACAGAATATTATATCTTTTAATATTATGATAGATGATACGATTAAGTGTATAAATAAAAAAAACTACATATAATTATGTAGTTTTAAAAAAATCAGATTGTGTCAGTCTGTGGAGGCCAAATTCATCCCATTCTCCATGTTCCCACTCTCATTCCCTTAGGTCTCTTATCTCCAAAATTAGAGGGAGGGTGAGGCGGGATAACTAAGTTATTGTATCCACTCTCATTCCCATGTAAAAATATTGTTCAATCTATTCCAAATTATTCTTCTAGTTATGGTTCAATTTTGAGAGGAAGGTGCTGAAAGTATGAATGTCTGATAGTTTCAGTTTTTTTGGATAGTGGGTCTATGATGAAAGTGTTCTTGTGTGGTTTTTGGTGTTTTATTTTATCAGGGGAGGATAATTTTGAATGAAAGAAAAAATTTACATAAATATACTCTACATGAAATTATGGTAGCACTATAGGACTAATGATCAGCTGACTCTAGAGACACTGACTGAGATGGAGGCAACAATGACTGTTGTGAAGTGAAATTTAGTAAAAAAAGTACAAACATTCATGTATTTTTCTTATTTCATGGAATTTATTTTTCCATGTCACACATCTTGTATGTTTCTATTTAAAATTTCAAATCATTTTAAATTCAACTCTATATGTATCTCCTTGACACATGCCATACATATTATATTTTACTGATTTATGGTTACATGTTATTATAATTATCACATGGTATATAAAAAGGGTCATATACTTCTGTATATTAGAACTAAATTCCCCAATATTTATCCATATACCAACCATTTCAAGTCATTTTCACTACTTGTCATGTGGTTCAAGGGACATATCTTATACAGCAAGCAAGATGCCTGAAAATGTTACAAAATTTAACACTAACTAGCCAAAATAGTCCCTTGCACCATGTACACATCTATACATACTATATAGGTCATCCCCAAAATAAATATGGTTTTTTTGTACATGACTACTAGCTAGATGAGTTCTATACACCATGGACATCAATGTAAAACTTGTGCATTATGTTGCCTTTGGTGTTTTCTAGAACATTTATTTTGGGTTTCATATTTAATAAAATTAAAATTAAATTCAAAGTGTTATAATATATTGATTGATTCATCATGTATCTCTTCATCGTATTATTTTTTATCTGATATGTATGGAAAAATGGTTTTCATTAGATTTAGCGAGTTTATTTTAGGAGAGGGAAGCTATTGTAATATATTGGGGTTGGTAAACCCCTAAAAACTCTTTAAAGGGTTTATGTATACCTTATACATAATGAAGTAGGTACCACCCATAGTGACGGGGAATGGGACCACAATTTATGGAGTATGTAACCCCTATTATTTAATAAAAAATATACTAGATAATACATCACTCATTCTGGTAATATAGATTCTTTGTCATGTCCCTGTAAAACAATTGTATGAAACAATCATTATGAAGTTTTCTTATTTTTTATGGTATTACATGTTGGGTTTTTAGAGTTATATCATTTTCTAAATATTTTCATCCTTCCATTAGCATGAACATTGTAACTTAGATTAAGGGAGTTCCTTTCAATATAGTTAATATAGATGCATGGTTTCTTTTTTGCATACAATGTGACAGAGTCTACTATACTGGATTTTGGATATAAACAGCATCATGGAACATATCATAGGGGGATTGCATGAACAATGAATAATTTTCTCTTCTATAAATTATTAGTTTCTTCTACTTATACTATATATCACTTCTGATAAATTTGTTTGGAAACCGTAAAATTTACGTAGTTTGAGCAGTGGATGAGCTTTTTAATTTGACCGGTGGATATTTTTTAGACCATCGAAACATGGTTTTCATTTCAACATTGGATCTTGTTTTTTTACCAATTTTTTTCTTCATTGTTACCATGTATCAAATCCTATTCCAATGACGTATTCCAATGTTCTGTTTCATAGATAGGATGTATCAAATTGGTGACATTTATATTTCCTGTTTTCTACCTCTTCTTTTCACATTGCCTATTTTTTGTATATGGTACAAATATTCCATTTTTTATACCTCTACTCATTTCTATTTCCTATTTCTACACTTTAAGAACGCGCCATCTTTGTATACTATACAAAAACACCATAATTTTCAATTTTTTTACAACACACTTTTTTAATTTTTAATAGTTTTTTATACTGTTCGGGGACAAAATTGGTTACAATATATTACAATCTTATGTTCCATATACCATGCAATTATAGAACATTCATTTTTATTAGATTGAATTTTCATTTTAAAATATTCATTACTATTTATTAATCTATATAAATATTTTTTTACGTTTTTTGGATGATGAAGAAGGTGAAGAAATGTTGCAACAACACATTGTTCCTAGCAGACTTTGCAACTTCATTCAGCTGAGAAACTTCTACAAATAGAAACTTCAGAAATTTTTATGAAATTAAAGATTGGGTTTTTTCATTATGTATTCAAATTAATCCACTTCCCAGTTCACATTATTTATTATTACAACAACTCCTACAATATTGTTTTCTTTAAATTTGAATTACACGACAAACATTACTCTTTCTATGGAGCATGTTCGCATTGTTGGTTGCATGAAGCTTGTAATGGCATGTAGTGAAGTGGAGTTTAGGTGTTGACCCACTATATCCAACAAGCAGGACTTGAATGCATATGAAAATGATTTCTAATCTCCCTCCAAAATCAAGAATTACTTATTATATACCCTTTCTTTGTTCATGTATTTTATTGGTGAGTCCATAATTTATTCACTCTTCCATTTTTATGTACCAATACTTTGTGATTAGAAATTATTAAAAATTCATATTAGTGGGTAAAATTTACAAATAGAATTCTCTTTTCAAATAAAAACCATTAATGCAATATGTTGTGCATATGCACGGGTGAGTACTATTACTTTACAAAAGTCTATAAAAATAACTTTTGTAATTGTTAGAGGGCCTCCTGATCCATATTAACAACCTATTAGAGACCATAAATATTACTAGTCTCATCAAAATTTTCATGGTAGATCTCCTCCCCTGTGTTTTCAATAGTATTATAACCCTGACCTCAGCCTATTCTAAAAAATGATAAAGTTGTATGAGCTCCCCTCCAACGGTATCCATCTCTTGTTGGAGGCACAATATTTGATGTGATTTCTCATCAGTGTGTTGCTTTTGTTATTCAAATTTCCCTTCATGGTTGAGCTTTACCTGGGATAATTCAGCTCTGAGATCATCTGTTTTGGTGTGCATTATTGCTCTAATAATGAGTGGTTTAGACTCCTTCTTTTTGTCCCATCGGTGAAAGATCTCCTTCACAGTAAACTGGACCATGTGATAATCGAAACAATTATACCCCAACATGTTAAACATGCTCTGGAGCCCATGGATTTGGGGTGGTATATCCATCATAAGATTCCTCAAGACTGACTCCAAGATTTCATATCATATAAATTGGTTGCATAACTAGAGAGCATCATGAACCTCCTAGATTACTATGGAGCTAGTCCCAAGAGGAAATTTTTAAATTGAAATTAGTTCACCTAGGGAATTCACTGGATTTTTCCATCCTGGAGTGACATCACCCCCTCTTTTCACATTCTATTGAGTTGGGGTATAGGCCTGCGCATTGGGTTTCACCATATAAACTGATGTCATTGAAGTAAAAAATGAAATTATTCATTGACATTGTAATATAATAAGGATAAAAGAAAAGGGGGATCAAATAGGTTGACAACACCCACCAATTGATGATTCAGACTCTTAAATTGATTCCTCTCTGGCATCCCTGACCTAAATAGTGGGGACTAGAATCTCCTCATGGGAATAATCCTCCAATGTTTTCCAAAGACACACTATGTGAGGTTCATGTGAACCTCCTACTTCAAGACCTTACTATAGTACTTAATCTATAATAGGATTAGGATATACCTCGATGCCTTAGTCAAGGACCTCCTTGGTGATGTATTCTATAGAAAATATATAAAAGCCTATATCTCTAATTTTAGGCAACAAAAGTAAGGATTTTTTTGTGTTGGAAAATAAAAAAGGTGAAAAACACATATATCCAATTTATTATTAAATTCAAAAAACTCTTTTAAGGATCTATGAAAACCAAAATCGTAAAGTATTTCTTATATTTTCACTATATTATTATATTGTTCTTCAAGTCTCATAGAATCCTCACGAGAATATATATTTGAGACACTTGGTTTCGAACCCAAATTGTATCATCCATCAGCTCCACCCACTACCTTCTTGATAGGTATGACCCTTTTGGTCCTCTACAAATAAAGATCAATTCTATTACCTTCATCAGATGGTCTAGGATCCTATCATCCCCTTCTAGGATTCTAAAGACACCAGCAGTGGAGGTCAAAGGGTCATCGAGTGTGTGTGATGGATCTGAAATATCATAAGGAACAGAAATCAATGGTTGGTAAATTACTCATTATGATGTGTACTTTATCGTAACAATATCCTCCTCCCTCTATGTTATAATAGGAACAAATTTGGCCTCATCCCTTTAAACATACCTTGTTGAAGGGATGGACTCACTAATAGGAATCTACACCTCATCTTGAATATCCTCCTCATTTATTGAAAGGGAATCTCTAATCCTTTTAAGAGAGGATAGGGGAGTAGATCCTTTGACCCACAATAATTATCAAACACTTATCCTAGAAAAATCCTGAGTAAATGATATTGTGAAACCTCACCATGATTAATGATACACATGGCCAAAGGCATTACTCTCTATCATTCCTTAACTTTTGATGGGGGAAGTATATCACTTTACTACTCAACTAATGGTAGTGGAGTTGGTAGTCAAGAATATCCTCCCTCCATGTCTTCCCCCTTCATTATCTTTCCCAAGTATAGCTCTAAAGACTCAAGAGTAGCTCCTCCAACTCTGACAGGGGTGCCCGTCCAGACATACCTCAGTAATACTATCTTAGGGCCCTCTCCCTCTTCACTCTACAAGTTAAATGAATGTATAACTTAAGAAAAAAAACCTTCTCTAGAAAATGGGGAAGAGAATATGGAGGAGATAGAGAAGAAGGAATACATTATAAACATCAAATAATTCATCTAATTAATTAGTGTATTGATCATCCCCCTCAGCGGTGCCCTGATCTATCATGTAATCCATTCATCTCATAGAGGGTATCTAATTATTTATGGAATAAATGAGAATATCTAGTTCCTTGATATGTTTCTCTACCTCAATCGGGTTATCATCAAAATAAAGGTTAGCTGGGACTTCAAAAAATCTGATCTATGGAATCTACAAGCCAACACTAAGAAATGACCACATATCATTGGTGTCAAAATCTTAGTCCTATGAAAATTGAACTATCTTTATCCACATGTATTCTGAGGTCACTCTGACCAACTTTGAAGTAGATCCAAAACTTATCAATTTCACTGGATTCCCAGATCTCTTCCTAATAGTTAAAGGGTGGGAAACTGGAGCCCTAATTTTCTCTTAACCTTTGTAGTTAGACCTTATAAGTTCAACCTCAACTAGTTCATCCCATTTAATCCTAACTAGATGATTGTCCCATGCATGAGGTCTCCTAGGAAATCTCAGAGCCTCACCATTATTACACTCTTGATTGGGTTTAGCCTTAATACTATTCTTTCCACATCCTATGGTTTCTTAATAGTTTAACATGGTGTATGATCATTGTCAGTGTCCCTTTTAGATTATGACATGATCAAGGATTCAACATACCAAAAGGTCATTCTAATGGATGCACTCAGTGGAGGTAGGTTAGTGACCGCTTGAGTTACCTCCAAATCCATGAGGATCCAAATTTTTTGGGCCACCATTGCATTCTTCTCTAATTAAACATGATTGGGGGATACATTTGGATGTTTAAGGAAATAAATTGGCATGTGAATATGTATGGAGAATAGGTTTCACAAATAATCTTTCCAACAAACTGACCTGCAATCATTTTATGCCTAAAATTAATCGTGTATCATCATAGTTTATCATTATATTTTCAATAATCGGTGAACATCTGAGTGGTAGGATCCTAGTATTGAAGGAATTTTAATTCCCTTGATATATTCTGATTCTTTAATGCTTCACAACACTGAAAAGATAATGGTTTTACACCAAAAACAGTCTAAAACAATTCTTGAAACCGACCTCCAAGAACTCTAATTTCACTCATTATGAAAAAAAAATAAAAGTATTTCACCACCAATCCCAAAAACCAAAAATGGCACTATAATTCTAAAATGGTCCTTCCCAATACACACAAGAAATATGAACCAATGAATCCACACCAATATGGGAGCTTCCAACCCTATGTGCTTTCCCTCTACTAACATGGCCACTATAAAAAATGTCTGTAGCCTTACACCACCATTTGACTCATGAACAGTAACAAGTATGTTCTTAACCAAATTTCTATGAATTCATCAAGAGGTTTCCTAACTTGTATGTCATACTTGACTATGTACTCTCATCATGTATGATGTCCATGTTCCAAATTGGGATAGAATCTACCAAGAATGTCACGACCTGACCCTTACCCGGGCTCGAGCCGCAACTACCCCAAGCCCGCCTCCATAGGCCAGGGGCTGGAGACCAGCACCGAAGGCACAATAACTCATGGAGGCCATTGTCTAAGTACCTGTACACACGCACGCAACACACTCAATGCAAAAGTACAGAGTAAAATAGAAAAGACAAGTAAAGGAAAGGGCAACTGCTATAAATAAACCACGTTGTGCATCGACCTTTAAAAGTACAAAGCAAGTACGGAAAGTAAACTGAAAAGGAAAAGGGGAAAACACGCACCCAACCAGAAAAGTGCCACAACCTGGCAATAGGTGAACAAAAGGTAAACAGCTAGAAGGGTCCCCCACCTGAAACCTGACTCCGACCATCGCACGGGTTCCAAGATCCCAAGCTTCTAAGCTCATTTGACGTCACGACCAACCTGTCCATCGTCTGCAAGGGCACACCAAGTGCGGGAAAATCCCAAGTAGGGGTGAGTATAAAAATACTCAGTAGGATACCCCGAAGGCTCGAGGGAAAAACAAAGGAGGTACCGAAGGGTGAGCAGTAGAGCGAATAGGGAAAAGTAAAGGAGTACAACCGAAAGTGCACTAAAGAGTATAGTAGAGAGTCCAGCTCAACCCAACAAGAGAAAGGAGGTAGACTCCTCCAGACACAAGGAGATGGAAACGGTGAGAAGTTTAACTTCTCTTTGATTATTTGATACCTATAGCAGGAGAGTAGACTCATCCAACCACCCGAAGCTAGACATGGAAGGCACGTGGCATACCCCGCGCGTCTTCGCCTCACATGGAAGGAGAGTAACCAAACCCAAGAAGTGGGTACCAGAACAAGGTATATACATATTCATATGCTCAATAAGAAGCCCAAACAAGGTCGTAAGGGGATCTCCATCCCGTAGCTCAACCCAAGAAAGGTGAGTCGCCAACAGTCCCAGAAGTAAATATCATCGATGCCCATCATCCTGCACGTCTTCCCCGAACTACAAGTGAAGGGTTCGATCACCACACCTCGACACTATCTGCTTTGGGCGGCACTGACTCGCCTGAAAGGTTTTAGGTCGTGTCACAAGGATGCGTCTCAGTGGGGAAAGCAGTCCTCGTATTTGAGAGTTCTGAGGGAACGTCAAACCACAACTCGTCACTACCCCACAGTCAAGAGGTCTCCTCAAAGACAAGGTCGTTCCATCACTGACCTGTAAAACCAATGGTCCTACTCCGATAATCACGGATGAAAGCCATAGACTAGCCTAGTAGAAAGGACTCAGTCTGGAATATCAACGGGTGTCCCAATGCCCAACCCTGTTGGAGGGTAATTCATAATATGATATCGGGTGACCCACTGCCCAGCTCTGCTGGAGGGTAAACCATAATACATCATCAGGCGACCCAAAACCCATCCCCGCTAGAGGTTAGATCTTAATACATCATCAGGCGACCCACAGCCCAGCCCCGCTGGAGGGTAGACCTGGAATAAGTCGACAGGCGACCCACTGCCCAGCCTTGCTGGAGGGTAGACCTGGAACTAGACGACGAGCGACACACTACCCAGCCCTGCTGGAGGGTTGACCATAAGAGGTCATCGGGTGACCTACTGCCCAGTATCTGCTGGAGGGTAGACCCTAATAGCGTCTGGTGACCCACTGCCCAGTCTCTACTAGAGGGTAAACCCTAGAAGTCAGTGAGCAACCCACTACCTAGCCCTGCTGGAGGGTAAACCAAAGAAGTCGATGAGTAACCCACTGCCCAGCCCCACTAGAGTGTAAAACTCATAAATGCCCTGGATATCTCTACTGGAGTGTACACCACTGGCCAACCGAACACAGAGTGGGTATCGCGCAACCATCCAACTCCAGAACAACTCGCCCAAAAGGGGTTCATCGCATGTTCTATCACTGGGTTTCACTAGCACCGCTACCAGCCAATCCATCGAGAAAGAAAATAGGGGAGACCACTCAACCCTGCTGGTCAAACAAAAGATCATAGAGACAGGGGAAAAACCCAACCCTGTTGGTCAAATAAACGAGCACAGAGGGACCCTCTACGTCACGAGAGGTCAAAGAATGCAAAGCATGACACGACACGCACATGGGGCTCACACGACGTATGGACCCAAGTCAACACCAACCAAGCGCACAAAAATTCTCAGGTACAAACTACACGTACCTCCATGCGCTCTCGTATACTCCCAGAATATACCACGACTCCAGTCCTAAGGCTATCGTGGACACGACACCCCAACATTAACACGAAGGGCGTAAATGTAACTTTTCCAACTTGCCACATCATCGGTTGAGGCACAACCATCCACATCACTTCAAGCACTTACATCACTCACACGGGAGTGCACACAATCACTCGCCAAGGTTCCACTACAAACACGGTAGAAGAACCACCACCGGGGCACTTTCACATTTCCACATTTAATAAGATCGCGTAAGAGGCTCTGCCCGCCTGAATAGATTACATCGTTGTAATCCTCGTGGAAAGACATGAGAGATAGACTAAATACTCGCCTCAAATAGATTTCCGAGGGAAAAGTCGCCAACCCCACCTCACACCCGAACGACGTCTCGTGATCCCGAGCCTCGGCCCTGAAAACAGTCGGGCGTATCGCCCCAATACGATCCCCTCGGGAAAACACGTCAAAAGCACTACTCACATGCGTGCAACGGATATCCGGAGAAAAAGATGCATTCTGACGCACTGCACAGGAGCGGTGCTTCGTGGGACCCGCAACCCGGTCCAAAAACACAACGAATGGATCACACTGTTTCGATCCACATAAAAAAGCACACAAGATGGACTATTCACTTGTCCAAAATGGTCTTTGGTGATAAAGATAGAAAATCACGGCCGACGCCCAATCGACCCTTGTGGGCCCCGCACCATCATGCCGAATTAGAGCGGGTGGATTGCACCATTACAATCCCCTCGGAAAAACATCTATAAACGACTGCTCGCATGCCCCGAACGGTTGACCGAAGAGGAAGTCACTAAATGCTGCTCGCAGCTCAAAAGATGGGTCGTAGGGCCCGCACCTCAACTTCGGCCTCAATGCCTGAAACTACCTTGGAAAGCTCTGCCTCGGTGCTAGGGTCCCAATGCCACTGAAGGCGCTTAAATCGGACGTCAGACGCGCCCGCGCCGTCCAAAACAAGTTCCCCCCGGAAAAACCACAGTTCACTTAAAGACGTGTCACTCCTCTGAGGCCCCTTGTTTCGTGAATTAAAAATTCCCAAAACTAACTCAAAAACTTTATCATGAAACGAGCTTCGCGCTCCGGCAGACGGTGCTCAAAATGGATGCCCGTATCCCAAAATACGGGCGTCCAAATATTTTATAACGGGGGGGGGGGGGGGGGGAACCCCTTGGATCGGACCGGCCCGATCCGGCCGGTCCGCCCCCCTCTGGTCGGCCCGCTCCGGCCAGCCCGCTGGGACCGCGGCCTAGCCGCCTCTCGCGAGACCCACGCTACACGCGGGTCCCTCCACCGACCGACCGACACGGCTGGTCGCGTCCATGCGGAGACCCGCATCATGAGGGTCTCGGTCTCCCCGTGGGGACACGCGCCTGTGACCCCGACCATCCCCTCTCACCGGCGCCTGCGGCCGGCACCCTCAGACGGTCCGCTGGTGCCATCCCGCACCGGCAAGGTGCTACCTGGCCGGCCATCCTTCCGTCGTGCCTTCTGCCGCGCCGCCGTCCACCATGGGGCCGCCGTCCGCCAGACCTCCTTGCCGACCATCGGAATCCGGCCTCGTGGCCGGAAAACTTCAGAGGACCACCGGAAACGATCCGGTGGTCGAAAATTTGATCCGAATAGCGTTCCAGGAAGCTCAGGACAGGTTCTATGCAATTATGGGCTTCTTTTGACGATCCAATGGGGCGATTGAGCATAAATGGAAATTAAGCGGGGAAAGGGGTGTAAAACTCAAATCCGCCTACCTGCGGGCGGAACGCCTACGCTTCTATGCTCAATCCGAGCTCCGGCGCGGCCATAATTGCCTCTGATATTTCATTGTCGTCTTGAAGAAGGAGGAAGGAGGAGAGGAGCTATCCAGGGGAGGGGGAAATGGGAGTGAAGAGGTGGGGGGGGGGTAGGTTAATTAAATAACCTAATTAACCTAAACACCCTCCTGCGGCCCCGTATCCGAACTCCCGACGGGGTCAGGATTAATCCTTTCCTAGGCCGAAAACCACGCTTTGAGCACAATGGCAGTCTTGGAATTTTAATCTGATGCTCCATTCGAAAGTTATTAAACTCGACGCCCGAGGCTGCTAAATTATGAAAACGCCCCTGGGGGCATTTTTCATAGATGGGTCGCACCCGTGAAACGTACACCCCTCCTCAGGTAAAAGGCATGCTTCGAACTCAACGGTGACCCCGATTTTCCAATCCGAGTCACTGTTTAAGAGATACTTGAGTTTCACCATTAAAAGAATTAATTAATTAATTAATTTATCCATTCCACGTTCTGAAACCGAGTGAGGGGTCCAAACGTCCCGCGCCGACATACTTTATGTTGTTCCTAGGGTAGACACCCCATTCCGGACTCATCCGTACACTCGGATCTCTGATCCAGATCACCGTTTAGGAGTTATCCCATTTATTTGGCGTTCCCAATGTGAACGCACTGAAAATTTAATTCCGGCCACACCGGGGCTTGTAATCACACGTCGTCTGAAGGCGCTGCTCTGGAATAACATCAAGAAATATTCCAAAGTCTTTGGCCGAAAAAAATTGGTTCTTACATCATTCCCTCCTTCAAGAATTTCGTCCCTAAAAAGAAAAACCAGGAAACAACTCAGGGTACTAAGACCACACCTGGCTCTCCCATACCCAGAAGAACTCTCACATAGCTCTGCGCCACCACACATAGACCAAAGGATTGATCTGTTCATATGAGGTCGGCCCTTGCCGATGTCTTGCACCCACTCCAGACTTTGGGGTTAGGGAAAGGCGGTAGGGAACCTCGCCATCCCTTTTCACAGTTTCAAACGACCCGAAGGATCTCGGGGGTAGCTCAACTCCCCGACCGAACCCTTACGTCGCAGGGCGTGACTAGAAGCACCACCCACACCTGGAATAAGGCCAGGTGATTCCCTCCTTCAGAATATCCATATGGTGAAACACCCAAGGATATCTAGTCATGCAATATTCCACAGTTGATGTCTCACAGCCAAGGCCCTCTTACACGCTCGGAAGCGAAGGAGTCAACACCATCGACTAAAGGAAATGGTCCCACGCCTTTTACCTTACCAACACTGGGTTACACCGACGCCCCGCGCCACCCTGGTAACACCTCAAGCAAGGAGCAGGGAGGAAAGAAATGCACACAAAGAGTCTAACAATTCTACTGCAAGAAGCAGAAGAGCTGTTGAGCGTACCTCTTATCACCTCATGCTATGCAAGATCGTAGACATCCAAAGCTCGCGGCTGTCCGTGGTCCCAACGGTCAGCCCTCGGAGCCTGACGTGGACCACCTAGTGGTGATGGGAAGACCTCGTAAAGTCGTCCCCCACTACCAGCTCCCCCCGCTCCTCTGCCTGAACCACCTCTCTGAGTACTACTCTGATCACGACACTGCCTTCATCGTGGTGGTGCACCTGCTGCCTACCCGAAGCTCTCTGCATGCCTGGTCGGACAGTCTTGTGCCAAGTGACCTCGCCCGTCACCATCATAGCACCGAATCTCTCTGGGTTGTATTGGTGCCCTCCGACGCCACTGTGGTGTATGACCATGCCCCTGAGCCTATTTGTCAGAAAGCCACCTGCGTCTAGGTTCTTCTTACCGATGCCCACTAGCTGCTGCGGATGTCTCGGCTCTGATATGCCTGCTACCACCACCAACTCTAGAACGTGATAGGAAACCCTATGTCACCAGCGCCTGCTCTATCACTCCGGCATATGTGGAAATGCCCAAGGGTACTATGACAGTACGAATCTCTCGATGGAGACCCTGCTCAAAATTCTGCACTCGGATGTTGTCGTCATGGACCAAGTCCAGGTAAAAGCATGCACGGTCTGCGAAACTAGCCTTGTACTCAGCCACTATCATCCCTCCTTGCTGAAACTGTAGGAGATCCTGAATATGAATGGAGAGCAAGCAGGACGGGAAAAACTCCTCACGGAACAACAACTGAAATTCTTTCCATGAAAGTGACGACTTTCCAAGAAACTGAGTCACCAGACTTCACCAACGCCAAGCTGCTCCGCGAAAAAGGTTGGCTGCCCAATCTACTCTCTGATATGTCGGCGTCTACACATTCCTGAAAAGGCTAACCACTGTATCTATCCAAACCTCAGCTGCCTGAGGGTCTGGCTCACCACTGAACCTCAGCGATCTCTGCCGCTGGAACTCATGGAGCATGCTCAACATGCGCTCAACTTCATCCTGCTCTGCTGAAGGTCTCTGCTGCTCAACACGTGGGGGTGATGCTACCGGCCCACCCGGAGAAATGGGCTCGCATGATGGGTCCTGGACTGAGGCCTCGTAGCCCACAAGGTCGTCGTCATGAAGCAAAGCTGGTATCTCGGCTGGCTGTCTTTGCAGAGACATCATGAATATTATCAAGGAGTGTCGCGGTCAGATGAGCATATATGTATATACCAATAACAACGATGGGGATCTTACTCAATAAGGACATTCAAAGAATAAATCCTATGTGATGCACAAACCAATTTCCCCTACAACAAGTGTCTCAGCATGCCGAGTTGACAAGCAGGTTATAAAGGTCCTGGTGAATGGATACGTCGGCCGCCACACCATCACTGGACTCCCTGGCCTGAGAGCTGCTCTCGAGACACGTTAACATTGTTGCCCTAAATCCTAACCAATTCCTTTTTAGGTATGTCCGCACAACTCCCCAAGGAACGAACCACCTTTGATACCACTTTGTCATGACCTGACCCTTACCTGGGCTCAAGCCGCAACTACCCCAAGCCCGCCTCCATAGGCCAGGGGCTAGCGACCAGCGCCGAAGGCACAATAACTCAGGGAGGCCTTTTCCTAAGTACCTGTACACACACACGCATCACACTCAATGAAAAAGTGCAGAGTAAAAGAGAAAAGACAAGTAAAGGAAAGAGAAACTGCTATAAATAAAACACAATGTGCATCGACCTCTAAAATTACAAAGCAAGTACTGAAAGTGAACTAAAAATGAAAAGGGGAAAACACGCACCCAACCAGAAAAGTTCCACAACCCGAAAACAGGTGAACAAAAGGTAAACAACTGGAAGGGTCCCCCACCTAGAACCCGGCTCCGACCATTGCACACGGTCCAATCTCTCAAGCTCCTAAGCTCCTCTGACGTCGTGACCAACCTGTCCCTCGTCTGCAAGGGCACACCAAGTGCGGGAAAATCCCAAGCAGGGGTGAGTATAAAAACACTCAGTAGGATACCCCGAAGGCTCGAGGGAGAAAAAAAGGAGGTACCGAAGGGTGAGCAGTAGAGCGAATAGGGACAAGTAAAGGAGTACAACTGAAAGTGCGGTAAAGATTACATAAGAGAGTCCAGCTCAACCCAATAAGAGAAAGGAGGTAGACTCGTCTAGAAACAAGGAGCTGGAAACGGTGAGATGATGAACTTCTCATCGAGTCATCTCTACCTATAGCAGGAGATTAGACTCGTCCAACCACGCGAAGCAAGACACGGAAAGCACGTGGCATACCCCGCGCATCTTCACCTCACCTGGAAGGAGAGTAACCAAACCCAAGAAGTGTGTAACAAAACAAGGTATATACATATTCATATGCTCACTAAGAAGCCCGAACAAGGTCTTAAGGGGATCTCTATCCCGTAGCTCAGCCCATGATAGGTGAGTCTCCAATAGTCCCATAAGTAAACACCATCGATGCCCAGCAGCCCGCACGTCTTCCCTGAACTACAAGCCAAGGTCTCAATCACCGCATCTCGACACTATCCGCTTTGGGCGGCACTGACTCGCCCGCACGGTTTTAGGTCGCGTCACAAGGATGCGTCTATGTGGGTAAAGTGCTCCTCATACTTGAGAGTTCTGGGGGAATGTCAAACCACAACTCATCACTGTCTCAAAGTCGAGAGGTCTCCTCAAAAACAAGGTTGTTCCATCACTGACCCATACAACCAAGGGTCCTGCTCCAGTAATCACGGAGGAAAGACACAGACTAGCCTAGTAGAAAGGACTGAGTCTGGAATATCAACAGGTGTCCCACTACCTAGCCCTACTAGAGGGTAATTCATAATATGATATCGGGTGACCCATTGCCCAGCTCTACTAGAGGGTAAACCATAATACATCATCAGGCGACCCACTGCCCAGCCCCACTGGAGGCTAGACCTTAATTCATCATGAAGAGTCCCACTGCCCAACCTCATTGGAGGGTAGACCTGGAATAAGTCGACAGGCGACCCACTGCCCATCCCTGCTAGAGGGTAGACCTGGAACTAGACGACGGGCGACCCACTGCCTAGCCCTGCTGGCGGGTAGACTCTAAGAGGTCATCGGGTGACCCACTGCCCAGTCTCTACTAGAGGGTAAACCCTAGAAGTCAGTGAGCAACCCCCTGCCTAGCCCTGCTGGAGGGTAAACCCGAAGAAGTCGATGAGTAACCCACTGCCAATCCCCGCTGGAGGGTAAAACTCAGAACTGCTCGGGCCATCTCTACTGGAGGGTACACCACTGGCCAACCGAACATGGAGTGGGTATCGCGCAACCACCCAACTCTAGAACAACTCGCCCAAAAGGGGTTCAGCGCATGTTCCATCATTGGGTGTCACTATCACCACTACCGGCTGATCCATCGAGAACAAAACCAGGGGGAGACCACTCAACCCTGCTGGTCAAACAAATGAGCACAAATCCGGGGGAAAAACTCCACCTTGCTGGTCAAACAAACGAGCACAGAGGGACCCTCTACGTCGCGAGAGGTCAAAGAATGCAAAGCAGAACACGACATGCACGTGGGGCTCACACGGCGTGTGGCCCCAATTCAACCCCAACCAAGCGTACAAACATTCTCAAGTACAAACCACACGTACCTCCAAGCGCTCTCGTATACTCCTAGAGTATACCACATCACCAGCCCTAAGGCTATCATGCACATGACACCCCAACGTCAACATGAAGGGCGTAAACGTAACTTTTCCAACTTTCCACCTCATCAGATGAGGCACAACCATCCACATCAGTTCAAGCATTTACATCACTCACACGGGAGTGCACGCGATCTCTTTCCAAGGGTCTGCTACAAACACCGTAGAAGAACCGCCACCGGGGCACTTTCACATTTCCATATTTAATAAGATCGAGTAAGAGGCTCTACCCTCTAGAACAGATTACACTTTTGTAATCCTATCAGAAAAACATGCAAGATAGGCTACTTACTCGCCTCAAACGGATATCTGACGGAAAAGTCGCCAACCCCGCCTCACGCCCCAATGACGTCCCGTGATCCCGAGCCTCAGCCCCGAAAATAGTCAGGCGCATCACAGCAATGTGATGCCCTCGGGAAAACACGTCAAAAGCACTACTCACATGAGTGCAACAGATATCCGGAGAAAAAGATGCATTCCGGCACACCGCACATGAGCGGTGCTTCGTGTGACCCGCAACCTGGTCCCGAAACACAATGAATGGATCACATCGTTGCGATCCTCTTGAAAAAGCACACAAGATGGACTATTCACTTGTCCAAAACGGCCATCCGGTTATAAAGATGGAAAATCACCACCGACGCCCAAAAGACCCTCATGGGCCCCACACCATTGTGCCGAATTATAGAGGTTGGATTGCGCCATTGCAATCCCCTCGGAAAAACATCCATAAATGACTGCTCACATGCCCCGAACGGATGACCGAAGAAAAAGTCTCCAAACACCGCTCGCAGCTCAAAAGACGGGCCATGGGGCCCGTGCCTCAACTCCGGCCTCAACGCCTGAAACTGCACTGGAAAACTCTGTCTCGGTGCTAGGGTCCCAACGCCTCTAACGACTCTTAAATTGGACATCGGACTCGTCTGCGCCGTCCAAAACAAGTTTCCCCCGGAAAAACGAAAATTCACTTAAAGACATGTCGCGCCTCCGAGGACCCTGGTTTCGGGAATTAAAAATTCTTTAAACCATATCAAAAACTTCGTCTTGACACGAGATCTGCGCTGTCGCAGACAGCGCTCAAAACGGACACTCGTAGCCCAAAATACAGGCGTCCAAATATTTTAAAATGGGGGGGTGACCCCTTGGGTCGGACCGGCCCGGTCCGACCGGTCCACCCCGCTCGGGCCGGCCCGCTCTGGCCCGCCCGCTGGGACCGCGGCCTAGGCACCTCCCGCGAGGCCCGCACTGCGCGCGGGTCGCTCCACCGACCAGAGGACACGGCCGGTCACGTCCACGCGGAGACCCACATCATGCGGGTCTCGGTCTCCCCGCGGGGTCGCGTGCCTGCGACCCCGACCATCCCCTCTCACTGGCGCCTGCGGTCGGCGCCCTCAGTCGGTCCACCTGCGCCGTCCTGCACAGGCAAGGTGCCACCCTGCCATCCGGATGGCCGGCCATCCTTCCGCTGCTCTTGCTGTCGCGCCGCCGTCCACCATGGGGTCGCCATCCGCCGGACCTCCTTGCCGAAGTCCGGAATCTGGCCTCTTGGCTGGAAAACTTCAGAGGACCACCAGAAACGATCCGGTGGTCTAAAATTTCATCTGGATAGCGTTCCGGAAATCTCAGGACATGTTCTACACAATTATGGGCTTCGTTCGATGATCCAATGGTGCGATTGGGCATAAATTCAAATTAAGCATTGAAAGGGGTGTAAAACTCAAATCCGCCTACCTTCGGGCGGATCGTCGACTCTTCTATGCTCGATCTGAGCTCCACCGCAGCCAAAATTGTCTCTGATCCGTCATTTCCATCATGGAGAAGGAGGAAGTAAGAGAGGATCTCACCAGGTGAGGGGGAAATCGGAGTGAAGAGAGAGGGGGGTTAGGTTAATTAAATAACCTAATTAACCTAAACACCCTCTCGCGGCCCCGTATCTGAACTCCTGACGGGGTCAGGATTAAGCCTTCCCTAGGCTGAAAACCACGATCTGAGCGCAATGGGGGTCTCAGAATTTTAATCTAAGGCTCCGTTCGAATGTTATTAAACTCAACGCCTGAGGCCTTTAAATTACAAAAACGCCCCTGGGGCCATTTTTCACAGACGGGCCGCGCCCGCGAAACATACACCCCTCCTATGGTAAACGACACGCTCCTAACTCAACAGTACCCCCGGTTTTCCAATCTGAGACACCGTTTAAGAGATACTTGAGTTTCACCATTAAATGAATAAATTGATTATTTAATTTATCTGTTCCACGTTCCGAAACTGAGCGAGGGGTCCAAACGTCCCGCGCCGACAAGCTTTATGTCATTACTAGGGTAAAATCCCCATTACGGACCCATCCGTACACTCAGATCTCTGATCCGGATCACCGTTTAGGATTTATCCCATTTATTTGGCGTTCCCAGTGTGAACGCACTGAAAATTTAATTCCGGCCACACCGGGGCTCGGAATCGCACGCCATCTGAAGGCGCTGCTCTGGAATAACGTCAATAAATATTCCAAAGTCTTTCACATCAAAAACTGGGTTCTTACAAAGAATGTCTTGATTTTCCATTTCAATACTTCCTATTGAAATTTTTCTTATGGGGATATCCCAATTGGTCTCGAAGAAAGTGTTCATACGTTCCTTAGAGTGGAAATCACCCATAGGAGAGGTTATTCCTTAATAATATCATGTGAGACCTATAACAGATAATGATCCAAAACAAGCACTAATTCATCATCATCCCACGTTGTTATTGATGGGATGAACTCATGATACATCTGTCTATGAATGGGTACTCCAGATATCATATAGAAGTACCATAAACAAATGTTGAATTATCTGTGTGTTAGATGGAATGTATTCATATATGGGCTCCATCAGCTTAGTAGCATTGTAATGATCTCTATATTATTATATACATACATCTAGGACAACCAGAAAGCCTCGTAGATACCAACTGATTTCAGTTCAACTTTGAATTCCACATAAGTCTGGTGCACCTATTAGACCCAAATCCACTCTATAATAACACCTCATAATGAGAGGAAGGCCATTTCTTCCTTCAATACATTTGATTGGTATGTCTTGGATTCATGATAGACAAATGAAGGGTAGTTCAACTTTCACATAAGAGTGTGAGGCTTTAAATCTAGGGCACAACTATGGGGATGCATGACACAAACCGAGGGTACCTTTAACTCATTTATATATATTCCCTTTGATTAGATTTTGGATGTTGTAAAATTAGTTCACCCTTAGAATCATGAATGTGGTGGGAAATTATTTATCTTTGGGATGATAATTTAACTCAAGAACCCATGGTCGTAAAGTGACAGCGGATCACTCACAATGTATTAATGATAATACTTCTTCGAATGATTCAACAAATCAAGGAGAGTGGTGTTATGAACTTCATAATAATATGGCCCAAAGATATCTAGTATCTCCTTGATATTTTTACCATCATGTTCATTGGAGACTCTGATCCTTTGATTATCTATAATAAATATACAAAGAAGCATCAATGTTTTTCATTAAACACCGAGGTTTTTGATTTCTCATGTATTCAAAGGAAATTAAAAAAATGGGTGACCTCATGCATTTTACTCTCCTAAGTAAACTCGTGTAGGTTACACTCCCAATTTACCTCATGTAAGTCACTCGCCCAAGTGACCTGTTTCAATTCACTTTCCCAAGTGTCCTCGCACATGTCCTTCAACTAGAGGGTTTAGCTAAATGATCTCAAGGAAATCATGAATGTCGTGGGTTTGAAAATGGATGGTGCATGGAGGATCAGTGAGAATGGAATGTGTGGTTGACCAGAGCCATGATAGTAATGCAATAGTGATAGTGGTAGGAAAAATTAATTAGGAGTCGACACTATTTTGAGACATCCAGACTCCTGCATGGTCTACCTGTGCGAAATATCTACATGACCCTCATATTTGATATACCAGTGCAACATATACCTTAACTTCTATATAGAATGACATAAAAGAAATACTAGCCATCAATCCTGATCATGAATGTATAAAAACATTCCAATTCCACAAAATTAAGGGTCCATCAATGTATATATTTCGCTATCTCAGAATTAGACCCTCTTATTACAATTGGATCCAATCCTAACAGGGGTGTTTTTTGAAAATAACTTTTTCACATGAGGATGATAAGTATAAAAGGAAAATAACTCAAGTAATAGGGAATCTAAATACAGAAAATATTCCTCGTGTTCACCTAGGTGATACCACACAAATACAAACCTGTTTCACCATGCAAGTCAAACCTATGTGACGATCATCATTATGCTGGTCCAGACCTACCCACCTAGTCTCAACATATAGGTCTAGACATGTGCACCCAGAAACATGCGCAAATTACATCTGTGTGAGAGACCTATTGTTGAAAACCTTCCTAAATTGACTCATTCACCCAGGATCCTGAAATTTTCTATAAATAGGACTCTTGTTCCCCTCATTTGACATTATAGAAGACTAAAATAATCCTCTAATCTCTTATCTCCCAAATCAATTACCCAGATCCTTAGAACCTTCTAATTATATCTACAAGCCTCTAACGGAGATAAAATTAAGTATTTTTTTTGATATTATAGTTTCTCTAGTTTTTGAAACCCAAAAGACCTACATGAGGAGACTTTTCCCCTAGTCCAAAATTACTAGTACGATTTACCATTATCAAGACCGAAACTTGTGACAATCTATTCCAAAGTCACCTAAGGAGACACTTGAACCCTAGTGAAATGACACTCCAAAGTTATTTCACCCAAGTTGTATATTTCTCATGGTGAGTCTCATTCAATCTAGGTCCACCCTATATAAAACAACTCTATCTCTCCCTGGTCCACCCTAAGTGTGACTCCCTTCGACTCACCCAAGCCTCACCTGTGTGACCCACAATTTGAGCCTTCTTTAAATTCATTAATGGCCGGTCCCCTATTTACTTGGATCCATCCTTTAAGGAAGACCAATACAAGACAATACCTAAAGCCTCTAGATATATTTTATTAGAGCATAGGTCACATAAACATGACCTCTCAATTATACATCTTTATTGAAATAGAAATCCTATATTTATCCTACCTAATAATTTGGGATCCTCATTGTGTTATTAGTTATACATTCCTATGGTAATGATGATCCCAACCTTAGGGGTAATGATGGGACCTAGGGGTTTTAATACAAGAGAGGATACATGCACATCTATGACTTATATCCCTTCCTGGCTGTCGCCCATGACTCCACCCTCATCTACCAGTACATGAGGAGAAAATTTAACCCTTGTAAATCCCTCCTCAACTAGGACCCTAATATTTCTAACATGGAATTGCAAAAACAATCATATTCATTCCATCATATACTAGTGGAAAAAGGATATTATGTGGATTTTCAGATATCTCTCTTCCACTTTTTTCTCTCACCAAGCATGACTCACATGTTCTTATAGGTTAGTGTTGATAAAGTCATCAAAACAATAAAATACCACCATTGGGCTTCCTATCTCATATAAGACCCAACCACACTCACTCATTAGTCCTCCTATTTGGAATAATCCTCCACCACTTTATCATCACCTCAAAGGTCAATATTCTGAATGAGGAAACCCAAAAGACCTCTTACTAGTTGTAATCCCTAAACCCATCTTACCATCCTATCAGAGGGCCATATTCCCTATGAGGAAAACCTTAATAGCTCCATATTCATAATGAAGCATCCTTGGGTCTCCTCTATAGGTGTAATACCCAACCATTCTAAACTAAGTGGGCTTTGATTCTAATAAAAATGGGCTACATAGAAACCACCCTTGAGGTTAAAACTAAGAATCCCAAACTGACCCTAATCTTCTCTGGTCCATATTCCCAGTGAGTTCATATCAATCCTGGAGGGACATATTTTTTTTAAATTCCCTCCATCACCACAATTATTATCCCATATTACTAGTTGGTTGATATCCAACCTGTGAGTCTGTAACACCCCATGATTTTGAAAATAAATATTGGATGCATTTTATAATCTAGCCATTAAACACAACTTTTCATCTACTATGTTTGAAATTTCAAATAATGGTCATCTAGAGTTGTAATCAGTAAATCATTTAGAGTCTGATAGAACAAACTTGATTTTTGGGTGAATAGTAATGTACCCTTATGAATAGTAATTTCAATAGTAATATGAACCTTATGAATAGTAAATAATATTATTATTTTATTTCCTTAGGTAAATAAGATGATGAGTTCTAAATTAATTTTTCAATGTGAAATAGAACTAATTAAGCCTTTAAAATTATTATTTTTCGAATTAACCATGACTTAATTTAAAAATTAAATTAATAATATTTAGTAAATTAAATTTAAAAAATGGAGTTCATTTTTGAATCCTACAAATCGAATAATGATAGGGGTAAATTTTTGGTATTTTTCTGTAATTCTAGATTTTTTTTTGAATAGTGAAATGCGATAAAATACTGTATATACAAATTACGAGTTAAATACACTATTCATGACATCACAAGTGATGCAAGACCACTTGGTTCTAACACAATTTCACTTATTACTATTAGGGGTCACATGAAACAACACTATTGGTTGTCTTGAGGGAAATAATAAAATAATGAATTAAATATTCAAAATTTACCCCTCTCCTCCACTATAAAAACCCCTCACCAATCCCTCTTCCCTTCACTCCTCTAAGCGTTGAAGTTCCCCAATGTTTTTACAATATACCTTTCCCTAGACACTCCCCACGACCAGGAAGCTCTTGGTCTTTACAAAATTCCTAAATCCCTTCCCTTAAGGAGGTTCTCGAGGAAGTTATTTCAAGAGGTAAAGCACCTTTCTTTTTCTTTTAGTTTCATTTGAATTTATCTTCTTTTTTAATCCTCTCCTCACCTCATCTGTCCAAGTGACCATGATAACTCTAGTATAATCTATATACTGGATTTATATAATGTTAATAGAAGAAACATCATCAATATTCTTACTCCCTCCCTTTTATTTTTATTAATGAAATCAACGTCCATGAGGTTCCAATTTATAACCTTCGGGGATGACAAAGTTTCGTTCTTCAATATTTCTTCATTACTGGTCATGAAACCATATTTATGGTTGAACCAGACTATAATATATGTATTACAACATAATTAATATTCAGGAACTAGTATATGTATATATTATTAATTTATGTGACAAAACTAGTTCATAATAATCCATATACCGCCAAATAATCAAAGTGATTTTCATCTAATGATTCATCCTCATTCCATGTAACCAAATGATAGAAATGGACATTAAAAATTCTGTATGTTCATAAATAATATTTAATTTTAATTATGGATATTTACATCCATACCACTTCATTACTTAAAAACAAGTGAACCGATTATGAAAATCAAGAAAACAAACACTCTGGAACGACAGAATTCAATATAATAACTTATAAATAATAACATAAATGAACTAAAATGAATTATGATAAACTAAATACATGTATATTAGGTTCTGAAATAAGTTACTGATATGTATAATTTCATATTCCAGGATCTTAAGATCAAGAGGGGAACATATTCATATTTAAGGTAAGGGTTTTTCCACCCGAACTTCCATTTCCATTCAGGTTATTTTCATTTTCTAAATTACCTCAATGAAATTATTATGTATTATTATATACTCATCATAAATTCTGTGTGAGTGTTATATATATGTACACAAACCAGAATTCTTATTTATTTTAGGTTTAGTTATATTCTTTAAAAGGATCTCTCAAATTGTTTCCGAAGTACATGCCCGATTCAAGGAAATATTTCAATTTCTTACCTATTTTCAAGGAAAATATCTAATCAGTTTTTGGAAACCATTATATCTATAAAATCACTCATTTTGATATGAAAATAATATCTTACTTCACTTCTGGTTTTATACAATGATTTTTCCAAAAGAACTCTTCCTTTCATAGTAAAAGAGTGTTTATTTCAAAAATTACTTGAAGATTTTATATGAGTATCATCCTCTATTTTCAACACACTTATTGATTCTTAAGTATTATTAGGATTAGTATTCCATTTTATCATCTACCATATTAAATTTAATGGGTTATTATTATTTTGGATATTGATGTGCTATCTTTAAACCATTCATCAGTTTACTTTGAATGGTTAGTGTTTTGGCTCAATGTTCGAGGAAATCTATTTACATTTAATATATTAATGTGTATATTGTTTACGTTTATCCCCGTTCATATGAGGATTGCATTCAACATAGTAAGTGTTGGGTGGGGCCTGCTATAGCCCCTCGGTGCATCGGTAGGTCTCATGAGACAATCTACGGTCTTGGCATAAGGCCTTAACAAAATGATTATTTATGGTCTTGGCATGAGGCCTTGACGGTATAAATATGTTGTCCCACATTATGCATTCCATCATTATGAATTTAGTATTGATTGTTCATGTGGTTATTCAACTATTATAATACCCATTATTATGTTATGTTATGGAAATATTTACTCAGCTCATATTTCTACCATATTATGTTCAATTTTATTTCTAAAGGCATGTGTTTTAAATTATTCACCATGTCTAATGTTTATGTTATCTTATGTTGTATTTCTTACCCTTAATGAGAATTTGAGCTCACTCCTTTATTATTTTTCATTTTCACAGGGAAAGAAGAATTCAATTATGAATGACATGCTGAAATAAACTAAGAGTTATGGAAGTTATCTAAGGAGTTTCTATGTTGTTTTTTATTTCCAGTTGTAATGACGAACTCATGTATGCATCTTTTTTCCAATAATACTAAACTACTTGATCCTTTAGAATTCTTATTCCTGGTTTGTATGCCAATGTAACCAATAAGGCACCAGCTCTAGGCAACTGGGGTCGGGTCCTTACAGAGTATATCCTTTCTAGGTCACTCAAGCTACATCGACATATGACCCACACCATCCTTGGTTATGAACCATAAACCTAGTTGTCCTTATCCCAGGATGTAAAATAGCAGAGTTTGGTCCTTATCACATTACCTTAAAAGGTATGATGTGTCCTATTAAGTGGAACTAAAATATGTGGGTTTTTATTCCTTTCACAAGGATATATGGGAATCTTTTTTTCATGAGCCCAATACCAATATCAAAGCAACCCACATCTTCTAAGATGATAATAATTTTCAGATCGCCCAACTATGTGGCTTAAAACTAGCATCATAATAATTGATGACATAATAACACACAATCCATATATAGTACCATTGGTAGAGAACCAGAGAGACATGTAGATATCGCAGTCGATTAGGAACCTTAGATACATATATATGATTCTAAATCCAATTAATTCTATCAATAAATATTGGATATAAGTGGGACCAATTTCATATTTCAGATTTAATAAAGATTTCATGAATATGTCTTTAATCGATAAGAGAGTCACATAGTAGGAAATAATTCCCCCAAAAATGTGTGATGAGCCCAACCTCCCATTTTCTCAACCAATTTGAGCCCTTAAGTGTTGTTCGAACCATTTCCCAATGACCACCTACCATTCGAAAGTAGGTTCATAAAACCTAAAAAATAAGGGAGTCCTTGGGTGTTTTTGGTTCCATGAATAAACCACATTGAAAACATCTTGAAAATGAATCATAAATAAAATTATTGTGTTTGACGTGAAGGTTAATTCCACCAACACCACAAAAATCCATCCAACACCTCACAATATTTTACAAATTAAACAAAGTATTTTCCAAATGAAAAAAAATGGTGAACCCAATGTGAATCTTAAACCAAGATGACTATGTCTCTCACATGTTAGGCCCCTTCCAATCTCTCACAAAATTAATGTAGGCTAAACATATATCTAAAACAATATATTATTCATATGTTTGTTTATTGAGATGTATATTTGATGGGTATCTCTTGTTTGTTTTTGTCATGTATATCCAAGAAAATTTAATAAGAACTCCCTTCGATCTAATGGAATCTTTCCAGCTAACCTGGACATATGCATTTTAAACTTTTCAATATGGGTCCTCATCCAAAATGAGAAAACCATCACCAACCCATCATCTTCATCACCAGGTTTCAAACACACTCCTCCAAGATTACCACCTTACTGGTATCATCCCATCCATGGAGGGTTATCGATAATCCCTCTATCATATGAAGCCCCAAAAAATTGAACTCAGTAGTAGTTGATGTCCCAGAAACTGACGTTTCCCATTTATGTCTCAAACTATTTCAAGAGCCTTTCCCTAGAATGTAGAAAATGATTACTCCCTTATCTTGGTGAAGCTGACAATAGGTCACCAATGGCCTCATCCTACGAAAATAGGGGTCCCACCAAGGGGATCCTTCTAGCATCTGGATCTATCAATGAAACTCAATACAAAGTCCTTAGTATGATGAGCAAACCACCCCACAGGCACCATCTCTTATCATTCATACCTAGGAACCTTGGGAATATAATATAGGGTTGAAATTAAACAGTTGGTGTAGGATCACATCCATTTTCCCACCAAATAATCCCACTAATAAAACATGTACAAACTTTTCATGGAGATTCAAATTCCTACATGTAACCATAAAATATTATAATAATTGTTTGGTAGTAAAACAATGAACCCACCAACACAATACGATGGTATATAATGAGTATATGAAAACCCCTTTTCGTATATATCAATCCTACCAACAAAATCTAGAATTAATCAGAGAAACTAGTTGGAAAATCCCAACAGGAATAAAGGGGACCCCCACACTTAAATATTGTAGGTATATACCAATAGTAAATAGAGGGCAGGAGTGTGCCTTTCTCCCTACTCTAAACATGAAAGGGCCATTTATCCCCATTATGGAGGCTAAATTCACTCAATATATCTTGGAAATGATAAAAGAGATTACTCAAATTCTATCCCAAGTCATACAACCCAACCAAAATATATTGATGGTAGAGGTAGTTGTTAATGACCATACACACAACACCATCCCTATGATTGGGGTGAGTCATTAAAATAATTGGAGGGTCAATATGAATTATATTCATATCCATACTCCCATCTTGGAAGGTCATTATAAAAATCCCATCATAAATGGAAAATCTTATTGGCCCCATGTCCTTATTCCATTTAGAGGTGGTCAGTCCATCCTACTAGCCACTCTAGGGCAGGCCTATATCCCTATAATATTCTAGATATCTATCGTATAATTTCATCAATAATATTGGTTCTACTCTAACAATCTCCAATATATGAAATCCTCTATACAATTAAATTTTCCCCAGTCACCTGCAATAAATAATCCAAAAAGAATCCTCAATAAATGTCATTGGAAAATGGAGATCTACTTTATGAAATCTATCTTCACAACGCTAGTATTCTAGAAACCCTGGTAATTTTATCTATTATATCTCAGGATCCTAATCATATGTTATCAAATTATAGATATATTTTTTGAAATTTTAATGGTAATCTATATAACCTTTATACCAGTAGTTCTTGAGGTCTTCCCCTGAAATCATACCATGAAGGCTTACTTCATTTTCACAATATGATCGATTGCAAGAACTCATATCCTAATGAGTATCAAGAAAACCCACATCATGGCCATATAATCAAAAATAAAGAAGCTCTCCCTTTTCTATCTTCTTCCCTGAAGGTACTCCACAGGGTATATGCTATAGGTATTACCCTTTCATTTTGACCTCAAGTTATGATGGTAGTCCTCCCCATGATTGAATTCACTATGAAAGTCCTCCCCATAGTGACACTTTATTTCTTAAAAAAGGTCCTCCCCTTGCTGAATAAATTTTTATCAATACCTATTATCATTGGGAACATGGGAAAATAAGTCCAATATTTCATGATTCCACATAATTCAAAATTGAGATTCTTTCTCAATAAGAATACAACCCAAGGATACATTCATTCTCTGAACCACCCTTGGATCACTTACCTTCTAATATGAAAGAGGAAATCCCTACCAACCCCTTTGTCTACAATAAAAAATATATAAAATTCCCACTTTTGGCTGATCAAGTATAGAAATATCTAGAAGAAGAAGTAGATAATAAATTACTTATGGTAAGTAAAATAGGTAAGAATAATATACCTTTCAGGTTTTGGCCCTCATCCACTTCTCAATTTTACATTCCAGAGGTACTATCATAAAACTTCACACACAACAACGATTTTTACCTATAAAAAACTCTATGTCCCTAGAAAATGAAGTTTTTTCCTTACTAAGGTAATTTGGAACATGTTAAGGAAATAGAATATCTTTGTTGTTAAATTGACTTGGAGACCCATCTTGGTGAAAAATGCAAAAAATTGGGGAAAATGGAAGGATATTCAACTAACATGCCTCAAACAATTGCACAAATTATATTAGTTGATCTTTAATTCCCCACCTGATGTCCATATCAGGGGATCAGGTAAACATGGATCTTTTTATTTCACCTTACTCATTGATAAAAAAATTGCACTATAAGTGAAATCATGTAATGTTATTACTTCAAATTGGTTCTTGGATTCAATCCCCACTCATGAAAGATGGTGTTATCAGTAAGAATTGAACCTGAACAAGTCTCAGAGGCATTGGGCTTCGTAAAAGTATGCTATTTAAAGACTCTTCCATGAGGCATCCAAGAACATTCTGTAAGATTCTCTATTAAGAGAATCCAATCATCAAATACCACAGATGCATTTGGAAGGAAGTGTCTCATCTATAGGTCATATATTTCACCCATCTCAATCTTGAAACATAATATCAAGAGAGAATAAACACATGTCATAGCCAAAGAAATACTGGAACAGCCCATCCCCACAAGGATGGATACTTTTTTAACAAGACCTACCCTTCAAGGCCAAAACATTTGGCCCTATGTATAACAATAGTGAAATTAGAGCAACCCCATCTCAAAGATCTAAGGAATTTATTACCTAAACCTACTATCCCAAATAATTCAGTCTCTTCCCATATATTAGTAATGTCACAAAATGAATCCCCCTATTTCATCCTATCTCGTGACATGGTTCACCCATCAGGAGCATCTATGAGTTCACATTGAGTCCCCATTTTTCAAGAACTCCAAAGAAATCTCAAATGGAGGAAAGATACCTTGTAATGGTCATAGATAAAATTGATTTATTTGGGGTAAAAATAATCATGGTGAACTCAGTGCCTTTGGTACATATCCTAGGGTTAATCACCCCTCCTATCGTTTACTTCCAATACAACACCTACAATTAATTATGTGTCAATGAACATCATTTGAATAACTTTTCCAGATTTCTTATAGGATGAATCCAAAATGGAATAATGGGAATACGATGTTTCCATTCAGAACACAGTCCACACTAAAATAAATGAATAAGGTTTGCATATAAGGAATCAATAGCTTTCCAAAAATTTTTGGGTTTCAATGAATATTAAACAACAACCCCCTAAAAATATTCCACCATGGAAAAGGGTAAGGGTGTGAATACATCCCATCATCTACTATAATCATTTAAACCAATCATGATATAAGAGAGGTTCATGAAATTTGAGATGGAAATGTAGGAGCTGAGGAAGAAAAATATAGAACAACTCAAAGGAAATGTTCATATTGTGAATTTTATTTAAGAGGTGCCTCATCTCACCCTATTTGATGATAATCCTCAACAAGGAGGTCAAATCATGTCAATGAGAGTATATCTATAGAACCATCTCAAACCCTTAGACCAAAAACATGTTTATTTAGACCCAATTGTAGTAGGGTATCAGGAATTCCCTTCATTTTAGAAACAACCAGAATTCAATCAGGAAAACCATCCATGGTTAACCCATATTAGGGGTAAACCATAGGTGTTTACAGATCTATCACATCATCCCCTACCTATTGTTACTCAAGTTCAATCTCATGTTCATGAAAATATCCTATAAGGGATTATAAATACTATTTAGTCATTGGTAGTCCGATTAGAAGCTATGGAGGAACGATGTGCACCAGTACAACTTGTAAGGAAGTCTTTCTCTAAATGGGTGGATGTGACCCTTCCCAAACCAATCTTTGGGGGTCCTATATTTCTAATATTAAATAGCTTTGGGTAAATGGAGTGAGATCTGGCACATTTCATGTCCCATTGTGATCCCATGATGGGAGACCCTACACAAAAAGAAGTGGTGAAACTCAACTGCTTCTTAAAAACATTGTAAGGGATAGCCTTTGTATGGTATAAAAGTTTTCAAGATTTTTCAATCATGGGAGGGGAAGATCTATGTCAGAATTTTCTACTTCAATTAATCTTAATTATATAAAATAAAATATCCAAAAACTCTCAAATTGAAAATAGCATGATAATGATAGGGTTTTGAATTTAATTACTAGGTGGAAGGGGATGAGTTACTCCCTAAACCTACTACTTCACTAAGATTATTTTTTGTCCTTATGTATAGATAATATTCATTATGAGTTGTGAATTACTCTAATCACTATAAAATTTACAAGATTATTTTGGGATATTGTTTTAGTTTCTCTAACATTGGAAGATTTTATTCCCCCAAACGAAGTCCACGAACTGATTAATTCTGTAAGCTAGAGAGAAGTTAATCGGGGAAGAAGAGGCTATCATTTCCATGATTAATCTAACCCCTACATCATATACATCCTTGAATACCACACGATATCATGTGTAACCACCTCTTAAGAATTAATAAAACACACTCCTCATCAATAATAGTGGATGAAATAGAGGCCAAACTAGTTTGAGTAATTGATGAATGAATTTATTTGTTCTAAGATGAGCATATCCCTAGATACTTTATATCATCTTTGGAGAAAAACATATTCAAATTTCCAAATCCCAAGAGGCCTGGTCCAAATAGTTTCTATGATCTCCCATAATATTTCTCGTTCCACTAGATACTATTTCACACTATCCAACAATGATTTTTTAGAGAATCCATTTATAAAATGTTGGACTCTGGCTAAGTGAAGTTGGGAAAACCATCATCACAAATGGCATGTCTTTCTGCTACTATCCTAGAGGAATAATGTGAGTGTTAGGAAGTTCTTATAAAAAGTTATAATATGTTAAATTATTGTATAACTATGAATACAATAAATCGAACTCATATTATCTTCAAGGTGTAGTTGAATCTACCAATTATACCTTCAATTTCTACGTTTGTGCCATGACCAACCTCATCGGCACTACAATACTACAAGATAAGATCTATCAAGAATCTGTGTAATCAGAGATGAAAAGTTCAAGTATAGGATTATGATATTGTATAGATTCCAAAACCATCCCTGACTCTATTAGACATTATAGCTCCATCCCGGAGGATGCGAGCACCATCCTTCCAAATTGTACCACCATAGTTGATAGGCTAGGTAGAATCCACAAAAAACATATAATTCATGTCAAATATCACCTTCCATATCATGTTCCAACATATTATCTACCTACATCAAGTACTTCACATCCTAAATAACATGTGAAATATAATCTTTATGTTGGGAAGTATTGAAATTTACACTAGAAGTATGAAATTTTAAAGTAATTATCATTGGTGTCAGCTGAGTTTTTTATCCTGGATGCTCTATGTTTATCGAGAGATCTCCAATAAACACTTATAGAGGATTTGTTGAGTTCTCATGAGTTTAAATATGAGTTTTCCCTAATTAAGTATATCATGGGGAGAACAGTCCTATAAAATTCTACATAATCATCCCTTTCATAGAGTATGACAATTATTTTTTTATAAAGGGACACATCTAACCATTTTATGTGTATTTTAGGATAAATAATGTTGATATTTGATGGGTTTTTATTAATAATGACTCAGTGGTAAACCTAATTATAGTCCAAATACTATTAACTAGGATAATACAAGGAAATCATATCCCCTTTCTCTCTAGTTCTATAGGATTGTGAAAAGAAGCCAAATTCCCCTTGTCATAATCAATCTTAATGATTGGTTTGGGACCTCATATCCAACTTGTAATTGCTATTTGTTCGACAGGATATGACCTTAAATGTTCTCCTAGGAAGGCCTTGGTTTTATGAACATGTGGAAGGCCTTCACATTCTAATAGTGTCACTTGGGTCATTACCATGAATGATCTGTAAATGAATCTGGTTAATAACCTAAAATAGAATATCAAATAATATGTTATTCACATCAATTAGATCAAATATATGAGTCTAAATTCAAGTATATATTCAACAACCATTGTGATAGCAATCCTGATGATGGATCTTGATAGCAATGAAAATTTCTTCGACCCTGTATACATTTCTAAAAGCTCTGGTGAAAAATCCCTCATTCCATACCCTAGGCTTCAAAAAATCCATTCCTCATCATATAAATCAAAAGAATCTATCATGTCACTAGTATAGAGTGAATATACTTCTATTCCATCCCATGTCTCCCCTCTAGAGATTTCAAGAAACCCCATGTTTCTAGTCAGGTCGAAGGAAGCTACTTCATCTTCTAGATGTCAAGATGTTGACTCCTATCCCAACTTTGAAAAATTTCCTTCATCACCTAATTCCCCTATGATTATGGTGGAAGATAGAGAGGAAGAGGAAGTGTATGAGGATGGGGGTGAGGACATCAGTGATTCCACTCCATCATTTGAGGAAGGTATATCTACAACTATTGACGAACATAGACAAATAAACCTGGGTTTAGAGGTGGGCCTACGACCTGCTTTTATAAGTGTGACCGTGTATTCAAAAGAAAAATAGATATAAACCAACTTTCTAAATAAAATTCAGGATGTTTTTGTTTCTAATTACACTAAAATTTTTGGTCTCAATCAGGAGGTGTCCACCCAATACATGGGATTTTTAGAAAAAAATCAAGGTAAAAAATATAACTCTAAAAGGGTGCACCCTACTCAAGAAACCATAATTGAAGCTAAAGTTGAAAAGATAATCAATTTAAATTTAATTGAGGAATTATAGTATCCAAAATTTCTATCCAATATAGTCTCGATGAATAAGAAGAAGAAGAATAGGAAAATCAGAGTTTTCATTGACATCAGAGATATCAACTATTATTTTCTAAAAGATGATTTCATGGTTAAATAACTAAACTATTGATTTATTATATGTCTAGATATCATACGCTTTACTTCATTTATGGCTATTTATGGTGTGAAAAAATCATCATGGAAACTAAATATGATGAATTCACTACTTTTAGATCACATAAGGGGTGTTTTGTTATCAATTATTTCCCTTTGGTTTGAAGAATAATGGGGATACATACCAATTCTCCACACATATCATCTTCAAAAAAAATTTGGGAATGTATTTTGATTTCTATTTAGATTATATGGCAAATAAATCTAATAAATGTTTATACCAACTTGATAATCCTGAGACCATCTTCTATAAACTGTGAAAACATAGCCTAAAAATGAACCCCTTAATATATGATTTCAGAGTTACCTTGGAAAAGTTTCTCATCTTCATTTTCCACCATCATAGAATTGAAATAAAACCTTATAAGACAAAGGTTATCCTTGATATATCACCTCCTCAAAACCTTAATGATTTGAGGGTATTTCAAGTATTTCCTTCTAATATTTTTTACCTCATAGAAAACCTCACAAGAAAGTGTTTTCCCTTCACCAAGTTGATGAAAAAGGGGATCAAATATCAGGGGATAGATGACTTTTTGGAAAAATTTGATAGTATCAAGGAATATCTATTTATTCCACCATTGTTGATACCTCTTCATGAGGTAAAGCATCTCATTTTTTACATTTCATCCTTAGTATGATTGTTCGGTGATTTCCTTGTGAAAAAGAATGATGAAACGAATGAAAACAAACTCTATTATATTAGTTGCACCATTCTCAGGACTGGGACTTGTTATTCAGATATCGAAAAGTTTTTTCTGCACCAAATATTTTTGGTTTTGAAACTAATATACTAACTATAGCCCCAATAGTTCCATTTGGCCTCTCATGTCAACCCACTCAAATATATCCTCAATTTTCCTTTTGGAATGGATATTTGGAACATTGTTCGATCATCTTGTAGTTGTTTGAAATTAATTTCATGCCTAAAAAGGTGGTAAATGGCCATGCATCATCAAAAATCCTTGTAGAACACCCCTCTACAGAAACAATGTCATTAAATAATAATTTACCTGATAAATATATATTATCAATTTGAGATGTCCCCCATACATGGGAGATTTATTTTGAAAATTCATTTAGAAGACCAACAAGGGAGATAGTATAATACCACAAACACTATAAATTTGGGTTGGGAGTCTTGCTCATCTCCCTAACAAAGGCAATCTTACCTTGATCTTTCATGTTTCCAGAAGGTTTCGTAAACAATGAGGGAAATTATCATGAAATCATTATTGGTATAGAACTAGAACTTCATGGTCTAGTGAACCAATTTAATGTAAAATAAGATTCATAATTAATTTTCAAGAACACCCATAATGATTATTCCATTTGAAAAGAAGAGTTAATCCCCCAACATGACTATATTTAAGGACTTATGGAAGAATTTTATTTGAAACTGATATTGACTCAGATCCCATGATCACAAAATTCTGAAGAAGATGAATTGAAAATGTATCTATGGATTTAGAAGATCTAGACTGATATGAAATAGTCATAAATATTTTTCACCACCTAATGGTGTATCCTTTTCTTCATGTAGAAGTGGAATAAGTAAATGTGGTTAATTCTATCCCAAAACTATATGGTCCTTCAATCGATTGGATGATTCCCATTGTTGACTAACTTTAAATTAGAATACTCTTATCAGACTAAGATGGAAAATAACAGAACCAACAATGATAAATTAACATTACTCTTTATGAAATTCCAAATCACTATAAATTCTTCTATAAATGGGGCTTCGATGGAGTCCTTTGGTGCATTGACTGGGAGGATACCATTGATATCATAGAAGAAGTAAATATAAGGGCATGTGGTTCTCACTAGTAAGGGTTCAATATTTCCTATAAAATATATAATATTGGGAACATCTAGAATTAAATGACAAGGGAGTGCACAAAATACACCAAAAAGTATCATTCTTTCTAAGTGCACAAAAACTTCATCCATCGACCCCCAAAGTTTCTACACACTTCCAAATACTTATCTAAATTTTATGTATGGGGAACAAATGTTGTGGGGTTTTATCCTCTATCTACAACCATGAAATTAAAATACACCCTCACTACTAATAACTTCATCTCCAAATGGGATAAAGAAATATCCCACAAATAAGTCAGGGAAAAAAGAATTGTCTTCTTTCTAAAAGGAAATATCATTACTATATTTGGTGTCCCTCATAAAATTTTGATGTAAAATGGATCAATTTTATATTTGGATAACCTATAAAGGTTGTACCAGGAGTATAATATCAAATTTAACCATTCATCTCACTATCATGTAGTGGATAATTGAAAGATAGAGGCTTTCATTAATACTTTATCAAACACACTCCATAAGATGGTGGATAAAGATACAAAAATTTATCCTGTAAATATTTTTCATTCCTTGTGGTTTTAATGGACTACAACCCACACCACCATACTGGGAACCCTGTATTCACTAGTATATGGCATAGAACCAATCCTACATATTGACATCCAATTTACAACACTTCATATTTCCATCTATGATTAGCTATCCATAGAGGAACAATACAAAAAATTATAGGATGAATTGGGCCAACTTGATGAGAAAATACTTCATGCCATTCATCACATTGTATTCTACTAAAATTGGATCGAATGAGGTTTTAACAAGAAATTTTCCTCCACTATTTCCAACAATGATAATTGGTACTTGTCCTCAGAACCCCAATGTAACCTGTAAGGAAACCTCAAATGCTTGAGAAAAGTGGTATGGGCCTTACTCCATACACAATTTCCACTCTGATGAAGCTTTTTCCTTGATATATATTAATATATAGCTTATTATGGACCCTACCAATGAAAGGGTTCTCAAAAAATACTTCATGTGATCATGGATAATGGTTTTTGTTTCATGACCTTAAAAGGAATGACTCATGGTTCTAGTCTTATGACCTGAAAGTTAAAGACCCTGTATTTTGAGTTGTAAGAATTTAAACTAAACAACTTAATTCCCTTGTAACAAGATATTAAACTATATTAAAATGTCATTTCCTCATGATTTAAAACTACATGGTTCATTTCCATGTTACATGATTCAAAACTATAAAGAACTTCAGATGATGCTTGAGCGAACCACGATTATTGGTGATCGTCTCCTACTCCACCACCAATCTATTATTCTTAAGAACTACATGTGGACTGATTATCATTTCAAAGGGATAAATAGTGACACAAATACCCTCTAACCTAGGTCTGGCTATGAAATAAGGAAAATACACCCTCTCGTACATACCAACAAAAAAGATACAGGGGACCCCAACACAGCTCCTTCCATTTGTAGGCCTATTTTATGTAAAATTACCTCTCTCTGTAGATGAATCAGATCTCGGTATAGAAACAATTTCAAAACTACATGTGGATTGATTATCACTTTGAATATATATATATATATATATATAATTCCAAGGGACTTTTCCTTATGAATAACCCCAAATCCTACCCATTAGGAGATCATTTTCACTAATATTTTACCCTTGAATCCCCTCTTCATGTTGTTTTTCTCACTTTTTGGATGGAGATGAATTTTTTTCACCCTTATATCGGTCAAAGAGTTATGACATTAAATAATAGAAGACCCATTGACGTAGTCATATAACATAAAACTGCAATACACAATTCATCCTTTCTGGATGATGCTAAATTGCATGGAATGCCCTTATTGCATGACCCTAAAAGGCATGACCCATATCATCCTAGTCACAATAAATTAAACTGTACGAAAATGTCTTCATTACATGAAATTATAATTTAGTCTTACCCTATGTACAAAGAATAGGATTCCTTAGGAAATTAGCTCAAGAATACTCATATAAAAAACATGGGATTCATCTCATGATATGATTTCTCTAATGCATGGGCGGCATTTATAGGGATTCGCCCCTTATTTTTCACATTCGGTAATCTTCATCCTTACCACATGACATTAAACTACACGGTTAACATCCAACTCATTAAATTATAAGATACTTCTAGAATGAAATATGGATTGATTATCATCCCATTTTGATACTTAGGGATGCTCATATTTGACATCATGGTCTATCCAAAACATGATAAAAGTTCCCACATACTTTCTTTTAATCACCACTATGTGGTGAAATAAAAATTTTCTACTACTTGTTTCTCAAACCAAACATCTCGCATGTGGGTTTATGAATTTTGATAAGGGATTACCATCATGATTGATAGTTATTATTTCATTTCATATTTTACATGGTCAAAGATTAAATACCATAAAAGGAACACCAAATGTCTTTTCTGTATGATTTTAAACTACATAGTTAATATCACTTTCATGACATAAAACATATAATTTCTATAGAAATCCCCCATGAGGACCTTTATCATTGGTTTTGGTCTCCCACCACACCTCTGTTCAAGAATTATATGTGTCTTTATTCTATCTATCATAGGATATGTCCTGATGCCTAGATCTCAAATCTTGGGTCTAGCTAAAAATTAAAAAAATGGCCCCTCCCCATACTAGAATTTGATTAGTGTGGGGAATATATCTCGTACCTATATGTGTCTTGATTCTCACATTGACATGATATGTAGAAATCCCTATATCCTATGTCTTAGTCCCAACTATAATATAAAAATAAAACCCCCTCCTTGTATATGTGTTAGACCAACATATGGAACATTTTCCCCACTCTTGGTTGATTTTAGCATAAAATGCTCCTTCTATACTCATGAACCTTACTTATGCAAATAAAACATCCTAGTCTTGAGAAATATATATCTCTATAAGATTTCCATATCCATCATAAATCTAATTTTTATAAATAGAGAACATTATTTATTGGATAATCATAATACACCTCATTATAGCTTTACATAAGTCATCTAGAGTAGGGCATGTAATCCAAAGGCACCTTATTCCTCAAAATAAACATATTTTATCCTCATAAAACTCAAAAACATTACACTAGAAACCACTTTTTAAACATGATCTATGTTCATTCCTTGAGTACTTATCCCATATCACCATTCAAATATGGAATCCCTCAGGTTGTGACTTACAACTTTCACTCTTCAAGCTTGAAAGATGTTGAAACATTCTTGGTTAGATCCCAATAAAATAGAAAACCACTTCTCTTTCTATCAAAGCTAAATGATCTTAAATTATAGCCATAAACATCTTTGACATGATAACTTAAAATACATGATCCATGTCCTAGTCACGTGAAATTAAACTACATGATGCTTCAACCCTCATCTAAGAGGAGCCTTTCCTTATGGTGTCAGTCATCCACTGTATCTCCCCGAATAACTATGCATGACTTGATTATCATTTCATCATTACACTTAGTGATTTATAGATCCGTAATCCTAGGCTAATACATATATCAAAAAAATACCCTCTATGGATTCAAGGTATATTAATATAAATACTTGGTTATAAAGAACCAAATATGGATTAATTCTCATCTTAATGAGATATGTAGAGATTTCTAGATTATCTATTCTTAGCCTAGCCCCTATATCTTTCAAAATGAGTCTATCCATACATTCACGATCACAACCTCAAGTTAGGTAGGAAGTTATAAATTTCTTCTAGGACCCCTCCTTTGTGAGCTCATGGTTAAAATGGAATTCCCCTTCCAAAAATGAAAGTAAAATTTATGTGGGGTGGTTCTCATCCATGTCTAGTGCTAACCCATATGATTCCATCATTATGAAACACATTCATTTAAAAAACCACACTATATGGTTTTGATAAATCTAGATCCTCATAAAACCCTCGTCGCCATTGGTGAAAGAGAAATAAAAATCAAAGGGACACCCTTAGTCTAGAATTAAATAAGTTGAATCCAAAAGTTCATGTCAACTAAAGGAACCTCCATCCTTAGTAAAGGACCCTTTAAACATTGTACTCCCCAAAAGTATCATTTTTGAAACCAATTTTCAAACATGATCCATAGTCATTCCCAACATTCTAGTCCCATATCATTCCTTTATATTCAGAAATAAGATGATCATAATTTTGAACTTCCCACTCTACTTGAATAATTTTGGAACATTTTTGATCTATAAAACCATGCTATATATGTTACTCCTATAGATATCGATCCAAGATATTTGACCTAAAGCACTAGTTTCATTAGTCCTGATTACAAGAATACAAATATCCAAAGAAAACAAATTTGATACTCACCAGGGTGAAAACCCAAAAATGGAACTTTGGGTAGAAGTTGTGTTACAGCTCGCAAGGCATACACTTGGAATAGTCTATTTAAAATCAAGTAATTCAAACTAAAAAGGGAAAAATTATTAGGAACAAAACCCACAATGTGAGGCCTAAGAAACATCAATGTATCTCTCATTAATTATCTAACTTAGGAAAGTATTAGGGTGATGATGAAAAAAACACAAATCTTATAGGGCCTACCTTGTGACATTATAAATAGCCAAACTATGCTCACAGGGTCCCAAGACTTTGGAAAAACATAGAGAATCTTCTTATTCCTATCATTATAATTAAAAAAAATAAAAACATCAGTATTTATCCAAACAAACAAGCTTCATTGTTATGTTATAATTATAGTAAAAATACAAAGATAGAAACATATATTGTTGTGAAAAAGTTATTTTCATTCATGGATAAAAAGTGTGATGAGTATCCATATATTGGAGTCTCTCAGTCATACATTAAAAAATACAATAGACATAAATTTTGAATAGTAGGAGGGCCTCCTGATACTTATCAATAGCCTATAAAATCTTAGATATATATATAGTCTATGCCCCCTCGATACAGTAGAGCTCCTCCATCATGGTTTCAATGGTAGTCTTCCCCTAAACTTGAACCTGTTCTAGGGAATGATGAATTTGTAGGAGCTCCCCTTTAGGGAATCCATATCTTTTTGGAAGTGTAATATTTTAAGTTCTTTATAATCATCTTATTTACTTAACTCCACTAATTCCCTAGCATGGTTAATCTCCACCTGGGATAATGAAACTTAGAGATCATAAATATTGCTGAGCATTCATTCTTTGATATAGAGCTATTGTGACTCGTGATCTTACTCTCATTGGTGAACAATATCCTTCACAGTAAAGTGGACAATGTGTTAATTGAATCTTCTATAACCCAACTTTTTAAACATGATATGGTGCCTTTGGAGTCATTATTAATGATCACCTATAGGTTTCCATGATACAAACTCCAAGATTTCCTTTCATATGAACCAAGATCATACCCATAGAGTATCTTAATCCTCCTAGATTCCCATGTAACTTGTATCTAGAGGATAAATGTACTCCTAAATTAGTTTGATTATGGAAGGGACTTGCATTGTCTATTATGGAGTGACAACACCCACATATTTAATAGTCAATTGATTTAGGGAATAGGCCTCTACTTTAGGTTCATCCATAGAAAATGATTGCATTGAAGGATGAAAGAAATTAGTCACCGATAATAGAATATACCAAAGATAAAGGAAAAGGGGGATCAAAGTAGTTGAAAAAACCAACCCGTTGATAAATTATCTATTGGATTTGTTTCCTCTATGGAATCCCCAACCAAAATAGTGTGGACTAGGATCTCCTGATAGTGAGAATCCTCCAGAGTTTTCCGGATACCCGTTATTGAAGGTTCGTGGGAACCTTCCACTTATGGACCTTAATTGAATACCCCATTAGAAATTGGAGCATGATGGACCTCAATTCCATATTTATAAAACTCCATGGTGATGTTTTTTGTGGAAAACATTCAAAATTTATGATATTTAACTAAATACATCAATGTTAAGGAGGAATGAGGTGTTTGAAAATATTAAATGGTAAAACTCATGTCCGTCCAATTTATTATTAAACTCATAAATCTCTACTAATAATCCATGAAATTAAAAATATTGAAAAAATTATTCCATTTACACTATCTCAGTATGGGATGCTTCAACTCTCGTAGCATCCTCAAGGGAAAATATATCTAAGACACTTGGTTTAGAAACCAAATTGGATCCATCATCATCTTCTTTCGCTACATTATTGATAGGTAAAACCCATTCAGTCCCCAAAAAATCAAGATCAACAACAGTACCTTCATCAGATAGCTTAGGTTATCTACCTTCTCCTTTTGGCATGTTTACCAGACAAGTAGTGGTGGTCATAAGGTCCACCAATTTTTTCAATAGATCTAAAATATCACAATGAAGATAATTCATTGGTTGGTATATCACACCTTATGATGTAAAATTTATAGTACTAGGATCATCCACCTTCAATGAAGTAAAAGAAAAAAATCATGTCTTGTCCTTTAACACTTATCCTATAGAAGGAAAGACTCGCTAATATTAATATGCACCTTTTCTAGAATATCCTCCTCAGTTCATGAAGGATCATCTCTAAGACCCTTGATAGAGGAGAGAAGAGTGGACCCTGAGAACCACAAGCATGATCATACACTTATCCTATGAAAATTTAGAATAAATAATGTCATGAAAACTCTCCATGACTAATGATGTTATTGGAAAAAGAATTTACCCTCATTCATTCCTTCACATTAAATAGAGGGAGGATATAAATTTCCTCATCAAATACTGGTACTAGAGGTGGTATTTGAGAAGACCATCAGTCCATCTCCTCCCCTATCATTCTATGGACTAGAGACAGCTCTAAGGACTCAAGAGTAGCTCCCCCAATCCTGAAAGGGGTTACTATTGGGACATACCTTGGTGATTCCATCTCAGGGACCTTTCTCTATCCCCTCTACAAGTTAAATGTATGTATTACTTAAAACTTCCCTTCTCCAAAAAATATAGAATAGAATAATGAGGAGAGTGAGAATAAGGCACACATCTCCAATTCCAATGATTTCATCCCATTCTTGGGTGTATTGATCAGCCGCCTCATCCTTTTGATTGGTTGGTTTTATAATCATAGAAGATAGAAAAATAGTAGTGCGGCTTCAACTCATGAGTTCATGAATTTAAATCTAGAGCATAGGTACTATGATTCATGATGCAGGTAGAGGGTACCTTTCACTCATTGATATATATTCCCCTTTACAAGATGTTTTATGTGGTTAAATTCATGTACCCTTGGAACTAGGAATGTGGTATGTGATTCTTTAGCTTTGGGATGAGTACATCATTCAGGAGCTCGTGGCTGTAAAGTGTAAGTGGGTCACTCATGGGGTATTATAAATGATATTTATTAAAATTATTGACCAAATTAGGTGGATCAGTTTTACGAGATTCATAATAATCTGGATAGATGATGTCCAACATCACCTTTGATACGTTTACTAACTTATTCAATAGAGACCCTGATCTTTTGAGTTTCTATAATAAATAAAAAAAATTAAACATCAATGTTTTTCATTTAACACTAAGGTATTATTATTTTTATATTCTAAATGTAAATTAAACAAAGGTGGTGACCTCAAACAAGTCACTCACCCATGTGACCTCCCAGGGGTCACTCACCCAAGTGACCTGTTGTAGGTCACTCACCCAAGTAAACTCATGCAGGTTATTGTCCCATAGGGTTTAGTAGATGTATATCTCTAAAATAATGAAAACCATGGGAATTAAAATGGATATCACATGACATAATAGTGTGAATGTAAGGCCCGTACAACTAGAGAGGTGAGATTAATGGGATTACGAGAGAGGGAGGAAGAGCCTATGGGAATTTGATGCAATTTATAGACTTACAGATGCATATGCAGTCAACAAACATGAAACATCTATGTGAAACGCCTGAATGACATACCTATGGGGCCCATACATTCAACTCTCTCTATAATTACATACAACACGTAGTGAATGTTAATTATGAGAATGAATTTACACGAACTTTTAGATACCAATTGAAGGATCCATCAATGTCTATGTTTTTCTTATCTTAGGATCAGATCCTCTTCTTCTGATTGCATGAAATCCTAAGGGTGGGGGGATTTGGTTATGCCTCCCTTTTTTACATGAGTATGATATTTTTAAAAGGAAAATACCACAATTAATAGGGAATAGAAACACATCATATGGAAGATGTGTTCTCCTAAGTGACCTATAGAAAATCCCAATCATGTCACCATCCTAGTTGAACTTGTTCACCCATAATCATTATGTAGGTCCAGACCTACCCACCCAGTGTCATCGTATTGGTCTATACATTCATGCCTAGATACTCATGTAGAAGGTACCTAAATTAAAGACCTAGGAAAAAAGTCCTTTGGTAACTGAATACTTCTCTCAAGTTCCTGAAATTGCCTATAAATATGACCCTTAGGCTCCTGATTTGACATGACCGGAAGACCAGAAGAAGAATTAAATCTCTAATCTCCTTAGTCCTTTACCCAAGTCCTATTAACCTTATAGTGATATCTACAAGCCTCAAAATAGAAGTAAATTAATTAGGGTAGTGGGATTAGAGTTCCCACACTTTTTGAAACACCAAATTCTTACACATTGATCATTTTACAATAGTCCAAAATTACTTGGGTGATGGCCCCTTCATATGATCGTGAATTATTAAAGGAACTTACAAAGAAACCCAATGAGACCCTTGGATCTTAGATAAATTCCTCACCCAAGGAGTTTCACCCAGTTTTTTCATCACTCAAATGGCATCTAAGTCCACCCATTTCTACCCTACATAAATAATCTCTACCTCTCCCAGGTCCACCCAGTGTGATTTCCCAATGTGAGCCACTCTTGGATCCTTATTTCATTTCATAAATGGAAGGGCAAATATTTCCTGGGATCCCTCTTTTGGGGGTGAACAGGCTAAGACATCCCCCAAATCCTTCAGATATATATGATTACCGCATAGGGTATGTCAATGTGTCCTCTTGATTATACATTCCTACGGTAGTGGAATTACCTTATTTATATTTCCTAATATTAGGATCCTCATAGTGTGTCAAATATACATTATAATGGTAACAAGGATCCCAACCTTGGAGTTAATGAAAAGACCAAATGGATTGAAAACAATAGAGGAGATGGGAACGTCTAAGAACTATCACTGACCCCAAATTCCCCTCCATGACTCCACCCCTGTCTACCAGTAGGCGAGGATAAAATGTCACCCTATGGAATCTAACCTGGAGTAAGACGATAATATTTATTTTGGGGAATTCCCCTACCCTCCATATACCCCCATTTTTTAATAGAAAAGGGTGATTTTGTTGATTTATAAATCTTTTTCTTCCTCTTCTTTCCCACACCGAGCACGACTCACATGAGCATAGACGTTAGTAATGATCATGTCATCAGAACAATTAAATTACACCATTTTTATTCTTGTAAATTATAAGCCCCAACCACACTTACATGTTGTGCCTCTTGTCTAGTAAACCCCAAACCATGTTATCACCACCTCAAAGGGCTATTTTCCCAATGAGAAAACCTATAGTGCCTCCAACTGTGTGTAATCCCAATAACCATGTCACCATACTATCAAAGGGATATATTCCATGAAATAATAACCTTCAAAGGGATATATTCTCAATGAAGAAAACATTTACCTCATCCATAGGTGTATTCCAAAACCATTTCAGACTACATTGGATTTGATTCAAGTTAAAATAGGATACTTAAGAAACCTATCTATGGTTAAAACCAAAAACTCAACCAAATCTCATATAGGCCATATTTCTTGTGGGGTCATATCAAATCTATATGGCCATATTCATTTTCAATCTCTCAATCACCATCACTATTATGCCATATTCTTAGTAGGTTCATATCTAACCAAGCAGGCTATGTCCCTTAAAGGTCCATCATGCTACATCAGCATATGTCCTATGTTATCCTTAGCTATATACCTTCCACCAAGACACCCTTGTCATAAGATGTTAAACTAAACGGTTTGGTCCTTACCACATGAAATTAAAAGGTATTATGTGTCCCATTAAGTGGAAAAAACTATGTGGGTTATAATCCCCTTCTCAAGGATATGGATGAAATACTTTTAAGGGGCCTGATCCTGATATCAAAAAACTCATATCTTCTAGGATGATGATAAATTCTTTATCACCCCACTGTGTGGCTAAATACCAGCATTATAATAATAAATTACATAAGAATATATAATCTATACACAAATGGTTCCAATGATAGAGAAACTCATATGCATATAGATATCTCCATAAATAATGAACCTCAGATACATATATATTCTAATGAATCCAATACCTTCTATCAATCAATTTTTAATATAAGGATAGCCCATTTCATTTTTGGGATTCAAAAAAGGATTCAAGAATAACTCTCAAATTCTAGAACAGCATCCCATATTGGGTAAAAATTTTCCCAAAACAATTGAGACGATCTCAACCTCCCATCCACTTAACCAATGTGAATCCCTAAGTGTTGTTGAAAATTTTTCCCATTAACCACCTTCCAATGAGAGGAATGTTCATGATACTTCATAAATAAGGGAATTGTTTGGTTTTTTCAGTTCCACAAATAAGACCGATTAGAAACCACTAGGAAAATACTCAAAAATAAAAAGGGTGTGATTGACAAGCAGGGTCATTCTACCACCATAAAAAAATTCCATTCAAACCTAACATGGTTTCCTGAACAAAACAAATGATTTTCTGAACAAAATATTTGTATCATTTTAATAAAATAAAATATCTATAATGATAGAAATGATAAGTAGAATCCCTTTAATTTATAAATATTCAACCTCATATCTTTAGGGTATGTAATATAAAAAAGTTATACTTATAAAGGGATGTTAAAAATAAAATGATACTCTAATCCTCAAAATTAGGACATGGTCATGCCATTGATCCATGTCTCCCTCCTCCATTCCAATTAAACTACATTTATAAACCATTTATCATAGATCCCTTCACCTTACCTGTACTATAAAAAACTCCCACAAGAATAAATATATGTAACTATAGAATTTGAGTATAATATAGATAATAAAAAGTCACTGCTAGAATCTAAACCTATACCATAATGCATACATGAATGAAAGTGTTCATATCTTTGGTTAATAATCATACTTAACTCAATTAAATTTGATATGAATCTTATAATAATTAACATTTGACAAATAAAAATGATATTTATATAACATACAATGATTATTTAACAAGGCAAATAATATATATAGAATATACCTCCATGGAAAAAATTCATTTTATTTATTCTAGGATCGAGATAATTATATAGAGATGATTCTAAATTGTCTAGAAAATAAGAAAAATGATAGTGGGGAATGATCAAAAGTGTTAATTAAAAGGGAAAGAATAGGAATCTCACTTATGATTATCATCATCATGGGTTTACAAAGTGGTAAAAGAGAAAAGGAATTATCATCAATCGAATATAAAAATTATTAAATACTCATTATCCCATTATAATCTCATAAGTTAAACATCAAATCTCATTAGTATTAGAATAATACTTTTAGTGTAAACCCAAAGGATAACAACCAAATCTAATTCCATATATCATATAGTAAGATTACATATGACTTACCAGCCATTTCCAAAAATCATATACCACATAATTTTATTTTATAAATCAATATAAACATATCACATAATGATATGTCGCATGTATAAAAGGAAAATATCAACATAAAATGATTAGAAACATGTAACATTATATGATATCATCTCAAAAAATCAAAATTAGCCTAATTAAACAAATAATATATTAAACATAAAATAAAAATACATTTAAACACATTATTCATAATTTATATCAATTTAATTATATTCACATTTTATATATTTTATTTCACAAATTATTATGAATTACACAAAAATAACTAAAATCAAATCATTGGATATAACACATTAGGATATATGTAGAATTATATTTAGATTTATATGTTTCTAGTTTTTTCTCATATTCCAAATTCTTTAGCATCCCCATTTAGTTATATTATACTACTTTTTTTATCGGAATGACCTGCATTCATACACCCACGCATGCATGAAGTATTAAAAAAATATTTGAGTTTTTTATAATACTATGATCCAATTTTTATATATAAAATCCATTTAATAAATTGATCCAAGAGGATATATATAATAAAGTCTAGACAAAATGGTTAAAAAATATTTATTTATTCATCCTATTAAATAAACATGAACAATAAAAGGAAATAAAAGTATAGAGGTCTTACCTTTTACTTGTTGGCATGATTTAATATCCCTTAACATATCAAAATTAAAGTGAGTTCTGAAGGAGATTAGGTGAAAAAGAGGTATTTTGGATACAATAAGAGAAACTAGTGGGAATAAAAGGCTAGGTTACACGGTTATGAGAGAGGAAAGTGTTAAAGGTGTTTTATTATAAATTTTGGTTGAAAAAATTACCAAATAAATTTCTTTTAATTAGACTTGTCATCACTGTATTAGTTTCACTAAATGAAACTTTAATCAACCATAGAAACTATTATAATATCTAGTGGTGGGAAAACCATATTCTTAACCACTAAAACTCTTATATAAACCCTGTTAAACATTAGTGTTGTGTTATGTTTTCCACAAAATTTTATTTTAAATACATCATTCTTAAACACACCTCAGAGGCCTCCATTTAACCGCATTTTATTCAATTCATCATCTCAAAAATATATCAGCATTAATTTATATTATAATATATAAAAATATAAAATTTCTAAAAATATTCCAACCCTTTTTTACTTTAATCCTAATATATTATCACAATTCATCCTCAATGAAAAACTTAGACCATTTATTTCTCATATTAGCGTTAAACACCCATGTATTTTCATAAACTAAGTCATTCATCTATAAAAAAAATACAAACAACATTACTTTACATCCATGGTCCATATCACTGAAAAAAGAATTCTTGATAAATGTTTCAATGACATAAAATTTCACATAATCTTACTTAATAAAGTGCAATGTATATAGCATATATTTAGAAAACATAGACACATGACCAACCCTCGTGAATCGAAAAATTCCATATAGGTAGATTCAACTTGTAACATACCTCTCTAACATTCTTGGGTATATCAAATGACCCAAGATAACATGACTAAAAATCCTTCCACCCCAAAAATAGATGGTTTCCAAATAAAGGACATTTATAATGAAAAATTAAATAAATGGTGTCAATATATAATAGTCAATTTATATTATCAAAATAATATAGTATTTGTATTTATGTTGTAACTATTTTCTTCTAAATTAACATTATGTTATTTATGGTCTCCAAAACAAAATTATTCTATTTAAAGTGGTCTAACATATCACCATCCAACATAATAGAGTTGAACATGATAATCTATATAAGGAATCAAAAACTTTAATTTATATTGAATCCAAATAATTTTTCATACATTAAAATTCAATAATGTAAAAGTGATCCTCACTTACACCTTCAAAATCAATAATATATATTTTAATTATATCCCTTAAAATATGAATAGTGTACTCTAGGCATCCATCAATTTATAAATTATAGGCCATGCATAACTTTATCTATGTACCTAATGATCACTGAAACCCCAATAGAAATATAGTTTTGAATCGTATGATACAATGGAAATTTTTATCTTTGGAAACATATAGAATTTTAAAATCACATATACATATAAATCTCTCCCAGGATCTTTAACTAACAACACATAACAAATTTCTATGATTTAAGATGCTAAAGTATTCTATTTAATAATTACCCACAATGTGTCTCATGAACATTATGATCTTAAAATACCCATTAAAAATAAATAATATCTTCATTCAATTTATAAGATATAATAAGAAGTGACATGAGTATACACATTTGACTGTAATGTTCAACTATTTTGTGTTGACAAGTAAGATATCATGAATCCTATCCAATAATATCTCAATTAATCCATAGTCACTAGAACAAGGACTGAATATCATGATACAATTCCATGAATCAAAGGTGTACTACCTATCTAGAGGCATAAAAAACCTTCCTAAATTCATTATATTTGTGTGTTGGAATTACCAGCCTCATGTATATATAGTTATTAGTATTTAAATCTAGGATTCACCCTTTTAGAATATACCCACCAAATATACTCTCATGAATCATGATATAATCATGATTATGTATATGCCCTTTCTTTATATATACTACCAATAGATAAATAATAATCATCTATGATAATACAATTTCTACATTCCCTTAAACCCCATAAAAGTGTAACATATAAAATTAAATGCCTTAGATTATATTTAACATTTTCTTCCTGTAAAACATATGATTTAGATTTTATAAATAAATCATCATCTATAATATAACTATCCCCAAGTTTACAAGTCAATTCAAGGTTAATCAATTTTTATTAGGAAACACACATTTTCTGTCAAATTTTTAAATCATGGTGTAAAAATATGTACTGAGAATTATTCTAGTTACTTCATAACACAAATATTTTACAAAAAAATAATTTTTCAAATTTTTAACCAAGAAAAATGACTATCAACTAGATATCATGGTTCATGTTTGTTTACTCATAAAACCAATTCTATTAAGACCCATATGAAAATAGTCAATCCTCTTGCATAATAACTCATGAATGCTCATGATTAATGTGACCTAATAAATCAAAATAGATTTACCTAGGTCGGGAAGGAATAAAACCTACTCTTTTGTGAGTCACAACATTAAATTTTAAAACTAGGTATCACATATTCTATCCCATAAAGATTAATTTCCTTTACACATCAAATGGTCCTAGGAAACCCCAATAATGAAAGTTCTCAAATAAAATATTTATAATACCATGATATACATAAGAAAAATTATATCTATAATACATTATTTAGAACCTCCAAAGATATCACTACTTTTGATTTTTTAATATTAACCAATATTCCATATTTGAAAAAAAATATATAAATTTCACTTCCCTGATCTAGAAATTGAATTTTTTATTGTGGAATAAGATCATTCCTCTTATAGATTAATTAATATAATATCTATATTTTTCACATGTTTCTCCTGTTATAGTGAATACACTAAAATATTATCAATGAAATATGTAATTAATATGTCTAGATACTAGTGAAAAATCTTGCCAATCAGGTACTTAATCATATTTATTATATAATTTTTTCAAAAAGAAAAAAATCAAATTATCATAAGAAATCCAAAATATCTTAGGGATATCTTATGTTCATACACTAATTTGAAAGAAGATTGAGTATAGATCAATCTTTTAAAACCATCTAAAACTATTAAAATGATTATTTAAATAATTTATTAGAGTAAATGGATTTTTTTTTATTAATCATAATTACATTCAATATGGGGAACTGAACAGAGAACCAAATGTTTTTGTAATAATTCACTGAAACTAAAGTGGGAGAACCTCATAGAGGTATACCCATTCATAAGAACCCATTCACCATAATTTACTCAATTTAAACCTCAATACATATAACTCAAATAATTCTATATGTTTATAAAAAATAGAAATATTAAACATCCATTACATGAGTTCAATACTGGACATTAATTCACAATTTGAATGAAATCCTAAATTCTTTTTAAAAGAAATATCAGGAATATATTCCAAGAATAGATTTAATCTTTCTTGTTTATTTATTCTCTAACCTTGAGTAACATACTAGCTATCTATGTAGTGATAGATCTCACCCTCCCCATATCTATCCCTATACAACATTATTACATATTTAATTCTCCTAAAAATAATGTATGAGATTGAAGATTAATAAAATATTGGAGTTCATTCCCTAGAATAGAATTATTTTTAATTTATGAGGACTTATATTTATTATTGAGAATATTAATTGGAATATTATCACATAAATATTGCTCGTATGTGTGAAATAGCATGTGATAATTCCCTAAGAGTTAATGTCTCACTTAAAGGTCATAGAATGTCCCCATTAAGATGAGAACTGAGATATTCCATGAATATATTCTTAAAATTTATAATTTATATAGAGGAATGAAATAATTTGGCAGAAATAATTATATACTACTATGGGTGGATACCCATAATACATTGAGGTATTTTATCATTATGTACACTATTAGAAACTTCCATTACACGGGATTATAAGAATAAGACCTACTATTTAGAAATCCATATTAATATGTTTCATTTGATGTCACTTAAATTGATGTATTGATGAAAACTATGATGACATATGAATCCATTACGAACTAGGATGCATTGGGTGAATCATAGGTGATATTTTATTAATGAATTATGAGAGAAATGATTTGTAACTTTTGTTATTTAAAGGATGTTGATATATCAGGCCATTTAATGGGAATGAAACGGACTAAATAAATCTGTAACCATGGTGTTCTATGGGTAGGTTAATTTCTAGAATGTGAAAAAAAGTTACATTGAGCACATAGGTTGATAACACCGACATAAAACCTTCTTCATTATAGATATCATGTTAAAGGGATTATATTACATAGTAAGAATTCTAATAATTTTGTATATAATTGATACATTAAATTATTTCTCTATGGGTGTCTTATAATGTTATTAGATGCTAAAATTAAACTTTTTACATCTCTTCTGAATGGCATTGATAAACTGGCATAGAGGGTAACACACTAAATGTATCTAGAAACTCAGTTAAATATTATTTATTATTTATTATTTAACATGTTAAATAAATATTATTTCTATATATGTTTTAATAATTATTCATGTTTTCTTGATCAAATATATTCATTCACCTATTATTTGACAGAATATTTGTGAGATTAATATTTAATAAATAATTATTTCTACTTTGTGACGAAAATATATATTGAATAATTAGTTAATAATGCAGTGATATTAAAGTTTTAAATATATAGTTGTTATTGAAGGCCCAAAAAATATTTTGGGGGAATGGTAGACTGAGTTTAAAGTTCTGATGAGAAATAATATATATTAAATACTATTTGAATAAATTTTAAACAATTAATTCTATAAATAATATTTAATTAATTCTTTAGTTTTTTTCAATTAAAAAAATATTATTATTATTATTATACCCTTTGTCTTATGTGAGGATTAAATAAATAATAATGGTGTGTGTACAATTATTATTTTCTATCCCTAGAACTCTTTAAACTAAATTATATTAATTCCAACCATAATGTTAATGATATATTTTGGTAGTGCAAAAAATTCAAAGTGTCCTATAAAGATAAGGAGATATCCTTTCTAATAATGCTCTCTAGAACAGAGATATATCCTCATCCACCATCCATGTTGATTATACATATATCAAGTATAGTACAAATTCAAAGTAATTATCTTGGTTATCATAGATGAATGACATAGAAATTATGATCTTCTATGTTTGCACTCGAATATTATAACAGAATCACTAACATTTTCATGAAGAACATGTGGATCCCCCCTAAAGGGAATATACACTTTATTCTCATGAAGTAATGATGATACAATGTAGAGATATCCAAATCATCACTGAAGAAATAATTCATTGCTAATAAATTCTAAACTGGTTAAATTAATGATATATTATTATGTATGTATCGGGTGTTTGGTTCAGGAATTCTCGATTTAATTAATCTACATTCAATTCTATTGGTCATGGTGTTCTTCATTGTGTAAATCTTGGATTAATTTTTTATTAAGAAAAAAAAAGATGAGTTGTGGATTCCTTATCAGTTATTTCACTGCACTCAAAACAATTAAGTGGTATAATAGCAGTATTATAATAATATATAATTATTTAAAGATCATTTATTGACTTATGGATTTATCCTTAATTTTCATATCTATTTAATCATTATTTAATTATATATCATTTCATATCATATTTTTCCTATTAGTTTTGACATATATAATCAAAAATAGATTAATTATGTTTGAAGAACATTTGAATAAATCATCCATAGTTTCCAATGATTCTAGAAGGCTAAAACAATAATACATGGTGTGCATCCCATTGGTATATGTCGTGTAGTCATGTTTAATGCACTAGGACAACCTAATAATTAATTCAGAGTGTCATTCACTTATGTCATGTGCTGTATAATTAATACACATTGTATGTTGATTGGTATATCCTAGAACATGGTTATCCAAAATACACGGTGTTTCACCTTCATACAAAACATGTATTCCATTAGTCAAAGATGAGTCATGTTTTTTTTTACACAGCACATGTGACTAGTAACACTGTAACTCAGAGAACACATGATAGGTATCCCAAGTACACATCATGTTCTCCATTAATATCTATTGTAGAATGAAACACCCATTCCCCACACATATATTGCAAAGTTAAGGAAAATAACTATACACGATGTGTAGCTGGATAGTACTTGTCGTGTAAGTTAGAAAATTACAGGGAAATTAAAATTATTTTTTTATACAACTTAAACCCCATAAACATGTGTTACTTGTGTTTTTATTTGACTAGTAAACTCCATGTGATGGGTTTTATACATATTAAATATTTAATTAATTTCTATGTCGTAATATGAACTACAATTTCTTTATAAGTCATATCATAGTGACTAATTTTCATGCATTAAAACCTAACAAGCTACATAAATAATATTTGTTTTTGTGAAATGTATTTGATGTAAACACCGTAATATTACATGATATTATTTTTATACTACATTCCACATCTATAATCAATATAAAAATATCATATATGTCTGGTAGTTCAGAATGGTACTTATCGTGTTTCCTACAAGGTACGTGTTTTGTACTTAGTCAATTTTGAATAAATTATTTAACTTAATTAAAATAGTGATGGATAATAATATCAAGAATTTTTGAATGGGGATTAAGATAAAATAATTTCTTAATTAATGAGAATAATTAATACATTTGAGTGTTATTTATATCAAATAAGAATGATTGAGAATGGATAATAGTTTTTTAAATACGTAATTCATTGAAAGTATATTGATGATCGTCAGCATAGTCCAGACCTTTGAATTTCATGAAATGACCCACTAAGACCCCTCCTAGGCCTGTACTAATCCAAGTGTGACACACCAATTCCACTTATAATATTCCAAGGTTTGGTGACAACCACTTAGTAGATATATCACTGAAATTGGAGTTCTTATACTAAAGTACCTATACACACACACACACACACAACTAGATCTATATAGTGGTGAAGAAATAAAAAAATAAACTCAATCTTCTATATTATAACAAATGAATGAAATATCCTATAAGAAATACAAAAAAATACACTATGGTAATACAAAAGAAATAAAGGGGAAAAATACACACCCAACTAGAAATGATGACCCATACTAATAACTACTAGAAGATGGGGAAACTAAAGAGTTCTTAGCTCCCAATCTCCAAGGTTGACCACTGAACATATCCATCTCCTCTATGTATCATTATGCTCCTCTAAAACTGGGACCACTAATTTCCCCACTAATATTACTATTATATTTATAATACATAATACATTCATTCATATCCCATGTAGGGGTGAGTATATACATACCCAGTAGGACCCACTAAAAACCATAAGTGGTGCAATAAAAATAAAAAAAAAGTCAAATAAACCCATAAGAAAGAGGGAAAATAAAAACCAACACCATATATGTTCATTATGAAAACAAAGAAAAGAGAGAAATGGGATCTCCATATCAACTACCATCTAAGAACCAACAGTCTATAAAAAGCATCACATGTCCCATTTACTTGCTAATCACCATGTCTAACCTCTCAAGAATATAGAGTACCCACACCTCTCCACTTCATAGTAAATATAAGGGAACACTACTCTAATATATTAAATTTAAACCACAAATAATCAATGATGGGGAGTCTACTCCGTAGATAGAGGACTGATGCCCCCTATAATGTTAGAGAATGTTATCTATAATTATAAATATGATATAGGGGTCCCACACTATGAAAAATTCATATCCAATATCCAAAATTCGGTGTCTACTTAATTATATTTCCCTAGATATAAGTGACATAATCCTAAAGTATTTATCATTTTAGTTGTCTTAAAGAGAAAGATACATACATGATACTCAATTTACATTGTGAATAAAATATAAAACATAATAAAAGTAAATTTTATACACCCTTTAAATTCATTAAAATATTTCTTCTTTATAACCCATTGAAAGAAACAATATTTGGGTGAGATCAAATGCTCAGTAAGAGTAACATATGGTGGAAGATTCTGCTAGTAAATAAGGTATAAAAAATGTGTAAAATTAGACAAATGAATACATATGATATTTAATAAAAAACATGATCATGAAATGAATCCATGGATAATATCAACAAACAAATATCTTGGATAGTAACAATTTAATTATTAATTAAGTAAGTGCATAATATTGGATGTCATGATCTCATAAATCATGATATTTTTATCATCATGAAATTATTCCTAGATAGTTTAATCAATAGGAAAGGTTATACCAAATTTTTTTTATAATTTTGGACAACTGGTTTGTCTCATGAGACATTTTGAAACATTGAGGGACTATATATAATTGGGTCCCTCCCATATCCACATTTCCAATGAATTACACATATATTTAAATACTAATTCAATTAAGAAATAATATGCATTATAAATAAATATATGTATTGAGTAAATAATACATATTTACCAATATTTTACCTAGTCAAATAACTTTCATAGTAAAATAACATATATAAAAATGGTATATACTTTTGGAAAAATTAATATTCATGATACAAACAACATTGATATTTAAGATAAATTTAATGTATAATTATCAAAATAAATTTAAAGTTTCTATACAAATTTAATGACCACAAAATTAATAAGAGATGAGATATGACTGTCATTTCATCAAAAATATATGTTTTATAATAAAATATGTTCCTTTGGAAAAAAATGGATGTGAAATATTAAAATAATATTTTATTAAATAGTTTTATTTTTAATACAATTGAATTTTTTTAAGAATAAAAATATTATAAAATGGGTATTATGGGGGGGGATTCCATTAATGTTATATATATTAAAAAATTCATTTTGAATTTTTATAAAGAAATTTAAAAATGAACATTTTAGAAAATATTAAAAATATCCCCTTAAACACTTTTAAAAATTCATGGATAACTTGAATTTATATTAACAATCATTTGAGTGAAAATAATGACTCTGGTAATATAATTTTGAAAAATATGGAAATGGAAGAAAAAAATATTTGATTAAAAGGAAAATAAAATTGGTTTTTCTTTTAAATACTTATTTTCTTTGATTCAAGTTTAAAAGAGAATAAAAGATGTAATAAAATATGAAAACTCATTAAATATCTATATTTTAATAAAATTGATTCATTTTATAAAGTATTTATTATAATATTCCATCAATTAAAATTAAGTAAATCCCAATAAATGAGATTTTAAAATAAATCCTTAAAAATTTGGTTATAAACCCATGAAAGAAAAAAAAATTAATTGAAACATTCATAATCATGAATAAATATGTATTAATTTTAAATATACCAAAATGTTAGTATATAAACAACATAAAATTAAATAGGTTCATAATATCATATAAGTCTCAATGGAATGGAAATTGAGATGAAATTCATTACCTTAGGCATACCTTAAGTTCAACATGCCTTAACCTCTTGTATAATTGGTTTAAACATGTTATTAATTTATACCAAAATCATATTATTATTTATAATATCAAATATAATTCTATTATAAAATATTATCACTCTATCACTTATAATATTTTATTATTACCATTTCTTCGAGTGTTAATAGCTTTGTTTCCTCATGTAAGTTTTGTCACCGAAGTTCTAGTTCTTTTTCATAGGATATATTTAAATAATATACATAATTATATTAATGTTATAAATATAATATTTATTCATTATATTTATTTTTATGATCATTCTTAAAATTTGGAGATGGAAAACGAATCACATTCCTTCATGGGAAAAAGTTGGTTGCACATATGCATGAAACACATTATCATTTACATAAAGGGTGAAAAGGTAAATAAGTGGATGATATATTAATTTTAAAAAAATAAATATTATTTCAAAATTATAACAAATAATCATTATTTCCAACTTATGAATATCCATGATATTCAGTGATGGAAAAAAATTTGTGTCGGTTCACGAGGTAGTAATTTATCATACACACGAGAGATGGTTTTGTTTCCCCTTTGATGGAGAAATAGATGGATAAATATTATAACCTTAATATAACATCATATTAGTATATGTTATATTATATTTTAATTATATTTTAATTAGTAATACATTATTCAAGGTGGTAAATGAAGATGTGAAAAAAAGTGCTTGGTGTGGTTGATTGGCTTTGCATAGAAAAAACTCCCTTAGATATCTTATTAAGAACCAAAAAAGTTGGTATTTTGAGAATAAAATAAGATATAAAACACGAATAAGGATTTTATGGAGTTATTTTTGTAGTTTTTGGTCACAATAAATGACTTTATAGGTTTGAATAAGGGGGGGGGTTTCATTTTATAATAGTGGTGAGTGGCACACTTGTAATTTCTCAATGTTTTAAAATTATATCAAGTAACATTCAAGGAAAATGGATAAAAATTAGATAGAATTAGAAGGTGAAACTTTTAAGGTTAAAATATCACCATAAAATAGTGTTTTATAATGTTTTTAGGCCATTTTAACCCATATAGTTTTCGGTTAACCCCCATGTAAAATCATTTAAACCTTAATCGTAGTAATTGATTATTATTTTTTACTATTCATTATGAAAAAAATAAGTTGAAATTATTAAGTAATATTTATTATTCTGATTCTAAATATGTAATTAATTTTACCAAATTCAATTCATATAAGTGGAAGAATGGAATTTAAAAATAAACTATCAAAATGAGTCAAAAAATAGTTTTCATGAAATGTATTTTTCAAGAATAAGATGAACTTACATCAAATATATGAATATTAATCGTAATTATATGGATTTAAATTCATATTTTTATAAATATAATTCATTAATTTCATTTTAATTATTCATTATTAAATATTTTTTAAATTAATTATAATTGAAGTATATTATGCTTTAAGAAAATAGTTTTCTTAAAATATGCCTTTTCCTCTAAGTGATATTATATTTTCTCAATAAAATTGATATTTAATACATTATAGATTCTACATATTATAAAAAAATTTGTTTCATAAAATATTATTTCTACGAGAAAATATAAAAAAAATTATTCTACGCTTCTTTTGACAAAGTATGTTCAAAATTTATATTCATCCAATAAAATTATAATTTTTGTGCTATGAAATTTTAAAATGTGATATGTATAATAGTTTTATTAAAATAGAATTTTCACTTAATATAATTGAATATTAGTTGTTATATTCTTCCCACCTTAAAAAAATTTATCCTTTAAATTTTCATGTATATTACTTTCCAAACAAATGATGATGGTTATTATTTATAACATCCTTAGGTTCCCTTGTTTATACTTCAATTTTATGATTTATCCAAAGTAAAATTACTAGATTATTTAACTAATTCCTCAAAACCTATTCTTTAGTGTTAAGTTACTAGATGGGATCTTCATACTAATATATATCATGTTCCAATTATATTCCTTCAGAGTTCAATACAAGTTTTTTCCAGTCTTGTAATTACATAACAATGAGATTCAGAATGATTCATGTCCCTTAGAGAGGCTCGATGGAATTTCCAAACAATGTTCTAGTACTCAAACTATGTCTAGAATTTTAAAAGGTATGATATACCTGGATATTAGTTTCACTTTCTTACTAAACCTTATATCACCCTTCTAAGGATATTCTTTTAAAAAAATATTATCTCCATCTTGAAATTCTTAATCTTTCCTTTGGTTATCGACATACATTTTCTCCTTAACATGTTTTCTCCCAAAAAGTTTCCTTTCACTAACATCATCCCAAAAAATTAGAGTATGACATCTTTTTCAGTATAATTCTCTATACTATTCCATTTAGATACATGAGTGGAAGATACTTTATAGAAAAACTCTAAAAAGGTTAAATATTGATCCCACATATCTTGAAATCCAAGTGAGCATGACCTCAACAAGACTTATAATGTTTTAATAGTACTTTAAAAATATCTATAGATTTAAAGGTGGTAAGAGATTCTAAAATAAAGATCATTATCCCTAGCCTTTTGAAGACTCTTCTAGAATTTTTATGTAAATCATGGATCATGATATGAAATAATTGAAAGAGGTCAGACCTGAATTCTTACAAATTCAATCATATAGATCCATGAGAGGAACTCAAGAATAAAAGCAACTCTTGTAGAAAATAAATTTCCATATTTGGTTAAGAAAGAAGAAAATAAACCATATTTCATCATTATTTATGTGATAATTTTGAAAATATAGGAATAATTCTATATTAATGGAATCCTATTTCCACAAAAGAATAGGTAGACATTTTTTGAATCCTTTAGGATATTTTCTCTCAACCTTCACCTCTTGAAAAATCAATAATTTTGATACATAATATGAAATTTTCCACTTCCTATTATCCAACCAAAAATGTACCTTTAAATCCCTATACATCCTAGTGTTACCTGGGTGTATAGAGAAAATTTAAGCTATGAAAATCATCTAATAATTCAATATTTAGATCAGGTATGTAGGGAACATAAAACCTCTTTCCAAAATTTCATAACCCCCTCTAAATATATGAATTTTTCAAATTAACTATCACTCATAGCATTAATTTTATTTTGAAACTTCTCATAATTAGGATCAGAAATTATTATCTTTTCCAATAAATATGGTTTAGTAGTCATTTGAAAAAGGAGTTATGTTTACCCTCCCTTAATAATTCCCATATCTATCATTACTAAATCAAGGAACAGAATATCCCTATCAATATTTATTTTGGTCAAGACTCCATTATATTTCTTAAAAAGCATTTTCTACTTTATTTTCCTTCCATAGGTGGTAGTTTATGAAAAAATAATAATCCATGATTCGTTAGACCAACTAACTTTTCAAGATGTTGAGATCATTATATGAAAAATATATTTCATACTCTTATGATCTGTGTATATCTTATATCTTTAACCATGTAGATAATTTCTTCATATCATCAAATAAAATATTATGGATTCCATCTCAATATCATGTGTTATATAGTTCTTCTCATGAGTCTTTAATTTCATCAATGCATGTGAAATAACATTATCATGATGCATAAGGATACAACTATGTCCCTTCCATGATGAATCACTATATATCACAAAATACTCATTTCTTGATGGTAGGGTAAAAATTAGATCATTGGAAAATATCCTATTTATTTCTTAAAAACATTATTTACATTCCATTTTCCCCATGAAATTAACCCCTTTATGTGTAATTTTGGTTAATGGGTTTTTCAATTGTGAAATTGTTTTTAATAAATCACTGATAGTAACATTTCAAACCAATGAATCTCTATTCCTTGGATGTGTGTGATATTTTAGGCCATTTTTTACTACCATTGTCTTCATATGATCAACTAAGATTCCATTATATGACAGAATATGACAAATAAAGGAAACTTTCTAAAGCTAAAATCCAAACTTGCAGAATTTTCAATATAAATCTTTTCTTTAAAGAGTTTCAAGAATTATCTACATGTGATTGTCCTAATCCTATTTGATTTTATAACACACTAAGATATTATCAATAATTAATCTATCAAAATTATCAAGATATTCCATGAATAATATATTCACTAGATCCATAAAATGATGGTGTGTAATTAATAATCCAAATAGAATTACTATAGCACACGAGCCTAAGTCCAGTTGGTGAGGACTCCTTAAGTGTATCCAGGCGACCCGGGATGAAATCCAGGTGGAGGTAAATTTCTAGGGATACTGTAGTAGGAACTGTAGTTGGGCTGTAATAGGCACTATAGCAGGAACTGTAGCAGCACCACGCATTACTATAGCGGGAACTATAGAAGGAACTGTTTGGCATTGTAGGAGCCAGGAATATTCCCCCGTTTGGGCCTTTGGGCCACCGATTTTGTCCCAGAGTTCTTTAAGACCTTCGAGTCACCGAGGCCTTTGGGTCAGTCAGGCCTGTGGGCCACCTCAAGGTCTTCGGTCCACCTCAAGGCCTTCAGGCCACCTTAAGTGCAGATACAAACTAGACAACCTACAAGGAACAAGCTTTAGAAGGAGGATGACCAAGAAGATTTCACCATAGAATAAGCTAAACAGATTTCAAGAATGAGAGGGTATGTCACCTTCCATTGAGAAAATCTTGTGCATGCACGGGAAATCCTAGCCGAACATCCATGCGAAGGTGGAGAGCTGATTTCACGATGATGATGCTGGGGAGGATCAGTTCCAAGTAGTTAGTCTGTGTTGTATGTAATGTTTGAAGCATATGGGCAATGAATTCCTCTAAAGCAGACATGCCATGTAATACATATGCCTACGGGACTTGTAAGGGTTCCATATCACCCCTTGAAAGGTGTATTATCAAAAATAAATAAAAAATGAAGGCCTCCGTGCCATTGGAAGGAAATGGAATTACTATAAAATCATAATGTTTATACCTCATTAGAAATTATATCATCAGAATATATTCCTTCTTTACCCACAATTGATGATACCCAAAAACACAATCAATCTTTTAAAAATATTGATCTCTATGAAATTGATCGAATAAGTCATCAATACAAGGAAGATGATACTTTTTCTGTATCATAGTAGCATTTATATATCTATAATCAATGTACAGACTCATTGATCTGTATTTTTCCTTAATGAAAAGAACAATGTATCCCCATGGTGAAATATTTTGGAATATAAATCCCTTATTACAAAAATCCTTTAGTTTCTTCTTATTTTTACTAATTCCATATTTTCTATTCTATAGGCAGTCTTTGATATTGTTATGCAATAAAAGATTATATCAACAGAAAAAAACGTCCATCTCCGGTGGATTTCTAGGTAATTCCCTAGTAAATACATTAATTTATTCCATTAAAATAGGTACATACTCAATTTAAATATTACATTTTCTATCTATAGGTTGTGTTTGATCTTCTTACCTAGAAATCTCATTAAGTAGAGATAATGGAGGTGGATATGGACATGAACCAATTGGTGATTTATACCCTATAAAGATAATAAATTACACATCTTTATCATGAACCATAATTTCCTTCCCTATTAAATAAATGTTTTAATCTTATTTTGAATCTCAGACTATACTAAACATTATATCAGTATAAACCATATGTATAATATAGAAAACCTTATCATTGTTTCACATTAATAGATGATTTATTACATAAAATTACACTTAATTAAAAGTTGTATGATTAATTAGTCTAGTTTATTTGTGAATTTAGAAAATTACATAACAATTTGAAATAGGAAAACTTCATATTAATTGAAAAATTCATTATCATGCTCGCACTTAATACACAATGGGATAACCTGGGGACCAATATAAGAATGGGGTGAGATATAAACCTCTATATGGTATTGAACCTGGAATAACATGAAGAATATAATACTTGTTATAAAATGGCCTCAATGGTTAGAAAAAGGAACATGAATAATAATTCATGATATAGCATGATAATCATAACCTGGGTGATGTGGAAATAAATTAAAAAACTACCTCACAAACATATTTCAAGTATAACAGAATATAAATCATGATGGAAAAATTTACATAAAGGAATCAAGTTCACCCTCTATCCAAAAATGAAGTCTCGTGAGATTAAACATTACATAATACATTATAGCACTATATAATTCTTGTCGTACCCATCACATTCATTTCATTATTTGTCTTAGTGTGGCATATATATCATACAACATGGATTCATTAATCATCATAATTTATTCCATGATAATGGAGTGTGTAATAAATATATTCAAGTCCCATGTAAAATAAATATAAGTGTATAAATTTTAATACCCATGATAGAAAATGGGTATGGATTTCGCAACACATTTGTTTTGCCATGTAAAAATCGCGATGAAATTTCCGAAACATGACAACATACATTAAACATTCATAAAATGGGTTTATGGGGGAAAAAGTGCCTCTCATAATTTTAACATAAAATGAGAAGTAATGGGGACATGTAAATACATTTTCTAATATTATGAATTTTAAATGTAAGGTATAAGATAATAAAGAAACTTTATTAAATAGGATAATTAAAAGATCCATTACTTAAGTGTGTGACTCCAAATGCTTAGGAGGAGCTTCTTGAGAGATTGGGGGAACCTTGGGAGGACTCTAGAGAGGGGATCAAAGGGTAAGGATTTTCTCTAGAAATTTTTTATGAAAAAAATGGGATCTAGGGTGGGTTTATATTGGAAAAGAGTGGGGAATTATTTATCATTTATCAAACTTAGGTTTTGGACTCTATTTAATAAAATAACCAAAAACTGCAAATGGTTTTTCCTGATGGGATTAGTTTCCATTATATCATATGGAAAATGGTCGAACATACTAAAATAGTTCCCCTGATTTTGTGGAGGTGATTCATTCTCTTAAATAAATGATTTTAAAACTATTAAATATAATTATGGTTTTGAAGGATTCATAATGGCTTGATAAAATTAGTCAAAAAACATTAAATCTCATTATTTTAAATAGAAAACATATATTTGGTCGTATATAACCTTTATATTATTTATCACATCACTTTTGGGTTATTATTATTTCATAATACACAATGTATATTAATACGGTATTTAAGTTTTATCTAAAAATTTGATTGGCTAAGAAAATTATGAAAAAATAATTGTTGGATAATTTAGAAGTTCAGAAGCAAAAAATAATATTTATTTTAAGCAAATAATTTTATAAATATGTAAATTTTAACTTTTAAAATAAAGACAAAATCTATTAAGAAATGATGTGTTTTTTGACAGTAATAGTATTCAAACACTTATTAAAATTACATTTTACCTCATAAAAATTATATAATCATTTTTATTTGATAAACATTATTTCATAAAAATATTAAATTCAAATATTATTTATTTTATAAATCCATTAATTCATCAAAATAAATTCTTTATTTGAATTTTAATATTACAAAAATTCAATTTTTGTTTTATGGTATCAAAATAAATATCTTTTATAAACTAAAAATTATAGAATGAAAATATATTCATTATTATATGTAAAATAATATACGTATTTATTCTTCTAGAGTCTTCATATATATATCCATTAAATAAACTTGAAAACTCCCTAAGGGTTGGGTGCATGATTATGATACTTTCATGGGGTAGTTCGATGAACAAGTTTTGGGCCATGATCTTGATGATCATGAAGTTCTCCGATAAATGGTATCTCTCATGCTTAAATTGTTGGGAATCAGCTTGGGATTGGTCATAGGAAAATACTAGAGATGTTATCTCTATCGTAATCTCCGATAAATGGGCTTCATATGGAACAATCCTACTGGTTGAGTCCATCAATTCTATTGTATGCTCCAATCATATTTTTAATAACCCTATATTTATACTAATCATGTGATCACTATTAAACAACTATATTATCCATGGTAATGATTCTTAAATGTATTTGAAATATGATATAATATAAAAAAACAAAATAAGTTCACGTGTTTTCTATAACCATATTACATAATAAGATATTTAATTAAATCAAAAGGGTAAATTTTCTTTATAATAGTTTGTATCACTACATATTATAATAAAGTAAAGAAATAGGGAATGTATATGTGTCATAATAGGAACTACCTAACACATTCTTTTTATAGGGAGATTTCTACTAGGAGTTTGACTGTCAACTCGCTTGTTAAGGTGTTAAGTAAATATAAACTTTTCTTAGAAAACATGGATGTTAAAAAAGAGTGTGAAGATAAATAATCAAAATAATCATTAGATAAATTTTTGGATACGATTAAAGTACCTTCAACATCATCTTTAGGAACATAAACCTTTTCCATAGTGATCACATAATATTGGCTTTCTCCCCCTATCCTCATTAAAGGAAAATTACCTAAATACTTGGGACAATAGTTTGAATAATACAAAATTTATTTATAGTGTAAGAACTAGATAGTAGTGGTCTCTTTTTTCCCTATACATTCATTATCTATATAACCCTTATCTATACACTCGTAATAAACTTCCTTTTCCTTCAATCATTTTCTTAGTTGTTTAATTTGACAATTTTTACATGATGTAAATTTCTTAATTTTATTATTCTACTTTAATGCATTATTTTTTTATTTGTGTTTAGTGGACCTCTTATTTTATTGTTTTCCCTTGAATATATAGGATCTATAAACATTCTTATCTATTTTTAAGGAATTTAAAATTGTTTCATCATATAATGAAAAAATTTAAGAAACCAGTACCCTTCATAGACATGGACTATTCCCATAAAATAAATCATTTATCTTTCTTTATATATTGTATATATAATCCATAGAATACCTGGATGTTATTGTAAAGATATTACAATACTCCAAAAAACTTTATTATTCCTTTATCTTTAATTTGATGAAAATTATATAAATTTCAGTTAATTACTCACAAATGAGTTTTTTTAGAATGTTACATTAAAATGTTTTCATTCAATGTGTTATATTTCTTCATCCTCCCTGGTATTATAGATCAATGAACAATATTTAGTAGAATTTCCATTTATATAAATACATCTATTATAACTTATTTCCTTTTTATTACATCCAAGGTTCAAAAATATCATTTCAAGGGACTTAATCTATTACTCAATAACAATTGGATTAATAGTTTCACTATATGGTTGGAGATTATATCCCATAAAATGATCCCATATAGGTGTATCATCTTATGGAACATCATGTGTCTATATATGTTCAAGGTTATTAGTCATAACTTGGGTTATCTTCACTAATATGGCCATAGTCTGCTCAGCTCCAACACTAGTTGTATTGGCTTTCTTAATAGTGATATTTCAACATTGGACAAGAGTATTGATTCAATTATTTCTACTAATATCCATTTATAAAAAATTTAATAAACAAAATTAGGTCAAAAAATTATGAATTTTAAATCATTAAATATATTTCTAAATCTAGTGAAACACTTCACATAAATTGAAATTTTATGGATTGTTAATCTAGGAATCATAAAATTGGTTTATTTGGAAATATATATAAATTAGAAAAATATATTCAAGTATTTTATAATGGTTTGTAAGTAAAATTTTATTTAACCAAAAAATATCCCCATGGGTTTTTATATTATATGTCCATTAATAGAGCACTCACCATGAATTATAATGATGGACCAGATATACTCTTCCAGCACTTTTTTGGGTTATTAACACTAGATGAATCTATGAAAAAAACCACATCCAATTATAGTATCTAAATAGGGATGTGTTGATTGTATAACCACATAAGCCTAACCCAAAAAATAAATTTTATGAAATTTTCATAAAATTAAACTTATCCTTAAATCCTGTTATAGGGTAATGTTCCTTAATATTTGGTTTCCTAAATTTAGTTTACAAGGATTCTAATAACCTTTATCTAATAACAACTATAACAAACCCAACTCATGTAACTTAGATTCAGTGTCTACTTTATTACTATAGTATAGATACAAGGGATTTAATGCTAATTAACTGATTTGTTTAGTAGTCAAAGAGATATAGATATATGCATGATAATCATTTTACATTTGTAATAAAATATGAAACATAATAAAAGTAAAGTTTTTCATCCTTAAAACTTATTCAATGACTTGTTCTTTATAGCCTAGGGAAAGAAACAAAATAATTGTGAGATCAAATACTCAAAAAAGTTTATATATATAGTGGAAGATAAAAAGAGTAAACAAGAAATAAACAATATAGGAATGATAGATAATTGTAAACAAGTTCCAATTAATCAATAAATTGAGCATCAAATGGATCTATAGATAATATTAATGAAATAAAATCATGGATAATAAAAATTTATTTTTTAATAAAGGAAATGAAAAATATTATACATCATGAACTCATGCATCATGATATTTATACCATCAAGATCTTACACTAATTAATTTTAATCAATGGTTAGGTATATACTAAAACCCATTTAATAAATTTGGCCTGCTGATTTGTCTCATGAGACCTGTTGATGAATCGAGGGGCAATCACAAACCAGGCCCCACAGTCACAACATTTCCAATACATTCCTTATATGTTTAATGACCAATTCAATTCATAAATAATATTCATTATCATTAAATATCCATACTGAGTAGAAAATATACATTTATCAATATTTTCCCAAGCCAATAAAATAACATTTATAGTAAAACACTATCTATAAAAATAGTATATGGTTTTGAAAATAATAATATAAATTATACAATGAATATGAATATTTAGAATAAATTGAATTTAAAATGATCATAAGAAAGTTAATGTTTCAAGAGAAGATTAATAACCACAAAATGAATAAGTGAAAAGAGAGGATCATAAGTTTTTTAATAAAATCATGTCCTTTGAAAAAATTAAGAAAATAGATGTTAAATATTAAAATAATATATCATTAAAGAGTTATATTTCTAAAAACATGAAAATTGGTAGAATAAGATAAATATTTTAAAATGGGTATAGAGGTGGGTAAGTTTTTTAAATCTATATACATCATAATAATTACTTTTGACCTTTTATAATGAAATTCAAAAACTACCCATCAGGAAAAAAATATAAATACTAATTTTAAACCTTTTAAAAATTCAATTATAACATAAAACTTCCATAATAAATAATTTGATTAAAAAAGGTACTTTTTTAAATCAATTTTTAATAATATGTAAATGAATGAAAAATATATCTGATTTAAAGAGAAATAAAATCATTTTTTCTTCTAAAAATTTATGTTCTTGATTCAAGTGAAAAATAGAGGAAACTACGGATGAAAAATTTGAAGCTCGTTAATTATTTATAGGATAATAAAATAGATGAATTTTATTAAAGATGGATTATCATATCCCTTCAACAAAAATTATAGTAATCCCAAAAATGAGATTATAAAATTAATCCTTACTTCTTTGGTAAATGTTAAATTGCATCCCATTGAAATAATAAATAATAATTTAAACATTAATCATCATGAATAAATATGTATCCATGTTAAATATATAAAATGATAATTTTATAAACCATATAAAAGTAAATAGGTTCATATTATAAAATATTTCTTAATTGAATGGAAATTGGGACGAAATCCCTTACCTTACAGTTTCCTATAGTTGAATGTGGTTTAACCTCATGTATAGTGGTTTTAAAAATTAATAATTCATAAAAGAAACATATAAATATTTATATTATCATATTTTAACCCCTTATCACATCTTATCACCAGTTCTCTAATAATATTTCATTATTACCATTGTATTGGGTGTTAACTGCTTTGGTACATCATGCATGTTTTTTCATGAAAGTTCTAGTTCTTGTGTATAGGATATTTTTTCATCATCTACAGATTTTTATTAATATTATAAATTTAATATTTATTCATTAGATACATTTTTAAAATCATTCTTTAAATTTAGACACGAAAAATTAATCACATCATTTTGTGGAGATGATAGGTCATACATACGCGCGAGTGACATTATCATTTCCTTAATGGGTGAAAGAAAATAAATAGGATGGTATATTAATTTTTTAAAATAAATATTATTTCACAATTATAACATGCATTAACTCTTTTCATCATTATTGTGATCAAAGTGAGCCATATATAGAAGAAAAATCACATCAGTTCGTGAAGCCGTAGTTCACCGTACACATGAGTGATGGTTTTGTTTCCCATTTGATGGAGAATTATATGGATACATATTACTTAATAAACATAAAAACATCTATGTTTATGGTATTTAATAGGTTTTTTAAATTGGAACGATTAATACATAATTGAATGTGGTAAAAGAGGAATTAAAAAAGATATTGGTGAAGACGATTAACTTCACTTAGAAAAACCACATTTTGAGCTCCTATTGAGAACACTAAGATTATTATTTTGTGAATAATATAAGAATTAAAACTTGTATAATGATTTTTGAGAGATATTTTGGTAGTTTTTGTCAAGATTAATGGCTTAATATGTGTGAGTACATGGGGGATAGAGGTTTCCTTTTATAATTGAGGTTAGTGGCACACATATAATTTTAAAAAGTATTAAAATAATTTCAATTCACATTCATGAAAAAATGGATCCAAAAGGGTTAATATTAGAAGCTGATAAAGATAATTTCTAAATCCAACCAAAAAATTCAGTTTCATAATTTTTTTAAAATATTTATACCCTTATTTATTTTGGTTAACCCCCAGTAAACTTGTTTTAACCGTAACCATAGTAATTAATTTTTATTATTTTAACTATTCATTATGAACAAAACTCAAGATTAAATTATTACCTAATATTAATTATTATATTTAATAAATAATTTATCCATTATGTAAAATTTAATTCATATAATTGTCATAACATAACTTAAAAATGAGAAAACAAAATGTATTGAAAAATTGGTTTTCAAGATATGCATTTTTCGCATGAAATATTATCTAACAATAACTATAACACTAGTAATAATAATTATAAATAATAAAATTAATATTTATTGATAGATAATAAATAAATTTTATTAACATTTTTAATCATTAATTATTATTTTAATTAATTAAAATTGAAATATGTTACACTTTTACAAAATATATTTCTAAAAAATATCAATTTTTACCTAGAAATGATCTAATTTTTTATATAAAATTAATAGTTAATAAATGGTTAATTATAAATATTATAAGATATTATAATAAATAATATTATTAGTATTTTAATACTACATTTTCAATTATTTATAAAATCTTATTTCTTGGGGAAATTTTCCAAAACTCATACTAGGCTTATTTTGACCATGTAAGTTCAAAAGTGATATTCGTCCTATGAAATTTCAATTATTTTTCCCTGAAATATTAAATTTATAATTTTATTATAGTCTTAATTAAATATAATTTTGAATTACTATAATATAATATAAGGATTTATATGCACGATTGTGAGACAAGGGAGTACCGGCCGCATTAACACTTCTATGATCACACCGGATCACTATCACCGACTAAGTATTACAGAAAGAAGAATCTGACTTAAATCACCTCACATAATACCACTAAAGATAAAACTAAGTCCACCATTATATAATAATGTAAAAATACTTAGTTTAGGATACTCTTGGGCCCAAATATGAGTCCTAAATAAGTAGATACACAATAAATAAGTTCCTAGAAAAGTACACCATGTGTATAAGGGGTCACAGGTGTGTGGACTCACCCTGAAACTAGAGAGATTCATCACATATTCGTGTATTTTACATAAATGTATCTCTATATTATGTTTATGTGGGGTCACATAGTATTTATTCCCACACGGGGTCCCAGTCAGGTGTTCTTGGAACACAGTTTGGTTAATCATGTACTACTACACGGCATGTCCCTTGGGTACAAGGCGTGTCTTTCGATACAGGATTCTGGGAATGTGTTCTTGGTACACGGCATGGTTTCTCAGGTTGTGGAAAACTGAATGTGTTATGGTCCACAAGGAATGAGACATTTAATTTTGTTGAAACCCTATCCACTATGAAAACTCAGAGTACACGTTTTTTCATCTAGGATACATAGCTTGTAGTCAAATATTTCACCGAAACCAAATCCTTTCTTCATATTGATTTCAAATACATTATTTCTACCAACAACATGAAAGTACCCAGTCAAAGATATGTATCCCTTAGTGGAGGATGGGGTTAATCCGTGATAACTTTTTGGTTTTAAGTTCCCTTTCGGTTGGAACAACCTTCACCTCTGGTTAAATATTCAATTCCCTACTGAAAACATAGTAAAACAAACATCCATAGGAACACAAGAATTTACAAGGTTCAGTATTCAAAAAGAATATTATGTCCTTGTTATGGTTGGAAATAATCCAATACCATATAATCCACTGGAAAACATTCCTTGTATTGAGATGAGTATGATGTACCCATACACTCGTGAAGCACTATGAAAAAATCCAACTAGTGCATGTGTACCCTCTTACTAAAATTGGGTAACGTCAACTTCTTTTGAAAAAACTCATGTTACCTATGCTTATTTTAACTCTAATAAGTTTATATAATTGTAGAAAAAAATTTCAATTTATTACCTAGAAGAAAGGTAAGAACTTCCTGGACATAAGTTAAGAAACATAGTGTCTGATTTCTTAGTCTGCTTCTCTTGAATCTGATTCTCATAATATAGCTGAATCAGTTCTGCAAAAAACTTTGAGTATACTAAAACATAGTACAGTTCTTCTTCATTCCAGAAATTATTTGTACAGTAAAACCTAGAAAAAAAAATATTCTGGTTTTTCCTTAGTCTGAGAAAACAAGTATGGTGAAAACCATTACAGAAGTCCCGTTCTGATTAGCTCAGCATGGTACAACAAATATCTGAACACAATATTCTTCCTAAAGTAAGCCATTCAACATAATATATTTGGAATCACATTCTACCTCTGAACACTTGGAGATTATCTCTCTCTATCAATGAATAATACTCTATGTCATACATCCACAGAAGTACAAGGTACTTTCTCGCCTTTTATAGGTGACCAAAAATGGGTTAGTTGAGAATCCAAAAAATATTTCCCACTCACCTAAATCCACTATAATATTTATTTCCCCTGAAATACTACAGAAATTTTTACTTCATCAACTATTATCGATTCTTCACGAAGCTTCTTCAACCTTCTTTTCTTCACCTTCAGACTCCAGTTGCTAGGACTGAGTACGTTGGGTAGAACCCTAAGGATCCAAACATTAGACTCAGATTATCTCATGTTTTTTTTTCTGAATTTGACTCTTTAGAACTATTTTGAATCAATATCTTGTAAGCTAGGTCCAGCTCCCCCTGAACAATTCATTCAAATATCTCCATCTCTTTTCTTCTTTCTTGTCTTACTTGAGTATTGGCATTGCTTCACTCTTCTCGAAACCACATTCCCTTAGGCACCTCTTCTTCCATCGACATATATTTTTCATCAGTCATCGACATCACTCATCTTGACTCCTCTTTTCAATGGTATCACATTTCTTGGGAAAAATAGTATTGCTCTTCTTTGGCACTGCTTTTTAACAAGACCACTCTTCTTAGCACCACTCTGTTTGATTCCACTTTTCCTAGCACCATCATTGGTGTCACTCTTCCATTCCTTATTTCTTCCATCAATCTTGTATCATGAGTTCCCACTTTAACTCGTGATTTATGAGAAGTACAAATAATCAAATCATCATCACATTTAACACACCATAGTCATAGTGACTCTGATTATCTCTCACAAAAACCAAGTTATAAAATCTATATTCTCAAAAAAGAGACTTTTATTCCTCTAAAAACCATGATATAATTCGTTTGAAAAAACATACTCTATTTTCTTTGAAGATTAGTTTCTTTTTTCTCTCAAAATCAAGTTCTGCTTTCTCTGAAAATGAGGTTCCTTTTTTCTGAAAAACATGCTCTATTTTCTATGAAAATTATTATTTATTTTCTCTGAAAAACAAAATCAGATTTCTTCAAAAAGAATACTATGAATTTATTGAAAATAAAACACTAATTTCTTCAAAAATAAGGCTCTTAATTCTTCAAAAAACAAACTCTAAATTCTTCAAAAAATAAACTCTGAATTCCTCAAAAAGAAGACTCTGAAATCTTCTAAAAATAGACATTGAGTTCTTTGAAAAAAGGCTCTGAATTCTTCAAAAAATATAATCCAAATTCTTATAAAAACAGAATCCAAATTCTTTAAAAAGTATACTTTGAATTCATCGAAAAATAGACTCTGGATTCATTGAAAAATAGACTCTAAATTCTTGCATGCATCAGAGGTTATGATTCTTTATTTCCCACTAAATAGGATCTGATTTCCTTAAATGCATAGTGAGGTGACTTCCTTTTTTGAAACCTTTTTATTTGAAAAAAATACAACATATGAATACCACCACCTTCAATATCATCTTTGTCCTAAAAATATCCCCCTTTTGGATTTTGTTTTCAACCATGTTTTCATAAATCACTGAACTTTGTATCACTAAGAAATGGATTACTTATAAATAATTTTAAGCCTATCTGAGGGAACAAAAATCATGGACAAAAAATCATGTTGTCCTTAAGTAGTGATTATGAAAACCAATTTCTTAAACACATCTCTTATTCAAAAATTATAATCCTATGTATGCTAGCTCATTATAGGAAACAAGAATCATTGACAGTAAAACCATGATATCCATTAGTAGTGATTATGAAAACCACTTTCTTAAACTCATTTCTTCTTCAACCTTCCTAGAAAACAATTTCTTTACCACATCCACTCCAAAAAATAGTTAGAATAGTTCACATATAAAACAACAATGAATTCATAGCTTACCCACAACTCTCTCTATTATGCAATATATTAATGAAACAGTACAATTTTCCCCCTTAACAAAAAATCCAAAGGTAAGAATAGATAGGGTACAAGACAACAAACCATAGCCTTGAAGTAAAAGATGTTGGACACCCATGTTCAACCTCAATTTTGAAAATGATTCCTTTAGTTAGTATTTTGTGAAAATGTAAGAAACTTGTTCTGATGTTTTAATATTGTAGATACCCAAAAATGTGTAAGTGCCAGAGAAAGATCTTTAACGGAAAAGCGAAGCCATATTCGGACCCAGAGGCCCAGTATGGAGGGCTAGGAGATGTTGCACAAAAGAAGGAGAAGCGCGTGAAAAAATTACATCCTCTGGGGAAGGCCCCGGGATTTGCAAAAGGTCATAGCGCCGACATGAAATAATTTCGCACCCACGCCCCATGCGGTTGATATTTTGCATCGTTGCATCAGCCGCACAATTATTTCACATAAAACTGGCATTCCGCACCGTTAGAGGCCTATATATAGAAGGAGACCCCCTTCCATTTCGGGGCTGAAGAATTCAAACCGCCTCTCATGCCCGTAATTGGCATTTCGGGCGCACGTAATATGGCCTTCAGGTAGGGTTATTTTTCACACCAAGTCACCCCGAGATCTGCCTTCGCATGGGATCCCCCTGTCTTAGACTAAACTCCAAATCCTCAGGGTCTGCCCCCTACGTGTAATTCCTTCCCTTGTGCACAGGCCTGTCAGTTGTGCTCAATATTTGCGCGCCCCCTATTCTTACGCCCGTCCCTCGCCGCCTGCGCGTAATTATGACACCTTGTGTGCAATCCATTCAAGTCGCACAAAGGCTTTGCCACCCTTATTTTGCGTAGCCCCAAGGTCTTCATGTAATACTTCGATGCTTTTCACCTCAGTGCTCCCTGGGTATTCCCTATGCGCGAGTCTGGTTCCCTCCTTCCGGGTGCCATTTGCAAGTGTCCTGTGCACCCCGGGCATTCGTATCATGTATGGTTTTTCCGTATGGACTTCTTGGCTTGTAATAAGCAACTTCAAAGTCCCTTGGACAATCCTTCCCATTGAGTTGCTTCTCCTCATGCTTCTTCTCAGAGGCACGCTAACGACTATTGCCTCTTCGCATAGCCACGCTAATGTGGACCCCTCGATGGTTCACCCCGCGACACCCCCTCTCCATGGCCTTGCTGATGCCTTCCCTTCCACAAGGGGCAGAGGGCACTTGTTATGAAAGTCTTAGGGGTAAATATCCAACCCACCTCGTCTGAGATAGAGGACGTTAAACTGAGAAGCACCTCGTCCTCAACACATGACGTTAAACTGTAACCCGGCCTCGTGCCTTTCACGCAGGGTCCCCTCGCCTTGGACATCCTTCATGCCTGCTCGTCTCCATGGGGATGGTGTGGTCATCCCTCACAAGGGGTGATTTATTGAAGTGGAATTTGTCCGCGGTTAAGGGCAGCTTCCTTGGTGTGAGCCCTTATCCCTTCTTGCAGAAGGTAGCACCCATGCACCTCCATACTTCCCTGGCACGGGGGCCAGTAGAGAGCAGGATGGGAATTGGGACTCCTCCTTTCTTCGGCCCCAAATACCTCTCCTGTTGTGCTTTGTTTCCCTCGGGCCTCCATCTTGGAGTAAGTCCCAGCACCATGGGCTGCTCAATGCGTAAGCCCCTCTTCGCTCCCCACGGACGCACCCTTCGCGATGTGATCATCAGGTCCCTGCAACCTCTTGTTTATCACACTGAGCCGGACTCCCGTGAGATTAGAGTGTGCACCGACCCTGACTCCCATCAGCAAATTATGAGGGCTTTGATCCATGTCAAGGCATGATACGTAGGAAGCCTCAACGAGGTTCAATCCCACCCATTGGACCCCCAGTATATCTTCACGTCGGTTCTTCGACACCACTATGGGCCATCTCAGAGCGTAAGCCCCATACCATCCCGAAATACGTGGACTTTGATACGTGATAAGGAATGGTACATAGGATTCATCCATGAGGTCCAATCCCCACCATCATGGGCTGCCCTATAGCATAATCCTTGACTGCCTCTGTCCCGCATGACGTTAAACTGCATTTCATCGAACTACGCGGACTTTGATTCCCCGCCATAGGGATATGTAGGAAACATGCATGAGGTTCAATCCCAACACCCTTGTCTCATCCTAACCTCTCCCTCGACTCCACACACCTCAGGAAGCTCATGCCCTCACCCAGAGGTTTTAATCCCTCTGGGTCCCATCCATGCATTCATTCTCACGGGTCACCTCTTCAGGCGTCCCACCGTATCATCGAACTATGAGGACTTTGATTCCCTACCACAGGGATACGTAGGAATTCTCCTCGAGACCCAATCCCAAATCCATTATTCATCGTGATTCTTACTCAGGCTGCCACATCCATGTGGGATCATTCCACTTCATTCCCTTCCACAGTATCCAAGAAGCTTCCCATGTGCTGGCCCCAACATCGGTGTTCCCTCCAGGGGGTTCTTCAATCGGATCCACTCCAACTATTGTTCCGATCAGTCTGATCCATCCCCACTAGACGTTAAACTTGAGGCATACCCTGTGTTAAACATGGGAAGCTAAGGAAAACCTCAAATACCTGCCTGTGGTATATAGTTCCCCATGTTCGATGTTGGATGCCTCGATCTTCTGCGCCATCGAGTAGCCCTATAACAAGGGAAAAAAGATATACATGCCAATTCCCTAGCATCAAGACATGCTAGTGATACCCCAACATGACTACTCTCCTAACCTAAGGTTGCTTCCCTAACTGGACCCCTGAGAAGGTCCTGACAGAAGTGGCGTAATTAACTAGTGTCCATGAATATATGGCGGTGGGAAGGGATTCAAAAACCATGACTTAATCTATGAGGGAGACCCGACTAGGTGATGAGATCCGAGGAGGAATCCATGGACGGAAGAACCGACATCCCATCATCCCAGTTTTGATAGAGGAGAAGACGTCCCTGAATAAGGAACGGATCTTGCCTGCCTTTGGAAAGAGAGAATACGGGGCCACAGCAGGGCATCCTTTGCATGATGGATGAGCGCGCTTCCCCGATGAAGGCATCTAAAACAAAAAAATGGTGAACCCGACATGAATCTCCTCTCCTTAGATTGGGGACTAGTAGTGCTCGGGACATTAGGGGATAAGCATGTCGCCTGACCTCATCATCCGGTTCCATGTCCTACCGAGCAGGCCATACGTGGAACCCGCTAGAAGATGGGACAGTTAGGAAGTTGAGAATTCCATTCTGCGACGTTGTTAGCGTGGATCCCTCTAGCCATCCATGGAAGACGGAACAACGTTGGGGCACTGGTTGTCAATTCCTTTTTCTAGAAGTATTAATGAGATCTTCTCCCTGCTTCAGGAATCAATTCATTGCCTCCGGATCTCGATCACCTGCCCACCGACGTAGGGGCAGGGGAAATATCAGTGCCGCTTCCCCGTGTGGGTTTTCCTCTTCCACAACATTCATGACCGCTATGATTGCTGGGCACCCACGCCCCCTCTCCCCATTGGAGATTATCTAGAGAAGGGTAATTAATGACCTTGTACACATGTACGAGGAGGAGGGGGTCATCCCCACCAGGGATATGGCCCTCCTAGATATTTAGGTGGTTGTGCCTCACCGTCCACGCCGCCCCCGAGGGCCGCGCAGGGAGCCGATACTCCCCACCCCAACATTCAATTGCTTCGGTAGCTTGTCCCCAGAGCACCTCGACAGCTCCCTCCCCTACGCCGATGAAGTAGGAGGTATCCGGGATGGCCCTATCGGAGTCCTGATTCATGAGATCCTGGTAAGGGCCCCCACCAGGCCGCGCTAGCGCTGCCGCCCGGTTCCCTCAGCCGAGGAGCAAGTAGTTCACACGCCTGCACCACTGGCTCCAGTCCACCTGAATCGATGCCAGCGTTGGGCACAAGCAGAAAAAGACACCGGTTGTGGGGCATCAACATCAGTGAATACAATGGCCCGAGCCACCTCTGGTTTACCCCTCCAAATCCCGGCATACATCGAGCAGGGAAAGCAATATGCCCGACCCGGATTGAGACCCCAACTGCCCCACGGGCAAGTTTGGTCGACTCTCCCGGTCGCCGAAACGGGTGATGGATGTCGTGGATCAATCCACAGTAGTGTCGGCCGGTGCGAAGGCTCACTCCGCACCACCAATATGGAAGGTGTGGGCCCTCCCTGCTTCCAATATCGGCTTGGAGGTCTGCCCTGTGCCACCTTCAACCTAGGGGAGGGTCTTCCTTGTGACGGAAACACTCCACGTGGGGGTCTCTCCTGCACCCACTACACTGGGTACATGGTTACTCCTCATGCCACAAATAGAGAGCATGGGGGCATTGCATGTTCGGTCTCTCACCAACACGGAGGTCCTCCCCCTGCCCCTTTCGACATTTTTCCCGGTGCCCCTCACACCCCAGCCTCCTCAGGTGGGAACTTTCTCCACCCTGGCACTGGTATAGCCGGGGGACCCCATGTCAAAAATCAACATTGCCCTGAAAAACCATCCAGAGGTAGGAGGGCAGGTCGCCGTCACGACAAGAGAAATTTTGGGGAAGGCCGAGCAGGAATCAGGCCAATTTGTTTCTCAGACTCTAAGGCGGAGTACGATCTAGCACAGGATCCCTCCCCTCAGTCCTATGAGTCAGGGACCGAGGCAGGAACGAGGCGTATCATCCTCGTGCTTCTAGAATGCAAATCCCATAGAATCCATGCTTCCTTCCAAACGTATATCAAGGAGGACGAGACCCTGGCAGGATTTCAGGAGCCAACCATGTAGTGGCCACCGTCGCCTCTGGAAGCACCCTCTACCTCGGAGCTATTTTTGGGGGTCAATGGTGGAAGAGCCAGGATATAACCCACATCCAGCAGACACTGCTGCCATGTCTGGGGTCATGGCCACTGATCCGTCCTACCGTGACATGGCAGCCAGGTCGCTACAATCCCCAGTGGACAGCCCGGGATTCGGCGGCCAATCAGCCTGTTCGCCATATTCTCCATCGGCCAGCCTATCGTCCCAATGGTCTGCCTCATTTTCGCCGCCAGTTACTCAGACACCCTTATTTGACGAGTGGGGAAATCAAATTCCAGACCCCGGATCTGAGCCAAGGAACTTCTGGGCCACCCTCATAGATGTCCACTTCCCTAAGAAGTTTTGTCCGGTTACAGGATCAAATTTTGGTATGCCAGAATCGCTCACCCCGAAGGAGTTTGAATGATTCCACCAGACCCTCAGAGTGACTCACCTCTATCTTCTCCAATAGTGGGTGACTTATCCTAGGATCCAAGGTCACCTCGAAGGCATCGGCGAACAATTCGTCCTGGTGGACCTGGACACACTCCCTGCAGTCTGACACTACGAGTCACATAGCCACCACAGGACCCTCCAAAAACAGTGCGTTCAGAATTTTCAACTACTCCGCTGAGTGGTCGAGGAGGCTACCCCCCACATGCAAGTCTGTGGCTGGAAGCATTATGCTGCCCTCCTCTTCAGTGAGATTCATCGGTATCCTGATTACCTTGGTAGTAGTGAGGGCATGCCCCTAGGAAGAGTGGCGGTCAACATGACCGACCTGACAGGAGAGTCGAATGAGCTAGGACTTCTCGATGGGGACATCCCCCCTAAGGACGTGCTACCACTAGAACCCTCAAGAAGAATTACTCTCCAGCAGAGGAACCTACTTGGCCTCCCTACGGCCACTGAGTCACTAGTACTGAGCCGGAATGTCAGTAAAGAAAAAGTGCTTGTTGGATCTTCCAATCACTCTAACCCATCAACCTCAGTGCTGAAGATAGAGGAGGACTCCAAGAAGACCACATTGCGTCATCAACGTGATGAGCAAAAGAAGTTGGTCGATTGGATTCTGGCCGAGTGCATTACCGAGCGACATCCCGACTATGGAAATCCTAGGCTGGCGCAGTAGGGGTAGGAACAACTACCCCTCATTGAGATTCTTCTAGGTAACCCTGATCCTGTTGTATTCACTGACAGGGAAGAAGCTGGAACCCATGGTAAGAGGGAATAGTATATCTCGTTGAACCCTCCTGAACGACGGGACCACCGAGGGAACCCCATCCGGGCTCCTCCAGCCACCCCAAGGGTCTCTCCACCAGCCACTCCAAGAGCTGCTGAGCTCAGATATCGCATTGAAGAGCCCTACAACACACTCTTAGTAAGGGGTCCCCATCAGGATAGGGACACGCGCCCAGAAGATCTGATGGCAGCACTCATTGCCCGCCTGGAATCTTTAGAAACGCGACAAGTGGTTGTCCCACCCAATGGAAAGTCATACCCAGCATGGGTGGACGACATGTCGGCACCCCCAGGATTCATAAATCCCACTTTCTCCCCCTTTAATGGGATGGGGGACGCGTTGTATCATCTGGCCCACTTCAACTCGAGGTTTCGGCCTATGTTGGGGAATCCAGCACAGCAAGAGGCCGCCAAGCTCCATTGCTTTGTTCAGACACTGTAAGGGCCAATATTCGTTTGGTATAACCAGCTCCCCGTTGGATCTGTGACTAGCTAGGAGGACCTTCGCAGGCAGTTCCTTTACCAGTTCATCTCTACCACCCAGAATATGAACATCGTAGACATTTTCAGTAGCAAGCAAAGGCCCGACAAGCGAGTCGCAGACTTTATCACCCGTTGGAAGGGGATCGCATACTCCCTTGACATGCCATTGACTCAGGATCAATTACTGAAAATGTGTGGTGGGAATGTCAAGATGGAACTGGTTCCCTCCCTGATCACCCAGAATTATCCCGGAGGGTTCCAAGACTTCTCGGATAAGGCCCAACACCTCGAGGAAGCTCTACAATAGGATGCCCAGGCACGCCTGCTTCCCCCCTGTGATTCAAGCAAGGAGAGCTTCCAGAGCTAATCCCACCATCGTGGCCCAGATAGAGGCCCCAAGGAAGCTAGAGTTTCTATCAGTGGAGCCCCCTCTACAGCATCGTCGAGGCCCTCCACTGCGGGCACAGTTTCCAACCCAGTAGCGCCCGCCCCAGAATCGGCAGGCGCCTCTGTGTAACGCGCAGCCGCCGCCTAGGTGAGATAATCAAGTTCCACCCTCTCACAAGGCTCCACTCCCCCCCCCATTAGGGTCGGGATCCTAGAGCCCCTTTTCCAGAAATAAAGAATCATACCTACTCGTTCGCTGAGGCTCAGGTCCCCATCTACTTTCGTAGTGCCTTGGAGGCAAAAATCATGAAACTGCCCGAGTGCCGGTAGCCGGAAGCAGCACATCTCATTGATCACCCCAACTACTTCCCTTATCACAAGATCCTGGGGAACACCATCAAGAAATTCTATGTGTTCAAGGACTGGCTCCAAGACTAGATTAACAACAACATATTCAGGTTGGGACCAGCCCCGGTACAAGTGGAGGGTGTCTTTGTATGATCAGATAGCAGCAGCGACGAAAGAGGCACGTGGAAGTAACTCCCTAACCGTGGGTCCTGGAAGTATAGAGACTGGATGGCTCGTAAAATGGTCGCCCGCACCCATGGCGTTATCCGTGCACACCTGAATCAGCTGGAGCCTTCAGAAGCTGCGGCCACCACTTCAGCGTCATCATCTCAACCGACCTGTTCCCATAAGATCAAGCATCGGCAGTGCAAGAAGAAGCAGTATGCCCAACCAATACTGTCGTTGTCCCGCACCCTCTGCGACTTCATTCCCCAAGAGATGGGAATCCTTCCCAGAATCTTCCCCGTGGTGGATGATTCGTCATCCGACAGTCAGGGGTACTCTTCGGTTAACAACGTCGAGCTGGTAAATCCTTATATGACCCCTGACGAGGGGGAGTGCTAGAAGAATCTCTCCAATGTCCCAAGCCAACACAAACTTCGGCAGAACCGCGACCATATGGGTCATCAGGGCATTCTAGTTGGCACCTCCAGCCAGGCCGTGCACACCGCTGAGACCAGACAGTTGGTCCAGCGTATAACTTAGCACACGACAGGCCCTCCTCTGCCACCGTTTGTGTTACCGGATCAGTCAGATCCACTTCGTCCATCTCGCGATCAGCTTCGTCCAGCCACAGGCCAATCTCATCCACCCGTTCCTTACTCGACAGCTTCCATCCGAGCTCTGACTAATGAGCTGTAGAATGTCCCTAGCACTAGTTAGCTGTCGGTCCATCCGGCAGGGTCCGACATGCCTCGAGACGTAGAGAGGCCTCTTGTAAGCAGAAGTTATCACTTTTCATGGAAGTATGATGTTCTGAAGAACCTCTCCAACATCCCAACAAGGCTCTCCATCCTTTAAGACCTTCGACAGTCACCTGATATACATGAAGCACTCGCGGAGGCTTTAAGAAGCCCCCTCCAGTTTGAGACGGATGTAGTAGTTGTATAAGCCTTCCACACTGAAGCAGTTGAGAGTGCCTAGTGCCAGGTCGTCATCCTGTTCTTTAGTGGAGATTAAGACCCTCCCATACTGGGGCACATCCTCATGTTGTATATCACTGGCCAGTTCAATGGAATGTAATTCTGTCGCTGTCTTGTTCACACAGGCTCTGGGATTTACCTAATCCCGACTTGGACACTGCGGAAGCTGGGGTTGTCTGAGGATGATCTAACTCCCTCCAACCTCCGAATCTAGGGATACGACAGGACAGAAAAAACATCGGTTGGCAAGATCCATTTGAAGACCATGTTTGGTGGCCTAGTTGATAGTACTAAATTCATGGTTGTCTCCTAGGACACCGCGTACAACGCATTAATGTGACTCCACTTGCACGTGATGGTCCCTTCATCGTATCCCCAATGCCTCAAATACTCCCTCAATGGTAGAGTAGGCATGCTCCAAGGGGATGTGTCTCCTTTTTTCTCTTTTGAATCCCGCTATCTGGATGCTGTCTATTACAACAGTAAAGATAAACAGATTCTGGCAAGCGAGGTTTAACCCGCAACTATCACGAGTGATCCCTGGGGAGGTATGTATGACACCTACTTCTTCCTGATCCATTGGTTGGAGGCCATGACCCCTGACATGGGGTAGTGTTTTGTTGTTTCGGGTACAAGAGGAAGGAATATTCCCAGGTCCAAGTGATGGTGGAAAATCACCTCGTACTCCTACACAAACCAGGCTTAGGTGATCCCGAAACCTCTTACCCCCGTATAGTTACGAGACATCCGGCTCATGGAAACAGTAGTCCATCATGCGTGTATGTTTTTCCAAGATGGGATAAGTCGTCACGGGCCGACACGCCACTACTACTTTTATGTTATCAAACATGGCCCCTTAGGCCGAATACTAGATTGGATTAGGTCGATAGCCTGCATAGCCATGGTCTCTGCGGTGCCCGAGTGCCCCGATGCAAGGAACACAATAGCACAAGCTATAAGCAGCCGCCCATCAGGGTTTGATAGCTTAGAAGCATATCCCCCTTCGTATGATCCCTCCACACGTGGAGAAGAAGATATAAATGACGCTCCCCCTGCCTTTGAGGAAGGAGTCTCTACCACGGTCAATGAACTGGTACAGGTGAACCTTTATAGTGAGGTAGATCCAAGGCCCATATTGATCAGTGCTGCCATGTCCCATGAGGAGCAGCAGTGATACTTGAACTTCTTTAAGCAACACCGTGATGTGTTTTCTTGGAGTTACGACAAGATTCCAGGACTAGATCCCCAGGTATCCGTCCACCGCCTCGGTCTCCCTGCAAACCATCGTGCGTTCAAGCAGCCTCCCAGAAAGATGGACCCTTCTCACGGTGCCATGGTTGAGGCTGAAGTTGACTAGCTTATCAAATCCAACTTCGTAATGGAAGTTCAGTACCCCAAGTGGTTAGCCAACATTGTGCCAGTTAGGAAGAATAATGAGCAGATCGGAGTCTGTATCGACTTCTGTGGTCTCAATCGCCACTATCTAAAGGATGATTTTCCCCTTCCAGTGACGGAATTGTTGATTGATGCTAACGCTGAATTCTAATCCCTCTCATTCATGGATGGTTACTTTGGATATAATCAGATCCGATTGGCCCCCGAGGATGAGGAATATACCGCTTTCAAGGTTCCCCAGGGATCTTTCTATTACCGGGTCATGCCCTTCGGCCTGAAGAATGCAGGTGCCAACTATCAGCGGGGCACGCATCGCATATTTAAGCCAATCCTCAGGACACTAGTGGAATGTTATGTGGATGACCTGGTGGTCAAATATCGCTAGCTCCAGGACCATCTCAAGGATCCTGGGAAAGTCTTCGGTTTCCTCCATTACTACCACCTGAAGATGAACCCATTGAAGTGTGCCTTCAAAGTTACCTCTGGGAAATTCCTCGTCTTTGTTTTCTGACACCGGGGCATCGAGGTCGACCCAGAGAAGAACAAGGTAATCAACTAGATGCCTCCCTTGAGCAATATTTGGGAGCTTCAAGGTCTTTAAGGCCACTTAGCCTATATACGCCGATTCATTGCGAATCTGACCGGCAAGGGTAATCCCTTTTCTCGTCTCATGAAGAAGGGCACTGCTTATAAGTGGGATGAGGAGTGCCAGACCGCCTTTGAGGAAATCAAGAAATATTTGCTCTAACCTCCGGTCTTGATGCCACCAATCTTTGGGAAACCACTGATTCTCTATGTCACCACCCTGGAATGATCCTTGGTCACTCTTCTAGCCCAGAATAACAATGAGGGGACGAAAAATAGCCTCTACTACCTCAGCCGCATGATCCTTGATACGGAGACTAGATACTCCCCCATCGAGAAAAGCTGCCTTGCGCTCATATTTTCTGTGCAGAAACTACGGAATTACTTGTAGCACCACGAGGTGCAGTTGGTCTCTCAAGTGGACCCACTAAAGTACATTTTGATCCACCCAATGTTGACTGGCCGACTAGCACGGTGGGTGGTGATCCTCCAACAGTTTGACATCATTTTCGTCTCCCAAAAGGCTATCAAGGGGCATGAATTGGAAGACTTCTTAGTTGCCCACCCAACCTCCACGGATCAGCCACTGGACCTAGGTTTTACTGATGAGGCAATCCTCTCTGTGGACCATGTCATCCCATGTTGGCAAATGCACTTCGACGGTGCTTCCCAGAGCCCCACCGGTAGGAGACTCAATGATCCTATGCTCAATAGAGTGGGTCTGGGTATCGTCTTCATCACCCTAGCACATGTCGTTATTCCATACTCATTCCTATTGTCAAAAGGCTGCACCAACAATGAGGCAGAGTATCAGGCCCTCATTACTAGTCTCGAGCTGGCCCTTGAGATCGACGTGCCCCATTTGCATGTGAAAGGGGATTCTGAGCTGGTCATCAAGCAGGTCAATGGCGACTATGTTGTCAGAAATCCAGAACTTCTGCCATTGTTGGACTGAACTCACCATCTAATGGCGTAGTTCCCTTCTCAACCAGAGGTTACTCATGTCCCCCAATTGCAGAACGGTCGAGCAGACGCTTTGGCTGGCTTAGCCGCGTCGCTTGCAGAGCCCGAATAGTATGACCTGATTATCCACGTGGCGCACCAGAGAGTCATTTCTCCCATTACCCCAAAGGATGATCACGGCCCATGGATAAACCATCTTACCACTGGTGCCCCTACATCAGGAACCCTGGGTGCATCAGATGCAGTGATCGAAGTAGTTGTTGATTGGAGTACACCTTTGGTCGAATACCTCTAATACGGTAATCTCCCGTAAGACCGGGAAGAGCGTGAGCAAATCCGACTCCGTGCGCTACATTTTACCATTCAAGGCGGTCCTAGCCTTGAGAAGATCCTCTATAAATGCATAGTTGATTGTTTTCTCCTCTGTTTTCTTCAAGGAGTCGAGATTCCATAGGTCATGTAAGAGGTTCATGTCGGTTCCTATGGTGCCCATCAGGCCGAGTCAAAACTGTCTCACCAGATTTGGAGACTGGGGTACTTCTGGCCCTCCATGATCCCTGACTACATCGAGTTCTCCAAGAGGTTCGATGCTTGGAATGTTCATGCTAATTTTGTGCATCGGCCACTGGAGCCTCTCCATACCACAAAGTACTCTTGGCCCTTTGCATTCTGGGGGTTTGATGTCGTGGGGAAATACCCACCGGCAACGGCTCGTCAGTGCCGGTTTATCCTGATCGCTACGGACTTCATTTCCAAGTGGGCAGAGGAAATTCTGCTCAAGGAAGTCACAGACCATTCTATCATAGACTTCATGAGTTCCAATATCATCTATCGATTTGGGGTACCTCACACCTTCCTCACTGATAACGACACCAACTTCCGAGTAGCCAAGCTGATGAAATTGTACGCCACGTACAACATTCACTCCAACCATACTTCACGCTATCACACGCAGGCGAATGGAGAGATTGAGGCATTCAAAAAAACCCTCTCTAACATTTTGCAGAAAATGGTTGGTCAGAACAAAGAAAAGATGGCCAGATAAGCTCCCCAACACCCTTTGGGCTTATCGGACGATGACCCATAATTCCACCCAGGTGACCCCATATTCTATGGTGTATGGAACGGAGGCCATCCTACCCATTCATATTCAATTTCCCTCATTTCGCATAGTGGTCTATGACAAGCAAGTGTCGTATAGGGTGGATGAAATCCATCTAGCGTAATTGGAAGCACTGGACGGAATAGGCTTCGTGCCCTGCAAAACCTAGAGAGGCCCTAGAGCAGGATGGATTGAGCTTTCAATATGAAGGTTCACCTCCACTCTTTCCTACAAGGTGAATTGGTATTGGCCCTCAGAGAGCTAATGATCCCCAAAAAGAAACCACCCAAGTTGGAGCCCAAATGGGAAGAGCCTTTCATTGTTCATAAGGTTTATCCCAATGGAGCGTACTCCCTGGTGACCATAGATGGTGAGCATATAACTCCTCCCACCAATGCCAAGATCCCCAAGAAATACTTTTCCTAAGCCTCACGGTCATGCACGACCTTAAACTGTATGGTCCCGCATGACCCTAAACTACATCTGGTCTCATATGACCTTAAACTGCATGCTCGTCCCGCATGATGTTAAACTGCAAGCTGGTCAGGCCTTCCTGACCGAGGCCCAGCCTCAGGCCCCTTGGCCTTCTAGGGCCCTAGCCCAAGTTCTTACTCGGAGGGTACAGTGTGGTGTGGGATTATTTCCTCATTCACGTCAGTTTATTTGTCGCACCATAAACCTCCCTTATCTGGGGCATCTTCCTCCTCTTCTCGTCCCCACTACAAGACGTTAAACTGCGAGCTGGTCATGTCTTCCTGACCGAGGCCCAGCCTCAGTCCCCTTGGCCTTTTTGGGCCTCTGCCCCAGGTTCTCTCTTATGGGATTGTGCAGTGTGGTATGGTATTATGTCCTCATGCACGTCAGGTTACCCTTCATACCGTGCACATCTTCAGATGAGATGCCTATCATCGTCCTATATGATGTTAAACTTTGCTACTAGAACTACATGTGGCTTGATTCCCATCTTTATGGGATACGTAGGACTGCCTAAACACCTAGAGTTCATGTCCAGTCCCATCTCTTAAGAGATCCCCCGATCTACTAGTCACCTTGGCCTCTTGGCCTGTACCTCTCCATGAGGGGGATATACAGGTGTGGTCTAGGGTTTTTGGTGCCACGCCCCCCTTCTCCTGGGAATTCTCCATCTTCTGGATGCTCTAAAATTGAGCCCCTCGACACTTTTTAGTGGTCCAATATTGTGTTCAGAGTACTCTCGTCTAGGACCTGGAGTTTCATATTCAACTTAGGCAAGTTTCGTTTACTTGTCAAGCTTCATGTTCCCCTTCATTCGGGCCCCCATTATCTTTCACACCCGGAGGGACCCCCAAAAAACGGAATGGATACAACGCCTAAGGGCTCTCCTAACGTTATGGGCCAACTCCCCTGAGGGTTTCAGACAACAAATTGATACAAATCCTGCATTGAGAACATAGTCAGCGTTCGATGCTCATTTGTCTGTCCCCATTTCAGGCTAACATGACAAGACGTTGTGTTGCGAACATGGTCAGCAGTAACCCTACATCGTCATGCCAGCCCCTTCAGGCCCTGAATGTTGGTTGCATGATTCACATTATGTTCAACCTCATCATGTCAAGGTGGAATCTCGACACTCTTTGCACTAACCCTCAGTGAAACTCTACACGTCAGGAAGACAAAGCTTCTATACAGCGTCTCTCGGGGCTCCTGTGATCTGAGCGCTAGGACTATAGGCTGAGATTTTCTCTAAGAGCCATGTGAAACTTGAACCTCTTCCCCATGTGATATGTGGGGTCGCCCAGACATTGCATTTCGGGCCCAGCCCAGCTGGAGGCTAGTGTATCCTGCCCCTTTATCTTTAGACCTTCACCGAACCCTTGGCCCGAGGCTCCTTTCCCGGAATCATGTGCGGTGATAGTGTGGGATTATGTCCTCATTCACATCAGGTATGCTTTATCGCATCATGAGAATTCTCCTAGGTCCAAGACAAATGGCCTTAAACTGTGATGGTTGGTCCTACCACATGACCATAAACTGTGATGATATCATCCCGGCCACACGATGAAAAAAGACATTGCATTGTGATGACCTCTCCATAGAGGACATCATGTTGGGTATCGGTCAATTGCCATATCTTTTGTCAATTCCCATATACAGCTTGAATATTGTGGTGATGCCAGAAATTTCTACCCTTGGTCGGTTTCTCCACAAAAGAAAAACCATTCACGTTAAAGGACAAAGAAGATACATCAAATGCCACTTCTTTTGGTGTGAGGGCTAGACCTGCACGCCCCTTTCATTCCTTGCACATATACCATACCGTGCCATGCTACCCTACAAGAACTACATATGCCTTGATTCCCATCCTTACGGGATACGTAAGAGCACCCGGGCACTTCCCCACGGGCCAAGCCTAACGTTCGTGTTCGGTCCCTTGACCGGAACACTTCCCAAGGGAACACATGGTAAGTAGGGCTTATGTCCTCATTCACATCGGGTTTCCTAACAACCTTATCGTGTGTCTCCTGCTCTCCTTACCCCTTGGTATGAGTTCTAAGACCTTAAACTAAGACCCATTTCCATAACTACGTGCGTCTTTATTCCCATCCTTATGGGATATGTACGAACTCCCGGACATTTCATCTTGGGTCTAGCCCTAGGAATCACAATTCTATTCCCCCCCTCACTGTCGCCCCTTTGGCCTGACTTCTCAGGAAGTTTTGTAACTGCAGCATTAGCCCTGAATAAGTTCGGGATGCCCCATAATGATGTTGGAAGGAAACCGTTCTCTCACCAGAGAGGTCCAGTCTAAAAGTAGGGATGATCCATGAATAGATTAATACGTCCACCTAATGTGCCTCTACCACAGTGGAATAATATTGGGAGTGTTGGATTCCATAAGAGAAAACCATCACTCCACTTTCCACGCTTCGTGTGCCCCTTTATTCGGATCTTCATCCCATTTCACTTTTTATGGGACCACCTAACAGTATGGATGCTCGACCTATGGTACACCTGTTGTCCTAGGAAAATGTTTTGGAAGACTTGTCCTGTTTGGAGGGACCCCCTAACATTATGGATGCTCGACCTATGGTTCACCTGTTGTCCTGGGAAAATGTTCCTGAAGACCGATCGACGATATTTGAGTCGGGCCCCGAGTTGCGAACATGGTCAGTGGTCAGCCCTCATTTGTTGTCCCCATTTTAGGCTAATGCAATATGGATGCTGCATTTCCGCCACAGTTAACAACTATCCTCCATCACCACGCCCCTCCTATAGTGTTCTGAATTTGGGTAACATGATTCACGTTTTTCATCTCCCAATGTTCGTATTGATACCAATGCCTCTATCATTGCCCCGCTCGTATGATAGAGCATGTTGAGAAGATGATACATCGATTTTTATGAGGCCCTCTGCCTTTGGTTGGGCCACCCTCGTCTCCTTGGGAACCCAGGTTCGAATTTCAAATGCCCAGAGCCTGGTTGAAACTCTAGCAATTGAACGAAGTGATAGTACGAGCCTCCTTTGTTTCTCATGACCCATGTGAGCTTAGGGATGGGTTTCTATTTATTTTTGTATTATCGTTGAGCATGTTAAACTAGAGGGACAATTATTATTAATAAAAGGTGAAAGTAAATAGGATTGTCTATACATGCAGTTCAGGGAAAAAACAGAAATCATCGTAGCGGGACAAGTGTAGGGTTTTGGCCAAAACAGGGCCCCCCCTAAGGGTTGGCTTCCTAGACCGATCTCTCCCATACTACCACCCTTTCGCTGGTGGCCTCCAAAATAGCCTCACGTCCCCTGATAACTCTTTCTTCGTCAACTGACACGGAGTGCAGTTCACCAACCCTGGCCTGTGCTCGTGCCTGTTCGGCTTGGAGATCGGTTATCTGATGACTCGCTTCTATGAGTTTATCTTTAGCATCCTCCAGTTGGGCACTCAGCTTCTCCACAAGCTCATATCATTCTGCAATGAACACCTCTTGCTCCTTTGCCTATTCCTCGAGGCATCAAACCTCCTGTTCCTCCCTCAGAAAGGCCTGGGTACTCCCTGACTCCTCCTGGAACCGAATGACATTAGCACGCCGACTGCTCTCCCACATCCTCTCGTCCATGTAATCACGGGCCATCTATTGAATACGTTGATCATCCACCCCTCCAGCACATAGGAAGTGAATCCATGTGTGGAGAGACCCCATCTACTTTAGCCATTCGGCTTGGGGATGATTGAGGAAACATCGTATGCACTTCCATCCCTTGTGTCGCATCATCCGACTCTCCTCGGCCGCTTCCGAATATAAATCATCAAATTCTTTGGGTTCAGAGGGCCATAAGATAGGGAAGATAGCCAACGGGGAAGCAGTAGGGTATTCTTCAGAGATTCCTCCTAGGGGAATAGATTCTTCAGCATCTGGATGACCTTCCTCTCCCCCCTCGGTTCCGGTGGCACTCGCATCAGCTTCCGGCCCTAGCCCAACGGCAGCACCGCCGATATCCGCCGCTCCCTGGTCACCGATCACCGGAGCCAACTCAGTTTGGGAGGAATGTTCTGGATGTGGTGGCACATGTGTCATCGGCATGCTAACAGATGGCCTGGGCTCAGCATCCCGATGGGCCCCCAGCACCGTTATCACTGTACAGACAAGAAGCACACTGATCAGTTCAGACATCCGACAGTGAATACCGGTATCGAAGAAAAGAACTTGCAGGAACCCAAGGCATCGGCCTCTATTTCTCTGGCCACTATAGGATCTATCACAGTGGGGGATCCCTCAAAACATGTCAGCTCAATAACGAGCATCGGTGCCTCGCCTTTCCCTATTAACGCATACTCCTCTCTTTCGGATGGAGAGGATTTTTCAATGCCGATGTTCTCCTGAGTAAGACGAGGAAGATGGATTAAGGGTTGCAATAGAAAAAGAATACATGAGAAGAAGGGTAAGGATTGGAGCCTACCTCGAGTAGTTCAGTCACGTCCATGTCGGATTAGACGATCTCACTGTTTCCTTAGAGACTTTATTGGTGGGACGCCCCTTGTGATCCTTCACCTTTGGACTCCCCTTATCCCTCTTATTAACATTATCCTTCTCCTTCATCCCACTCTCTTGTTTCTTCACCCTCTGATTCGTCGATATCTTCCTCCCCCAACGACATCCTCTCTGGATCATGCTCTTGGCCAAGCAACAGCTTCACCAAGAGAGGTGGCTCCGCACGCTAACCTCACTGGCGTGCGTATGTGTCCATGGACGTCAGGTATGCATGCCTCCGGTGGAAGTCCACTCTATCGGTGACCCGAACAAGACCGACCTCCGGCAGGTGGATCCCTTCCCGCATTATTTTCTGCCAGAGATATTCAATACTCATTGACTGCCGCGGGGTTATCCAAGCCGACCACAATGCGGGGAAAACGGAATCCTGGGAAGGTTGAAGAAAGTATTTTTTTTCCTCCCAGGAAGTTCTCTGGCCGCTCCGTGGGCCCCTCCTCCTGCGGGCAATGAGGGCGCGGTTGTGCAATGCGACTCCCCTACTGCTGAAGTCCCAGATTGCACATGCCCCCTTTCCTATGGTGCTGCTGGTCCTCTCCTAGCAGCTCCCCACCAACTCTCTCGTCACTAAGGTTCCACGCTGACAACCTTGAGCTGCCGGATGCGCTTCTGCAGAAGCCCCTCACGGTATGATATGGTCTAATTTTTAGCATACTCAGTTGGGAGGCCCGCATCGGCCCCAGTGGGTGGAAAAGTGATGATGTCACCAGAGTTGTAGGTTGTAAACATCAGCCACAGTTGGAGAAGAACAGAGGGACACATCTCCTCTCAGACATCTATGTGTACCCTCTTAGGCATTCGCTAGAGGCATCCAAACTGCCTAGCGAATCGGGAGGGCACATAAGGCTCGCTGAAAATCTTTCCATCAATCTGGGCCACAAGTACCCCACCTCTGATGCTTTGGAAGTATTCCTTCTACACCATCGATCCTTGACCGTCGTCTACCAGCTGACCGGTTGGGGTAGGGAATGGACTGAAGTCAAAGTTGGCGTGGTTACCGATCCTGATCTGTATCCCCTCCTCATTGAGCTTCATTGGAGCGACCCCGACAATGTTCAGCAAACAGAGTCACAGGCCGTTGCTCGAGGGATGAATGACATTTCGGAAGGTGCAGCTGCCACAATGAGCTGAAACCCATCCATGGAAGATCTGGAAGGGGTTGCATAGTCTCCGAGGCAATCCCCCTCTCGAGATGTGTCCCAAGTTGGAATACAGTCTGGACATCACGGGGACCTCAAGATTGAACCTTTTGTTGGCAGCCATGATGCACTCCATCACCAAGGTCACGGCGTGGATTCCCATCCTTGCATCCCGTAACGGCAAGAGCCACCCACTCAGGAATGTGGCAAGGAATCCAGCATACCGGAAATTCATGTCCTGGGCCTCATTGATGTTATATCCCCAGGACTGGTATTTCCCCGCCTCCAGGATCCTCTAGTAGGATCCACACCTACTCCTTTGAACCGTAGTTGGACACCGCTTTCCCTGCCCTGGCATCTTGACCTCTGGGTGATTCTCCAAGAACAGGTTGAACCAGTCCTTGTAGGAAATTTCCATCAGAAAGTCCTTGACCTTCAACCTCTCTTTGGCCAACTCCAGCAAGTGCCACATCAGTATGGGGGTTTGAGACCTGTCACCCCAGATGTTCATCGGTGGGAGGAACTCATCATATTGATGGCCCTCCAAGGGGATGACTCTGATGAAGTGGATGTCCCAGAGACTAATGCTGAATTCCCCGTGATGAAGATGAAATATGTTGGTGTAAGAAGACCATTGAGTGAACAGCTCCGGTCCGATCTCAGGTTTCTAGTAGAAGTGGAACTGTGATGTCCACATTGCCTCGAATAGACCGATGTGTCGTAGCTTGGCCCCGAATTGGTTGCATGTGTGGTGAACCTAGTACGTCCAGGCCCACTCAATGGTGAAGTTTCCCCTAGACCGCAGATCCCAGTACTACAACTAGCCTTTGGTCTCGTCAGTGATGCTCTGACAGAAAGTGCTCTCGTAGAGGGCTGGTGAGTTCTCTGCAACGAGATCACACCTAGCAATGGTCCTGGTCCTGGGATTCAGAAAGTATACATCATTGTCCCTAGTTTCTCTGGAAGGGTGACTATTGTTGGTGATTTTTTATTGAGGAAGGTCATCTTCGCGGGTCACCCATGACCATGGGGTATCAACCTCGAAGCCCAGCAGGGGAACCTCCTCTAGAATGCCGAAGATCCACAATGACAGATAATCTGATAAAGCGCACTCTTTTTGGGCGGTAGTTAGTACGTTAAAGAGCGTGTGGTTATTGGAGACCACCGTCTTTGTGTCCTAAAACTCCGGTTTCACCACCATCTCAGCTCTATGCGCAGCAGCCTTCCCCTCGTCAATCTGGTTTACAGCCATCTTCTTCAAGCTAAGTGTTTTGAAGTGGTGTGCGAAATCGTGGACTTGGGCATGAAATCTAGTAGTCGGGCACGTAAAAGCAGCAACATGCGCGCAATCTCAGAGTGTTGCATGGAAAATCTCGGATTTGCGCGTAAAAGATTGCTAAATCTCGGTGGAATTACGTGCAGCCAAGTGGTTTGCACGCAGAAGCTGAAGAAATTTCTCACACGAGAGCTCAGGGCTTATCGCGCGAGAAACACCGTATGGAGCATGGGGCCCATGGTGGCTTTTATAGGCCAAGTCAGGGATCTTCACCCATGCATAAAGAGGCTTCTGCACCTGAATGGGGTTTTTCACACCACCTGAATTTTTTGCGCGCCAGCGGCCCATGGGCCCTGCATTTCGGCATTTCCCTTAAGATTCGATCGTCGCGACCCCTCGCCAATCCAATTCCGAGGGGGGGGGGGCATTTGTAGACGCCGAAAAATGTGTAAGTGCAGGAGAATGTTCTGTAATGGAAAATTGAATTCATATTCGGACCCGGAGGCCCAGTTCGGAGGACCTAGAGATGTTGCGCGAAAAAAAAGGAGATGCGCGTGAACAAATTATGTCTTGCACAGAAGGCTTCGGGATTCATGAAAGTTCCTAGTGCCGGCGCGATATAATTTCATCCCTGCGCCCTGTGCGGTTGATATTTCACGCTGCCGCATCGGTTGCATAATTCTTTCATGAAAACTTGGATTTCCGTGCATCCAGAGGCCTATATATAGAAGGAGACCCCCCTTCCTTTTCGGGGATGAAGAATTCAACCCGCCTCTCGTGCGCCTAATTGACATTTTGCACGTGTGCGATATGGCCTCCAGGTAGGGTTCTTTTTTGCGCCAAGTCACCCTGGGATCCGCCTTCACATGAGATCCCCCTAGCATAGACTAAACTCCAACCCCTCGGGGTCTGCCCCACTATGCACAATTCCGTTCATTGCACGTAGGCCCGTCAGTTTCAAGCAATCTTTGCACACCCAATGTCCTTATGCTCGGCCCTCGCCGCCCTCTCATAATTCTACAACCTTGCGCGCAATACATTCAAGTCATGTAAAGGCTCGGCCACTATTATTTCACGTATCCCCAAGGGCTTCGTGTAATCCTTTGTCGCTTTTCACCTCGGTGCTCCTTGGGTATTCCCTGTGCGCGAGTCTGATGCCCTCCTTCTAGGTGCCATTTGCAGGTGTCCTGTGCACCCCAGGCATTCATATCATGTATGGTATTTCTATACGGCCTTCTTGGATCGTATGAAGAAACTTAAAAGTACCTTGGAAAATCCTTCCCATTTCATTGCTTCGCCTCATGCTTCTTCGCATATGGACGCTAATGGCTATTGCTTCTTCACATAGCCACGCTAATGAGGACCCCTCGATGGTTCACCCCGCGACACCCCCTCGCCACGGACTTGTCGATGCCTTCCCATCCACAAGGGGAAGAGGGCACCGGTTAGGTAAGTCCTAGGGGTGCGGAGCCAACCCACCTCGTCCAAGCAGAAGGACGTTAAACTGCCAAGCACCTCGTCTTCACCACATGATGTTAAACTGTGACCCGGCCTCATCCCTCGCACGCTAGGTCCCCCGGCTTGGACATCCTCCATGCCCGCTCATCTCCATAGGGATGGTGGGGTCATCCATCACAGGGGGTGATTTATTAGAGTGAAATTTGTCTATGGGGAAGGGCATCCACCTTGGTGTAAGCCCATATCCCTTCTTGCAGAAGGTTTCACTCATGCACCTCCGTACTTCCATGGCGCCAGGGCCAGCGGAGAGCTTGATGGGAAGTGGGACTCCTCATTTCTTCGGTCCCCAATACCTCTCCCACTGTGATTTTCCTCCCTCAGGCCTCAATCTTAGAGTAATTCCCAGCACCATGGTCTGCTCAACGTGTAAGCCCCTCTTTGCTCCCCACAGACGCACCCTTCACGACGTGATCATCAGGTCACTGCAACCTCTTGTTTCTCACACTAAGCATGACTCCCGTGAGCTTAGAGTGAGCACCGACCCAGACTCCCATCAGCGAACTATGAGTAACTTGATCCATGTCAAGGAATGGTACGTAGGAAGCCTCCACAAGGTTCAAGCCCACCCATCGGACCCCCGGTCCATCTTCATGTCGGTTCTATGACACCACCATGGGCCATCTCAGAGCGTAAGCCCCATACCATCCCAAACTACGGGGAATTTGATCCATGCTAAGGCTTGGTACGTAGGAAGCCTCCACAAGGTTCAATCCTCATCATCATGGGATGCCCTAGAGCGTAATCCATGAATGCCTCTGTCCCGCATGACGTTAAACTAAATTTCATCAAACTACGCAGACTTTGATTCCCCACCATGGGGATACATAGGAAGCCTCCACGAGGTCCAAGCCCAACACCCATGTCTCCTCCTGACCTCTCTCTCAATCCCTCATGCCTCGAGAAGCTCATGCGCTCACCTATTGGTTTTACTCCCTCTAGGTCCCATCCATGCGTTCATTCTCACAGGTCACCTCTTCAGGCCTCCCACCGTATCATCAAACTAAGTGGACTTTGATTCCCTACCACAGGGATATGTAGGAAGTCACCTCGAGACCCAAGCCCAAAGCCATTATTCATCCTGATTCTTACCCACCCTGCCACATCCCAGTGGGATCACGCTGCTTAGTTCCCCTCCACGGTATCTGGGAATTCGCCCAGGTGCTGGCCCCAACATCAGTGTTCCCTCCAGGGGTTCTTTAATCTGATCCACTCTAGCTAGTGTTCTTATCAGTCTGATTCATCTCTACCATACGTTAAACTTGCGGCATACCTTGTGTTAAATATGGGAAGCTGAGGAAAACCTCATATACATTCCAATGGTATACAGTTCCCCGCATTCGATGTGAGATGCCTCGGGATTTTGTGCCCTCGAGAAGCCCTGTAATAAGGGACAGAAGACAGACATGCCAATTCCCCAGCGTCAAGACTTGCCAGTGATTCCCCAACATGACTACTCTCCTAACTAAAGGTTGCTGCACTTACCAGACCCCTTGGAAGGTCCTAAGAGAAGCGACGTAATTAACTGGTGTCTATGAAGATATGACGTCGGGAAGGGATTCATGAAGCATGACTTAATCTATGAGGGAGACTCAGACTAGATGAAGAGCTCTGAGGAGGAATCCACTGAAGGAAGAACTTACATCCCATTATCCCGGTTTCGATCGAGGAGCTGACGTCCCTGAATAAAGAACATATGTCTCCTGCATTTGGAAAGCGGGAGTGTGGGGCCATAGCAGTGTGTCCACTACGTGATGGATGCGCGCTCGTCCCCGGTGAAAGAGTCAGAAACAAAAATAATCAATATTCAATTCATTCTTCTCTACATGATCTTTGATTAAATGATATTTTATATCAATATGCTTTGAATGAGAATTTTGAACATGATTCCTAGTGTGACTGATTATGACTTGATTATCACTCTCTATGAGCAAGGGTAACTTCACTTCAATAGGTAAGTATTCTTTCTAAGTTTTCATCCACATAAGATGAGTAGAATATTATGTGGAAAAAACATACTTAGCTTCAGCTATAATTAGAGTTACTAAATACTATTTCTTTGAATGCCATATAACACAATTCTTTCCTATAAAAAACACTCCACTAGATTTGGATATTCTATCATCAACATTTCCTTCCCAATATGAATCGTATACCCAAACAAGTCAATAAAATCTAAACTATAATACTTGATACCAAATTTTGTCAGGCATTTGTTGTTTCTAAGAATTATCTTTCCAGAAATAAGATGTGATTCTTTAGGATCACTCTGAAATCATTCACATAAAGTTACATCATAAATTGTGTGAGGCCTTGAGGATTTCCAATATAATAGACTTCCAATCATCATTCTATACTCTTTTTAATCAGCTTCATTTCCTTAACCATCTTTACTCAGCTTTTTTCACATTGAAATTAGTGTAGAGACAGGTTTTGAGTTTTTCATGCTGAACTTCTTGAGATGTTCCTTAGGATACATTTACAGGGAAAGAAAAGTGTATTCTTTCATTTACAAGATTTGTAACCCAAGAGAGTTTTTCATTTCCCCCAACATGGACATTTCAAAAACCTTCTTTATCTCTTTATCAAATCATTCACAACTTCTTCCATCATTTCCAGTAATGATAAAATCATCAACATAAACTATTACAATGAGGGAAAACTCTTTAATTTATTTGATATATAGATTGTTAACCACTCTTCCTTTCTTGATGTTCACATTCCTTAAACAAGTATCCAATTGGGAATACCAAGCCCTTGGATCCTATTTTATCCCTTACAAGGCTTCCTTCAATCTCTATACATAAATCTCATCTTTCCCAAAAACAATTCCACAAGATAGTTCAATATAAACTTCCTTATCAAGATCACCATTCACGAATGCGGATTTGACATCCATTTGAAAGATCTTGTAGCCCCATTGTGCAATAATATGAAGAAAGATTCATATAGTTTCCAATATGACCACTATAGAAAAGGCTTCATCGAAATCAATGACTTCAATCTGATAATACCCTTTGTATACCAATCACTCTATGTTTCAAATGACTCCACCTTATTCATTTAGTTTGTTCCAGAAAACCCATTTTGTTCCAATAGAATTTTTTTTAGGTTTGGTAATGAGTTCCCGTGTATTTTTCTTTTCAACCTGATCCAACTCTTCATTCATGGCTTGAACCCATTCTAAATACTCAAAATATTCTTTCACATCATTTGATTACACTTTTGAATATAATGAAGTATGTGAAATAGCTTTTTTTGTTCTTCTAGTCTCAACCTTATGATGTTGATCACTAATAATATTCTTAACTTCCACCTATTTCCTCATCTTAGGATAAGATTTCTAATTATATTCCACATCACTGGAAATAGGTGAGTCTGATTCTTCTTCTTGAGAAGATATATATTCATCTGTATTATTATTAGAATTTGTTTCTTTAACATCTTCAAATATACTTTCTACTTCAGAATGTTTATCTTTCCCACTACTCTTGTTATCTTTCACATCAACAGAATCAACAATTCTCTTTGTTTCTTTTTTGAAGCATCTGTAACCTCTTCCTTCTGGAGCATAGCCAAGAAATATTTCATCTTATCCTTTTTTCTCAAACTTACTATAGTTTCAACCATTCTCCTTTTTAATGCATGGACTCCCAAAAACACTAACATGGTTTAGAATTGGAGTTTTTCAACAAAATAATTAATATAGAATCATATTTTATTGAGGCCTATACTAAAACTGGTTCTTAATATAAATAGCTATACTCACATGTTGCCTCCAAAAGTAATGAGAATGTCCATGTTTAAGTAACATGGATCTTTCCATTTCCACAAATATTCTATTTTTCTTTTAGCTACCCCATTTTTAGGGTGTATATGGGGAACTATATTCATACTAAATTCCATGCTTCTCAAGATAGTCTTAAAATTCGTCACTTATGTACTCACCACCATTACGAGTTCTCAACTTATTCACAAGAGACTCGCATTATTTATCATATTTCCTTCTAAAACATTTTCTGAATCTTCTCAGGATTCTCTTATCGATAAATTTCACCAATCTTAGTGATATAGTTTTTAAATCTTCTATTCCTCACTTCAGATTTAGAGATTTTTTATTCAACAAGACCCAACTGTTCTTCTTTTTTCCTTTAATATAACTTATATATTCTTATTATGAATCTTTTCATATTTAAGAGACTTCTTAAATTATCAATCTCTTTTACAAGTTTATATTTATCTTCACTAAAACCTTTCTGACTACAAACTGAAGAACAATCATCTTCCAATTTTTTGTTTTTATTTTCAAGCCTTCTGATCTTTCTTATACATTCCTTTAATTCTTCATTTAAATGAATTCCATGGTGAGTTTATTCTTAATCTTCTTTAGAACTATATATTTTATAATCATTATTATTAACTGTGGCAATGAAAGTATTTTCAATACCATACTCAACAGAATTTTCAGAATTAGAATTAATTCTTTATTCTTCTTTTTATTTCAAAAGGAAACTTCTTTATTTATATTTGAATAATTTATTTTCTTTCCCTATCTTTCCTTCACCACTATATTTAATTCATGTAATTTTTTCCATTCTTTCTTCTCATCATTATCTCCTTAATTATTTCTTTGAGGACAATAAGCCGCAAAGTGACCAACTCATCCACATTCAAAACACTTTAAAGTAAGTTTCCATTTATATTTCCATGTTCCGATTTTCACATTCTTAGAAAACAATGATAAAATATCATTAAAAATTTTACATACCTTATTTTCAGAATTATAATCACCATCTTCTTCTTTGATTAGAATAATTTTAGATTTTTTCTACTTCATATCCTTGAAATAAATTTCTCTATCAACTTTTGTCTTTCTCTTTATACCTTTCTCTTTTCTAATCTCATATGTAATAAGAGTGTTATGCAAGTAAACAAGAGATAATGTCTTAGGGTCTCTGTCTTCTAATGAAGAAACTTTTGCATCGAATTTGTCAATTAGGATTCTCAAAATATTTTTAACAACTATAGAGTTTTCCACCTCTTCACCAAGGAATATTATAGTAATTATAATTTCATTCACCCTGTTAATGAAATCACCAATAGATTCATGTTCACTCATCATAAAACTTCATATTTTAACCTCCATATTTCATGTTTTTTACTTCTTGACTTTTGAATTTCCTTTGTATATGTTTTTTAGTTTGTCTCATATACCTTTGTCTATGGAAACACCTTTCACTCTCACGAATTCACTTTCAAAGAGGGATGACAATATAGTAGTCTAATCCCTATCATCACGCTTAAGAAACCTCTTGTTAACAGGTGTAAGTTGAGATTTACCATCATTGGGGGGAATCCCAAATGTTGGAGCTTTAAGAACATGATAACTTATATACATAAGATAAAGAAGAATTATATCTTTCCAAATATGAGAAATATTTCCACCAAATACCAGAATACATTTACTATTCACACAGTTCAAGTTCGCCATCAGTAAGTAATATCAAAGGCAACCTTCCCTCTGATTCCAATTAAAAGTACCTAGTCAAAGATATGTGTCATTGATAGGGGGAGGGGTGAATTAGTGATACTATTTTTTTATGTTCCCTTTCAGTTGTAACAACAATATCCTCCTATAAAATATTCCATTCCCAACTAAAAAAATAAAAACACACATCCACAGGAACATAAGAATTTACAAGGTTAAATATTAAATAATAATAGCAATGTCCTTGGTATGGTTGGAAATAATCCAGTACCATACAATCCACTAGAAAAAAAATCCTTGGACTACAATGAGTAGGATGTACCCTTACACTCTTGAAGCACTATGAAACAATCTCCTTGGTGCATGTACACCCTCTTAGAACAATAGGGTATCTTAAACTTATTTTGTAACAACACATGTTACCTATGCTTCTATTATCTTCAACAAGTTTATACAAGTGTAGCACAATTCTTCAATTTATTGCCCATAATAATGGTTATAACTTCTTAGACATAAGATAAGAAACTTTGAGTCATATTTCCTAGCCTCATCCTCTTGAATATTATTCTCATAATATAGAATAATTATCTCGACAACAACCTCTGAGTATGCAAAAACTCAGTACAATTCTTCTTTAGTCTAGAGATTCTTAGTACGGTAAAAACCAGTAAGAAAAATCCATTCTGATTCTTCCTCAGTCTGAGAAAACCAGTATGAAAGTCCTATAAAAAAGTGAACACAACATTCTTCCTAAATTAAACTATTCAAAGTTAGACAACCAGAATCACTTTCTCTATTTGAACACTCAAATATTCTCTCTATTTGACAATAAACATTACTCTTTGTTAGACATCCACACAAGTACAAGGTACTTTATCTCCTTTTATAGGTGACCAGAAAAGGGTTAGCTGATAATCCCAAAAATATTTCCTGCACACTTAAATTCACTCTAATCCTCATTTCCTCAAAAATCTCGGAGCAATTTTTACTTCGTCAACTCTTATCGATTATTCTCTAAGATTATTCAACCTTATTCTATTCAGTTTTAGACTTTGATTGTTGAGACTAATTATGTTTGGGAGAACCATAATAATCTAAACATTAGACTTTGATTCTCTCATGTCGTTTCATGAATCCAACTCTTCATAAGTGATTTGAATCAAAATATTGTATTTTAGGTTCTTCTCCCCTCAATAAGTTATTTAGAAATATCTATCACGTTTCTTCTCTCTTGTACTACCTGAGTATCAGCATAGATTCACTCTTCTCAACACCACTTTCCCTTAGGCCCTTCTTCTTCCATCGACATCTCTTTTTCATCAGTCTTCAACATCACTCATCTTGACTATTCTTTTCATCGGTATCACATTTCTTAGGAAAAATGGTATTTCTATACTTTGGAACTTCTCTATAACAATACCAATCTTCTTAGAACCTCTTTTCTTGATTCTTCTTTTCTTGGAACTATCATTGGTTTTACTCTTCCATTCATTCTTTTATCCATCAGGCTTGTATCATGAGTTTCCACTTTAACTCATGATTTAAGAGAAGTACAAATCAGAAAAACATCATCAAATTCAACACATCGTAGTTATAGTCACTCTGATTCTCCATCACAGTAACCAAGTCTTTAATTATAAATCTCTCAAAAAAGAAACTATTATTCCTCTAAAAACAACCTCAATTCATTTGAAAAATAGACTTTGTTTTCTCTGAAAATCAGGTTCCGTTTTCTTTGAAAATCAGGTTCCGTTATTTTCTGGAAAAAATGATTTATTTTATATGAAAAAAAGATATGTTTTCCATGAAAATCAGGCTCTAATTTATTAAAAAAAATAGACTCTGATTTCTTAAAAAATAATATTGTAAATTCATTAAAAATCAGACATAAAAATCCTTAAAAATAAGGCCCCAAATTCTTTGAAAAACAGACTCTAAATTATTCAAAAAATAGACACTGAAGTCTTCAAAAATAAGACCATGATTTCTTCAAAAACGGACTCTTAATTCATTAAAAAACAAACTCCTAATTATTCAAAAAACAGAATCTGAATTCTAAAAAAAATGAATCTAAATTCTTCAAAAGGAAAACTATGAATTCACCGAAAAAAACTCTGGATTCCTCAAAAAACATACTCTGAATTCTTGCATGCAGCACAGGTTCTAATTCTTCATTTCCCACAAAATAGGATCTGATTCCATTAAGTGCAGTTTGAGGTGACTTCCTTTCTTCAAACCATCTTATTTGACCACAAAAGACAACATATGAAGGCCACCACCTTCCACATCATCTTGGTCCTAACAATCTCCCCCTTTGGATTTTTTTTCAACCATGTTTTCATAAATCACCAAACATTGTATCCTAAAGAAAAGTATTACTTATCAATAATTCGAAGACAATGTGAACTAACTAATTGTTGGAAATAAAAATCCCATACAGAAAAACCATGTTGTCCCTATGTAATTATTATGACAACCTCTTTCTTAAAAACATCTCTTCTTCAACAATTCTAAGCCTAGGTGCGCTAACTCGTTGTATGAAACATGAATAATTAATAGTAAAACCATGCTATCCATAAGTAGTGATTATGAAAACCTCTTTAGTAAACACATCATATCTTTAAACAATCTGAAAAAAAAATTCTTTCCTACAACCACTCCAACAAACAGATATAATAGTTCACCCATATAACAACACTGAAATCACATCTTACCCACAACTCTCTCTATTATAAAATAGATTTATGAAATATTACAATTATCTCCCTTGAAAAAACAATCCAAAGGTAAGAAGAGGGAGGGTAAAAGATAGAAAACCTTAGCCTTGAAGTGAAAGATGCTGGACACCCATGTTCAACCTCAATTTTGAGAATGATTTCTTTGGAAAGCGTTTTGTGAAAATATCACCAAATTTATCTGATGTTGTAACATATTTAAGATTCAATTAATTCTTCTCTAGATGGTATTTGATTAAATGATATTTGATATCAATATGATTCGAATGAGAATGTTGAATTGGATTCCTGGTGAGATAGATTATTCTTTGATTATCACACCCTAAGATCAAGGGTAACTTCACTTCAACAAGTATTCCAGGTTAGTTTTCATCCACATAAGTTGAGTAGCAGCTTCAGTGGTAGCAATATACTCAGCTTCAGATGCACTTTGAGTTACTAAATTATTTTTCTTTGAATTCTATCTAACACAATTATTTCCCATTAATAACACTCCACTAGATGTGAATCTTCTATCATAAACATTTCATGCCCAATCTGCATCTAACTACCCAAACAGGTCAACAAAATCTGAACTTCAATACTTGATATCAAATTCTTTCATTCCTTTAATATATATGAGATTTTTCTTTCCTGTAATAAGATGTGATTCTTTAGGATCACTTTGAAATATTGAACATAAAGTTACAACCTAAAAAATGATGTGATTTGAGGTAGTTAAATATAACAAACTTTCAACCATCTTTTGATACTCTTTCTGATGAACATTCTTTCCTTCACCATCTTTATTAAACTTTTTTCCCATTGAAATTGGCATAGAGATAGGTTTTGAGGTTTTCATTCTGAACTTCTTGAGAAGTTCCTTAGCATATATTTCTTGGAAAAAAATGTATTCTTTCATTTGCAAGATTTGTAACCCAAGAAATTATTTGATTTCCCCTAACATAGACATTTCAAAATCCGTCTTCAACTCTTAAAAAACACTTTTAAAACATCTTTCATAATTCCCAGAAAAGTTAATATCATCAACATAAACTATTATGTTGATGGAAATCTCTTGAATTTCTCTGATATAGAGATCTCTATCCACTCTTACTTTCTTGAAGTTCATCTTCCTTAAGCAATTATTCAATTTGGAATACCATTCCCTTAGAGCTTATTTTAGCCTATACAATGATTTCTTCAATATTCATACATAACTCTCATATTTACCAACAGAAAATCCACAAGGTTGTTCAATATAAACTTCCTCTTTAAGATACCATTCAACAATGCATATTTGATATCCATTTGAATGATCTTGTAGCCTCGTTGTGCGATAATAGCATGAAAGATTCTTACAGTTTCCAATTTTTTCACCAAAGAAAAGGTATCATCGAAGTCAATGCCTCCAATATGATAGTACACTTTTCATACCAATCATTCTTTGTTTTTGAAAGCTTCACCTTCTTCATTCATTTTGTTTCAGAAAACCCATTTTCTGTTAATATCATTTTTTTTCATGTTTGGGTATGTGTTACCTTGTATTATTCTTTTCAATCTGATCCAACTCTTCATTCATTGATTGAACCCGTTCTAGATTCTCAAAATATTCTTTCACATCATTTGGTTCCACTTTTGAATATATTTAATTATGTGTAATAGATTTTGTTGTTATTTTAGTTTGAAAATTATGATGTTGGTCACCAATAATATACTTAACTTCCACCTGTTTCTTCATCTTAAGATAAGATTTCCAATTATCTAACTTATCACTAGAAATAGATGAGTCTGATTCTTCTTCTTAAGAAGATATATATTGATCTGTCTTCTTATTGTAATTTTTTCTTCAACTTCCTCAACTCTCCTTTCTTCTTCAATAGGTTTTTATTTCCCACTTTTTTTGATAACTTCACAACAACAGAATCAACAATTTTTTTGTTTATTTGTTGAAGCATATGTAACCTCTTCCTTCCGAAGCATAGCAAATAAATATTCCATTTTCACCTTTCTTCTGAAACTTACCATAGTTTCAACCTTTCTTCTTTATAATGCATAGACTCTTGAAAACTCTAAGATGATTCAAACTTTGGTTTTTCCATAAAACAAATCATATGGAGTCATATTTGATTGCGGCCAATAGAAACACTGGTTCTGAATATTGAGAGTAGTACTCAAGGATAGCCTCTAAAATTATTGATAAATGACATGTTCGAGTAACATTATTGTTCCCATTTCCACCAAGCTTCTGTTTTTTCATTCAGCAACCCCATTTTGTTGGGGTGTATGTGGGGAACTATATTCATACATAATTCCATGCTTCTCAATAGAGTCTACAAATTCTTCACTAATTTACTCACAACCATTATCAGTTCTCAACTTCTTCACAGGATACTCACATTCTTTCTCATCTTTCCTTCTGTAACTTTTTCTAAATCTTCTTAGGATTCTCTTTCTGAGATCTTTCACCAATCTCAACGATAGTTTTTAGAAAGCTTTTACTCCTCACTTCATATTTTGTGAGTTTTTTTTTGAAAAACCCCTACATATTATTCTTTTTATTTAATCTTAACTTCTATATGCTCATTAATAATCTTCTCTTCATCAAGAGACTTCTTCAAATTATCAATGTCTTTTAAAAGTTTATATTTCTCATCACCAAATCCTTTCTAATTTCACACTGAAGAAGATTCATATTCCAATTCTTTTTTTTTCTTTTCATGACTTCCAATATTTATTAGAAATTTCTTAAATTCATCTTTTAAATTCACTTCAAGTTGAGTATTTTTATCTTCTTCTTCACAACTATTGCTTCCATATTCTATATCATTCACTATTGCAATTAAAGTATTTCCAATACAATACTCATCTAAATTTTGAGAATCAGCATTACTTCCTTTTTCTTCTTTATCTTTCTAAAGGAAACTTATTTTTTAGATTTGAAGAATTTATTTTCTTTCCCTATCTTTCCATTACCACTCTATTTCATCCCAGATCTTCTTGGATTTCCTTCTTCTTCATCATTGTCTACTTCATTATTTCTTCAAGGACATTTAGCCGTAAAATGACCAATTCCTCCACATTCAAAACACTTTAATGGGAGTTTCCTTTTGTATTTCCATGTACCTACTTTCACATTCTTAGAAAACAAAGATAAAATATCCTTAAGATTTTTTCATACCTCATTTTTGGAATCGGAATCACCGTCTCCTTCTTCGATTAAAATCATCTTTGAATTCTCTTTCTTCATAGCATTAAAAGACATTTCTATATAAATTTTTTTCTTACTCTTAATAGATTTCTCTCTTATCATCTCATATGTAATAAGAGTGCTATGAAATTCATTGAGAGATAATGTTTCAGGGTATCTGTCTTCAAATTATAAATTTCGCAACAAATGTTTCAGGTGGGATTCTTAAGATCTTTTAAACAACTATAGATTCACCCATCTCTTCACCCAGGAATCTAATAGTATTGAAAATATCTTTCACCCTGGTAAAGAAATACCCAACAGATTCATGTTCTCTCATCTTCAAGTATTCATATTTTATCGACTAGATTTGATGTTTTTACTTATTGACTTTTGTATCACCTTCGTATATGATTTTTAGTTTTTCCTATATACCTTTAGCTATGGAAACACCTTTCACTCTCAAGAATTCACTTACAGAGAGGGATTAAAATATATCATTATTAGCCCTTACATCACTCTCAAGAAACATCTTATTAATAGGTATAAGTGGAGATTTACCATCAATGGGGGGGCACCCAACTATTGCAACTTCAAGAACATCATAACTGATAGAAATAAGATATAAAAGCATTTTATCTTTCCATATATGATAATTCTTTCCATCAAATACCATAATAACTTTATTGTTCACACAGTTCATGTTCTCCATTAGAAAGGAATGGCAAAGGAAACATTCACTATGATTCCAATTGAAAGTTCCTAGTCAATGATATGTATCACTGAGAGGGGGAGGGTTGAATTAGTGAAACTCATTTTGTTTTAAGTTCTATTTCAGTTGGACCAACCTTCAGCTCCTGTTAAATATTCAATTACCTGCTAAAAAAAGTAAAACACATATCTATAGGAACACGAGAATTTATAAGGTTCACTATTCAATAAGAATAGCTACATCCTTTATATTTTTGACAATAATTCAATACCATACAATCCACTAGAAAACAATTCATGGATTACAATGAGTAGTATGTACCATTATACTCATGAACACTGTGAAACAATCCCACTAGTGCATGAGAACCCTCTTAGAACAATAGGGTAACTTCAACTACTTTTCTAACAACTCATATTACCTATGCTTTTTTTGACTTCAACAATTTTATACAAGTGTATCACAATTCTTCAATTTAATACCCATAATAGTGGTAAGAAGTTCCTAAACATAAGTTAAGAAACTTAAAGTCATATTTCCCAGGATGATCCTCTTTTATCAATTTCTCCTGATATAGTTGAATCATCTCCATGACAAACTCTGAGTATGCTATAACTCAGTACATTTATTCTTTAGTCTGTAAATTATTAGTACGGTTAAAACTAGTAAGAAAAGTCCATTCTAATTCTTCTTCAGTACAAGAAACCCGGTATGGTGAAAAATAGAATGGAAGTCCCATTCCTATTAGATCATCCTGATACAACAAACATTTGAACACAACATTCTTCCCGATGTAAACTATTCAATGCAAGAAAGTCAGAATAACTTTCTCTCTTTGAACACTTGGATATTATCTCTCTTCTGCAATGAACAATACTCCATGCCATACATCCACACAAGTACAAGATACTTTCTTACCATTTTTATGTGACCAAAAAAGGGTTAGGTTGCAATCCCAAAAATATTTCCTACTCGCCTAAATTGACTCTAAACTTCATTTCCCCTGAAATATCGAAGCAATTTTGAATTCATAAACTCTTCTTGATTCATATAAAAGATTATTCAATCATCTTATCTTCTCATTAAACCTCTGATTGTTGAGATTGATTACATTTAGTAGAATCATAAGGATCCTAACATTTGACTATGATTATCTCAAACTGTTTTCTGAATATGATTCTTCAGAACTGATATCAATCAAAATATTTTAATCTAGGCTCAGCTCCCCCCTCAATAAGTCATTCAGAAAACTCTATCTCTTTTGTTCTTTTTTGTAATACCTGAGTATCGGCACATATTCATTCTTCTTGACACCACATTCCTAAGGCACCGCTTCTTCCATCGATGTCTATTTTTCATCGGTCATTAGTTTCACTCATCTTGACTCTGAATTTCATTAGTATCACATTTCTTATGCAAAATGGTATTACTCTTCATTATCACTTATCTTTAACAAGACCACTCTTCTTGGCACCACTCTTCTTGATTATGCTTTTCTTGGCACTATAATTTTTTTCACTCTTCTATTCTTTATTTCTTACATCTGGCTTGTATCACAAGTTTCAACATTAACATGTGATTTATGAGAAGTAAAAATCATCAAAGCATCATTACATTTAACACATTGTAGTCACTATGACTTTGATTCTCCATCATAGAAACCAAGTAATAAATTCTGAATCTCTAAAAAATATTCTTTGATTCCTCTGAAAAATAGGCTCTGATTCTTCTGAAAAACAACTAAATTTTCTCTGAAAATTAGGTTCCTTTTTCTATAAAAATCAGTTTCTGTTTTCAAGGAAAAATAGGCTCCATTTTCTTTGAAAATCAGGATCCATTTTCTCTAAAAACAGACTTTGATTTCCTCAAAAAGTAGACTCTAAATTATTTTAAAATAAGACTCTAAATTTTTCAAATAGAAGACTATGAATTCCTTGAAAAACAGACTCTGAATTATTCAAAAAATAGACTCTGAAATCGTCAAAAAGAAGACTCTAAATTATTCAAAAAACAGACCTTGAATTCTTCAAAAAAATAGAATCTCAATTCTTCAAAAAATAGACTCTAAATTCTATAAAAACATAGCTTTAATTCTTCAAAAAATAGACTATGAATTCTTGTATGGAGAGAAGGTTCCAATTCTTCCTTTCCCACAAAGCAGGATCTGATTTCCTATAATGAAAAGTGAGGTGACTTCCTTTCTTCAAACCTTTTTCGTTGATAAGAAAATAAAACATATCAAGACCACCACCTTCAACATTAGCTTTGTCCTAACAATAAATCACCATTTTATGACCCAATATCCTCCAAAAATGAAGGATAAAACCTACAATTTTTATTCTTGTCCACATATAGCTGGAAAGAAGAAGACCAATCTCCCATGGGGAAGCTGTTGTGCTTCCCATTTCCATAAGGGGGTCCTAATCCATGATTCAATCACCCAAATCCCTTAAAACATCTTGATATATCTAGAAAAAATGGATCTCTACATCATTTATTAATAAATCATGAATCTGTGAGTTTGATCATGATTGAATTTGGCCTAAAAATGTTTAATTGGTGGCCCTGTGGACCAATAATGAAGAATGGTGTTTGGAAAGGAACAATAAAAACGTGAAAAATATAATTGGATGATGTGATCTTGGAAAATAACCATAAATTATGGAACCCATGTGTTTGAAATATAGGTTCAATGAATTTAAATAATTAGGTTTGAGAAATATAATTAAATTTTGGCTTCTATGAAGAACATGAATCACAGGATAAAAATTAAGATAGAAATTCCTTTCATGAAAATTAATTCACAAAAATGAAATAAGTAAAATATCAAGCCATACCTCAAGAATGGATCGATCATTGGTGAATAATGGTTTCACTAGTAATTAAGTCAAGGATCCTACTATGTTTTTTATTCATCTCATGATTCTCCTAAATCATTCTGAATGAATTGTATACCAATGTTTTCAATGCCAATGAAGCTCTCTTCCTCCTCTCTAATCTCCTAGGGTTATGCGGCTCATCCTAGGAATTAGTTATAATGAAATATAAATAAAGAGGGATTTAGTTTTATGTCATTAAATAAATTTAATTATTTATTTATTTAATTCACATAATGCACCCACTAATGTATTTTTGCAATCGAATTCTCAATGACAATGAATTTCTGTTTTAGATTACTTAAACCCCATGTTCCAAAAATAACCGTGGTCTCAAATTTACTATCCGATGTCCTAATCAATGTGAAACCCATTTATTCTGAAAATATGTATGTGTTTTATTTAATAAATATAAATATATATATATATATATATTAATTTTGAGGTCCTTCAACACCCAAAACATAGTGCCGACTCTGAGTAAAAATACAAAGATATATATATGTATATATATATAGAAATATTTAGATGATCAAACTACCAAAATAGTATTTTTTCCATTTCCCCCACCATCATGGAAAATAAATTCAATAAAAAGGTCAAGGTACTGGCCTGGTATCTTGTACTCACCTCCCTGAAGCACTCTTCACACTCCCATGATATCAAAGAACCCAAACTAAAGGAATGGTCTATCCATGAAGGAACCTCTCTTATTAGTCTATGATCTCCTGTGGGTACTCTAAGAAGTTGGATCTGTCTTCAATGTCCATATTTCCCTAATCATTAATGTGAATTATGTCATGCACACATATCTCCTCAGTTGAGACACAATGAAGAAAACACACACTCGGTCTAACTATGGGGGTAAGGATGATATACAAGAAACCTCCCCAACTCCTTAAAATATCCATAACTTCTTGATGAAATTTAGGGACAACCTTCATCCCCATCCAAATCTCGGTAATCCTCATCATGGGGAGACTCTTAGGAAAAAAATTTCTCCAAGATCAAACTCCAAATGTTTATGAATTCAGTCAAAATAATATTTTTATTCACTCTATTATGTCCTCAAATTCTCGTAGATCACCAGAATATTATATACAGTTTCTTTCAACATCTATGTATTGGTAAGATATGTCTCACCAATATCAATCTAGCTTAAATTTTAACTACATGGTCTTATATATAGGGACCCAAAATGTGTCATTCCAATTGTGGAGAGATAATAATTATTATTATAATAAAAATATACATATGTAAATTGATCATTCTTGTTCTAGTCTAAGTCCAACACACAGGCACTCAACATATGCTCCAAAAAATGGATGTTCTACTCAGTTTATCTATCTGTTAGGGGAGAAATTCTATTCTAATCAATTACAGGGTTCTAAAATACTTCTTCAAACCACTCCATAAAAATGATATTAACTGAAAATCATGGTAAAAAATAATCATCATGGGTACCCCATGAATTTATATGATCTTATACAGGTATAACTTACCTAAGCTCTCAACTCAATTTTTCTCCCAAATGGGAAAAATGTATTCGAACTTGGTAAATTTTTTGAAAATCCCTCAGATATAATCATGGACTATTTTAGTCTGAAAACCCCCATTAAAAATTCATATAGCATTCCATTATAGTTTCATTCCATAATCTCAAGAGGTTGAATCCAGCCTACTATGTACTGATGTTTTCCCTTTACTTACTCACATGTAAGACACTGAGAAACAAACTTAGTAACACTCCACCCAATTAAATCCCACAAAAACTATTGTTGATTTTCATTTTATATATTTTACACACTATTATGAAAATATAAGTTAGTGGTAGGAATCTCCCTCAACATGTACTCACACAACATGACTAGAATAACCAATCATCTAAGAAAAATGATGGCATACCCCCTACTTTTAGAATATCACTCAGTTGCATCTCTTTAGAATATTTTTTTTGTAATTGGGTATTAAAAAATTTATTTCTCTCTTTGTTTTGATAAATTACTCTTAAATATAATTTAATTCAATTAGATTTTGTTTCAAAAATAATATTTATCATTGATATAATGTAATATGTATTCTGATCATTGGTTTTTTTTAACTTTTTTCTCATGTGATAAAAAAATTTGGCCATCTGTGCAATCACTCAAGATGAACTATCAACTACTATTAAGGGGTCCTGACATATAATGGTGGATCATAGTGTGCACTTTAATCATGCAGGACCATGTATTAGGCCTAGAGTGTTCTCTTGTTTGGTGTTAGGGTTGGGCATGGGTAGACTGCATGGATAATAGGCCATGTGTGTGATGTGTTTGTTTTCCGATAGATAACCAATGAATTTTGGATGTTATATCGAGTGGTTTACATCTATCAAATTCTTTGTGGGATTCCATTTTAATGATATTTTTAATCCATTGTAATTCACAGATATCATTGGTGTGTCCCTCATTCGTTAGATCTCTTCTATTTTAACTGATCCATCTGATCTCTTATCTTATAATGCTTCTCATTTTTTACTCCTTCATCTCATTTTTTATTACATGATTCTCTTCTTCAAACTCCTTTCATCTTCCAAAACTATTTGATTCATCTCTTGTATTCTAGTGACTATAACATGAAATTCCCTCAAATCAATTCTTCCTTCTGATTCCATGCCTTAGCAGTATATCTTTCTCGATCTGGTCATTATTTTATAGGTTGGTGTATTGGATGTCATTTTTTTACTTTAAATATAGATTCTTTCTTCTTCTTCAGGGGTATCTTATGTCTTCTTTGATTATACATATTTTAAGGTTCTTCATCCCCTTGGTTGGATGCTTCTTGAGTCACCATTAAAAATTTCCAATGGTGGGTGATGAGTCACCATTTGAAAGTATTAATGATGGTTAAATTATCCACCGTGGGAAAATTGAAATGGTGGGTCATGACTTACCACCAACTTTTAGAGGTGTGTAATTTTAACCACCATTAGACATCGATGGTGACTCATTCTACCCACTGTTGGACATCAACAGTGGGTCATATTCTCTCCACTAGTTGTTTCCTTGATGATGAAAAAGGCCTTAGCTAAACCTTCATCATGCTCCTCTATGAGATCATACCTCCTCTTTCGAAGTTATCTATTTTATTCTTTATGTTTTATTTTTCTTTGTTTCTTATTTACATATTTTCAATTAGTAATTTTTAATTCTATTTTCCATCAGTTTCTTTGTGGTGTTGTATTTCTTCTTTGCTTCACATTTCCTTGGTAGTATAATCTTTAAGCTCTTAAAGGATATATTTTTCCTTCTGTTGAGTGAAATGTTTTCTTTTTATATGTTTGGTATGTTTTAATTTGTTTAATTAATTTTTATCATAAAAACATTCTTTTGTTTTTTCATCCTAATTATCATCAGCTTATATATGATATTTTTTCCTCTAGGAGCGTATAAGCATGGAAGTATCTTTATTTTTGAATCATTCTATTTAATTTTATTATTCAATGTTTCTTTGAGAACTAATACGTTTTATTTATTCATCTATTTTATCATTTTGTTTTGTGGTAATATCTTTTCAATGATCCAACTTTGGAACCCAACAGTAGGTCATGAGTCACCCTTGGAACATAACGGTGAGTCATGAGTCACCATTGGATATTCAATAGTTATTAATTTTTTGTTATTCTCATGAATCAATTTACTACTAAGATACTTAGAATTAATTTTTGTTTTTTAATTCATTTTATTTTTTCTTAAAAATGAAATGGTATCACATACTATATTATTACACCCTTGGAAATTTACAATGGTGATTAATGAGACACCAATATTTGTTCCAACAGTAGGTTAATGCCCCATCGTTAGTTAATTGTTTTTTAAAAAAATGGTATTCATTAATTTTAATTAATGGTGTAAAATAAATTCCTTTTTAAAATGTTTTATTAATTACTTTTGAAATTTGAATAAAATAAATGAAAAAAATAATTGCAGTATTATTTTTATGCGCTCTCACACATGTATTTTAAGATTTCATATGATGCCCTATTTTTCTATACTTTTTGTATATATAATTTGGAAGATTGTGTGTTTATTTAAATTCTTTTACAATTCTTATTTGTTTAGAATTGTAATAATTAAAATGTGAAATATTTTTTTCAATATTTCACGAATAAATATAATCCTATTTTTTAGAATAAATTTAATAACCAAAAGTAATGGTCATATTATTATATCTTTACACAATGACATGTGTAATAAAGATACTATTCACAGATATGCTCCTATAGGATCTTTATTTAATGATAGAGTATATATCTTCAAAGATAAAAACATATAACAATGAAGATGATTTATTCCACAATAATAAGATGATGTGATTTTTTTAGCTCTCAAATTTTTCAAGAAACTTCTTTAACTTGTTCTGTTGTGATCACTAAAGATTGTCATCTCTTTCATCTTCTGCCACTCAAGTTATCAAAGAACAAAATCTGCACCAAATTTCTATGTCATCTTCTCAAGCTGATGTCTAAATTATTTTTTGTTAATTCTTAATTATTATACATCCTGCCATCTGTTTTTCCTCTATATTTTTGGTTTAATATTTTCTCATCCAAAAGACATCCCTCATCTATTCCTCTCAACTAAATCGAATGTCGGTTTGTTCCTCTTAGAAAAAAGGAAGTTTGGTTTTGAGTCCTCTAAAAGTTAGGGGTTATGCCACTAGGTGTGAAAATGGTGCATTTTATTGATATGTAATTTGGTTATCACTCCATGTCAAAAGTGAGGATCTAGGGAATGCCAATCTCCATGAGGAGTATAGGGGATTAATGATAGGTCTAGGATCTTGGTGATCCAATCCTCTATAAAAACTTTATTTGTTATCTATTTATTTATGATACAAATTTTAATGTTTTTCTAAATCTACGAAATTAGTAATTTCTCTTAATAAATCAAAAATTGTTTTTCACCCCTCCCCCACTAGCCACTTCTTCCATACCATGTGACCTGACCGATATTTTTCATGTAAAACATCACAGTCTACATCTCCAAATTTAGTTTCTATCACATACAGAAGAAGTAGTAGGGTCATCACCATTGATTATAGATAATCTACACACCTCTCCTCCATAAAGTTCAACTACAAAAAATGGAACTACTTAGAAACATCCACCACCAAGTGAGATTGGGATCACCTACTTCAGAAATATTCCACTACATTTCCCTTCCCTAGATTATTGAGTATCTCAAAGTCATGGTACTATAGAAACTCTAACCAACACCAATACCTCTGGTTAAGATCACTCTAGGTGAATATGTACCTCGGAATCTAGTGTTCGAAGTAAACAATGAAACATTCACATTGAAGATATTACACCCAAATCTTTAAGGAAGGACTATCACTTCCAACTCTATGTCATGGGTCCTGTAATAATGATTATGGGGTCACAACTACCTAAACCCATAATTTATTACTGTCTTCCACTCCATTAATATTCATCTGAGCCCAATACTAGAGGCATCACAAAACAGCATGTATATGACATCCTCCTTGAGTAGTCTCAAAATAAGAGCACTAGTCAACCTCTACCTCAACACATTGAAGGCTCTCTAACACTACTCATACTAAGAAAATATATTCCCTTTCCACGTCTAGGTAATCAGAGGTGATGCAATACTAGAAATGTATTCCATGAACCTGTAATAGTACCTTGCGAAAATGTGGAAATTTCTCACCTCCTATTGGCTCTTGGGTGGTTCCCAAGAAAGATCTATGTAACTCTTTTTTGTATCTATATCTAAACCATTCCTAGAGATGGAATTCCCCATAAAGTAAAACTCTCAGATCCAAAACAAACAATTCAAGAGATTACCATATAGTTGGTTCTCCTGAAGTATGTCTAGAACCATCCCCAAATTCTCTGTCTGCTACTCTGATACAGAGTATATAAGGATGTCGTTGATAATGTAAATTTTGAATCAGTCAAAGTATGGTAGGAAGATCGAGTTTATAACATCCACAAACATAGTAATAGAATTAGTCACACAAAAAGGAAGCACCAGGAACAAATAGTGTCTCTAGAAACATTGGAATTTCATCATTTGAATATCATCCTCATAAACCCTCAAATATTGGTAGTAGGACCTAATATATATCTATGAAAACTAACTCTCACTTTTCAAATAGTCAAATATATCATCAATCCATAGTAAAAGGTGTATTTTATTGATCATTGCCTAATTTAGGTGATGATAATCAGCACAAAGTCTCAAAATCCCATCCAAGTTTTTTCATAAAAAAAGCTAGAGCCATCCATGGGGACACACTCAATCAGATGAAGCATCGCTTTTTATGGTATTCTAACTGAACCCTCAGATCTTGGAGATCCAATGGGGACATTTCATATTCATCTCAAGATATCAGTGTGGTCCTGAGGTTCAAGTATATACATAATTCAATCTCTTATGTTGGAGGTAGTCCCAACACATCTTTAAGAAATAAATCCATATAATCCTCCACTATAGATGGAATTAAGATATATGAAGACACTATTGTTCCAAGGGATAAACATTCTAACTAATGGGTAATAGGTTACAGATTCTTTCTCATCATTACCACTCACTCTGCTAAAAAATACCACCATCCATAAAGGAGTGTCTCTTCATATCTTGAAGAATTTATTTAATTCTCATATGGTGGCAATATATCTGGGAATTCAATTTTTAAAACAAATCCCTACCTAATATAACATCATAAGGTTTTATCTTAATGACCAAGGGTTTCCATGAGAAACTCTCTCATCTGAAAAACAACTCACACTTCCTATATATGTGTGATAAAGAAGAATCACTCCCTATAGAAACATCTATCCATAGAAGATGGTCCAATGAGTCAATGTGAATATTTATCTATCACACAAGGGATATATAGATAAATTAATGATTCAATGCTTCTTCTATAAGTACTATAGATAAAGTATTGAATCCATAGATCATACCTTGAATCATCTCATGTGAAACCCGATCATATCTATTAATATCAAGAAAATGATCATGCATGTGACTGTGAGCCCTCTGATCTTGGTATGGGTGACCCAGTGGAGTTGGTGTGAGTAAATCATATCATTGTATTCCACCTATTTCTCTTCCCTCTAGAGCTCCACCTTCTCCTCTATCAGCATTGACTCCCTAGGGGGAAACCTAACCATGCCTGGGATATACCCGATTAGGATGTTGTATTTATCATGTAGTTTTATCCACTACCTTATTAATATCCATAGCATGATGAGTTAGGAAATCCCAAGACATGTGACCATGCCAATCACAATCATCGACCCACCCCTTTTCAATCTATAATAGAGATTAATGAATAACCAACATCAAATAAGCTCATAAATAAATGCAATTAGATAGAGAAATGGGGTCTCCATATCTATAAATAGCTAAGAATTATGAGTCTTCCTATAAGTCAAAATGACCAATATATTAGTCAAGATTTTAAAATTACATCCCATTAATACATAGGGTCCACACCATTCCAATATGAAGCAAAGTCGAGGGATTACTACTCCAATAAAGGACCTATACACCCTGAGAGCTCAATGACGTGGAGTCCACTATACAGATAGAGGACTCATGCTATCTATAATGTGGATGAGTTCCATATCTACTAGTATATAGGATATGGAGGACACACACATAGGAGAGATAAGGAATTATCAACCCTAGTAACACTCTGATGATCACACTTTATCACTTCCATTAGCTAAGCATTTCTGAAAGACGTTTCATGTTTACATCACCAAACATTGTACCACTACAACAGAAGAAAAGGTTATCATCACATCATATTTGGAATAAAACTCAAGATAGGCTACTCATGAGACCACATCTAAGTCTCAATGAATTATTTATACATGGTATAATTTCTAGGGAAACTACACTGTTTTTACATGGGGTCACACAGTATGCGACCTCACCTGGACTCTTAGGTGTGTACTCACCTAGACACATCTCGTCTAGACATGTGGAACTACATGGTGTGTATATAGGATCATACATTGTGTAATCCCATATAGATTCATGGTATTGTTTTCTTGACATGATACATGGTGAGCCACGTACACTACATGGAGTGTCCTCATGGTATATGGCTTGTCTGTCCACCTAGGTTCATGGGCATGTGCTCTTGGAAGATGTTTTGGCTTCCTGGATAGGGTCACATTAAATGTAGTCCTAGCCACACTCCATAAAATATTTAACTCATCCAAAACACTATACAATTGGAAGAATCAAATTACATGGTGTGTGTTCCTCCAAGATGCATAGAATATAGACATGGATTTCACAGAAACTGAAGTCTCTCTTTATGTGAATACAGATCCACCATTATTTCTACTTCCACTGTCATTTTACCATATTTTATCCACTAAAAATAATAGTTAAATCCTACAATAATATATTCTTATACTCTAGTGTCCCAAAATCATAAATTTTATCTTATATGGGGTAGTTATTGTGCCTCCCATCATTGTACAGGGGTCCTGATCCAAGATGTCATCACTGGAATCCTTCCACAAATCTTCATCCATCCAAAAAACACTGATATATACATCACTCATGCATCCATCATGAATCGTGGTATTGGATCATGCTTAAAATTTTAATAGTAATATCAAATCACCAACCTTGTGGCCCAATGATGAAGAATGTGATGTATTGTGGTGGGAAAAGCATGGGAATGAAGGTAAAAACATCATCAGCTAAAGAATTCCTAGCCAATGGACATATATTTTGGAACCCAATGGTGTGAACTATAGGAACAGTGAATATAAATAATTTCATATGATAACTATAATTAAATATGAGCTTGTTTGATGAATTGGAATCACCTAAGAACAAAATATGATTTTAAATCCATGCTTTCAAATTAATTAATTGGGTGAAAATCTGAAAAAATAATGAGCCCCACATCAAAAATGGATCAAAAAAATTGAATAATGAATTCACTGGAAGTTAAGTTGACAATTATATTGTGTTCTTCATTCATATCACAATTATCCATGACCATTTTTGATAAAACATTTTGTTGTGTTTCCAATGACAATGAGGCTCTACTCCTCCTCTCTATTCTCCCAAGGTGTTGGAAAAAATCCCTCATGGAATTATCTCAGTGTTTTTGGGGTGATTGTGTTCATTGATAATGAAAAATGTCCAGAATTTAGTATGGTTGGTGTTTCCAAATTACATATTTAAGGTGGTTCAGTTTGTGGACTATGAAGCCTAGATTTTGGGATCCATGTAATTGTGCAGCTATGCTATGTGGACTGCAAATGAGGTTTGTGAACTATAAAGCACACAATCTAATCCAAATAGTGAAATTAGTTTATGGTAAGATTTTCATTCATGGGAGGCACTTTCTTTGTGGGAGGATCATTGTTTCTGGATTGAGGAGGTGATTTAAGTAGCCAATAAATTTTTCAGTTTTTGGAAGACATCGACCACCACAAAGGATAAAGATGTTATGTGAAATGCATAACAAGTTCATGGTTAAGGCTATACCACATTGGATTTTTGTGTAATTTTTATTAGCATGTTCTTTGGGATTTATTTGACAATATAAAGGACCCTAATAAAATTATTAAGAATAAAAAAATTAATTAGAATATATCATTAGTAGAATAATTCAAGTAATTATGAAGTAGTTTGTGAGGTAGGATTCCCTGAATGAGGAAGTAATTCACAAAGGATCAATTCTATGAAGGAGAATGTTTGTGTGAATAGTTAGAAAAATGTATTTTTGGGGCTCGACAGATCGAAAAGGAAAAGGGACCACATAGTATAGGTGGTCTATGAAGCATCAGTGGTTCATGTGGCATTAGTCATCCATGAATATGGAGAGGTCCGTAGGTAAACATTTACCTCGCATAACTCACACCATGTGGTGAAATTCTGTTTGTGGAGGATGAAATATATTTTATGAAGGATACAATATAGCTTTTCAAGTGTGAAAAAAAAGTTATCGAGGGGACTAAAACAGATTGATAAATAAATTTCTGCAAACTAATAGTATGAGGAAAAGTGTAATTCATATAACATGTAAAAAAATAATTCATGGGGAACTCATATATGTGTGAAAAAAATATGAGGTGATTTAGGACAATAGGATATTCTTCTGGATGAGTAGTGAGGACACTTCATTTTAGAGAGAAGTGAGCATTTAAATTGTTATCGGTTGTAAACTAGGAGGGAAAGTGAGTCTATTCTGAACATTGTAAGGGTAGTGAATCTGGTCATAAAATTGATCTATCCCAAACCTTGAATTGGTTGTGAGCCTCAGTAAATTTGGTACATCATCACATTTTCATTGTATTCTCCTTAGACATAGCCAAGTTTGGGTGAACAAAGATAAAATTGATGTGAATCATGCATGACTTCATTTTTGTTGATACATTTCTATAGGAAAGGGAGAGAAGATATTTTTCTTTAATAATGAAACAAAATCTGAAGGGGAAGTTGTTTTAATTTATCATACCCAGATTCACCACCCCTCTTGGTGTATTTAACCTTGCTGGGATAACAATTGGTATCGGAGATTAAGCTTAATATCAGTGTTTCTCTCTCTAGGGTTTCAATGGTGTTTGTCAATCAAAAAGGGATTCTGATCTTTGACAGAATAAATTTTCAATTATGGAAGAATCGAATGCAGCACTACTTCTGATCTTTAGAAATATATTTCTTTACATTATTTATGCATGAAATTTTGGCCAATCCCAATAGTTGTTCATTATGAGAAATTATCCAAAGGAAATTGGATTTTGATTCCAAATAAATCAATACTTTAAGGGGATCCTTATCTAATTCAATTTATACAATGTTTATATCTTGTAAGGCATCATGTTCTATGTGGGAAAATTATTAAATATTTAGGAGGGTGATTCGAAAGTCCGAGAAGCAAGGCTTCATGATCTATGTAACAAGTATGAGGATCTCATAATGATTTATAATTAGTCTATTGATCCATTCTTTGATCATGTTAATATTATTGTGGAATATATGGGTGGTCTCAAATAAATTATTTTAAATTTAAATATTGTCAAGTTCATCTTGAGAAGACATCCACATTGGTTCAATCTAAAAGTATCTATTTTGGAAGATAAAGATTCAAAGGAGATGGAATTTAATAGCTACCATAGTACTCTAGTTTCATATGAGATGAGGAATGATGATAATGAGTCTTTGGGAAAGGAAAAGTCCAAAGAGATGGCATTCAAGTCAAGTAGAGACATATGAGGTGATGTCCTTCCTCTCATAAAATCTTCATAGAGGAAAAGTAAAGTTATAATGGAAAAACATAATTGTATGATTTTAATGTGGAAAGGTTTGATATCTTTTAGTAGGGTTCCCTAAGAAGTTTCAAGAATATTATCATGATAAAGTAGAAATTATCATGTTTAATTCTTCAGCCTATGTGAAATGTAAGAATAATTTCAAAATAAATTTCTTTAAAAAGAATCTCCTTTCACAAGAAAATGGATGTTCAGAAGAAAATGAGGTTGATGAAATGGAGTAATATAAATATTGTGAAGAAAATATTGTGGTGTTAGTTATTAATAGCTCTTATAAAATGGAATAAACTGAAAATGATGATGAAGAAGTAGAAGGAAGAGTTTATATGAAGGATGAATTAGAATTTTCTCCTGAGGAAATATATATTTGGAGATCCAAGATGAAAAAAGATAACAAAGTGGTTTGTGATGAAAAACATTATATCCAATGGTAATAAGAATAGAAGTCTGAGCTAGAGGAATAGATATAAAATATTATGTATTTAATGCCAGAGAACTTAAAAATGATTTTTGAGTACAAACACAAATATGAGGAACAGAAAACTATGATCGATGGTTTGAATATCACAGTGAAAGATCAAATAAATTGCGTTGAAAAACTTTAAGAGGAATTCATTGGACTAGGATGAAAATTTAATGATCAAGGAAAACTCTTTACTCTTGGAATGACATTAGAAAGGAAGATCATTCACGTGATAGAAAATAAAAAAGTAAATCATATAGGTCAAGCATAAAAGAAATAATAATCTAATTCAAATGATAATTTTGGTATGGGGATTGATTGAAAATATAAATTAGTGATGGTTAAAGTTATACTACAAGAACATGCTTCAAGATTAGAGATTGATTTGGGTATGAATCGGAACCAAAATATTCAAATAACCCAATGCAAAACTAGTAGTGTTGGGGTGACACATAGGAATGCCCCCATAATAGATGTTACTATTTTGGAAATATTAGGCACTCAAAAAAAGTATGTTCCATATCCAATAGCTATAAAAGGGAACAAGACAAACATAGGTATCTATTACGAGTTCAATTTTACGAGACATCATTTTATGGTCATTGTTTCAAGTGTTCAAGATTCCGACTCATGGAAAGGAATTTCTTATTAAAAATTCAGAGTAATGTGTTCAAGAAGACTGAATCTGGTCATAAGAAGAAGTTCAATGTATCATCAAATGAGATGAAAATGCAAATTCAAATTACATCTTTTCAAGATAAAGATTGTCCATAATACTCTGAGGAAGATCAATATTATCAATCCATACCAGGTATGAAGTCAAAAACGTGGATCAAGAAGAAAAAGTTGGGTAGCCAGTGGTTTTAGAGATTTCCCTTACAGCATTAGATCATTCTGGTGTATGGATCCTAGATAGTGGATCCACATACCATATGAAAGGAAATAAGGATCTTGTTATAGGTATAAAATATGACTAGGAATGTGTTTTCAAATTTGGAAATGATGAAGGCCAGAAGATTATTGGCTTATGAAAAGCTAAATTTTTGGAAAAAGAAATGAGACATACTAATTACATAGTTGTTCGAGGTATCAGTCACAACTTTCATAATGAAACTAAACTATGTGACTTTGGGAATTATATATACTTTACTAAGAATATGTTTAACATCAAATAAGAGATGGTGAAATTGTTCCACCTAGAAAAATAACAAAGTGGGATCTCTAACTTGTAAGTGGAGAATAAGATGTGTGATTTTTATCCATAGATGAAGAAAATAGGTTTTTCAATAAATAAATTGGCCATTTATACCAACTATACTTGGAATATATGGTCAAATGTGATGTAACTTGAGATCTACCAATGTTATCACATGATCATAATAATATGTGTGATGCATGTAAACAAGGGAAGATCATTAGAAATATGTACAAGGAAAAAGAGAAAAATTTAACCACAGTGCTCGAATTGGTGCATAAAGATGTTTGTGGAACTATCTCACCAATATCCATTGATGAGAATAGGTATTACGTTCTTTTCATTGATGAGTTCAGCAAGATGGAATGGATATTTTTCATTTCCGACAAGTCGGATGTGTTCAGCTGCATAAATCAAAATTAGAGGGAATCTGAAAGGATACTTGGATAGAAGATTCTGATGTCTCATACTGATAATGCTACGAAATTAAAAAATAGTCAATTGGAGGGTTATCGTGAGAAAAATAGGATAAGGAAACAAGTTTGAGTAGTAATAACACCTCAATAAAATGTATTGGTTGATAGAAGAAATTGAATCATCAAAAACATGGACTGAACAATTATTTTTGAAAAGAACCTACTAGATAAATTATAAGGACTCGGCCTTATTACATACATAATATTGAATTTAGTCAATAAATAACTTCCTTTTTTACATTGAGGATATTTTAAAGTTTAGATCTTTAGAGAATTAGGACAATACATTCATAACATTACACATTATTACAGAGTGAATACCATAAAAACAGTACTCATTCCTTCCAAATTTTAAAACATTCCAAATAAAACATGATTTCTTTGATTGATCTTAAAACAATTATCTTCGACTCGATCACTTTCTTACACATCCCTATATCCTGTGAAAATCAATTAAAAACTTTGTATGTGCATAAAAAGCTCAGTAAGGGATATAAAAAACACATTAGTCCAAGAATACTTTCAACATATGAAATCACTTTTAAAAGACATGCTTGTCAGCCATATTTACATAATTTTTAAAACATGATATTTCAAAAATACATAAGAACATAAGTAGAAATATAAAGTTATCTTGGGGAATTACATACATAATCTTGTAACCCTCTTAGCTACCTTATAATTTGTAACCATCACGGCTACCTTACTATTTGTGTAACCATCGCAGTTACACTTGGAGTAACCATACAGTTGACCTCCAACTTACACATAAACAACAAATTGGAGGGAAATATAGGTCACACCCTTCGTCATAAACAATTCCCAATAACCAAAACATAATAATAAAACATGAATATTTCCACAAAAACATTGCTTTGGAATTTCGTAAAACTGAATTTAAAAATATGATTTTAAAGTAAAAGACCCTTACATAAATCATATGATTGAAGTGAGACTTAATAGAGTGGATGTAATATGATTAAAAACTGTAAATACACATAATTAAACATATTATAAATATAACATATCACTCAAACAATTTTAATAGCACAAAAATAACAAAGTATAAGGTTAACCCAAAGAATGGAAATCGGGTTAAGAATTCCCTTACCTCGGGTTTGTCTTATTTCAAACTTGTTTAAACTTCCTATATAATTGTTAAAATAGTGTTATTATTATTTTACAGAGAAACTTTCATGTTTATAAAATCTTATATGACCATTTCATAACATCATTTCATCTTTTAATTGTTAGTATTTTTCTCCTTGCACTGTTTTTGGGTGAGTTCTTTACATGATTTCCAAGATTGGTTCATGATGGATGTTCTTGTTGATTAGAAGTGAAAATACAGAATTGGAATGGAAAGGTATTTAAATATTTCCATTTCATTAATTTATACCTTTTTATTATTTTCAATTATTACATGAGGATGATACATAAGTTAAAACATTAATGATGTTCGTTTAGTTCATTTTAGTGGTTCTTTGATAATAACGACCACATTTTGTTTTATAAATCAAAACCATGTGTACTAAATAATTCCAGAACCATGTCTGAGAAATAATAAATATATTATAACCTAGTTCAACCATAAAAATGGTTTCATGACCAAAATTTAAGGATTTAAATAAAAATGAAATCACATCGTCCAAGATGTCGGTAATTCGACACATCATGGAAAATGTTTTTAATTCCTTGATAAGTGAGAGAGGAGAAGAAGACTGATGATGAATTTCCAATTAACATGAGAACATCCAGAATATACAATATTCTGGAGCTTCCATTCCTCTTGGTTAATATATGGTGAGGAAAGAAGGAGAAAATAAAGGAATCTTGAAATAAAAGAAAACATGACAAATTTCTAATGAAAATTCAGCAGCCTAACGGCTTCTCATAAAATTTCATAAAAATTTTTTGATGATAGAAATGGGATATCTCATCACTCATACATAATATGGATAGTAAGAGGAGATATGGAAAGAAATATCCCAACATAATCCAAAGAGATAGGAAGAGAATAACATAAAATGAAAGAAAAGAAAGATAAAATAGGATGTTTACCTCTTGATCTCTTCTCCTTGAGATTCCTTCTTAAGGGGTTCGGTTTTGGTCTTTTGGTGATACCAACAGCTCTAGGACGTGCTGAAGAGCCTTCGGAGAAGTATTGGGCAGAATTTAGGCATGGCTCAAGGCTTGAGAGGTGTGGGTAGAAGAGGGGAGTAAGGGTGGTATTTATAGTGGAGGAGATGGGGGTATTTTTCATTATTTTAATCATTATTATAATATTTTTGCCCAATATTATGAATAGTCTTAGTTCATGTGACCTAAAATAGTAATAATGGCATGTGAGTTATAACCAAGTGACCTTGCATCATGTATGATGTCATAATTTGTGATTTTTACTCATAATTTGATTATACGTTATTTTATCGTATAACACTATTCATCGAAAATTAATGAATTTCAGAAAAATCCTAAAAAATTTCGCTAACCATTTTTTTACGTATAGAATTCAAAAATGAAGTCCATTTTTTGCAGAAAATTTCTAAATATTATTAATTTAATTTTTAAATAAAATATTACTTAATTTAAAAATTAACAATTCTAATTCTATAACTACTTCTATATCATGATGAAAAATTAGCCAAGATAGTATTATCTTAAATCCTTTAGAAAATAAAATAATAATAAAATTTACTATTCATTAGGGTCATATTATTATTCATATTACTATTCATGAGGGTATGTTACTATTCACCAAAAAACAAGCCGGTTTCATCAGACTCCAAATAACATAATAAACACATTTTTAGATGACCATTTTTCAAAATTCAAAACATAGAAGTGGAAAAATTATGTTTTAAAGGCTAGTTATAAATACCTTCTTAAAAAACATCCATGTGTTTCTATTTAGTTTTAGAAAAACTTAGGGTGTTACATAAATTATGGAAGGAAGCAGTATTTGCATCGGTCTATATATCTAACAAGGCTCTGTTATGTCTGAAGGAAGAAAATACTCTATATGAGATGTGGTACAGAACGAATCCAACATTGAAATACTTTGGAATCTTTTTAAGTGAGTGTTTTATTCTAAATAAATAGAAACACGTTAAATTTGAGTCATGTGGAGATGAGGGGATATTTCTTAGATATTCAAGAAAAGAAGAGCATATAAATTTTTCAACAAGCAGCTTGAAAAGGTATTTGAAATCAATGATGTAACAATAGTTGAGAATGAATAGAATCTTCAAAAAATGCATGATAATTTTCAAGAGCATAGTGATAATTAAGTAATCACCTCAGGGGGAGTTTAAGTGGAAAATGATTATTTATAAGAAGATACAAATGATGACCAGGAGGAAGTAGAAACTATATCTACACAAAAAACAGAAGAGTCGATCTGAAATTGATAGAAAGAACATCATTGGTGGTCAGGAAGTGCCAATTCAAACACAAAGAATGATGTCATTACAGCAGGCATCCTCCCTATCTTAATTGGAGCCAAAAAATTTGATGAAGTTGGTAGAGATGAGAATTGGGTTCAGGATATGAATGAAGAGCTTGACCAAATTGGGATTAATCGGACATGGGAGATTGTTTTGAGGCCAAAAAATAATAATGTTATTAGTAAAAAATGGTTCTTTATCAACAAGTCGAATGAATAAGGAAAAGGTATTCTAAATAAATCATGATTAGTGTGTAAAGGGTACTAAAAGATATAGGTTATTGATTTTGATGAAACATTTTCTCCTATTGCGAGTCTAGATTTAATAAGATTATTCTTCATCATAGTAGTTCAAAGAAGGTTCAATGTTTTCAAGATAGATGTCAAGTCTGTATTTCTTAATGGGGTTCCGAAAGAAGAAGTTTATATAGATCATCCATATGTTTTTCTTGTTAATAAAGATGATAACAAAGTTTTTTGGATGAAAAGGGAACTATATGGGTTAAAGCAAGAACCAATAGCCTAGTATTCAAGACTAAATCAATTTTTGAAGAAGCTTAGTTTTCAACGTGGTGGAGTTTATTAAAATCTCTATGTCAATAATGATATTATTCAATCAATGATGGTGATGGTGTATTTTGATGACATAATATTTTGTGGATTAGATGAATCATAATGAATTTTGTTTTGAAAAATTCATGAAAAGTGAATTCAAAATTTTAATGATTGGTGTACATAATTTTTACTTGGTTTAAAGTTGACACAAGGAAATAATGGCATATTCATTTCTCACTATAAATATTCCAAGGTCATTTTAAGAAGATTTGGAATGGATAATTCCAAGGAGATGATGAATCTGGAGGCTACTTGGATGAAATTTTCATGGGATAATGAAGGCAATGTAGTAAATGTCAAAGAATATAGGCAAATAATTAGTAGTTTATTATACATGACAAAGAAAAGACCTGATATTTATTTAACACGTTCCAAGTAGAAAGATATAAAATCAATCCCAAGGAAACCCACTCGCTTATAGTGAAAATAATACTTCGGTATATCAAGGAAATGGTGTATTTTGGTTTGTTGTACAATGAAAAATCTCAAAAATATTTATTAGTCTATAAAGATGTTTCTTGGACTAGTTCAGAAAATGTTAGAAAATCAATGTCAGGTGGTGCATTCTATGTTAGAGGACTGTTTATTTATTGGATTAGAAAGAAACAATATTTCATTTCATTGAAAACCATAGAATCTGAGTATATTGGGGCTTCTCAAGAATGCACATAGTTATTATGGATGAAGTAGTAGCTTAATGATATGGAAATTGAAGTTAAGTCTACGATCGAAATCTATTGTGATAATTCAAGTTCTATAAATCTTACAAAAAATCCAGTCAATCACTCAAGGACAAAGTACATAGAAATCATGTATCATTTTATCTTTGAAAAGGAAGGTCATGTCCTTATGAAGACATAGTATATTTCCACCAAACTATAGTTTGTAGACATTTTGTTAAAGGCCTTACCCAAAGAGGCATTTGATAGGATCGACTATCTCTTGGAGTTTAGTGAACACCTCACACTTTAAAAAGTTTGGATGTGGGACACCCTCTCCTTGAGGTATAGTGTTTTGTTCCCTAATGTGTTGATCTATGTTATTTACCCTTTTGCAGACTACAATGAAGTGACCTTCAGGTTTGTTGGAAAAGGGGGAGAAATTATGGATTTAAAAGGGGTGAAAATGTCTTAATCAGGATATTGGAGAATTTGATAGGGTGAGAAACAAAATAGGAGAATTTTTAAATATGATGATTCAAAATATGATCAATCAAAGATATTATATATCTCAACAGCTAAGTTTCATGATGAAACCAGTTTATGAATTTTGAAAGAAGTTAATCATTGATAAATTTTCATGAAAATATTGTTTCTCATATTGAGCATGGATCATTTGGTCTTAGAGTGTGTGTTGAGTAAATATTTGATCATTATCGAAATTTCAGAAAGTGAATTTTGGTAGAATATGGAATAAGTTTTAATATGTTATAAAAATAAGAAGAGTTGTCAACAAACCAAAAGGGGAGGATTATTGGGAAAAAATATATCAATGTGTCTACTCAGTGTTTTTGGGTGATTGAGTTCATTAACAAAACCAAATGACCAAATTTTAGTATGGTTGGGATTTTTAAAGTGGATGTTTAAAGTGCCACATTTTCCCATTATTTGAAAACAAAATTGGGCCTCCAAACCAAGAGTTTCTTTCATTCCAATGAATGGTTTTCAAAAAAATAGTTCATGTATCGTAGTTTGGGGATCACAAAGCATTGAGTTCACAGACCACATAATTGTTTAGCTATACTATACTGGCCACAAAGGATGTTTATGAATCGTGAAGCATGCTACACAATCTTCATAGTGAAATCAGTTTGTGGGAGGCGTGTAATTTATGGTAGTCTCATCATTCCTAGGATACTCCTTTTTTTTTTGGATTTATGTTGTGATTTATGGAGGCAAAAGGGGTTTTACATTGCAAAAAACAACGCCTGATGCAAATGATAAAGGTTCTATGTGGACCGCATAACAAGTTCACGGTGAAATCTATATTGTATCATAGTTTTGGGTATTGATAATTAGAATGTTTTCAAGGATTTATTTTCATATATAAAGGAACCTAATCACGTAATTAAAAAGATATGATTTTATTAAAAAAGATCATCACTGGAAGAATTCATGGAAGTCTAAAGTAGTTCACGAAGGAGGATTCTGAGAAGGAGGAAGTAGTTCGTGAGGGATCAATTCCTAGAAAGAGATAGTTGCATGGATAGTTCACATAGGGGGTTATCCAGGCATGGTAGCTTGCTAATGAAAAGGGATTGTATAGAAGTGTTGGTCCATGAAGTATCATTGGTTCATGAGGCATTAGCGATCCATGAATCGGGGGTGGTCCCAAAAGTAAAATTCATTCACAAAGCACTCTCTCTACAAGGTTCAATAGAGTTCATGGAGGATGAAATACAGTTCATGGAGGATAGAAGATAGTTCATGGAGGGTGAAATGAAGTTCACAGATGGACTAAAATAGTTCAAAAAAGCTATTTATGAAGTCTAACAGTTCGTGGGAAAGTATAAATCCTTTACTTGGTAAAAATAGGACTTCATGGACCACTCATATATGTGTGAAATAATTATGAGGTGATTCAAGAAAACATGAGATTCTTCTACAGGATAAAATTGTGCTTGTAGCGACCTTTCATATTCTGATTGGTTGTAAGCCAAGAGGTATAGTGAGTCTACTCTTAACATTGTAAGGGTAGTGATCTGGGGCATAGAATTGATCTAGCCCAATACTTAATTTGGCAGAAAGACTTAGTAAATTTGGTACATCAGTATATTTTCAATGTATTCTCCTTGGACGTAGCTTAGTGATGGTGAAAAAAATAAAAATTGTTGTGTCGCATGCATGACTTCATTTCTGTCTATAAATTTCTATAGTAAAGTGGGAGAATAGTGTTTTTTTTAATGATAAAAAATGATCTAGAGGGGCAGTTATATTAATCTGGCATACCCTGACTCACACCCACCCCACCCCCATCTTAGGGTATTTAACCTAGTTGGGCTTACATAATTTATGTGGATAACCTTTAGAATTAATCATAGAGACATATATATTGAATGGTTATTGGTTTTAGGTCAATAAATTTAATAAATAAATAATTTAATTCACTTAAAAAACCCATCAATTGATTTCTTCAAGTGAATGTCTGGCACCAATAAACTTTATATAACACCTAGAGTAAAATCTCACATTTCAGAAAGAACTGTAGTATCATATTTCTTATATGATGTCCAAGTCAAAAATAAAACCATCTGCTCTGAAAATATTCTTTTATGTATTTTAATATATATATATATATATATGGGAGTGTTATTTCTGGGAATCTATGACACCCAAAACCATTGCGCCAAATCTAAGGAAAAATACAATGATATATATAAAAAAATTAAAAGTATAAAACTACTAAATCTGGTTTTGTTACTTTGATTTTTATTGGTTTCAATTTAATTTATTTATAAATTAAATTGATGACATGTTCATCATACCTCCTCTAGTTATGTAAATTTATGTGTGCACATGGTTTCCTTTTATGTAATCCCCATAAACCAATCCTTAGTTTCCCCTCACATATATGTGGGTAAGATATTTTGTAATAGATGGAGTTCCCAAGTGAGTGGAGGCTGCTCATGTTTGGATCTAAGGTGGAACCAATCCAAGAGATACCTGGAAGGTTAGGTGGAAATATAAAAAATGAACTTATTCATAGTTCAAGTTGTTTTCTCCTAGGTCGATGGTTATTTTATCATCCACTAGATAAACTAACCATTAGAAAAATATCCTAATAATATCATTCTTGTTTTTTTATGTATCAAATTTTAGGGTTAATTTCATTATGGAAGTCTAGTTTTGATCACATTAATTAAGGAATTATTAATCATGTAAGATAGAACTACAATAAATTGGATTGTGTGTCAACTTTATCTAATATATGGTTAATCACTTATGTAAATCCACTTAATATTAACCAAAAATTTAAAAATATTAAATGGGATATTTAGACCTAAAAATAAAAAACAATCAATTATATATTTTAATTTTATATATCCTTCCACTAATTAAGTTAAAATAAAACCATAGTCTAAAGTGTTTGATCAACCAAAGTCTGGGTGCTTTTAATTATCATGGAATTCTAATTTCAGTTTTTGGTTGAAAAAACTTAGTTGACTTCAATGGTTGACTTCCAAAGTGATACATATTATAATTGAGAGAAAAGGGTTAAGGAAATATAATTTGAGAATTTTAGGATTTGGGAGTCCACCCAATAGACAACCGAACTGTGAGTCATTGGAATTGGAATATTTATTCCTACCTAAACCCCATCAAATAACATTTCAGTAAATTTTATGGACTATGAGAAGCTAATTATGGGTATTTACCACTAAAATATCCATGCAATGGGATATTCTAAAACGAATGGTGAGTGATATTTATTTTTAGTACAATATGGGGAGATTGATAAATTTCATATTAATTATATAATTTTATAAATCTGATTAAGTAATAAAATTATACACTTATTAGTTTTAGAAATTGAAATCCACATGACTCCAACCATGTCACTATAATCCATACTTGATAAGGATAACATTCATACTGGAACTAATTTTAAATAGTTTAAAAGGAACTTGTTTGTTATTATACCCCATGAAAGGAAGTTATATGTTCTATAAAAAACCATTCTTAAATCACCTAGACAAGAACCTTGTGAGGAATAATTGTCTCTCCATCTGATATATTTAGATGATTCAAATGATGTAAAATGTCGCATGAAATCATCTATATCCAATAATATTCTAATGAAATATAAGGATATGCATTCATAGAGCATCACATCTCAACTTCATGATCACTATAAAGAGATATAGAGACACGAGATATGTGATGTCTCTAATGATCGGTTCATAGGCATACTTAGAGAGTCAGCACCAGATTAGACTCATGTGTTCAAGATGATTGGATACATAGAGTTATTAAAAATCTTAGGATTCAAGATCTCTGATAATATTTTCACTGATCTTGTTCATTCCTCACTACCTAAATTATTCTCCAATTTCATTGTTAATTACAGCATGAGAGAGAGTAAGAAGTCTCTTTAAAAACTTTTTATAGTCTCCCTCCAAGTTTACAAGGACATGAGGCTAGAAAAAATAGAATTACTTATGATGAACAAGAAAAAGAAGAACAGGTAAAAGGGTTCCAAGACACAAAAAAAATTAAAGCTTTTAATCACTATCCTTCTAACTAGAAGAAGATCCAAAGGTAGGTAAAGGAAAATATTTGCAGTATGTCTTTCAGGTGAAAATCTAGGCTACTATAACAATAACTACACACAAAATCAAGGGGAACCTAGAGGTGCATTCATTATCAAGTTTAAACTTTATAAATATACACATTGGGTATTAGATATAGATTCTGGAACTCAAAAATGTATCTAAATATAGAAACGAAGTATATTTCAAATTATTTATGTTGGAAATTTGGATCTTTGAGAATCCAATGGATCATGACTCATTGGTTATGCTATAGGAAATTACCACCTTTTATTTCTAACAAGTATGATTTTTCTTTAGAATTTTTATTTTGTGCCATGTGTTACTATGAACATCATATATGTTTCTTACCTTGACATGGATTTATTTATTTTTGAATTTGGAAATATATAATTAATCTTTACAAAGATAATATGTTTTATGGTATGGTATAACTAAATAATGATATTTTTATATTAATATGTGAAAAAAATTTATTTTAAATAGATAACGAATCATGTACACATGAATCATATAAATTTAATTTTTGGAATCACCATCTTGGTCATGTAAATGAGAAGTTTCTAAAAAGGATGAATCATGATGTCTATTTAGAATATTTTGAGATAATACCACATGAAAGATTTCATGATTTTTTTGAGAAAAATGGACAAACCCACATTCAGTGGATAGGGTAAAAGTTATATATATATTCTAGTATTGGTATACACTTATGTGTGTATACCTATTCAAGTAGAATCTATAGGTGTATGATCTTTATTCATAACTATTATTGATAACTTGAGTAGATATCATTATGTCTAATTCATTAGGTATAAGTGTGAGACCTTTGATAAATTGAAAGAGTGCAAAAATGAATTAGATAATAAACTTAGTAAGATGATAAAGAAACTTAGATCTAATCAAGGTGGTGAATATCATAACAAATATTTTATCAAAATTCGATTGGATTTTGGGATTCTATCTCAACTCACTCCACTATATACACAATAGTGGTATGGTGTTAGTGAAAGGAAGAAATGTACCTTACTAGAAATGGTGAGGTAAATGATGAGTCATGCATATCTTCCCTTATCCTTTTGAGATACGCATCATAAACTATGATACACACACTAAATTGAGCACCAACTAAAGAAGAAAATGAATTACCTTTGTGTTATGGATTAAAAGGAATATTTTTTTGTCATATATATATTCATAGGGATGTTGGGAATTTGTTAAGGCTACCATGGAAAAAAACATTTACCCTGAGTCATAAAGTGTATATTTAAAGGATATCCAAAGGAAACCAAGGGATATTATCTATATATCCCATTAGAGAAGAAATTGAAAATTAGAAGATAATCCATATTTATTGAGAGGGATATTATCCTCAAGAATGATAGTGTGAGCAAATTGACTTTAATGAAGTTTATTCTAAAGATATATAATAATTGGTATAGAAACAGCACCCATAGGTCCCCATAGAAGAAGTTGTTCCTAAAAAAAGTACATCATAGGATTTTCAGTGAGTTCAAAGAACCTAAATGATACTATATTATAATCATCATATAGAGTGACTCATTATTGATTCAAAATAATGAACCACATACATATAAAGAGGTAGTAGAGATCAAAAAACTACAATATGGAAAGAATACATTAATTAGGATATGGATTTCATGTATGAAAACCATGTATGATTTCTAGTTGATCCACCAATTGATGGAAGACCTATTGGGTTCAATTGGTTATTTAATAGAATATTGTAAATGGAATTTAATTTAAATGCCTAAAAATCATAGCTAATGGCTAAAGTGTTTAAACAACATCAAGGCATTGACAATGAAGAAACCTTTTATCCAATTTCAATATTTAAATACATCAGAATTATAATTTCTATTTCATCTTATTAAGGCTATGAAATATGAAATATGTATGTAAAAATTGATTTAATTAATGGAAACTATCTGAAAAAATTTCAATATGATACAAAAAGAAAGGTTTGTGACTACAAGTAATTACTAAAAGTGTTACAAGTTATAAAGATTCGTTTATGGATAGAAAAAAGAATCCAAGTATAGAAATATTCTGTTTGATCAATCTATAAAAGAATTTTATTTAATTAATAAATAATGTGAACGATGTGTTTAGAATTGGTTCAATGAAAGTGAAGTCATTATCCTATTAGTATATATAGATGACAAGATACTTAATGGAAATGATATAATTGTCTTAAAATTAGTTAATGAATAGTTTAAAAAGTGATTATCTTTGAAGGACAGAGTTGAAGAATTATACATTCTAGGGATTGAGATTATTCCTATCATATCCAAGAGGCTACATAGAATAATTCAAGATACATACATTGACTAGATACTAAATTGATTTATTAGGGAAAAATAAAAGATAGGATTGGTTCTAGTGTCACTTGGTATATATATTTCTAAGAAAATGTGTCCTCAATTATAATAGTAGAGAGATAATGAGTAATATCAGAAACACTTCTATAATATAAATAATCATGTATGCCATGTTATGTACTAGGATTGGTGTTATCTATCCCTTGATCTTGGTAAGAAGATATTAAGATGATTTAGGTGAACAATATAAGACTAATGTTAAGGTTATCCTTAAATATTTAAGAAGAAATAAAGATATGTTCCTAGGGAATGGAGGACATGAGTAATGGTGAACACTTGTAAACAGATAAAACAAATTTTAATTCATAGTTAGGTTATGTAGTTTTTTGGAATGGAGGAGCTATGAGCTGGAAAAGTTCATGGAACCCAGTTTTCAATGATTGTACAATATATTCTGAGTATATATTTCCTTTTAACAAAGAAAAATAATCAAATTGGATTTTAAGCATTTTTCACAAGTATAATGTGGCACCTTGGAGTAAATACCTTATCACATTATATTGGGATAATAATGACATGATAGCTCCCAAAAAGTAGACAAGGTCACACCAATGAACTAAGAACGTACTCTATAAGTATCAAATCTTGAGGGATTTTTCTCAAAGGGGTGAGGTTATTATTAGAATATTTACCAGGGAAGAAATCAGAGAAAAACCCTAGACTAAATCCTTGTCTAAATAGAATATTGACTATCATGTGAGAGGTAGTGGAATTAATGTCTTTATTAATATTCTCTAGTTTAATGGGAGTATGATGGAGTTGGTTCCCTAGAACAAAAGTTTATATAATTTATGATTAAATATATTAATTATTTTAAATATTAAAAATAATTTTATTGCATCATGACTATAATTTTTGGGGACATAGTATGTGATAATGTCCTAAGAGTATTGGTTTCACTTAAAGGTCAAAGATGTTCCCCACTATGATGAGAACCTAGAGGTTCTAGGATAGTAATATTAAAATATATATGTTCTATAATTGGATGATATCATTTTATGGGGAAAAATGATACATTATATCTGGGGTGGAGACTCATAGTAATTTTAGCAACTTTCTCATGGTGTAGACTATTGGTAATTTCTAGTGTAGAAGATTATGATGGCATAGCCTGCCAGTAGAAAATCCACATGTATATATGTCATTGGATATTCCTATTTTCAAATATGTGTATTGATCCTTAGACATTATAATTATTATTAATGGATATTATTATTCATGTAATTTTAGATATTGAAGAAAAATACGATAACATATGTTCATTGTGAAGTATGATATGTTGGGCACATCATGAGTGATATTGTATTAATGAATAATACCAAAAAGAATTTATCCACTCTGTTCATTAATGGGAGGTGATATCTCATGAAATATTATGGGAATGAAACAGCCTAAATAAATCCATTTCCATGGTTTTCTATGGGTCGGTACAATTTTTGATGGTTAAAGGAAGAGACATTGAGCACATAAGTAAATAACACATGCATGAATCCTATTTGATTAGAGATATCTTGATAAAGAGATTGCATTACAATGTAAGTGTCATTATGAGGTTTCATGTCATTGTGACATTAACATATTTCTCTATAGGTGACTTATCACATTTCTAGATATTATCCTTAGAATGTGGGTGGCTCCACCTAATTCTACTAAGAAAGTGACCTAGAGTGTCAAACACTAAGTGTATCCATAACCTTAGTTAAATATGGAATATTATTTATAATTTAACATGTTGAATAAATATTATTCGTGTATCTGATTTAAAATTTATTCATGTCTTCTTAATTTCCTATATTAGTCACTAGTTATTTAAGAAAATAATTGGGATAATAATATTTAATAAAATTTTATTTTCGATTTAGGGAGTATAATAATTATTTATTGAATGGAAATAAGGAAGTTATATTAATTTATTAAAAAATATTTATTATTTAAGGCCTGATAAATATTGTGGAGGAATGGCATACCAAGATTATAGGTCTTATGAGAAATGGTATATATTAAATATTGTTTGGATAAATTTGAGAAACTTTATTCATGAAATAGTATTTAATTTATTCACTGGTTTTGTGCATGTCCAGAAATAATATTATTATTATCAGAGACATGGAGTTTTATAAGGATTAAAAAAATAAAAATATCCCATGTGAAATTATTATTTTTAACTATATCACTTTTTAGAACCAATTAAATTATTTTAAACCATAACATAATCCATTTGTTTGAATTTTGAACAACAATATCAATGATAATCCTCTGATGCTATGGAGAGATCCTCTCTAAGAACACCCCCAAGAACGGAGAGCTGTATTCCTCTTTTACCCCAATTTATTCTATTGAAATCAAGTAGATTCATTATTTCAAGTGACTCTCATGGTGACCATAGATTAAAGACAAAATTGTTAGGATCATTAGCACTTACACTCAAAGATTCATACAGTAGCTTAGAGGTTCATATAGAATGTGTAGATCACCATTGGTGAAAAAATAAACTTTTCTATTATGATGAAATGATGAAATGAAAATAATGAGAAAATAATTCATCATAAGGTAATTATTAACTACTAAAATTAATTACAAATCTTAATGTGATGACTCAATATTTTGATATGGTGTTTTCATGCTTGTTAATCTTCATTAAATACCATTCCTCGTGACATTCTTCATCATATAAGTATATGATTAACAATTAATTATGAAAAAATGAGTTATTTATTCTATATAGGGACTTCTATTGCATCCATAATCTTCATAAAATGATACCCCTCCCATTCATATAAATATATTTTTTCCTTAAAATGGGTTAGTCAATTAATACCCAAGACTGTTTCAAATGAAATCATCTCTATCATGATAAAAACTACATTTTCTTATAGTTACACACCAAACTTTCACATGATAGTCATCTATGACATATCACAATATTATTTTTTTAAAGGTGTAATAACATTCAATATCAGCCTAATTGTCTCCAAATTCAAAATGAGGTGGCACACTAATTATATTGAAACAAAATAATGGAAAACATTGTATCAATAAATGTACATGCAAGGGTAATATCCTACTTGATGATACCTCAAATTATAAATGTCCTCTTGTTTCTATTTATAGTTATTTACTCCATTTTAAATAACATGTTTGATCCTTCACCAAGGATTTATTTATATGATCCCATGATTAACTAAGGAAATACGTAAAACTATTGGACTTATGAACTAAGCTCATTTTCTCATCCATTACAATCATATGAAACATGACTCCCACTTAGATAATGATGACTTTCCCAAGATTTTAAGGAATCTATAAAATATAAACTATGATAACCATAACTTGTGGATTATTGTTGTAGAATAATTAATTATGTTCCCACTTTATACATTGATTCAACTTCCTTTAATGTTTTTCCACATGTTTATCTCATATGAATAGTCATTACACATTAGTGGATCTCAACAATACTAAACATCTAAGAGTGAGGAGATGAAAATGCCATTCTATAATTACCCTATCATTCTATACCTTGGATAGTATCCTCTAACAATAACTTTTAACAATGAAAATACCTAATCATAGAACCCATAAAAGTGAAAATATAATAATCTTCCTTATTTCTATGAATAACATAACTCATGGATGATGTGGATAATAAAAACCCATTTTAAATAAAAGATAAATTTTAGACTCAAATTCACCTAATGTTTATGAAACCCAAAATAAGTCCGTAAACTAGGTAGTATTGTCTATCACTAACATATCACCTTCTAATGCTCCATGGATTTAAAAAAATCTCATCTATAAGGACATGATATATTACCAATCATTGAAATAACCCTTAAAATATACTTCAGGCACATCTATAAAGACTCATATTCTTTTTCCAATATATTCAAACATCTATAAGTGACACCTTTGAATGTGATTGTTTCCATACACAACTGTTGTTCCCATGGTGTGTTAATGAATTTAAAAATATGATAAATTATCCACCCCCACTCCACCAAGTCTTAGGGTCCAACATTACAACAAAATTTTTGGGGATCTTGAATAAAAATGTTATAGTAAAATCACATATCATAGAATCAGGTACATTAAACTTGTATTCTATAACCTAGAATACAAGAGTTAAACTATTCAAGCATTATTTATAAATAAGTACTACTACCAATGGGGTATTTTCCATAGAACTTTCCCAATACACTGCAAGACATAACCAAGGTGAAACATTTCTATAATTAAAAACCACTTGATTGAAATAAATTATTAATGACCGAAACATTACAATAAAATCAAAACATAATCAATTCATTTCATTTTCCATGCATTCAATCCTATTTAAACACCTATTTTACACTTTAAATCTTTTTAGTTATATTTTCACATGTATTGATTTTAAAAATGTTATCTCTAAATTCCCCTAATTTGGTTTAGTCATACATCAAAATCAATTAAATTTCATATCATTTCATATAATTCTTCATATCATTTAAAATGATTAAATGTTTTTTCACAATAACATGTCTCATTATTCATTTCAATCATATATCATGCTCCCAATCACTTTTAAACAAACCATATAATATCATAACATATAAAATATCAAAACCCCTTCAAAAAAATTTCATTATAATTCAAAACAAAATGTACTTATATGTTAGTTATATATAGTTCCCACTCATAAAAGAGAATATCTTCATTAAACCTATAGATCAGAAGTCCACAATTTTATTCAAGATAATTAATTCAATACTGATATATTATTAAAAATATCATTATTTATTTAATACTTGATTATAATTAAAAAAAATTATTAATTAATTTTTCACATTTACTAAATTAGATTAATCCCAAAAATAGTGAAACACAGGTACAAAAATTCCCATGAATCTTTATGTGACATTAAATGATGCATGTGACTCATGAAATATCCACCCACCTTACATTTATGGAAATGTCAATTTAAATAATATAAAAATTCTTGAAAATGATTTCAATCCACCATAAATATAATATTTTACCACCGTGATAAGTATATATTCTAATCTATTTAGGTTATATACACTTATTATTATCTTATTACCAAGTTTTGATGATCCTATATCTACCTCAAACAATAATTAAAAAATCCTGAAAATATAAGAAAATTAAATTTTATAAACTGTTTAAAGAATTTCCTTTGGTTTTATGAATTATCTTAGGTGGGGAAACCATAAGTCCTCAATCATGATCCCTTATTATAAAAAAGTTGAAAATTAGTAATGAGGGATACATAATTGTTATGGGGGTGACATTTAACTTAAATATATTTCAAGATAATAGTGAAAAAGTAGAGAATAAATAAATAACCAAAAAACCAACAAGATAACTAGATAAAAAATACAATAATGAATATAAAAATTAATTAAAATATACAAAAATAATTAACATGAATAGTTAAAATCAAGTCATACAAAATAATTCAACTTGATTTCTTTAGGTTCGATTATAAAATATATAAACTACCATAAAATAAAATATAAAATAAAAGGATAATTTGTTCCTCAAAATTCAGACTCAACCTCCCTATAGGTATACTACTAACTCCTCCATACCAATAAGACTGTAACACCCCGAGATTTTATGAAAAATATTATTTTTAATTTCATTAATGTATCGTGTTGTACACTACACCAAAAGGAGCTTGCACAACACACATCCTTGACTTTCCTTTCATTACACACAATCGCGACCTTCCTCGATAGCGTGTGTAGTACGCAATACCGAGTTTCACTAAACAACGATATTCTATTAAAATATTATTAAAACTAGTCATTATGAATAGTAATAACCACTTTTTTAAATTTTTGTAAATTTTATTTTTCAAAATGGACTTATTTTTTGGATTCGGAATATTGAAAATAGCTTAGGGTGAAATTTTGGTACTTTTCGGATAACTTTCATTTTCTGATGAATAGTGAAAATTACTAAATTTTAATTAAAAACAGCTTTTTTAATCGAAATAATTAATAGTGATAAATTATTAATTTGAGTGGTTTTAAAGTATATTAAGAATATATTTTTACAATTTAATAAAATGTTGGTAATTGGATGTAATTCTACATTTAAACCAGACATAAACAAGTGTCAATCTTTTGATAGTTATTATCTCTTAAGAACACGGTAATTGTTTTGACGACGGGAATTAATTTTTAAGTTAATTCATGCATCTGATATGTTTTGAATTTGGTAAAATAGACATCATTTTTGAGTTCATATTATCAAATATAGCTTCGGCCTAATTTTTGGTATTTTTTTGGAAACTTTCATTTTTTGATGAATAGTGAAACCACTAAGTCGTAGTTAAAAAAAATGAATTTTTCATAAAACATAATTTTACCTCTTCTGTGAGTGAATTTCAAAAATCTTAGAGACACGGTTGATGTTAGTATGTAAAATTTGGCTCAATGAGATGAAAATAATTTTTGGTGAATAGTAACTTTTTACTTTTTTTTACCACGGTTAAAAGTAAATAGGATAATTAAGGGTAAAAATGTTATTTTTATTACCCTAACACATGTCCTAATTCTATTGGATAAGTTTAATTCGACCGAAAACAACCTTAGGAAGAAAATATGATCATTTAGGCCCACTTGGATTAGACTAGGAAGTTTATTATTAATTTATTTAAATAAGGTTTAAAATAGTTAAAATCAAAGTTTAATAAGTAAATAATTTTTAATATAGTGTTATACATAAGATAAATTCTACTATAAATACTCATTAGAAAGATAAAACGATTGCCTACATAATCGTATTTTATTTGTAATTTTTAGACATTAAATAATTTAATTTATTTATGACACAAAGATGATGTAGTAATTATCTTATTAATGAAATATTGACATAATTGATATTATAAATACCCAAATAAATGTAATTTGAGACTTTTTATGAATTAAACTAATTTTTTAGGTTAATATGACATGTTATTATTAATTTAATTAACTTTTTTAGAACTAATCATTCTGTTATGATTTTCACAAAAATCAATTACTAAATAGTGTCAAAATTGACAAAAAATAGTTTTTAAAACAAATATTATATTATTAATTGTTATTTTATTCCTAAAAATCTTAGGTTCGGCCAAATGACTTATATAAGGTTATATATATTAATAATAAACAACTTGGGGTTCGTTTGGCTTGATATAGTAAGTTTATTAACCATATAGTGTAAGAAAACAAGAAGACACGACAAAAGTAAAATTATCTAACTTAAAGTTAAATATAAATGATAAGGTTATAATAGGAACCTAAACTTGTCTAAATTATATTGGATGAGAGGATTTGGAACCATCCCCACCTTAGCTTAGAAATAAATCAATTTTTAGCTATTTAAAACCGAATTTGGATTTATAATAAAATAATATTTTTAGTTATTCCAAAGGTGTTCCTCTCCTCCCTTATAAAAAGGCACCCCCTCCCTCTCTTCCTCAAACCAGTTTTAGCCTTCATGATCGGCCAAACTCTGTCAAATTCTCTTCTCCACTTCCATACAAACATCCTAGAGGTTTTGGTCTTCCTCAAAGACCAATTTTAGTGCCCTAAGAGGAGGTCTCAAAGAGGCGCTTCAAAGAAGAGGTAATTTCCGTTACCGATTATTTCACCTTTATTTCTTCTTCCACTTCTTCTTCTTAGGTTGTTTCATTATGAAGTAATAACATCAGTATCACTCATATACTGATATGTTATTATAAGTATTAAACAACCCTATTTAACCATCTATCCATCCTACGGAAAACAGAATCACCGCGCGTGTGTACGTACGGAATACCGTCTCCACACCGTGGTGTAATCTATTTTCCACCACCACCTTACTTGGATGGGTATAATGGTGTAAATAATAACTATATATGATTATTTTAAAGTGATATGTATTCTGAAATAGTATACATACACTCTAATACAGTCCCACGATCATGAGAATGATATCATCGCTCGTGCGTACGTACGGACTACCGTCTCCACGACGCGATGAGATTCATTCTCCACATTAACCATTCATGAATGATTATAAAGTATATATAATAAGTAATAATGAAATATATGAAATAATAATGATACTTGATTTATGTGTATATATATTTATGTCATCTACTTGATTCCATTCAACTCAATAAGGAAACGAAAACAGCGTTCATGCGTACGTACGGCCTACCGTCTCCATGAACGATGTATTTCTTTCCATTTACTGAATTATTATATATATGTATATTCTGAATATATATTTTATATAAATCATGGTTTATATTTTGGAATTAAGTAATCATGATCTAAGTAATCATATGAATAATTACAAGTCAAAACACGGACGACAAATGAAACAATTTTACCCAAAACGCTCTTCAACATGGAATTTACAAAAGAACGGGTAATATAAAGTCATAAGTGAACCATATATGATATAATAACAATGAGTATGATTCTGGAATAAGTCAATGACATTATTTAAATCATTATACAGTAGGTTCAGACACTTACGAAGCAAATCAGACCTAAGGTAAGGGAAAATATCACAATCTCATTTTTATCCGAGATTGTTTATACTTTGCTATTTACTGGGGTGTATTTTATCATCTAAATCCATGTTTCCTAAATATGTAATATTATTTCCATCCACCTAAAATTGTTTAAATCTAATTTTACCCTTCGGTGAGTTTTTAGTGAAAGATATGAAAGGAATATTTTGTCGTTTTTCATACGAGGTACTTTTTGACTTTTCCGACAAAAGTACAAGAAGAATGTTCTTTTAACTTATAGGGCATGAATGGATTTTTAAAACATTATTTCCAAGAAGCCTCCTTTAAAAGTTTTCAATTTTATTTTTAATCAGCTTATTTTAGTTTAAAATTGTATGACATGTTAAGAAATGAAAAATGTTTTTGAAGTAGAAAGGATATTTTCCTCAAGAATGGAGTTGAAGTGTTTTATCAAAATTATTTTCCATCTAAGAAAATAAAGGGTTATGTTTCTATCCCTATTATTACATGGATTTGATTATGTTGTTATGGAAATATTTTTATGAATTCTTTTATCTTATATGAATTGTTTTATGATGTCACGATGTTTAAAGATTCCCATTTTTACATGGGTTATGCAATGATGTATGGTTTATGATTTTGTGGCACACATAAGAATGGTATCATTATGAGATGGGTGGGACCTATATCTCCCACCAATTCATTGGGTAAAGATTTTATATCTTATGAGATAGACTTGGCTGGAACGGTAGGTTATACCGGTTCAGTGAAACAGGACTGAAACGAGGAGTGAACTCGGTTCAGAAAGTGACTTTTTCCACTAAGATAGTCTTGGAAATGAGTCTTGACTAATAAGAAATGATTCTCTATGATTATGTGTGTATTCTAAAAAGTTTCATGTTTTATGTTATGATTATTGGGATTACATTTCACTACTATGATTTATCCCATGTTATGATATTATGATCTCTTTTGCAGGTTAAGATTTCCAAAATGTTATGTTCTTATGAATATGATGTGATTGATATTTCTTTTGATTACCCTTACTGAGAATTTGAGCTCACACTTTTATGTTTTCTTTTCCCAGGATATAAAGAATGGTTTTAGGTATAAAAAAATGAATATCTTTATGTGAGATGTTGAAGATATTTCACCACGATTAGAAGATTATATTTTGTGTTTCCAAAGACACTAAACTATTACGGTCCTTGTTTGTGTGTTTTTGTTATGTACTAAGTATTCCGCAAAAGTAATGTAACGTCAATGTACGTCAAGCTTCGGGTCTCTACAGTTGGTATCAGAGGAAAGGTTTAGTCAACCTTTGGAAACTAGGATGCGAGAACTTTAGTGAGATCCCTAGAGATATTTCTAAGGTATGTTTAGGGATGTCCCTAAGGTTAAGTATAAGTATAGTTTATAGTCCTAGAATTGTGCTAATGATCTTATAATTAAACCTAAGATGTTAGATATTGAAGGTACTCCCCCTTTATTATGTTGTTTTCCCTAGCAGGATTTTTGCCTCTCACACTATTCTTTTTGGGTTTTAGACGATGGCTGGAACCCAAAGGAACCATGTTGATCAATGCAATGGACAATGCAATGATTGTCCTCCTGAACAAACAAATGTTATGGGAGATGGAGTGAAAAATCTTATTTCTATACTTACACAAGCTATGAATCATTCTGAACTTCCAAATGAGCAGAGAAGGGAACAATATTCTATTGAGTCCTTCATGAGGCAACATCCACCTTCTTTCAGTGGGTCTTCTGATCCACTTGTTGCTGAACAATGGATCAATACCACTGAAAAGATATTTTATGTTCTTCAATGTTCTGAACATGATAAAGTCATCTTAGTAGTATATCGTTTGGAAGGTGAAGCTGATCAATGGTGGAATCTTATCAAGAATACGAGGCAAAGAGATGAAATTGAGTCCATGGAATGGGACGAGTTCAAGAACTTATTTTTCAATAAGTACTTCCCTCGTATTCTTCGTACAAAGATGGAGAAGGAGTTTCTTGAACTAAAGCAAAAGGATGATGAATATGTTGGTATATTAGAAGCGAATTTTACAAGGCTTACAAGGTATGCATCTGGATTTATCATCCAACCTGAAAGTAAATTTGATCGATTCTTCAGTGGCTTAAAACCAAATCTTCGAAGGGAATTAGCTATAAGAGACTTCAATAGCTATGAAGAAATTATTTATTGTGCTATCAAGGTAGAAATGGAAGTTGGTATTACTTATCCATCTCATAGTTTTGACATGAAACGAAATATGGAGTTCAAGGAGAAATCTCAGAATAATGGTGAAAAGAAGATGAATGTTTCCTTATGCTCAAAGTTTGGAAATAAGTATGGTGGAGATTGTCTTAAAGGGACAAGTAAATGTTTCAAATGTGGAAAGGAAGGTCATCGAGCATTTGAATGCCGCAATGATGGGAAGAAGATGTCTAATGATGCAAACAAAGTAAGGGATACAAAGAATGAACCTACTACACTTCAATACTTCAAGTGCAAGGAAATGGGGAATTTGCTAATAAATGCCGTAATCCAAGGGTTAGTGATGATAGACATGAGCAACCAATTAAGGCAAAGGAAAAAGGGAAGTCACATGCGATCACCATTGGCGATGTTGAATATGAAAACGATGTGGTAGAATGATTAAGTTTTTTTGTAATGGGATTCCAAAATAATGTTGTATATAGTATCGTGGAATATTGGAATATTTATGTATTGGTCTATTGTGGTTTTCAATAAATTTATGGTATCGGTAACCATGGAAAGTGATTGAGATATTTTTGGGAAAAAGGATGATATGCGCATAATGAAGGAAAAATGAGAAAATGAAATATTTGACAGTATTCACGAGCTCATGATTGATATAAGGACTAAGTGATATCATGGTTTGAGTATATAGAATTTTGAGGATTTTGGTATGTGGAAAGTGTTAACTTTTAACTGCATTCGTGTTTTCACTAAGGTTCAATGGTTATTCAAGGGAATACATGATTAAGGCCTTTGAATGTTTGGAATGTGACCAATAAGACATATCTTATGATATATGGGGATCAATGATGGTATTAAATCTCTGGTAATCGTTTTCACTATATTATGAGAGTGAACCGCAGTATTATGGATAAGCCTAAAGATTGGAATGGATTATGTTGGACATAAGTTATTATTGTTTAAGGATAGAAGTTTTTTCGATATTATTGATGGGATGTTATAGTAATATTGTTTTAGAAAAAGGACAACCTGCAGGACGGGCGACAACACATCGCGTCGGACAAGGCTGTGGGAATCGAACCCACAACCGAAATGCGAATGGCCTTTATCACCTACCACTGGCCTACAAGAAGTCCCTGGTTAGTAGAAACTAGTTTTATTTTATTAAGCGGTATGATATAAGAAGTATAAGTTCATTTTTGGAACCATATACGATTAATCTAACCATAAGATGGACTTATAACTTTTGCTAACCATTTGTTTGAAAGAGATGGAATGACCCATCATTCTATCACATGATCTGCTAACACATCACGAATAACAAATTCAACTTCATTTCTTTAAGGGATGAAGTGGAAATTGTTCAATTCACGAACAACAGTGGGATTTTACCAAAATCATGTAAGTATTTCTTTTAATTCATCAACTTTAGGGAAATGATCATGAAAACCAAAAATGTTGTCCTAGTGCTCTTATATCTGATGAATCAGATGGTACCTTAGATCGTCACAAATTTATGGCCTTGTGATTTCTGGCTTTTCCATAGCCATGTTATTTACCACTCTCCATCAGAACATGACAGTTATATTTCTCTTACATATCCATATTTTCACCTATGTGGAAACCCAGTGATTAGTTTATTTGGGTAACTGTTACATTTCATACTTTTGTTTTTAATGTTTGTTTTTGGTATTCCTTTTTATGATGTGGGTTCCTATTAAAGAAACTTTTGAGTAGTAAACAATTTATAACCCCGATGAATTTCGAGGGTGAAATTCATTTTAAGGGGGGTAGAATGTAACACCCTGAGATTTTATGAAAAATATTCTTTTTAATTTCATTAATGTCTTGTGTTGTACGCTACAGAAAAAGGAGCTTGCACAACACGCATCCTTGACTTGCCTTTCATTACACGCAATCGCGACCTTCCTCGATAGTGTGTGTAGTACGCAATACCGAGTTTCACTAAACAACGATATTCTATTAAAATATTATTAATACTAGCTGTTATGAATAGTAATAACCACTTTTTGAAATTTTTGAAAATTTTTGTTTTCAAAATGGACTTAATTTTTGGATTCGAAATATTGAAATTAGCTTAGGGTGAAATTTTGGTACTTTTCGGATAACTTTCATTTTCCGATGAATAGTGAAAATTACTAAATTTTAATTAAAAAAAACTTTTTAATAGAAATAATTAATAGTGATAAATTATTAATTTGAGTGGTTTTAAAGTATATTTAGAATATATATTTTTACAATTTAATACAATGTTGGTCATTGGATGTAATTCTACATTTAAACCAAACATAAACAAGTGTCAATCTTCTGATAGTTATTATCTCTTAAGAACACGCTATTTGTTTTGACGACGGGAATTAATTTTTAAATTAATTAATGCATCTGATATGTTTTGAATTTGGTAAAATAGACATCATTTTTGAGTTCATTATATCAAATATAGCTTAGGCCTAATTTTAGGTATTTTTCTGGAAACTTTCATTTTTTGATGAATAGTGAAACCACTAAGTGGTAGTTAAAAAAAATGAATTTTTCATAAAACATAATTTTACCGCTTCTGTGAGTGGAATTTCGAAAATCCAAGAGACACGGTTGATGTTAGTAAGTAAAATGTGGTTCAATGAGATGAAAATAATTTTTGGTGAATAGTAACTTTTTACTTTTTTTTTACCACGATTAAAAGTAAATAGGGTAATTAAGGGTAAAAATATTATTATTATTAGCCTAACACATGTCCTAATTCTATTTTATAAGTGTAATTCGACCAAAAACAACCTTAGGAATAAAATATGATCATTTAGGCTCACTTGGATTAGATTAGGACATTTATTATTAATTTATTTAAAGATGGGTTAAAATAGTTAAAATCAATTTTTAATAAGTAAATCATTTTTAATATAGGGTTATACATAAGATAAATTCGACTATAAATACTCATTAGAAATATAAAAAGATTTCCTACATAATGGTATTTTATTTGTAATTTTTAGACATTAAATAATTTAATTTATTTATGACACAAAGATGATGCAGTAATTATCATATTAATGAAATATTGACATAATTGATGTTATAAATACCCAAATAAATTTAATTTGAGACTTTTTATGAATTAAAATAATTTTCTAGGTTAATATGACATATTATTATTGATGTAATTAACTTTTTTCGAACTAATAATTCTGTTATAATTTTCACAAAAATCAATTACTAAATAGTGTCAAAATTGACATAAAATAGTTTTTAAAACAAATATTATATTATTAATTGTTATTTTATTCATAAAAATCTAAGGTTCGGACAAATGACTTAGATAAGGTTATATATATTAATAATAAACAACTTGGGGTTCGTTTGGCTTTATATAGTAAGTTTATTAACCTTATATTGTAAGAAAACAAGAAGACACGGTAAAAGTAAAATTATCTAACTTAAAGTTAAATATAAATGATAAGGTTAAAATAGGAACCTAAACTTGTATAAACTCTATTGGATGAGAGTATTTCGACCCATCCCTACCTTAGCTTCGAAATAAATCAATTTGGATCTATTTATAACCGAATTTGGCTTTATAATAAAATAATATTTTTAGTTATTCCAAAGGTGCCCCTCTCCTCCCTTATAAAAAGGCACCCACTCCCTCTCTTCCTCACACCACTTTGAGCCTTCAAGCTCGGAAAAACTCTGTAAAATTATCTTCTCCACTTCCCTAGAAACATCCTAGAGGTTCTGGTCTTCCACAAATACCAATTTTAGTGCCCTAAGAGGAGGTCTCAAAGAGGCGCTTCAAAGAAGAGGTAATTTCCGTTACCGATTCTTTCACCTTTATTTCTTCTTCCACTTCTTCTTCTTAGGTTGATTAATTATGAAGTAATAACATCAGTATCACTCATATAATTATATGTTATTATATGTATTAAACAACCCTATTTCACCATCTATCCATCCTACGAAAAACGGAATGACCGCGCGTGTGTACGTACGGAATACCGTCTCCACGCCGTGGTGTAATCTATTTTCCACCACCACCTTACTTGGATAGGTATAATGGTGTAAATAATAAATATATATGCTTATTTTAAAGTGATATTGATTCTGAAATAGTATACATACACACCAATACAGTCTCACGATCATGAGAACGATATCATCGCTCGTGCGTACGTACAGACTACCGTCTCCACGACGTGATGAGATTCATTCTCCACATTAACCATTCATGAATGATTATAAAGTATATATAATAAGTGATCATGAAATATATGACATAATAATGATACTGGATTTATGTGTATATATATGTATTTCATCTACTTAATTCCATTCAACTCAATAAGGAAACGAAAACAGCGTTCATGCGTACGTACGACCTACCGTCTCCATGAACGGTGTATTTCTTTCCATTTACTGATTTATTATATATATGTATATTATGAATATATATTATATATTAATCATGTTTTATATTATGGAATTAAGTAATCATGATCTATGTAATCATATGAATAATTACAAGTCAAAACACGGACGACAAATGAAACAATTTTACCCAAAACGCTCTTTAACATGAAATTTACAAAAGAACGGGTAATATAAAGTCATAAGTGAACCATATATGATATAATAACAATGATTATGATTCTGGAATAAGTAAATGACATTATTTAAATCATTATACAGGAGTTTCGGACACTTACGAAGAAAATCAGACCTAAGGTATGGGAAAATATCACAATCTCATTTTTATCCGAGATTGTATATACTTTGGTATTTACTGGGGTGTATTTTATCATCTACATCCATGTTTCCTAAATATGTAATATTATTTCCATCCACCTACAATTTTTTAAATCCAATTTTACCATTCGGTGAGTTTTTAGTAAAAGATATGAAATGAATCTTTTGTCGTTTTTCGTACGAGGTACTTTTTGACTTTTCCGACAAAAGTTCGAGAAGAATGTTTTTTTAACTTATAGGGCATGAATGGATTTTTAAAACATTATTTCCAAGAAGCTTCCTTTAAAAGTTTTCATGTTTATTTTTAATCAACTTTTTTTAGTTTAAAATTGTATGACATGTTAACAAATGAAAAATGTTTTTGAAGTAGAAAGGATATTTTCCTCAAAAATGGAGTTCAAGTGTTTTATCAAAATTATTTTCGATATAAGATAATAAAGGGTTCTGTTTCTATCCCTATTATTACATGTATTTGATTATGTTGTGATGGAAATATTTTTATGAATTATTTTATCTTATATTAATTGTTTTATGATGTCGCGTTGTTTAAAGATTCCCATTTTTACATGGGTTATGCTATGATGTATGGTTTATTATTTTATGGAACACAAAAGAATGGTATCATTATGAGATAGGTGGGAACTATATATCCCTCCAATTCATTGGGTAAAGATTTTATATCACATGTGATAGACATGGATGGAACGGTAGGTTATACTGGGTCAGTGAAACAGGACGGAAACGAGGAGTGAACTTGGTTTAGAAAGGGACTTTGTCCACTAAGATATTCTTGGAAATGAGTCTTGACTAATAAGAAATGATTCTCTATGATTATGTGTGTATGCCACAAATTTTCATGTTTTAATTTATGATTATTGGGATTAAATTTCACTACTATGATTTATCCCATGTTATGATATTATGATCTCTTTTTCAGGTTAAGATTTCCAAAATGTTATGTTCTTATGAATATGATGTGATTGATATTTCTTTTGTTTACCCTTACTGAGAATTTGAGCTCACCCTTTTATGTTTTCTTTTCCCCATGATATAAAGAAAGGTTTTAGGTATAAAAAAATTAAGATCTTTATGGGAGATGTTGAAGATCTTTCACCACGATTAGAATATTATATTCCGAGTTTCCAAAGACACTAAACTATTACGGTCCTTGTGTGTGTGTTTTTGTTATGTACTAAGTATTCTGAAAAAGTAATGTAACATCAATGTACGTCAAGCTTCGGGTCTCTACAAAGACCATGATTATTAACCCTAATTTATAGGCCCTGCAAACGTACCTTTTTATGGAAGAAAATTTAACATATGAAAATTTATACATGTTCGACATGGGTGAAAGATAGACAGTATGAAGACAATATCCGACACAAAATATCATGCATGATGAAAATGTCTACGAAAATAATTAGGCAGTAAGTGAATAATCTTACGAATTTTAATACCTCGTCATATGAATCATACAGAAAAAAACATTTAACTAATAAAAGGTAAGTTCATATAAAATATAAGAACTATATCATATACCAAATTCCATGTTTTAACTACAACCCAATTAGTATCATCTCCCTACATCAAGATTCACTTGTTATAACCATATAAAGAGTATCATCATGTTCATACCTCATAGTGAACATATCCATGTGATAATATTCAATTATTATACTCTTAAGGGAAAGAAAGTATGTCTTATATTTGATTTTTATCCAATTAGGTTATATTAAGAGGGAAAATAATAGAGGAAGTGTCCTTAATATATAGAAAATGGAAGCTTAGAATAATCATATCATATTAAGACTAGAGGGTAATCATTATAAAAAAGTTCATTATCTGGGTTAGTATTAAATTTTATTTTATTATTTTAATTGATAAATTAATTAATTTACGATCTTTAGGTGGTTTAGAGAGGGAATTTACTAGAGCTAGTGGAGGAAGGAAGTGGATTTTGGTGTTGTAAAGAGAACAAAACTACTATTTTCCTAGTTCTGAAGACTTAATGGCCATAAAATGTTTATTGATTCTCCACTAGATTTACCCTAGAGAATATGAGGATAATTTTAATTAAAGGAAAATTTATTATTTTATTTTAAAAACAATAACCCTCTTAAATAATTCCTTATGATGTTATATCATTCCTAATTTATAGCCCTCTAAATTATCATATCTCCTCTATTTCATCTTTTAAATTGATTTTGTCCTCATTTTTAATATAGAACATGATTAATCTACCACAATGTTAATTATTTAGTGGTTTTAGGGGAAGAAAATCCAATGTTATTCATATTATTTCTACAATTTTATCAAAAATAAATTCCCTAAGTCATATTTTCATTAGGTTTTCAAAATCCATTAGGGTAGTGGAATCATTCTTCCTCCAAAACTTGGAATTAGAATCCACATATTATTTTGTAGTTATCCCAACTATATCACATATTATTATCTTATATAGGTTATCAATAATAAGTGGTAGAGTGGGTATCAACCTAAAATTAATTTTTCTTTTAGACTAATGTTTTCTTAAATCTAAATTCTTATGAACTTTATTTTTTTAAGTTTTTAATCAAATTTTATATTAGGTATTACATACTTGAAATGAAGTATTTAAATATTTCAAGATGGTTATTATTATTTTTGGTATATGTATTTTGAAAAAGTTTTCTAAATATATTTGTAGTGTGCCAATAAGGTTGTAAATTTCTTGCATGTTCTTCAAGACATATATAAAGGTGCCTATGGGATTATATATATAATAACTATATATATTATGTTTTAATGGTTTATAATTAAATAAACTCATTGAATATATGGATATTACTATGGAATATGATTCACTTCTCACACACATGGATAATCCTATGGAAAATTCTTTTTCCCTCAATTATAACCAACATGGATTGGAAACTTTGCTCGATCCAGGTATAGCTATTTTCTATAGTGTCTTGGTTAGAACATGGAAACTGACACCCAAGGATAATTTGTTTATATATATCTAACACTTATGTGATAAAATGATTATATTTATACTTTTATTACTTTCCTATATTGTGCATCCACTACACATAGTTAGTCATATGAAAATTTTGTAAGGATTAGGTTGTGATTATGTCTCATTATCCAAGTTAAAAGAAATGGAAATTCCCCAAAATTTCAAGGTTTATAGATCTGGGTGATAGGAGGCACAGTGTTTTTTGGGCTCGATATGGTCATTTTTTATGTATATGGAACTATGTTATTTTTAGAATACTTTTTGGCTATTTTATATGAAGCAATTCAATACAATCATAACATATACATGTTTTTCTTCTTATAAATCTAATTTACATTTAGTGTGCCTATTTTTTAGTATACATTGTATCCAATGACACATCTATATTTAATAGTTACACTATATATATATATATTAAATAGAATCTATCATTTTTTAATTAAATTATATAATTAGGGAAAATAATTAATCATTTTATGATATTTTTCCTCTTATAATTTATGCCAACAATTGGTGATTGTGAAGCACACTTGAGTTCAGGTAGTGATTTGGATCCGACCATGTGATTCATAAGGATTAATTACAAAATAGTATCTTGTTAATCTCAAAAAATTAGGTAAGGGATATCCAAGAGCTAGTATTATCGAGGCAAAATAATTAAATCATAAATTTACCTATCCAAAATAATTATGGTGGATGATTTTGTTTCCAAGGGTAATCTGAGTATGATATTGTTTCTTTTATGTTAGATTTCCTTATGTAGAGTCTTATGAATCATTAGAAGGAAAATATAAGAAAATCTTTCATTGTATGCTTTTTTATACCTTCTTAGATATTTAAAAAAATCACTTGAATATTTATAATAAATAATACATCAATCATCAATAAATAGAAATTTCAAACTTAGTTATAATTAATGGATTGATTAATACAAACATTAAAGTGATTTATATGAGTATAATTATTTTTGTAATATAATATCTAATTTTATACTTATAATGAATCTTATAATCCTAGTATTTATGTATTTTGATTTATAATTAAATTATATAAGACAATGGTTAATAAGAATGAAAGAGAGAGTGGTAGTTTTATACCATAACCAAAAATTTCCCTAAATTGAGACATTATAATACATACTTGATTAGTGAATTAATTTGATCATATTTTCAAATATAAAATATTAAAACATAGTAAAATATTATAGAAATTTTGGAGTGGGAAGATGTGAATACATTAATTACTAGACTAACTATTGATTAATATGTTTGTAAGGGGTTAGCTTAAATATTGAATGATAGAGGGAATCAACTTCCAGGATAATAAGTTTCCACTAAAAATATTATATGTTACATCTGAAATCATCATCCCAGAAACCATTTAGACTAATATCTTAGTGGACAAATAAAAGTAATTTACAAAATATATTCATTATAACTTAGAATGTATTGAAATCCCCGATAAGCACATAGTGTGACTTGAAAATGTTATGCTAGAATGAGATTTCCTTTACTCGTGTTATTTCATGATAAAATCCATGAAATAATATGGGTTGATATAGAAATTATTTTAGAAGATTTTTTGTGTGAAATTATTCCACAATAATATTCATCAAATAAAGGATCTGGGATTCATCGAGGTTGATAAAGAGGAGGTGACAGTGATCAAGTGCCCTACCAGATTCCTTAAACTTCTTTGTTTCACAACTAACTTCAGTAAGTATAAGGAATTTATAGCTCAATTATTTGATATGGTGTTGAAATATCCTTTATAGAATTAAGTGATTTTTTTTATATTTTTGTTATCACAATGTTTATAAATAAATATGTTCTAGATCACACTACTTCTAAAACCAACCATGGGACTAGTGGATGACCTCATGCTTGAAGCATGGGTGGGATATTTACTATAGATATAAAAGAAGAGGATAATAGATGAGTTCATGTGGATAATTTTAGATAAATTGTCATTTAATCACACCTATTACACCTAGATATATGATATCTCAATTTTTATGTTATCAGTATTGATATCTAAGAGACACTTGACCTAATTTTCTAGCTGAAATAAAATACCATTTAGGAGTCTAGTATGGTCATCTCTAGTGGTTTTCCTATAAAACCTATTTATGAATTTTTGGTCCCTCAGTAGACTCATGCAACACATATACAACAAAATAGACAGTTTACTAGAGAACAATTACCACCCATTTCATGACCAAACTCAAGCTGGGGCTCGAGCCACAACAATAACATCCCAATTAAATAAAGAATATGAAATTTTCATATTTATTAATATTTTTGAATTAAATATTAATTTTACTTTAAAGGGGATTCTATGTCTATTAGCATACTCAACATGGAATAATGGATTTCTCTGAAATCTTACGTTGCACACAACGTCGAGTTATACTGAAAAATAATATATTAGTAATATTATTTTAAATGGTAGTTAACACATAGTCGTTGTATGCTGGAATGAACATAAATAACCACAATATGATTACAAATTTTTCCAAAATGTCTTTAAATTTAGCCAATAATTTTTAGCGGCTTAAAATAATAATGAATCTGATTTTATGCATGAAATTCTCTAATATTCTTTAAAAGGTCATTTTACAACCTTTTGATGGAGAACCATTTTAAATATAGTTTTTGTAACTTTTATAAGTTCTATTTGACAAAAAAACTTATTATTTATATATGGGACATCAAAATTTACTTTGGGTAGATTTTTGGTATTTTTTTGATAAAGATCATTTTTTAATGAATAGTGAAAAATACTACATTTTAAGTCAAAACTATCTTTTCATATAATTTATTTATATAGTAATATTTTCCTTTTATTTGGTTTTAAAGTTTAATTGGATTAAATTTTTATCATTTAATCCAATTTTGTTCATTGGAAGTATTTTCACTTTGAAATTGGACATAAACACATGTTAATGTTTTGGTTGTTTTTACTTTCTAAAAACACGTTGTTTGGTTTTAACAACATGAATTAATTTTAAATTAATTTCTGATATTTATATGTTTTGAATTTTGAAAAAATTGATTTCATATTGGGAACCAGGAGGTTCAAATTTATTAAATAGGTGCCTTTTATTTTTAGACATTATGAATATTAACTTTAGTAAATATTTTATTTACCATGGATAAAGGGTAAATCTAATAAATAAGGGTGAAAAATACTATTATGATAATACTAAACTACCATAACACATGTCCTAATCCTATTGGGTGAGATATTTCATACCATGGGCATCCTTGGGTCAATTTTAGGACCTCCTGGAGCTACTTGTGTGTAAAAATGACATTTAATTACTTTTAATTTAAAGTTGTGGAAAATATAACCTAATCATGTAACTTTTACAAAAAAAAAATTATATGTGGATATATAAGTGATATATTCAACTATATATATTCATTATAAATTTAAAAAAATTTAATACATCATGGTATTTTATTTATAATTATTAGACATAAAATAAATAAATAAATTTATGGCACAATTATGATATAGTGATTACCTTATTAATTAATGATTTAAAAAAATGAGGTTATAAATAATAAAGTAAATTTTATTTTGAAACTATTTCTGCCATCCAAGAATTTTAGGGATAATTATTACTTTTTATATTTTAATTAATGAAGTATTTTTTAAATAATCAAGTTTTAATGGATTTTTTTAAAGTCATGATATGAATCGTATGAAAATTGACTAAAATCAGTTTTTAAAACAAACACTATTTTATTAAATAATATAATAGTCTTAAAAATCTTTGATTCATCCAAATTACTTATATAATGTTTAAAATGTCATTAATGAAACACTTGAGGTTCCATTGGCATTTTATAGTTACTATATGAACTATATACTATGAATATACAAGAAGATATGGTAAGAGTCAAATAAGTTAACAAAGGGTTAAATCTAAATGATAAGGTTAAATTTGAAACCAAAACTTGTCTAAAAATTATTGGTTGAGATGATTTCTAACAATACTAATTTTATCTTTAAATTAAATGAGTTTTTGACCTTTTAAAAATTGAAATTCAGTTTATAATTAAATAATATTTCAAACTTTCCTAAATTACGCCTCCTCCCTCTTATAAAAGGCAACCACCTCTAACCCCTTACTCACACCTCTCAAGCCCCTTATCTCATCCAGCCTCTACTATTATAAGCTCCCAACATCTCTCTATTCCTCATATAAGCCTTACTTTGGCCATAAATAAATTCAAGAAATCCTTTTATCTTAAATCAAAAAGGAGTTACCCGATTTGAGGATGAACAAGGAACATGTGTAACAAGTTAGATTCAAGGTAAGGGACTTTGTCTCAATATCCTTTCATTGAGGAATATATATATTTATAAAATATTTTATTTTATATGGTGTATAAACCCCTTTTACTTTTCATTTCATTTAATGGGAATCTTTTTCTACGAAGCGTTTTACTAAACTGTAAAAGGAATGTTTCTTTTTAATGTACGTTGTGACAACGACCTTTCCGCCACCGCGAGTATTATTTGATATTTCGATTCCTTAACAATCCTTGATGTTTTTAAAATTAAAATAAATACCAAATACCCTTTTACGTATTTTGGTATTGAAAATGGTTTGGATAATGAATTGATTATGTTAATATCTCAAACTGATATCTTGTGATTGCAATGTGGAAATGTTGTCTAGGTTCACAGAGGTAAGCCACAGATATCTCCCCAATTAATTGGGTAACGTGACAGAGGTAAACATTAATGTTTCTCCTAAAATATTTAGGGAATATACTGTGATCGGTATTCCATACATAATTCCCTATGTAGCTGTGAAAGCTACAATTTCAGTATGTTATGGATTCCACAAGTTTCCTTTATGATTTATGATTTCTATGTTCTATTCATAAATCTTATGATTTCATAAGGTATGTTAAATATATTATGTTATATGAGTGAGAAGTAAGATTTCATTTATTTGTATGAATTAAAGGACTAATATTTTCTTACCTTGTTTTATAACCCTTACTAATAATTTTATGATCATCCCATGTTTTTGAAATGTTTTTCACAGTGTTTAAGGAAGGGTATGATAAAGGAAGAATTCAAGAATATTTATATCGAGAAAATAATTCATGTTTTATTTAAGTAGTTTTATTGTTGTGAAAAAATTGGATAGAATAGAAGTGTCTACTTTGTAATATTTGAGATGAAATGTAAGAGTTATTGCCTAATTCTCTAAAACTCTAAACTTGAAAAGACCCTCAATATTAATTCTTTATTTAACTCAATATTAAGTAATGTTTTAAGGTTGGGGACTTATAGTTGGTATCAAATGTCGGTTTAGACAACATTAGGATTTAAGATATTGTTAAATTAATATCCATAAATTAATTTATGGTTATATTGAATTGATATAACATTTAATTATTACCATGTCTCTTCACATAAGATATTTTGGTGTTTAGAATGGTTTGTTATAGAGTAAAAATGGCAACTATGATGGGATGACATTAAAAGGAAAACAGCCTTCCAAATCAGAAACTTGAGATGGTCAGAATCGGAACTGAATGGTTTGTTGCATGGATGGAACAGTTGACTTAGGCTATAAATGGTGGTGGTATCCAAGTACAATATCAGCCAGATCAACCACAGAGGAACATGTTAGTAGTGGAGAATTTCATGAGGAAACATCCCCCATCATTCAGAGGGTCATCTGCCCCTGTGCTAGCTAAAGGGTGGATTAAAGCACTGGAAAATATTTTTGATGTCATGGGGTGTTCAGAACATCAAAAGGTTAGTCTTGATATTTCCCATTTTGAAGGTGAAGTCGATCAGTGGTGTTCAATGGTTAAAAATATCAGGGATATTGAGGATATTGATGCTCTTGATTGGGATTAATTCAAATGTATGTTTCATGAGAAATAATTTCCTATGGTAGTTCGACTTAGTATGGAAAACAAATCCTTAGAATTGAGGTATGAGGATGACTCAGTGGCTACTTATGAAGAAAAACTCACTCGACTGGAAAGGTATTCTCCAAATTTCATACGAGATCTTGATAGTAAAATCAATCATTTTACTCAAAATTAAAGCCAAAGTATCAAAGGGATTTATCTTCATGTGAGTTTAAAAGTTATGAAAAAAATTATTCGTTGTGCAGAGAAGGTGGAAATAGAGTTTTCTGATGATCAAACTTTCTTTAAAAAACAATAGAATAAGAGGTGAAGGTGGTAGACGAAAGGTAAGAACTATACAAAAAATTCTGATGGTAAGAACCTTCAGTTTTAAAGTTTTAAAAATTATGGTAAAAATCTCAATGGGGAATGCCTTTTGAATTTAGTTAAGTGAAACCGATGTGGTAAAATGGGACATAAGGCTCGTAATTGCACTAAAAACATTAGAGTAATGGTAAGAAAAAAATCTGATTTACAGTCAGTAAAATTTTTTAAGTGAAATGAAATGGGTCATTATGTAAATGAGTGTCCAATGAAGAACTTAATTGAGGGAAATCAGTTGGACTACAAGTAGAATGGGGTGGTGAAATCCATTGCAACTACTTCAGCAGACATTGGGATATCAAATGAAGTAGTATCAGGTACATTGTTTGATTATTCATATTATGCCAATGTGTTATTGATTCAGGGTCTACACATTCATTAATTTCTTAGATATTTTCTATTAAATTGGTTTTTCTAACTCAAGATATAAATCCTAAACATTTGGTTTAAATATCAGGAGGAAATGTTAAGATAAAAAGAAATTATAAGAACCTTCCTGTACTTGTGTGCAGAAAGTAACTACCTAAAAACCTTATTGTTTTGTCACTAGAATAGTTTGATGCTATTTTAGGTATAGATTATATTTCTATTTATCAGGATAAGATTGACTGTAGATCTAAAGAGGTTTATTTTCATAAATAATATCAGTTTGTGTACAAGAATGAACCCTTAATTTTGATAAAATATCAGGAAGATGAGAAACTAGTAAATATGGAAATGAATTTTACCTTGAACATATTATTGAAAACAGAGGAACTGTTCATATTAATAATGTTTCTGTGGTAAATGAGTATCTTGATGTTTTTTCTGTTGAGTTTCCGGGTATAATATCTGATCTGAAAGTTAAATTTACAGTTAACTTAGTTCCTGATGCTAATCCAATTTCAAAGCCCCATTATCGAATGGCTCAAATTTAACTTTTAGAGTTAAATAAGAAATTGCAGGATTTACTAGATAAACGCTTTATTCGACCAAGAACATCACCATGGGGTGCTTCTATCTTAGGTGTTAAAAAGAAATATAGTTTAATGTGACTTTTCATAGATTATAGAGCCTTGATAATATCGTTGTTAAGCACAAGTATCCTTTTCCAAATATCGATTATTTGTTTGATCAGCTCCAGGGAGCTCAGTATTTTTCAAAGATTGACTTGAGGTCGGGGTACCATCAGTTGAATGTAAAGGAAGAAGACATTCCAAAGACCGTATTTCATACTAGATATGGCCATTATGAATTTATAGATATGGATTTTGGGTTAACCAGTGTACCTACTATATTTATGGATCTAATGAGTAGAATTTTCCACGACTTCTTGGATAAGTTTGTGGTTGTTTTTATTGATTATATTTTGGTATATTCAAAAAGTAAAGAGGAGCATGAAATCCATTTAAGGGTTATCTTGCAAACCATAATATAAAAGAAATTTTGTGGGAAATTCAGCAAGTGTGATTTTTTGTTACAATAAATTTCATTCCATTGTCACAGTTTTTCTAAAGATGGCATAATTGTTGATCCTGCTAAAACCAAAGTTGTTAAAGAATGTCCAAGACCAAAAAATATAACTGTGATTCATAGTTTTCATGGTTTAGAAAGTTATTACCAGAGGTTTTTTGATAAATTTTCATGGTTATCTAGAACACTGAATAAGTTTACTCAAAAAGGTGTTATGTTAATCGTGACAAAATAATGTGATGAATTTTTTCAGGAATTGAAAAGAAGATTGGCGAGTGATCCAGTTTTGGAACTGCCTTCCCGAAATGGTGAATTTGTTATTTATAGTGATTATTTGTTGAAAGGACTTGGATGTGTATTTATACAAAATGAAAAGGTAAGTTCTTATGCTTTACGTCAGTTGAAACCTCATTAGTTAAATTATCCTACACATGAATTGAAATTATCTTTGGTTTTTTTTTGAATTAAAAATTTGGAGGAATCATTTGTATGGATTAAAGTATGAAATATATACTAATCACAAAAGTTTTAAGTATATATTCAATCGGAAAGAATTAAACATGAGTGAGAGAAGATGGCTATAATTAATTGAGGATTATGATTTCATGATCCATTACCATCCTAGAAAACCAAATAAGGTGGTTGATGCTTTGATCATAAAGAGTAAAGATACATTAATCATGATGAGTTTGGAACTAGATCCTTTGGTGTTTGATTTGAATAATTTTTTATTCGAAGTTTTTGGTGCAGGGAATTCCTCTATTTTTTTTTTCAGGTTATAGTAAAATCATCTCTAGCAGACAACATAAAGCATGCACAGAATGAAGACAGTGATTTACATAAAAAGGTAGAATTGGTTCGGAATAGTACGTTACCAGAATTTAATATTGATAACGACTATGTTTTGAGGTTTGGAAAGAGGTTATGTGTGCCATGTGATTCTCAGTTGAAGATAGAGATATTATGTGAAGCTCATAGGCCTCCATTTTCAGTTCATCCTGGTAGTACGAAGATGTATAGTGGTCTTTGGGAATATTACTAGTGGGATAGAATGAAAAGAGATATTTCTAAATTTACTATGAAGTGTTTAATTTTTTAATAGGTTAAAGTAGAACAATAGTTACCGAAAGTGATGCTTTAGCCTTTTCCAGTTCCAGAGTGGAAATGTAAAAAATGTGTCCATGGTTTTCATAGTTGGATTACCAAAGAATTCTCTAGGTAACGATGCAATTTGGGTAATTATTGATGGATTGACTAAATTTGTGCATTTTATTCCTATTTGAGAAACTATATCTCTAGATCAACTTTCTCAATTTTATATTAAAGAGATAGTCAAGTTTCATGGAGTTCTCTTCACCATTATATATGGTCCTGATCTCAGGTTCACTTCTAAATTTTGGATGGGCCTTCAAAAGTTGATGGTTACTTAATTAAATTTCAGTACAGTTTTTCATCCCCAATCAGATAGGCAGTCAGAACGAACAATTTAGACCTCGAATGATATACTACATGATTGTTCAATGGATTACCAGGGAATTTGGGACCAATATCTTTCTTTGGTTGAGTTTTCATATAATAACATTTTTTATTCCAGTATACATATGACACTATTTGAGGCATTATATGGAAAGCAGTGTCGAACTCCATCTTTTTGGGATGATGTAGGTGAAAGGAAGTTTATGGGAACAGAATTGGTAAAAGGGGTTCCAGAAAAAGTTAGGTTGATTTAGAAGCACATGAGAACAACGTAGAGAAGGCAGAAAAGTTATACAGATAGCTGGAGGAAGGATCTCTCTTTTGATGTAGGTTATCATGTCTTTCTCAATGTTTCTCTATGGAAATTTGTGATGCGTTTCGATAAGAAGGGAAATATGAGCCTGAGGTTCATTGGACCCTATGAAATCCCAGAGAAAGTTGGATTAGTTGCCTACATAGTGGATTTAACTCCAATTTTATCCCAGATACACAATGTTTTTCATGTTTTAGTGTTGAGAATGTATATGCTGGATCTATCTCAGGTTTTGAGTCTAGAGGTAGTTCAATTGGAAGAGAATCTTTCTTATGAGGAACAACCAGTCCAGATTCTTGAATGAAGAGAGCAAGTGTTGCGGAATGAGGTAATTCATCAGGTAAAGGTTTTATGGAAAACCCATATAGTTAGAGACAACATGAGAATCTGAAAATTCTATGAGAGATAAATACCCCCACTTAATTGATAAGAGAATAAAACTGTAGGGACATAATTCCCAAAAGGGGGGAAGGATGTAACATCCCAGTTAAAAAAATAATATGACATTTTCATATTTATTTATATTTTTAAAATACATATTAATCTTACCTTAATGGGTTTGTTATGTCTGATAGCATACTCAACATGAAACAACTGATTTCTCCAAAATCTTACATTGTACACAACATTGAGTTATACCAAAAAATAATATGATGTTATTATTATTTTAAATGGTAGTTAAGGCATAGGTGTTGTATTGGAGGGAATGAATAGAACTAACTATAATATGATTATATATATTTTTTAAATGTCTTTAAATTTATCCAATAAATTTTAGAGGCTTAAAATAGTAATGAATCTGATTTTAAGAATGAAATACACTAATATTCTATAAAAAGTCGTTTTACCTCCTTTTGATGGAAAACCCTTTTGAAATATATTTTTTGTCACATTTATATGTTCTATTTGAAAAAATAAAATTCTTGTTTAGATTTGGGACATCAAAATTTACTTTGGGTAAATTTTTTAATTTTTATGATAAAGTTCATTTTTTAATGAATAGTGAATAATCCTGCATTTTAAGTCAAAATCACATTGTCATCTATTTTATTTATATATTAATATTGTCCTTTTAATTGCTTTTAAAGTTTAATTGAATTATATTTTTATCATTTAATCCAATTTTGGTAATTTTATGTAATTTCACTTTGAAATTAGACATAAACACATTTCAATCTTTTGGTAGTTTTTAATTCTTAAAAACACACTTTTTTTATTTTGACAACGAAAATTAATTTTAAATTAATTTCATCAATTTAATACTTTTGAATTTGGAAAAATGGATTCCATTTTTGTAATTATGAGGTCTAAATTGTGTAAATAGGTTCCTTTTATTTTTAGACACTATGAATAGTAACTTCGGAAAATATATTATTTACCATGGTTAAAATGTAAATCTGGTGTGTAAAAAATAATATTATGATAATATTAAACTACCCTAACACATATCCTAACCCAATTGGATGAGATATTTCCAACCATGGTAATCCTTGGGTCGATTTTAGGACCTCATGGAGCTAGTTGTGTGTGAAAATAATATTTCATTACTTTTAATTTAAAGTTAATGAAAATATAACATAAACATGTATCTTTTACAAAAACAATTTTTATATGGGGTTATATAAGTGATATCTTCAACTATAAAATTTAATTTGAAATCTAAAAATATATCCTACATCATGGTATTTTATTTATAATTTTTATACATCAAATAAATAAATATATTTATGACACAATGATGATGTAGTGATTATCTTATTAATGAATGACTTAAATAAATGAGGTTATAAATATTAAAATAAATTTATTTAAAAACTTTTTATGCCATCCACTAATTTTAGGGGTGATTATTGCTTTTTATATTTGAATTAATGAATTTTTTTATAATGAATCAAGTTTTTATTGATTTATAAAAAGTCATGATATGAATAATATGAAAATTGACATAAATGGGTTTTTTAAAAAAACATACAATTTTATTAAATGATATAATTGTTCTAAAAATCTAATTTTATTCCAAATGACTTATATAAGGTTAAAAATGTCATTGATGAACCACTTTATGTTATATTTTCATTTTATTGTAACTATATTAACCATATAGTATGAAGATACAAGAAGACATGGTAAGAGTAAAAAAAGTTAACTAAGGGTTAAAGCTAAATGATAAGGTTAAATTTGAAACCAAAAATTATCTAAAAACTATTGGTTGAGAGAATTTCGAACAATCCTCATCTTATATTGGAATTAAATTATTTTGTGACCTTTTATAAATCGAAATTCAGTTTATAATAAAATAATCTTTCAAACTTTTTTAAAGCACACCTCCTCCCTGTTATAAAAGGCCACCACCTCTAAACCCTTACTCACACCTCTCAAGCCTCTTGGCTCATCCAAACTCTACTCAAATAATCTCCCAACATTTATCCCTTTCAAATATAATTCTTACCTTGGGTAGAAGGTAATTCAATAAAACCATTCAGCTTAAATAAAAAAGGAGTCACCCAATTTGGGGAAGAACAAGTAACATACATGAAAAGTCTGATTCAAGATAAAAGACTTCATCTCAATCTCCTTTCATTGAGGCATATTCTGATTTATACATTAATTTATTTTATACAGTGTATAAACCCCTTTTACTTTTCATTTCATTCAAAGGGAATCTTATTCTACGAAGCGTTTTACTAAATGACAAAAGGAATGTTTCTCTTTAAAGTACATGGTGACAATGACCTTTCTGCCGCCACGAGCATTATTTGATATTTAGCTTCCTTAACCATACATAATGTTTTTAAAAGGAAAATAAATTCTACATACCCTTTTTACGTATTTTGGTATTAAAAATGGTTTTGATAATGGATTGATTATGTCAATATCTTGGACTGATATCTTGTTATTGCAATGTGGTAATGTTATATTTCCTTTATTCTTGTTCATGTGTTATGATTATGTTATGGTCTTGGTAATTGTTTACAGATATGAGTTGTTCTTTTATAAAACCGGGGCAGGTGATCCCAATATAGCTCTCTAAGGCATTGGGTAACGCGATGGATGTAAATGTTAATGTTTCTCCTAGTAGATTTATAGAATATATTGTGATGGGTATTCCAATAATAACTCCCTATTTATCTATGAAAGCTACACTGTATGTATGTTATGGATGCTACAAGTTATCTTTAGGATTTATAATTTCTATATTCTATTCAAAAATATTTTGATTTCATGAGTAATGTTAAAGAGATTATGATATATGAATGAAAAGTATAATTTCATTGATTTATATTAATTGATGGACTAATGTTTTATTTCCTTATTTTATAACCCTTACTGAGATTTTTATGCTCATCTCATGTTTTTTAAATGCTTTCATAGGGTTTAATGAAGGTTAAGAGAAAGGAATAATTCAATAAGATTTATATCAATAAAATAATTCTTTTTTTATTTAAGGAGTTTTATTTTTGTGAAAAAAATTGGATAGAATAGAAGTGTCTACTTCGAAATATTTGAGATGTAATGTAATAGTTGTGGCCTATTTATCTAAAACTCTAAACCGGAAAGGATCATCAATGTTAGTTCTTTATTTAACTCATAATTAAGTTATTTTTTAAAGTCGAGGCTTTATAACAACTACCACAAGCCTACCTCCATAGGCTAGGGGTGGAGACAAGTGCTGAAGGCACAAAAAAATCGGGGAGGCCTTTTCCTAAATACCAGTACACACTGACACATCCCGGTCAATGAAAAAGTATAGAGGGAAATAAATAAAAGATGAAACACTACAATTAATATAAAAAATATGCGTCGACTACTAAACAGAATGATGTATAGTAATGTATAATGAAAGGGAAAGGGTGGGAAATTCATGCCTAAACCAGAAATATAACCCATCCTAAAAAAACTACAAAGGAGTAAATACTTGAGAGAGCCTCGATCCTGTATCCCAAGTTATGACCATCGTACGCAGTCCAAGAACCTTATATCCCTAAGCTTCTTCTATAGACCTTCCCACTCTCTAAAAAATACATGACACATGTTTAGAAAAGCCCATGCATGGGTGAATATATACATACCCAATAGAATGCCCTGAAAATGTAAAGGGGTAATAAGAGATACCACTAAATAGGGAAGAATTAAAAAGTACATGGTATAGTAAAAGAGTAAATCTCAACCCAATAAGAGAGTGAGAGTGAACCCATCCAAAAACAAGGATCTTGACATGGTGAGAAGATGAAATCCTCGTCAAGTCTTCGCTACCTAAAGACATAGAGTAGAATCATTCAACCATGAGAAGCTAAACAAGGAAATCATATGGCATACCCCGGGAATCATTATCTCTCCTAAAAGGAGGTTAACAAAAACCCAAGGAGTGGGTATCGAGGAAGGATATATATATATATATATATATATGTATGTATGTATATTCTCAATCAATGAAACCCACAATAGAGAGTAAGGGGATATCCATATCATAGCTCAACCTAAGAAGATGAGTAGCCAATAGTTCTAACATAACTCCGTAAATGATTCCCAACATATCATGCATATTCAAAGGACAAAAAAATATGAGGAACTCAATTAGCACACCTTGATACTATTCAGTTTGGGCGGCACTGACATTCCCACACGGTTATAAGTTAGATCACAAGAACACCTCTCAGTAGGGAAAGTGTCCCTCTTTCATGTGAGTCCAAAGGTTCATAAAACAATGTCTCGTCACTAAACTAAATAGTTTAGAGGTTGGTAGTTTTAGGAAGGGTTCTTATTCCCTAATACATCAGGAGGGTCCTAATCTAGTAGTCATTGAATAATTCCACTTCCCAGTCATACTGGAGGATAATCTTGGTGAGTCTTCAGGGAAACGTCACTACCCAAACCAACTTGATGGTTACTCTTACAATATTTCATCAAGGAACTTCACTTCCCAGACCTGCTAGAGGGAAAGCCAGTAACATCCATCAAGGAATTCCACTACCCAACCCTATTGCGGGGTTTTCCTGGAACTTAGAGTAAATCCAATTCCCAATCCTACTAGAGGGTAAACTGAAAATATCATCAGGGATTTCCATTTCCCATTCCTATTGGTGGGTAAGATCGTAACTTCCATCATGAAAAACCACTACCCAACCCTGATAGAGGGTAATCCCGGTATAGATCTAGTGATTCTATATGATAAATGACATCATCAGGGGTTTCCTAATCATGTTCCAAACCTAGAAGATTTCACATATTATCTCAAAATCCACTTTCAAGGGAATCATCACATTCTACATGAAAAGGCACTTAGGATAGGCATCTCATGGTCCAAAATATGAGTTCAAACGAAACAGATACGAATATTTTAATATCTCTCAAAAGAGCTCAAGTAGTACACGGTGTGTGAGGGGACCCACACAGTGTGTGGTCCCTATTCACTGCTTGGTTAGGTCTCTAGTTGGTACGTGGTTCCCATCTGTGTAGGGGTACATTCCATGTAGGTGGACTACATGGCATGTCCCACCTATTAGGGGACCAGGCCGTGTCTGCTTTCTGTGTTCGTGTACTTGAACCCCGTGTCTGTGTACTTCTACATGGACTCCCCATCCATGTAACCCATCATACAGATTTTTCTACTAGGGAAGGGGTACATGTCATGTAAGGTAGAACTACACACTGTGTTACCCTTAAATTCTTCAAAACCCTATCCCCACTATTGAGGGGGGCTATATGCCATGTGTTCTTCATCCTACATGGTGTGTAGTCGGTAATTTTTCAGAAACCTTGGATTTCTTGATCCGGACTTCATGCTTAAAATTTGTTCAAACTACTATAAATATCAGGTTTTTTCCTCCTGTATCTCACGTATTTTTCCATAATTCCATCCCATTGGACAGTGTTCACTGAAAAACTTCTCCAGTAAAGATTTTCTAAACCCTTGTTTATTCCGCTTTCCATCATGGCTTCCACCCTTGATAATAAGGCCTCAAACCATTGAGTTTTTTTATCCCCATCCAACAAGATTCTTATAAATATGCTTGATTAAACATTTCACTATTATTTTATCAATCCTTCATGAATCCGGGAACCCAGTCGATCTTAAGGTTCCCAAAACCATCGAACTGGGAATTGTGGGTTTCCAAATGAAAAGAACACAAAGAATGGGGGTAGAAAAGAACAATAAAAAAGGTTTTATGATCATTTTCCCATAATTCTTGGCCAAAGATCAATAACAATAAATTTGGACTAGAAACTATTGATAATAATTTTAGTTTTAGTACCTTGGTACATAAAAATGGAAAAATTATGGCGCAGATTGAAGGAAGGAAGACTATCTACTCAATTGTTTAATTATGAGGGTCATAAACCACAAATAAAGGGTCTTACCTCTTTTTTGGATCATTCATTGATGAAGAACACATTCTCCAATGGATTTGTGAGGATCTTCTTTGTTCATTGCACTTTGATTCATCGTGAATCATAAGTTAATCGTCTGCCACCAATATATGAGGAAGAGAGAGCTCTCGCTGAAGGATTCTAGGAATTGAACGGTCAACCCTAGCCAAATCCTCCATGCATTAAATTTTTAGGAATTTTTAGGTTAAAAGAAATTTAATTAATTAATTAATCCAATTAAGCTCACCACCAATAAGAGAGAGGTTGGAACGTCCTAAGTCAACTCATATTATATCGCACCTAGGGTAAGCACCACATTCCAGACAAAACTGTGGTCCTGGATTTCTGATCCGATCTATCGTTTAATATTTATACTTTTTTATTTAATTAAACGCATGTGTTCAATATGAAATATATTTAATATTATTATAAATTTAATTATGGGAACACCAGGACCCAAAATTAAGCATCCTCTCAGTTCCTATGTTTAAAAATATATTTAGAAATGTTTTAAATTCTTACAAAGAAAAAACTGGGTCTCTATGTCATTACCTATTTCAATATTTTCATCATCGAGAAGAAAAAACTAAGAAAATAACTTGGTATATATGGCCCTCATCTAGATATCCCACTCCTAAGAACTATCATACACATTTCTGTGAAACAACAACATTTGAATCAAATGGATAGTCCATCCACACAAGGTCTAATCATGCCAGTCCTGGATCGCCAATAGATGATATGCAAAGGTGGCTCTGTCCTCAATGTCCATCTTTACCCAATCAATGATGTGCATAGGTTCATGCATGTATTTCCTCATCTCTAACACAAGGAAGACGTCATGCACCTAATCCAGCTTTGGGGGTAGGGCGAGGCAGTAAGCCACCTCACCAACCCTCTACATGATCTCAAATGGCCCGATGAACATTAGGGATAACTTTCCTCCCTATTCAAACCACTCCATTCCTAGTCATGGGGATGCTCTCAAGAATAAATGAATCCCTTCTAAAACTCCAAGGGTCTATGATGATGATCTTTATATGATTTATATCTTCTCTATGCCGTCTTCATCCATTCATGTATTACCTGCACTTTCTATGTTGTTGCATACACCAACTATGGGCATGTAAGAGATGACTCTCCAATATCCATCCAGCATAAGGGTTACCTACAGGGTCTCCCATATAGGTCCAAAAAAGGAGCCATATCAATGTTAGAGTGGTAACTGTTATTATATACAATCATAACCAAAGGAAGGTAATCCTCTTAGCCCCAACTAAAATCCAGTATGCAATCCCATAGCATGTTTTCTAGAACCTGTATAGTGTGCTCTTTCTTCCCATCAGTCTAGGGTCAATGTTTATAATCCTTCACAAGTGGGTCTTGAATTCCTCATATAGGCCTCTCCACAATCATGATGTAAACTATGCTTCATGATCGGAGACAATTATCGAGGGCGCACCATAAAGGTGGATGATATCCCGTACATACAAATGTCACAAACTCTTCACCAATTTTTTTCATGATAGAAATGAAGTGTTTCAACTTCATGAGTCTCTCTACTATCACCCAGATGGCGTCATATCCCTTCACATTTCATGGAATACCTATGAAAAAGTCCATAGATATGTTATCCCATTTCCACATAGGGATCTCAAGATGCTCTAATAAACCCATTGGAACTTGGTTCTTAGCTTTCACCTGCGGACAGGTGAGGCACCATGAGAAAAACTCAGCTACGCTTCATCTCATGTCGAACCACCAAAACAACAATTGGAGTTCTTTGTACATATTTCCCACAATTGGATGTATAGATAAGGGAGAAGTGTGGACCTCCCATATCAGCTCTTCCTATATAGAAAATGGCACCATGGTTCACCCATGGAACAAGATCTCATGATTCCTTCCTTCATAATATCCATCTGGTGTGTCACCTATGGATATCTTATCATGAAAAATCTCACATATGATGTATCCCAATAGAAACTCTCTAACATGCTCAAGGAAAAAAATATTCAACACCGTCGACTAAAGAAAAGTTATAACCTCCTCCTCTACCGGTGTTAGCTGTAGGGAAGCTAACTGCTCCAATGCTTCATGCACTAAGTGATCTTGAGAGTTCCTACTAGGGGAATCTTCAACCAAATTTCCCTTTCTTGAAGTATATATTATCACTAATTAATATATCTATAAGAACTCCAACTAGAATCGGCGTCTTTGGTTCAGGTCTCTATGAGTGAAGATGTACATGAGGCTCTGGCAGTCTAAGAATACCACAAAGAGTTCTCCCATAACATAGTGCCTTCACATCCACAAGGTGAAGACTACCACCTCTAGCTCTAGGTCATTATCTACATAGTTCTTCTCATGGGGTCTCAACTACCTTGACCCATGTGCGATGATTTCCTATCATTTCAGCAACAAACAACTGATCCCAGCTCCAGAGGCATCACAATACACCAAAAACTCAACACCTTCCTCTGGTAGCCTCAACACTCAATCCCTCATTAGCCTCTACCTCAACTCCTCAAAGGCCTTCTGACAGTTCTCAGACCAGGTAAACGATTGTCCCTTTAACATCAGGGTGGTCTAAGGGGCCACAATTATATATAAGTTCTCCACACATATCATCTATTAACCCACCAAGATAAGACAATTCCACACCTCTGACACAATCTTAGGTGGATCCAAAAAAAGTAATTCCTTGATCTTTTCTAGATCCATAGCTAAACCTTGTTCAAAAATGACATGCCCTAGAAATTGAACCTCCTATATCAAAAACTAGAACTTCGACAGATTTCCATATAGATAGTGATCTCGATGGAAATCTAGGTCCATCATCAAGTGCTCTGCATGTTCCTCCTCTATTGTAGAGTAAATGAATATGTCATCGAAGAAGACAACAACAAACTAGTCCAAGTATGTCAAGAAGACCAGGTTCATCATGACTGTAAAGATGGTGGGGGAAATTTTCACACCAAAATGCATCATTAGGAACTTGTAGGGTCCATACCGACATTAGAATGCCAAATTAGGAATATAAACCTTACAAACCCATAACTATTGGTAGCCAGACCTGATATTGATCTAAGATAATCATCTCACAGCTCGTAATAGGTCAAAGAGGTCATCAATCCTAGGAAATGGGTACTTGTACGTTATTATGTCCTGGTTTAGGTGATGATATTCCACACAAATCTATAATCTCATGTCTTCCTTTTTCACAAATAGAACTAGAGTCACCTAAGGGGACACACTTTGTCTAATAAAACCTTTCTCACGAAGGTCCTCCAACTAAAACAGCAACTCCCAAAGTTTTTTTGGTGTCATTCAATATTCTTCAGAAGATAACAAGGTAGTACCGTGATGCAAGTTAATGAAAAACTCAATCTCCTGCCTCATAGGTAGTCCCATAACATCTATAGGGAAGACATTTATATAATACTCTACAAATGAATGAACAGAAATTCCTAAATATTTTAATTCATAGAGGGTTAGTCATTCCAACTAATGGGTAATAGGTTACAACCTCCTAATCATACTAATAGCTTCTCCTGTTATGTGGAATATCTCACTGAAAAAGGAGAACCTTTTCCCATCAGTGCATAGGCATATGACTAGTTTTTTGTGACACTCAATTTGGCCTTAAACCATGGATATTAAATCCATACCCAAGATGACATTGTATAGTTCCATTATGATGACCAAAAGGTATCATGTGAGCCTCTCTCCTATAAGAGATAGCTCTCACTACTGGAAGATGAGATATATAGAGGAAGTGTTCCCTGTAAGAACCTCAATAAAAATATATTGTGATTATATATCTACTGAGAGATCTAGCTCTGACACTAGGATTTGTGAGATAAAATAATGACTGGAACCAATGTCTAAAAATACTAAGGCAAGAGAAGAATAGACACAGATCATACCTCAAACCATCTCATGTGCCACAGGATCATAGATGTCTAAAGATTTTAGTTTTCTGTACTCCTAGTTGATATCTCCCTAAGTATGACTTGGATCGTCTGGTGGTGTTGGTGGAAGGAACTCATAGATTCGTCCTCAACCTATAGCTCCTTATACTCTTCTTCCAGCTCCACCTCCATGGGTACCACCCTGATCACGGCTCCATCTCTGTCATGGTAGTCCATATGCTATCTTCTTGGGATGATCACTATGTCTGGTCAAGTAATATCATGCCATGTGACCTCACCCATCACAAGAAAAGAATTATCCCTCTATGAGCTTCCAGGGTGCTTTGCATTTCCCATGAACTGTATAAGCACATATTTAAGTCTTCTCAAGGAAGGGTCTCCTATTCCGAGATCTCTGACACCTTCCTACTATTTTAGATGACTCATTCCTATCTCACCCACTTCCATCTCTAGCTATATGGAGTATCTATAATAGAAATCTCTATGTCACAAGAACATGATCCAACACCCCGAAATAGGTGGGGACTCACCAGGGGACTATTCTATCTTATATCTCTTTGGAAGGTCCCTACTCAAACTTATTTGTTTGGAATTAGACATATCTGATAATGTTGAGAGAGTAAATCGTAAGGTCTGTGAACCTAGACACATACTCAGCCACTATCGTCCCTCCCCACAAAATCTTTAGAAGCTCTTGTATACAAATAGATTATAAGCAGGAGGAGTAGTACTCCTCATGAAATAGCTGCTATAAGTCATCCCAAGAGAGTGTCGACTCAACATGCATCAACGTAACCATGCTCTACCAACGCCCAACTACTCCATGGAAAATACTAGATACCAAAACCACCATCTGATACATCGGTGTCTGGATAACCTTGAAGGTACAGACCACTGGCTCTAGACAATCCTCCACTGACTAAGGATTTGGCTCACCGTAGAACCTCAGAAGTCTCTAATGATGGAACTTATGGAGTGCTCCCAACCTGCACACATCCTCAACCTACACTACTATGAAAATATATTGCTCAGTAGGTGGAGGTGTTTCCACCTGCTCACCTAGATGAAGGGGGTTATGATATGGACCATGAACTAATTCCTCGTCACTTATATGGTCATCATCATGAACTGAAGCTAGTATCCTGGCTGGCTAGCATCATGGAGGAATCCTAAAATTTATCAAGGAGTACCATAGTCAGATGATCATATACATATATATCAACTACAATGGAGATCTGACTCATGAAAGACAGTCAAAGACTAAATCCTATGTGATTCATGTACCATTGATCTATGCAACAAATGTCTCAGCATACCGAGTCAACAAGAAGGTAGTCGAGTTCCTAGTGAATGGCTATGTCGGCAGCCACACTATCATTGGACTACCTAGCTTGAGAGATTCAATTGAGAAACTTTGGCATTTTTACCCTACACACAACCAAGAAACGTTTTAGGGAAATTCCAAACAACATCCCAATGGTCGAACCACCTTTGATACCAATCTGACATGACCCAACTCATGCTAGGGATATAGCTGCAACTACCTCAAGCCCACCTCTATAGGCTAGGGGTGGTGATAAGTATTGAAGGAGCACTAAATTAAGGAAATCCTTTTCATTAATACTTGTACACATTCACACAAACAAATCAATTCAAAAACTATAGAATTAAATAAATAGAAGATGCAAAACTTCTATAAATATACAAATATACACGGACCAATAAAAAAATGAAGTATGGTGGTGTATTCTAAAAATAAAAAGTGAAAAAATATATGCCCAAACCAGAAATATGTGCCAACCTAATAAAAATTGGAAACAGTAAATAACTGATAGATCCCAGCTCTAGTATCCCAAGCTACGACCACCGTACGTGGTCCAAGTACCTTCTATACCAAAGATCCTTTGAAATCATGATTGACCTATCCACCATCTGCAAAAGACATGAAATGTGGTAGTAAATGAACATGTAGGGGTGATTATATAAATACTATAGTAGAACACCCTAAAAAGGTGAAGGGGGAGTAGTAAGATATACAACTAAAGAGGGAATCAGAAGACAGAACAATATACAGTAAAAGAGTACATCTCAACCTAATAATAGAGTGAAATAGAACTTGTAAAAACACAAGGAGCTTGACATGGTGAGAAGATGAACTTATCATCGTGTCTTTTCTACCTATAGTCAGAGAGTATACTTATACAATAATGAAATTCTAAGCATCGAAAGAATGTGGTATACCCCACACATGTTTTCCTCTCCTAAAGGGAGAGTAAGAAACCCAAGGAGTGGGTACTAAGGAAAGATATACATATATATATATATATATATATATATTCTCAGTCAAAGAAACCCAAACAAAACAGTAAGGGGATCTCCATCTCATAGCTTATCCCAAGAAGTTGTGTAGCGAATAGTTCCAAGGTAATTTCATCAATGATACCCATCATATCATGCATCTTCCCAGGACACAGAATCCTAAGGGGCTCAATCACCACACATGTATATTATCTTCTTTGCATGGAACTGACTCGCATGCATAGCTTTAAGTTGCGTCACAAGAATTCATCTCAGTGGGGAAAGTGTCTCTATTTATTATGAGTCCAAAGGTTCATCAAACCATGGCTTGTCACTATGTCACACAGTCAAGGGGTCACTAGTTTTTGGTAGGGATCCCATGCCCTGGTATGTTAGGAGGGTCCTACTTTGGTAGTTATCAAGGAACACCAATGTCCATTCGTACTGGAGGGTACCACTCGGGAAGGTCATTGGGGAATGCCACTACCCAGTCCTACTGATGGGTATTCCCAGTGATTCATTAGTGAAATTTCACTACCCATCTCTATTGGAGGGTTATGGATAGAATATTTCATCGAGGAATGCCACTACCCAACCCTACTGGAGGGTAAGCCAAAAACTACCATCGGGGAATGCCACTGCTCTGCCCTGTTGGAGGGTAAGCATGGATCATTAAGGAACTCCACTTCCCTGTCCTATAGGATGGTAACTCAAAATAATTGGGGAATGGAACATATTGGTCCTAATGGAGGTTATTCCTAGAACGTCAATTGAGGAATGCCACTTCCTATCCCAACTGAAGGGTAAGCCTGATATGACACTGGTGATTTTTTATGATTGCTGCCATGATCTGGTGTCATCTTAACAACTTACCAACCCAGAAAATGTCACATTATATATAAAAATACACTTTTGGGGGAACCATCAAGTTCTACTTAAAAAACACTCAAGATAGGAATCTTGTGGTCCAAAACACACGTTCAAAAAAAGATTTAGATGTTCAAAAATCACTCGGAAGAGATCAATTAGTACACGACATGTGAGGGGACCCCACAACATTTGGTTCCTCTTAACTACCTAGCAATGTATATGGTCGGTACACTGGTCCCGTATGTGTCGAGGTACACACCGTTTAGGTGGACTACATGGTGTGTCCCACCATTCTAGGGACTAAGCCTTGTCTTCTGGTCATGTATGTGTACTCGGATCCTATGTTTGTTTACTTCTACATGGACACCCCATCCATGTGACCCATCACATGGATTTTCAAACCAGGGAAGGTTTACATGGTTTGTAAGGAAGTACAAAATATCTTTTTACCCTTAAATTATTTAAAACCCTAGCACCGCTTCTGAGGGGGTTACATGCTGTGTGTTCTTCATCTTACACGGCATGTAGTTGAGATTTTTCCAAAAATCCTAGGTTTCTCAATCCTACCTTCACGCTTAAAATAATTTCAAACCACTAAATATCTTAGGTTGTTTCCTCCCTTTATCTTTTGGTTCTAGCCATGATTCATGATCACCGGCCGTCATTATCCAGAAAATGACTCTGGTGAAGATTTGGTAAACCCTAATTCATTACATTTGTCATTGTGGCTTCTACTCTTGATGATCCAAAATCAAACCATCTATTTTTTTCATCCCCATCCCGTAAGATTATCAAATCAATGATCTATTCAACATTCCTCTGTATTTTCACTGATCCATCATGAATTCAAGAACCCGATCAATCTCGGGGCACCCAGAAACTGTCAAACAATGAACCGTGGGGTTCCAACAGTGAAGAAAACAAATAATGGGGAAAGAAAATCGTAAAAAAAAGGTCTATTGATTTTTTTCCAAGTGTTATTTTCTAATGATCAATAAAATTTAATTTGGCTCAGAAATTATTGATAATAATTTTAGCTTCAATACCTTAGCGCTTTCAAAGGGAAATATCATGCAGCAAATTGAAGAAAGGATGGAGAACTACTCAATCATTTAATTATAAGGGAGATAAACCCCAAATAACGAGTCCAAACTCTTGTTTGTATCATTCATTATTGAATAACATGTTCTCCAATGAATTCGGTAGAATCCATTGTGTTAGTTCCGCTTTGATCCATCTTGAATTAGAGGTTCATTGTTCATCACCAACAAATGAGAAAGAGAGATCTCTTGCGGGTGGATTCTAGAAATTGTGAGGCTAACCCTAGCCAAAACCTCCTTGAAATTCATTTATAGGAATTTTTATGTTAAAAAATTATTATGTGATTCATTAATTAATCCACTTAAGCATGCCTCCAACAATTTAGGGGTTTGGATGTCATGTGCCGACTCATTTTATGTCACGCCTATGGTAAACACTGCGTTCTGGACACAAATATGGTCTCATATTTCCAATATGATCAACCATTGAAGAGTAAACCCATTTTATTTAATTAACCTTACATGCGCAATACAAAATATATTCAATATTTTTATAACATTAATTTTGGGCATACCGGGACTTGGAATTCTACACCGACTCAATCCCTTGATCTAGAAATATATTTCAAAAAATTTCAAAGTCTTACAAGGAAAAAATCGAGTCTCTATAACCCATAGTAAAATGTAGTTAATGACATAGGATAGGTTTAAAGATTTAGTAGTGTAACATCCCTCCCCCATTCTATGGCCACTGGATTCTCCTCATACCAAAAGAGTCACCACTATGATCTTTGGTGAACCTCACCATATACCAAAGGCATCCAACTAGTAGTGGGGGTATAGAGTGTTACTATAGGGAAACTATACCTCCGATATAAAAGTTCATAATAATAGGAAAAGAACCAAAAATCATCAAAAATAACTAATCAAATTATGTGGAATAAATATAAAATAATAAATAATAACAAACATGAATATTGAAGAAAGAAATCATATATACTCCCAATCATGCTAGTATCTAGAAACAGATCACCCGCAAATCCAATCACGTATATAGAAATAAATAAAAGGATAAAATACAATGAGGCTTAACTACTAACATTGAGCCTCAATTTTTCCCAATCACTATTCACATTTGAGATATCTAGCTCGATAAATCTACTCTAGGCCTCTTCATAACCTTAATATATGATCAGTGAAGTATTATCAGGCACCTAAGTTCCTTGTCCACCCATGAATGGTATTAGTACAACTCATTGGGGAACCACCAAAATAGTCCTATACATAAAGCGTAAATACATTTTACACATGTGATGTGTTCAAAATATAAATAAAACATAGTAAAAAATATTAAATAGATAACCTCCATTGATCCTCGAGTTATCACATGGAACCTAAGATTGACAAAAACTTGCCTTAGCTAGTTCGAGGGTGTCTCTGAGCACGTAATGTAGCCATTCCAACATATACCATGCCAAATGGATATGTTTTTGTGGGCATAAATTTCAGGTCATTAAAATTATCCAAAGTTATCCTAATACTATTATTAATAAAGGATATCCTTATGAGGTAATCATAGGGAATCCAATAATCCTTAGGCACCATTTTCCATCTGTATTAAGTAATCCTATGAGATAAAATGTCATCTATTGTCATTATCGATCCCTGAGAGGTAATTCTAGTTGATATCACAATAATCTAGAATACAACTAATTCCTAGGGTGGGTGACCCTAGGAAAACAAGTAGCATCATGCACCACAACTGATTCGTAGATGGAAGACCCTAATAAATCTAATAGAATCATGGTCCTTAATCAATTCCTAGGGGGAAGACCCAAGGAAATCAAGTAGCGTCATGTTATATAGGTGATTCCTAGGGGGATAACCCTGTGAAATCAATTAGAATTAGTCTACATATCCAATTTCTAGGGGTTTTCCCAAGTAAATAAAGAAGATTATGGATCCACTGTAGATTCATAGGGGAATAACCTTAGGCAATCAACTATAATTAGGATCCACATCTTATTATAAGGGGGATGGCCTTAGGAAATCATAGTGCCATGATTAAAATCTGATTCATTATGGGTGACCATATTAATTATAGTACTTTCAGGATTAATAACCGATTCATGACGGATGTCCTAGGGAAATAGTAGAGTCATGCAAAAGAGATAATTCCAATAGAGATAACTCTAGGAAATCTAGTAATATCAGGCATCATCCCTGAACACAAGGAGGTAATAAAAGGTGATAAATAATCATCACAACCACATAAATCTTACATCATCAATTTTATTTCAATGTGACACCTATGATCATCACTACACATTCCCACACACACCCTCTATGAGGTAAATATATCACAGGTGCATCCCCTTGGGTTTGTTAGGTCACATCAAGTATGGACACCCCCACTTTGGTTCTTTAATATTAGTCTCATCTCTTTGGTAGAGCCTCATCGCTCAGAGGGTATACTATCCCTCAGCATAGTCATAGTAAAACACTACCTAAAAAGGTATTTCTTACCAGCATTGGTCTCAAGAGATTTCATGATTCCCATATCAATTATTACGTCATCTCATGATGGTTCATTCACCGAACCAATCCATTATCCACTTAGAGCAAACCCACCATAGTAACAATATCTCAATGGGGGTAGGGACACTGTCCCAAAGACATCTCTACTATACTAAAAGATTCAATGCATCTCAAGGATCTCATCAATCCAAAACCTAGGCCATCCATCACAATTATTCACTCACCACCTCATTGAGGTCACTAAGTGATCCTACAATAGAGTAACTTTGTTAACATTTTTCATTTACACGGCTCTAATATCCAAGTGTTTCAAGGGAAATAGTCATAAAATGGGCCTCAGTAATCAGTGGACAAGGAAATCTAACTAGTGTATAAGGGTCTATCATAACCATGGAACTTTTTTTAACCCATCAATGGGAAGTTACTTTAAAAAAATTAAATAAATTAAATGATTTGATCACCCTCAGTGGAAAGAATTCAAAGATCACATGAATATAAATAAAATTCATAATTCCAATGTGGTATTTAAAATGCATAACCTAACCAAAAAATAGAGTTATTTCCTTTTGAATCATCACCTAGCATCTCTCACCTAAGATCATCCAAGTCCAACTAGCCATTATCAATCATCATGGGGACCCAAATCATCAAAAAGTATCAAAATGAATTAATTATAATACAATTATAATTTATTATTCAACTAAAATTAATCTCATATTTATTTTATAATTAAATAAAATTTAAAATAACTAGTAATAAATGTCATATAACTCACCACGAGGCCTCACCTCACCAAAACTGTGACTAACCACCCAAGAATGGTCTACAATGAACTGTCGGAACCATTTAAGGAAAAATAACTAACACACAACGATAATTACATAGTTAATTTTATTTAATTTTTATAAAAACATTAGAAAAATTAATATGTAAATATACCTCCAATATAATGGAAAGTGAATTCATGTAGATATAATCTCTAGATTCCCTTTATGTGAGCCAACCAAAATACTATTCCAGATTGATTAATTAAACCTTGCTCTAGGGGAATCAAAACCAAAACCTTAAAAAATTGATTCAAAATCATTGGCCTTCGAATAAAAATTCTAATATAGGAAAAATAAAATAAATTGAATTAAATATTATTTGGATCAGTCCAAAATATAAGAATCTTAAATTGGAATCGATCAGAGGTTTAATGGAGGATGAGTTAACCGAAAATGTCTCTCCCGGATCCCCATCATCTTTCCTAAATCCTGAGGCACTGCCCTCAGAAAAATATAGAATTACCCTCACTCTAAAATCACAAATCAACACAACTTTTAGGGCATGACCCAAAGGTTAAATCCATAAACCACTATGGGTAAAGGGATCCAAAACCTTGGGAAACACCATTCATAGAATAAACTATGGTTCACACAATGAAATCCTTGAGGCCATGGGCCATACACCTTGAATGGATCAATTCAAAACATGAACCCTGTGGTTTATAGTGTTATTGGCTACATTATATGAAATTCATCCCTTGGGTCACCTGAAACTTCTTTTACACTTACCCAAGCTCTAGTACCATAAACTGGATTTCAAACGATGTCCAAAATACACCTATTAAGATATCATAACACTTGTAATTATACTCTTATCCTCAAATTTAAAACTCAACCACTCACCAATTCAAAATTTCAAAATTCCTCTAAATTTCAAAACTCATAAAGGAGTAATATTTTACAATCAGTCAAAAAATAAACATTTTACTAGGAACATAGCTATATATTCCTTTAGATTCCATGGTTTGGATTTCATTAGCTAATAATACCATAGTTGTGGCGGGTGAAGGCCCTTTCCCTCTAGGATGTACTAAGTTAATAAATTTTACACTTGTATGTGCTTCATTTGATATAGGATTTTCTTATTCCATTATTTCTAAGAAATATTTATCTATTTTGTGATTGTGGGTAGATATTTCTTTGGAGCTCAATAGTATTGAAACTTCATTAGATAAATTATTAGATAAGGGTAATAAATTACCATCATGTGTTACTATAGAGGGAACCTATATATATTCCAAAAATTTCATCACTCTTGACATGATATTTTTTTATTTTATATATGCACTGGTTAGTCTAGTACTATGATTATATCTTCTACAATCAAAGATGTGTTTCTTTCCCTGATAAGGTAGGTATATATTATATTATTCTAAGAGTTTAGAAATTTCAAGAAGTTTCAGCTAGTCTAGATTAGGGTAGGGTTGAATTCATCATTATGGAAATGGTGATTTCATTTCTCATAATAATTTAATTTAAATAATAGGTGGTATTACCTCATGTCTTAGACCTCTTCGTGATGTCTTCCCAAAATATTTTCTAATATTACCTTATAAACAAGAGGTATATTACTTGATCAATATGTTTCTAGTAATATGACCAATCTCAATTCCACTTTATCATAAATTTCTAATAGATATAATGGAATTTAATACTCATATTGAGGATCTTTGGGCTAAAGTATTCTTTACACCAAACACTTCACCATTAGGTTCCCTATTCTTTTTACCAAGATAGAAGATGGAAGTTTTCTATTTTTTCAAGATTAGTATAATTTAAATAAAGTGACCATAAAGAATTCTTGTAAATTTCCAAACATTGAAAATTTATTCACATAATTGAAAGCTATGAAATGGTTTTAAAATATTCACATGCAATCTAGTTTCCATCAACTAAAGTTGAGAACATAGGATATGGAAATGTTGTTTTACAATTATAATATGGTATCTTTGAATACCTATAATTTCCATTTTAATTGATGAATTCACTAGCTATTAACATGAACTTAAAGAACAGAATCATCCATACATTTTTATACTCCCTTTTCATTATATTTTTTTAAGATACAATTACAAATTATATATTCTAATAAGAGTATTAAAGACATATACAAATTATATTAGAAACATTATAAGGGAACCAGATTTATGCTAAGTTTTGAAAATTATCTTTCTAGATCTTTCATGTTAAATTCCCTGATCAAGTGGAATTATAGGGTCAAATATATATATATTTTGGAAATTTAGAAGAGTTAATGTCTTAAAAAAGTATCCATGAATGTATTTGAGATCAAAAATTTCTTGGGACTTTTCGGATAACACTGTCACTTTATTATAAACTTCTATTAGATAATTAATCTCATAGTCACTATGGGAAAAATAGTTTTTTTGCGACAGGAATTAATCTCGTCGCAAATAGTCTGTCATAGAGGTTATTTGCGATGGGGGATTCTACCCGTCACAAATACTTGGTTATTTGTGACGGGATTTGGGGTCCCGTCGCAAAAGTTTTGGCGTGGTTTGCGCAGCAAACCGTGGGAATGTTATTTTCCACGAGAGTATTCTCCCATCGCAAAAAATGCGTGATTTCATGGGTATTTGTAACGGGTCTCGTCGCAAATACCCAGCAGCGGTATATTGGTTTTTGTGACGGGATGATCTCCCGTCGCAGATAGTGTGTCGGCATGTACCTTTTGCGACGGGTCCCGTCGCAAATACTCTTTTAACCGTCAACTGTAATTTATGCGGGTGAAGGTTTTTGTGACAGGTAGACCGTCACAAATAGTCTTGTTGCAACTAATCTAACCTATATATACCCCCATCCATTTTTTCAAATCCACCTCTCATATTTTACTCTCTCACACTCTCTCTAAACTCAATTTTCAGAGAGAAAATTTGATTGAGTTAGTTTTTTTTTTCAAAAAAAGTTGTGAAGCCGTCTACATCAATTGGAGATCAAGTTCAAAGGTATTTATATTTTCTTTAATTAAGTATTTTTTTTAATTTTTTTGATGTTAATTTTAATTATTTTTGATTAGTTGTAATTAAATTATATTTAAATTTTTTTGTTATCATTATTTATTTGTAATAATAAATTGAAAGTATTAGTATTAATTTTTCATAATTAGTAATAAATATTAATAAATAGTAATAAATAGTAATACTTAGATAAATAGTAATAATCAGCATTAAAAAGGAATAATTTTCAATAAATGGGAATAATTAGCAATAAATAGAAATAATTGGCAATAAATAGGAATAATTAGAAATAAATTGGAACAATTAGCAATAAATAGGAATAATTATCAATATTTAGGAATAATTGGCAATAAATGGGAATAATTAGAAATAAATAGGAATAATTAGAAATAAATAGGAATAATTAGCAATAAATAGGAATAATAAGTAATAAATAGAAATAATTAGTAATAAATTGGAATAATTAGTAATAAATAGAAATAATTAGTAATAAATAGGAATACTTAGTAATAAATAGAAATACTTAGTAATAAATAGAAATACTTAGTAATAAATATGAATACTTAGGAGTAAATAGGAATAATTAGGAATAATTAAGAATAATTAAAAATAATTAGAAATAATTAAGAATAAATAACAATAATCAATAATAAATTGCAATAATTAGGAATTAATAGCAATAATTAGGAATAAATACTAATAATTAGGAATAGATATCAATAAATAGGAATAATTAGGAATAAATTGGAATAATTAGTAATAAATTGGAATAATTAGTAATAAATAGGAATAATTAGTAATAAATAAGAATAATTAGTAATATATAGGAATAATTTGGAAAATATAGGAATAATTTGGAATAAATAGTAATAATTAGCAATCATTAGCAATAATTAGCAATGAATAGCAAAAATTATCAATAATTAGCAATAATTAGCAATAATTAGCAATAAATAGTAATAATTAGCAATAATTAGCAATAATTAGTACTAATTAGCAACACTTAGCAATAATTAGCAATAATTAGCAATAATTAGCAATAATTAGCAATAATTAAGAATAATTAGGAATAATTAGGAATAATTAACAATTATTAAGAATAAATATCAATAAATAGCAATAAATAGAAATAATTAGCAATAAATATGAATAATTAGCAATAATTAGGAATAAATTGCAATAAATAGCAATAATTATCAATAAATAGAAATAATTAGCAAGAAATAGCAATAATTAGCAATAATTAGCAATAATTCGCAATAATTAGCAATAAACAACAATAAATAGCAATAAATAGTAATAAATATGAATAATTAGGAATAATTAGCAATAATTAGCATTAAATAGTAATAAATAGCATTAAATAGTAATAAATAGTAATAATTATTAATAAATAGCAATAATTTGGAATAATTAGCAATAATTTGAATAATTAGCAATAATTTGGAATAATAACAACAATTTAGAATAACTAGAAATAATTAGTAATAATTAGCAATAATTAGTAATAAATAACAATAAATTGTAATTAATAGAAATAAATAGTAATAAATAGCAATAAAAAGTAATAATTAGAAATAATTAGTAATAAATAGCAATAATTTGAAATAACTAGAAATAATTTAGAGTAATTAGCAATAATTTGGAAAAATTAGCAATAATTTGGAATAATTAGGAATAACTAGTAATAAATAGCAATAATTAGTAATAAATAGCAATAATTAGTAATAAATATAAATATTTGGTAATAAATAGCAATAATTAGTAATAAATAAGAATAATTAGTAATAAATATGAATAATTCGTAATCAATGGGAACATTTAGTAATAAATGGGAATAATTCCTAATAAATGAGAATAAATAGTAATAATTCACAATAAATAGGAATAATTCGCAATAAATAGGAATAATTCACAATAAATTGGAATAATTCGCAATAAATAGGAATAATTAGAAATAATTACCAATAATTACCAATAATTAAAAATTAATAAGAATAATTAGAAATAAATAGGAATAATTAAAAATAAATAGAAATAAATAGAAATAATTAGCAATAAATAGGAATATTTAGTAATAAATAGGAATAAATAGCAATAATTAGGAATAAATAGTAATAATTAGAAATAAATAGAAATAATTAGAAATAAATAGCAATAATTTGAATTAAATAAAAATAATTAGAAATAAATTGGAATAATTGGAAATAAATAGTAATAAATAGTAATAAATAGGAATAAATAGGAATAATTTGCAATATATAGGAATAAATAGGAATAAATAGGAATAAATAGTAATAAATAGTATTAAATAACAATAAATAGGAATAATTAGTAATAATTAGCAATAAATAGTAATAATTAGAAATAAATAGTAATAATTAGCAATGAATAGTAATAGTTAGAAATAAATAGGAATAATTATAAATAAATATGAATAATTAGCAATAAAGAGAAATAAGTAGCAATAAATAGGAATAACTTGGAATAATTAGGAATAATTAGGAATAATTAGCAATAATTAGCAATAATTAGTGATAATTAGCAATAATTAGAAATAATTAGCAATAATTAGAAATTATTAGTAATAATTAGCAATTGTTAGCAATAATTAGATATAAATACGAATAAATAAGAATAAATAAGAATAAATAGGAATAAATATGAATAATTAGAAATAATTAGTAATAATTATGAATAATTAGCAATAAATAGGAATAATTAGCAATAAATAAGAAATAAATATCAATAATTGGGAATAATTAGGAATAAATAGGAATAATTATGAATAAATAGGAATAAATAGGTATAAATAGGATTAAATAGAAATAAATATGAATAATTAGGAATAATTAGTAATAATTTGGAATAATTAGTAAAAATTAGTAAAAATTAGAAATAATTAGTAATAAGTAGGAATAATTAGGAATAATATCAATTGTAATAAATTTTAATAACTTGTAATAACATGGAACAATTTCTAGTTGATTGATGGCACTCCTTTTGCCCGATGATTCTTCTTCTTTCAACTTTCACCAACTCAAAACATTATAAAAACTATGCTTCTATGTATGCATATCCAATATCATATACACGAGTTTGAATATGCATTCGTAGGACCACATTTTTCATAATGTTTCCAAGCAGTGATAGTTGCATGAAGATGATTCCTCAATGAAAAGGGGTCTCTTTTGTCCAACAGATCATTTACTTGCATCTTTCTCACACTGAAATCACAATGAAGAATCTGCTCAGAGGTATGCTTATAAATTCTCATATACATGAGAATGAATATGCGTACCTCCGAGCAGATTCTTCATTGTCATTTTAGTGTGAGAAAGATGCAAGTAAATGAACTGTTAGACAAAAGAGTAGCCATCAATCCACTAGAAATTGTGTCGCCCAAAATTATTGGTAATTATTAAGAAGTAGTTGTAATTATTAATCTTCTTTTTTCAGAAAGGGTTTTTATAATTTCAAATTATTCAAAAACAGTGATGATTTTATAATTTGTAGAAAAATATGGAACAAAGAAATTGACATCAATCATTATTAGATTATCATGATTGGATAAATCAGCGTAGAAATACAAATGGTTCTGTTTTAAATCCCATATATATTGAGGGTGTTGAAGATTTCTTATCATTTTCATCATCAAAACCAAAATATGTTTCAGAAGACACAATTAAGTGTCCTTGTAAAAAATGTGTTCTGAGAATGTTTGACACATTTGACAAGGTTGGGGGACATCTCTTGCGGTTTGGATTTCAACCAAATTATGTTTTTTGGTATCAAAGCAGTGAACACAATTCCATATAGGATTCTAATAACTTGATTCTGGATCCACAATAGTTTCAAAAATTAGTACATGATGTTGTTGGTCCATCTGTTCAACAAACTGAAACTCAAGATGATATCGATTTAACTCTTGAGTTGGTACAATCAAAATTTTATGAGTTTTTGAGGTCTGCTGAGGATGCATTATATCCTGGTTTCAAGATAAGAATATTAGAAGTAGTTGTAAAATTTATGGCTATTAAATCAAATAATATAATGTCAAACAATTTTTTTGATCAGATATTTTCTTTGGTTAAAACACTACTACCTGAAGGAAATGTGTTGCCTATAAATTACTACGAGAGAAAGAGGTTGGTTTGTAATCTAGGCTTTAGTTATTAGAATATTCATGTATGTGAAAATTATTGCATCATATATTCTGGTGAAAATGAGTCATTGGATAGTTTTCCCACTTGTTGAAAATCGAGGTATAAAGAAGCTCAACTAGTTAAGTCTAGATCGATTCCTTTAAAATAGTTGAGATATTTTCCCCTTACACCCAGGCTGCAATGTTTATTTATGTCTCAGAACACAACGTTAGTGATGTCATGGCACAAAACCCATATTTTAACTGGTAAAAGCTTGAATCATCCATCTAATGGTTATTCATGGAAATATTTTGATCTTCTACATCTGTCTTTTTCTTTAGAATCCCGAAACGTGTGATTGGTTCTTTCTACAGATGGTTTCTATCTGTTTGGTTCTTCTGGTAGTCAGCATTCATGTTGTCCTGCTTTTATAACTTCGTACAATTTACCTCCATAGATGTTGATTGTAACACCCCAAGCTTCTACGGTACGCTTCTCTTTGAATAATGTGATAGCGTGTGTTGTACGCAACACCGAGTTCTAACACACCATAACTAATCAAACTAGCCGTTATGAATAGTAATACCTAATTTTTGAAATTATATATTTTATATTTGAAAATGGACTTCATTTTTGGATTCGGAATATCGAATTTAGCCTAAGGTGAAATTTTGGTACATTTCGGATAACTTTCATATTTTGATGAATAGTGAAAATTACTAAGTTTTAATTAAAAACAACTTTTTTAATCAAAATAATTAATAGTGATAAATTATGAATTTGAGTGGTTTTAAAGTATATTTAGAATATATTTTTACCATTTAATATAATGTTGGTCATTGGACATAATTTTACAATTAAACCGAACATAAACGAGTGTCAATCTTTTGATAGTTATTATCTCTTAAAAACACGCTTTTTGTTTTGACAGCGGGAATTAATTTTAAATTAATTTCTGCCACTTCTGTGTTTTGAATTTAGGAAAATGGATTCCATATTTGGAATCAGGATGTTCAAATTGTGTAAATAGGTAACTTTTATTTTTAGACATTTTGAATAATTACTGCGGTAAATATTTTATTTACCATGGTTAAGGGTAAATCCGGTAAATAAGGGTTAAAAAATAATATTATAATAATACTAAATTACCCTAAAACGTGTCTTAACCCTATTGGTTGATACATGGTCGACCATGGGAATCTTTGGGTCTATTTTGGGACCCCATGGATCCACTTGTAAGTGATAATGACACTTTATTTTAATTAAGTTAAAATGAATACAAAAATGACACAAGCATATATCTTTTAGAACAACAATTGTTACATAGGGTAATATATGTTGGATTTTAGATTATAAATATTCATTAGAAATATAAGAAGATTTCCTACAAAATGATATTTTATTTATAATTTTTAGACATTAAATAATTTATTTTATTTATGACACAATGATGATGCAGTAATTACTATAATAGTGAAAAATTAAAATAATTGATATTATAAATACCCAAATAAATATAATATGAAACTTTTAATGAATTAAACTAATTTTATAGGATAATATGATATATTAGGATTGATTTAATTGACTTTGTTCGAAGTAATAAATCTTTTATGAGTTTCACAAAAATCAACTATTGAATAGTGTCAAAATTGACATAAAAGAGTTCTTAAAACAAATATTATATTATTAATTGATATTAAATTCCTAAAAATCTAAGGTTCGGCCAAGAGACTTATATCATGATAGGTTCATCATTAATGTACCACTTGGGGGTCTCTTGGATGTATATAGTAAGTTTATTAACCATATTATATAAAAATACAAAGAGACATTGTAAAAGTGAAACTAATTAACTTAGAGTTAATACTTAAAGATAAGGTTAATATAAGTACCCAAATCTGTCTAAATTCTATTGGTTGAGTGGTGTTCGACCTATCCCCACCTTAACCTTTGAATAATAAGCTTTGGAGCCATTAGAAACCGAATATGAATTTATTATAAATTAATATTTCTAGCTTTTCCAAAGGTGCCCCTCACCCCTCTTATAAAAGGGCACTCCTCCTTCTCATTTCTTCACACCTTCAAAGCCTTTTGGTTCGGCCAAACTCTGCCCAAATACTCTCCCAACATCCCTCAATACAACCTAGAGGCCTTATTTTGATCATAAAGCCAACCTAAGGAGCCCTTTTGATCAAATCAAAAGAAATAACCCGAAGAAGAGGTAATGATTTCACCACCCTTCTCCAAGTTCATTTCTTCTTCCACTTCTTCTTCCTTTGTTCTTACCATTCTAAAATAATAACTCCAGTATCTCACATATACTGTGATGTTATTATAAATATGGTACAATCATATTCAGTATTCTATCCACCCTTTGAATAACATGTCACCATACGTGTGTACGTACGGCTTACCGTCTCCACGCCGTGGTGTAATTGTTATTCAATATAATATTATTTGGATGGGTATAATAATGATGTGTAACTCATGTAAATAATAAATATAACATGTTAATGATTCTGTATATATGATATACCATCCATTTATATATTATTCTAATATCGAAAGAATGATATTGTCGCTCGTGCGTACGTACGGACTACCGTCTCCACGAACGCGATGAGATTCATTCTCCATCGTATCCATTCAAGTATAATTATCATTTGATGATTTAAAAATGATGTTTAAGGACTAGATATCATTCTGGATATGAATAAGATACAACAACCATGGCTTATCTAACAAAACATATAAAAGAAAATGAGTAAATTAACTCCCGAAACGACGATAATTCTAAGATATTATTAACAAATCAATGTTAAAAGATCATATATGATATCATATTATTATATATGATTCTTGTATAATTTAATAACAAATATTTCACCATTATACAGGAGGTTAACCTACCCCAACCAAGGAAAAGTACAAGGTAAGGGTTATTTCACAATCTCTTCATTATCCGAGGTTGTTTATACGTAATAATCTACTAGGATCTCTTTATCATCCACATCCATGTTTCTTCAAAATGTATTTCAAAAAATATTTATTATTTACAAGAATATGGGTTAAAGTCATTTATACCCTTATTTGACTTTTTATAAGAAGTTTATAAAGGAATCTTTCCCTCGTTTTCAAAACAAGGTCCTTTTTAACCTTTTCGTCAGAATTAAGGTAATAATGTTTTTTTAACTTATACGGCGGGTGCGGCTATTTTCCGCCATTATAAAATCTTCAAAGCTTCCCTTACAAGATTATAAGAATATTTTCAAATAAAATGTTTTATTTTATATGGATCTTAAATGATTTCAAAATAAAAAGAGATATTTATTTAAAAAGAATTTTGATTTCATCTATGTCAACATCCTTTGATGGATTTTACGCTTATTTAAAGTTGATTTATTATGATAAAAAACTTCTATATTGTATTGAAGGTTTTGTGATATGTTTGACTGTGGATGTGCTATTTTTATACCATTCATAGTTTATGGTGAAAGTATTGACATTTTGTATGCTAGTTTTAATACGAATGATTATGTTATGTTTAAACCTTTTCATATGGGAATGCATTGGACTTAATACGTGACGGGTGGAGCCCGCTATAGCTCCTCGATGCATCGGTAGGTCTCATGAGACAAACTAGTGTCTTGGCACAAGGCCTTGACAAAATCTTATTTGTAGTCTTGGCACGAGGCCTTGGCTATGTGGTTATGATAGTCTGGCATTATGCATTCCAACATTATGAAAGTGGTTATTGATTTTTGCATGTGATTATTCGATTAGTAGAATATCCATGTGAATAAGTAGATGGCATTATTTCATTTTATTTATGCCATACCATGTTGAAAGTTCATATTTAAAAGGCTTTTGTTTTAGTTATACATTGCCTTAAATGTTTATTCTTATTTATGAAAGTTTCCGCTATATTGTTATCCTTACTGGGCATTTGAGCTCACCCCTTTTCTATGTTTTATTTTTCCCAGGATGTGAAGAAGTAAGTTATGAATGGCCTGTAGGGATTTTATGAGGGGTTAATAGTGTGGATTGTGGAAACATTATGTTTTTGTAGTAGTTTTTCATTTTATTATGTAATGTAAAACTTATGAATATATCTAGTGTTTCCAAGGCTACTAAACCAATCGGTCTTTCGAGATTTGATCTTTCTTGTGATCATGCCAATGTTATGTAATAATGCACCGACTCTGGGTAACTGGGGTCGGGGCGTTACAGTTGGTATCAGAGGAAGTTTAGTACAAACCTTGGAAACTAGATTTAGATAAACTCTGATTAGAGCACGTAGACCTAAGATGAACTTTGAGGATTAGTATAGAAGAACTTCCTAGAATTTTGGTATTGTAGAGATTTTGTGAGTTTTCCGAGCATACATCCCTGTCTGGATACGAGCAGGTAGAGGCGGCTCTGGCACAGATGTACCTAGGGGTAAAACCCGAAAACACCGCTTTGAGATAGACTCGAACGGGAACTGGTGCACGACAACGGGCCTTGCTGCACTCTTGGTTACGACACTCCCGGGGGATATGCTTAGGATAACTCTCATTTTCTTTACAAATCATTTTGAAGGGATTATGAGTATATACATCCTCAAAGAAAACATTCTTATGATTATGGATTATATCCATAAATAGTTCAATTTATGTTAAGTGTTTTATAAGTATGGGATTATGTATTTTGATTCATAAACTAATCTAGTTTATGCCATTGTTTAGAAATGGCGCCTAGTGGAAGAAATGGAAACCGTATCAATGCACGCACTCCATGTAGGGATTTCCCTCCTGCTCAAGATAATTATAGTGGGGCTGGTGATGCAACTGGTGCTGATCAGCTAATCACCATACTGGGACAACTTACTCAGGTTATGAATAATAACCTTACCCGTATGGAGCACCCTGATCCGCAGCGTGGAGGATCAATGTTAGATCGATTCATGAGGCGACAACCACCAACGTTCAATGGGAATAAAAATCCCTTAGTAGCTGAGCAATGGATATTTTCCCTAGAGAAAATATTTCAGGCTTTGGGGAGCAGTGAAAGGGAAAAAGTTATCATGGCAGTTTACCGCCTCACTGGAGATGCTGATCAATGGTGGTCATTGATTCAAAATACAAAGGAAGATGATGAAGTATCAAATATGGAATGGAGGGAGTTCAAAGATCTGTTTTTAGAAAAATACTTCCCTCGCGACCATCGATCAGATATGGAAAGGCAATTTCTGAGTCTGAGATAGAAGGAGGATGAGAATGTCACAAAGTATGAGGCTAACTTTACAAGGTTAGCGAGGTATGCTGGAGATTATATTCGCAACCCAAGAAGTAAGATTGATCGTTTCATTGATGGTTTAAAACCATTTCTCCGTCGAGCGTTAGTCTCACAATCCTTTTCATCGTACGAAGACATTGTCTCATGTGCTATCAAGACCGAAAAGGAATTCTCTAAGTCTTATGACTTTAAAGAAAAGCAAGAGAAGAAGAGACCTGCTGATCAATCTGGGAATGGAAATAAGGGGAAGAAAGGAAAGGTTGAATATCCATCATGTGGTAAATGTGGGAAGAAACACCCCGGTACTTGCTTGAAGGGAATGGGAGTCTGTTATAAGTGTGGTGAAAAAGGCCACCAAGCTCATGATTGCAAGGGGAAGAAGGAAGCTACCAACGTTCAGTGCTACAATTGCAGGGAGATGGGGCATTATGCAAATGCATGCCCTAAGCGTCAGGAGAACTTACCTCAGAAAAGGCCAAGGGATCAAGGCCAGGCTTATGCTATCACTACTGCTGAGGTAGAAGCTCCGAAAGACGTGGTGGCAGGTAATTTAATGGTTTCCTCAAGTTTAGCAAATGCATTATTTGATTCTAGATCATCACATTGTTTCATATCTTCCCAGTTTTCTAAGAAAATTAGATATTTCCAATTTGATTTAATAAGGGAGTTGTCAGTTAAAACTCCTAAGGGAAGTATCGTTGCAACAAAGTTTTGTGAATCAGTCCCCATTAGAGCACATAAATTTTCTTTATCTGCTGATCTCATCTTCATACCTATGATTGAGTTTGATATAATCCTCGGTATGGACTTGCTTTCGGACTATGTTGCGAAGATTTATTGTAAGAAGAAAGAGGTTACGATTCTTGATGATAATGATAAGGAACACCTTATTTTTAGAGCAGAATCGTCACCACCTAATTCTTATTTAGATCCACCCCCAGTAGCTCAACTTAATTCAATTATTGGGGAGGAAGAGAATGAAATAACTGTCGGTGAGGAAAGGAATGTTCAAATAGAGGATGTACCTGTTGTGAAAGAATTTGTAGATGTATTTCCGGAACATTTACCTGGACCTCCTCGAGAACGAGAAGTTGAGTTTTCTATTGATTTGATTCCTGGATCAAGGCCTATATCGAAGACCCCTTATAGAATGGCCACTGTAGAGTTAGTCGAACTAAAGAAACAACTAGAGGAATTGAGTAATAAGGGATTTATTCGCCCTAGTGTTTCTCCATGGGGAGCCCCTGTTCTTTTTGTTAAAAAGAAAGATGGATCTATGAGGTTATGTATCGACTACAGGGAGATCAATGCTATAACGATAAAGAACAAGTATCCCCTACCTCGTATTGATGATTTATTTGACCAACTGCATGGAGCTCAATACTTTTCAAAGATTGACCTTCGATCTGGATACCATCAGTTGTGTGTGAAGAAGGAAGACATTCCGAAAACAGCATTTCGAACCAGGTACGGGCATTACGAGTTTACTGTAATGCCGTTTGGATTGACTAATGCACCCTCTGTATTCATGGATCTGATGAATAGAGTTTTCAAGGAGTATCTCGATGAATTTGTTGTGGTATTTATTGATGATATCTTGGTATACTCCAAAACCTACGAAGATCATGAAAATCACTTGCGCATTATCTTGAAGACTCTGAGGAGGCATGAATTATATGGGAAGTTTAGAAAGTGTGAATTCTGGCTTCAGGAGATTTCTTTTCTTGGCCATATTGTCTCTAAATATGGAATCTCTGTTGATCCTTCTAAGACCAAGGCAATCCAAGAATGGCCAGCACCTACGAGAATAACTGAGGTACGTAGTTTTATTGGTTTGGCAGGTTATTATCGACGTTTCGTCCAGAATTTTGCCCGATTGGCTAACCCATTAACGAAGCTCACACGTAAAGGGGTTAAATTTGTTTGGAAAAAAGAGTGTGAAGAATGTTTCGAAGAACTGAAGAGAAGATTAGTCAATGCTCCTATATTGACTCTACCATCGGGGAATGATGGGTTCGTTATTTATAGTGATGCATCGAAGAAAGGACTTGGTTGTGTCCTTATGCAGAATGATAGAGTTATTGCCTATGCATCACGATAGTTGAAAATTGATGAACAAAACTATCCTACTCATGATCTCGAGTTAGCAGCAGTGATCTTTGCTTTGAAGATATGGAGGCACTACCTCTATGGTGAAAAATGTGAGATTTATACTGATCACAAGAGTTTGAAGTATATTTTCTCACAAAAAGAACTCAACATGAGGCAAAGGAGATGGCTTGAATTACTCAAGGATTATGATTGTACGATACACTACCACCCAGGGAAGGCAAACAAGGTGGAAGATGATTTGAGTAGAAAAGACCATGGAGTTTTGAACAATATGAGAATTGAAAGGGATCCAATTTTCATGGATCTAGTGAAGATGGACATGGGAATAACCAGGGAAGGTGAAACATCAATGCTTTTTCAAATGGTTGCCAAACCATCTTTACTATAAAGGATTAAGAGTTCTCAGACCGATGATGAAGAATTTCAAAAGAAGATTAAAGCTGTGAATGATGGGAGATTGAGAGACTTTGTGTATGAAGATGGAATTTTGAAATTCGGGAAGAGACTTTGTGTTCCCAATATACCTGATCTAAAAAGGGAATTGTTGGATGATGCTCATAGTTCCAATTTCTCTATACACCCTGGGAGCACCAAAATGTATAGAGATTTGAAGGAACATTTTTGGTGGGACAACATGAAAAGGGAGATTGCTGATTTTGTGTCAAGATGTATGGTTTGTCAACAAGTGAAAGCTGGAAGGCAACAGCCTGGAGGAGTCATGCAACCTCTTCCCATACCGGAGTGGAAATGGGACAATGTTACGATGGACTTTGTCATGGGGCTACCGAAGACTCCTAGAAGGAACGATGCAATATGGGTTATTGTTGATCGTCTTACCAAGTCAGCACATTTTCTTGCTATAAGGGAAGATCTACCCCTGGAACGTCTAGCAAGACTATACATTAATGAAGTTGTGAGACTTCATGGAGTACCCCTATCGATTGTTTCTGATCGTGATCCCCGTTTTACTTCATGATTTTGGAAAAGTCTTCAGAAATCCCTAGATACTGAACTTCATTTGAGCACTGCTTACCACCCTCAGACAGATGGACAATCAGAACGGACTATTCAAACCTTAGAAGACATGTTGAGATCTTGCTCACTTGACTTTCAGGGTATGTGGGATCAATATTTACCTTTGGTAGAATTTTCCTATAACAATAGCTTCCATTCGAGTATTCAGATGGCACCATATGAAGCGTTATACAGAAAGAGATGTCGTACACCAACCTGTTGGGATGACATTGGTGAAAGAAAACTTGTAGGCCCAGAACTGGTGGAGGAAATGGTGGAAAAGGTGAAAGTAATCCAAAATCACATCAAAGCAGCTCAAAGTAGGCAGAAGAGCTATGCCGATAATCGAAGGAAGGATTTGGAATTTCAAGTCGGTGATCATGTTTTTCTGAAGGTATCTCCGTGGAAGGGAGTCATACGTTTTGGTAAGAAAGGTAAATTGAGTCCCAGGTACATCGGACCTTTCGAAATTCTAGAACGAATTGGGGCTGTAGCTTACCGATTGGCAATGCCGCCAAGTCTCTCCAAAGTTCACGATATGTTCCACGTATCTCTATTGAGGAAATACATGCCTGATCCGACGCATGTACTCACCTATGAGGAATTAGAACTGGAACCCGATCTGTCTTATTGCGAAGAGCCCGTCAAGATTCTTGATACGAGAGAACAAGTGCTGAGAAACCGGACGACGCATCTGGTAAAAGTTTTGTGGAGAAACCATAAGATGGAAGAGGCAACGTGGGAACCCGAGGAACTTATGATGAAGAACCACCCGAGTCTTTTTATGCAGTAATACCCTAGAAATTGCGAGGACGCAATTATTTGAAGGAGGGGAGAATGTAACACCCCAAGCTTCTACGGTACGCTTCTCTTTGAATAATGTGATAGCGTGTGTTGTACGCAACACCGAGTTCTAACACACCATAACTAATCAAACTAGCCATTATGAATAGTAATACCTACTTTTTCAAATTATATATTTTATATTTGAAAATGGACTTCATTTTTGGATTCGGAATATCGAATTTAGCCTAAGGTGAAATTTTGGTACATTTCGGATAACTTTCATATTTTGATGAATAGTGAAAATTACTAAGTTTTAATTAAAAACAACTTTTTTAATCAAAATAATTAATAGTGATAAATTATGAATTTGAGTGGTTTTAAAGTATATTTAGAATATATTTTTACCATTTAATATAATTTTGGTCATTGGACATAATTTTACAATTAAACCGAACATAAACGAGTGTCAATCTTTTGATAGTTATTATCTCTTAAAAACACGCTTTTTGTTTTGACAGCGGGAATTAATTTTAAATTAATTTCTGCCACTTCTGTGTTTTGAATTTAGGAAAATGGATTCCATATTTGGAATCAGGATGTTCAAATTGTGTAAATAGGAATCTTTTATTTTTAGACATTTTGAATAATTACTGCGGTAAATATTTTATTTACCATGGTTAAGGGTAAATCCGGTAAATAAGGGTTAAAAAATAATATTATAATAATACTAAATTACCCTAAAACGTGTCTTAACCCTATTGGTTGATACATGGTCGACAATGGGAATCTTTGGGTCTATTTTGGGACCCCATGGATCCACTTGTAAGTGATAATGACACTTTATTTTAATTAAGTTAAAATGAATACAAAAATGACACAAGCATATATCTTTTAGGAAAACAATTGTTACATAGGGTTATATATGTTGGATTTTAGATTATAAATATTCATTAGAAAGATAAAACGATTTCCTCCATAATGATATTTTATTTATAATTTTTAGACATTAAATAATTTATTTTATATATGACACAATGATGATGCAGTAATTACTATAATAGTGAACAATTAAAATAATTGATATTATAAATACCAAAATAAATATAATATGAAACTTTTAATGAATTAAACTAATTTTCTAGGATAATATGATATATTAGGATTGATTTAATTGACTTTGTTCGAAGTAATCAATCTGTTATGAGTTTCACAAAAATCAACTATTGAATAGTGTCAAAATTGACAAAAAAGAGTTCTTAAAACAAATATTATATTATTAATTGATATTAAATTCCTAAAAATCTAAGGTTCGGCCAAGAGACCTATATCATGATAGGTTCATCATTAATGTACCACTTGGGGGTCGCTTGGATGTATATAGTAAGTTTATTAACCATATTATATAAAAATACAAAGAGACATTGTAAAAGTAAAACTAATTAACTTAGAGTTAATACTTAAAGATAAGGTTAATATAAGTACCCAAACCTGTCTAACTTCTATTGGTTGAGTGGTGTTAGACCTATCCCCACCTTAACCTTTGAATAATAAGCTTTGGAACCATTAGAAACCGAATATGAATTTATTATAAATTAATATTTCTAGCTTTTCCAAAGGTTCCCCTCACCCCTCTTATAAAAGGGCACTCCTCCTTCTCATTTCTTCACACCTTCAAAGCCTTTTGGTTTGGCCAAACTCTGCCCAAATACTCTCCCAACATCCCTCACTACAACCTAGAGGCCTTAGTTTGATCAGAAAGCCAACCTAAGGAGCCCTTTTGATCAAATCAAAAGGAAGAACCCGAAGAAGAGGTAATGATTTCACCACCCTTCTCCAAGTTCATTTCTTCTTCCACTCCTTCTTCCTTTGTTCTTACCATTCTAAAATAATAACTCCAGTATCTCACATATACTGTGATGTTATTATAAATATGGTACAATCATATTCAGTATTCTATCCACCCTTTGAATAACATGTCACCATACGTGCGTACATACGGCTTACCGTCTCCACGTCGTGGTGTAATTGTTATTCAATATAATATTATTTGGATGGGTATAATAATGATGTGTAACTCATGTAAATAATAAATATAACATGTTAATGATTCTTTATATATGATATACCATCCATTTATATATTATTCTAATATCGAAAGAATGATATTGTCGCTCGTGCGTACGTACGGACTACCATCTCCACGAACGCGATGAGATTCATTCTCCATCGTATCCATTCAAGTATAATTATCATTTGATGATTTAAAAATGATGTTTAAGGACTAGATATCATTCTGGATATGAATAAGATACAACAACCATGGCTTATGTAACAAAACATATAAAAGAAAATGAGTACTTTAACTCCCGAAACGATGATAATTCTAAGATATTATTAACAAATCAATGTTAAAAGATCATATATGATATCATATTATTATATATGATTCTTGTATAATTTAATAACAACTATTTCACCATTATACAGGAGGTTAAACTACCCCAACCAAGGAAAAGTACAAGGTAAGGGTTATTTCACAATCTCTTCATTATCCGAGGTTGTTTATACGTAATAATCTACTAGGATCTCTTTATCATCCACATCCATGTTTCTTCAAAATGTATTTCAAAAAATATTTATTATTTACAAGAATATGGGTTAAAGTCATTTATACCCTCGTTTGACTTTTTATAAGAAGTTTATAAAGGAATCTTTCCCTCGTTTTCAAAACAAGGTCCTTTTTAACCTTTTCGTCAGAATTAAGGTAAGAATGTTTTTTTAACTTATACGGCGGGTGCGGATATTTTCCGCCATTATAAAATCTTCAAAGCTTCCCTTACAAGCTTATAAGAATATTTTCAAATAAAATGTTTTATTTTATATGGATCTTAAATGATTTCAAAATAAAAAGAGATATTTCTTTAAAAAGAATTTTGATTTCATCTATGTCAACATCCTTTGATGGATTTTACGCTTATTTGAAGTTGATTTATTATGATACAAAACTTCTATATTGTATTGAAGGTTTTGTGATATGTTTGACTGTGGATGTGCTATTTTTATACCATTCATAGTTTATGGTGAAAGTATTGACATTTTTTATGCTTGTTTTAATATGAATGTTTATGTTATGTTTAAACCTTTTCATATGGGAATGCATTGGACTTAATACGTGACGGGTGGAGCCCGCTATAGCTCCCCGATGCATCGGTAGGTCTCATGAGACAAACTAGTGTCTTGGAACAATGCCTTGACAAAATCTTATTTGTAGTCTTGGCACGAGGCCTTGGCTATGTGGTTATGATAGTCTGGCATTATGCATTCCAACATTATGAAAGTGGTTATTGATTTTTGCATGTGATTATTCGATTATTAGAATATCTATGTGAATAAGTAAATGGCATTATTTCATTTTATTTATGCCATACCATGTTGAAAGTTCATATTTAAAAGGCTTTTGTTTTAGTTATACATTGCCTTAAATGTTTATTCTTATTTATGAAAGTTTCCGCTATATTGTTATCCTTACTGGGCATTTGAGCTCACCCCTTTTCTATGTTTTATTTTTCCCAGGATGTGAAGAAGTAAGTTATGAATGACCTGTAGGGATTTTATGAGGGGTTAATAGTGTGGATTGTGGAAGCATTATGTTGTTGTAGTAGTTTTTCATTTTATGAGGTAATGTAAAACTTATGAATATATCTAGTGTTTCCAAGGCTACTAAACCAATCAGTCTTTCGAGATTTGATCTTTCTTGTGATCATGCCAATGTTATGTAATAATGCACCGACTCTGGGTAACTGGGGTCGGGGCGTTACATTGATGAAGGAGCCCTATATCATTTTGACTTTATTAATCCATGGACATCTGAAAATGAATATTGATGTTTATTTGAAACCATTGATTGATGAGTTAAATGCATTACAGATTAATGGTGTTAGTACATATGATGTTGGTGCGAAACAAAATTTCATATTAAAATCTACATTGATGTGGATGATTAGTGACTTTCTGGAATATGGCTTGTTATCAGGTTGGAGTACACACTATCCAAAATCATTTCCTTACTTAATAAAAGACATCAAAGCCTTTACAATCATCAATAGAAAAAACCTTACTATTTTGACTATCATCACATATTTCTTCCAAACAATCATTCTTTGTGAAGGAACAAATCTCATTTCAGAAAAGGCACAATTGAAAGGGATGAACCTCCAAAAATTATCTTAGGTACAGAATTAAAATCTGTTTTATTTTTATTACCTCTCATCACCTTTGGTCCAACAGTAAACTAATAGAAAATTCATGGCTTTGGAAATGAACATAATTGGATAAAACGAAGTATTTTTTGGGATCTTCCATATTGGTTTGATTTTTTGGTCCACCACACATTGGATTTCATGCATATTGAGTAGAACTATTTCGATAATTTATTTCATACAGTTTTGGATACACTAGGTAAGACCAAAGATACTGTAAAAGCACGATTTGATCTTGCCCAAATTTGCAGGAGACCAGAACTTGAACTATTTGGAAATGTCAAATCATAGAGTTTAATGAATCCAAAAGAATCTTATACCATGTTAAAATAGAGTTTCTTATTATTTTGTCAGTGGATTGCAGATTTGAGACTTCCCGATGGCTTTGCGTCCAATTTGGGCAGATGTGTTAAGAATGGTCATATTACCGAATTGAAAAGTCATGATTGTCATGTTATAATGGAAAGACATATGCAAATTAGATTCAGAGGCTTGTTGAATTATATGATTTGGGATTCGATAATAGACATATCATATTTTTTTCGAGACATTTTTGGAGAGACAATAGACTACGATGCGCTAAGAAAATTGGAAGAAGTAGTTTCTGTAATTATATCTAAACTGGAAAAAATCTTTCCGCCAGCTTTATTTGACTCAATGGAACATCTGATATTACATTTTCCACATGAAGCTAGATGTGGAGGTCTAGTACAGTTTCAGTGGATTTACCCATTCAAGAATTGCATATAGAAATTGAATAAAAAATTAAGCAACAAAGCATCAGTTTAAGGCTCAATTTCTTAAGCTTATTTACAAGAGGAAATTGTTTTTTCTTCTCTCACTATTTTGAATCTGAATATCCCTAAAAAAGCTGCATGGGACGGAATGAGGAAAATGTTAATGACAAACTAGACAATCAATTATCAGTTTTTAATCAGCCAAATATTGGCTTCGGTGGAGTTCAAGAATGATGACTTTTAGACGATGAACATCACAGAGCTCATACATATGTTCTTCTCAGCAGTAAAGAAATGAAATAATTTTTACTATGAGTTCTTCTATAACTTATTCTATAATTTATGTTACAATATGTATACTTATTTTATTTGTAGGTTATATGATAATCATATCAAGAAACAACTTCCACAAATTGCAGCAGTTTCTTTTGAAGAACGCATAATTTGTTTTCTTCTCAATGGTTTCAAAAACTGGTAAGATAAATTATTGATGGTTTAATATCAATTAAGTTTACAATTTATTATATTGAAAATTGTTTTACAAGATTTCAGGTGTCTCAACATGCTGATAAAATTGATAAGCGACTGCGTATATTGAGTAACCCACCATCCAAAATTCTTAAATCTTATAATGCATATGTGGTGAATGGTTTTTGATTTCATACACGTGCATATGGGGAATCAAAAAAAATAAATGAATAGTGGAGTTTGTTTAATAGGATCACATCATAGAGAAACTAAAGTTGACTTTTATGGTATTCTTATTGAAATTATTGAGTGTTATCTTGGATAGAATTACATAACGATGTTTAAATGTCTGTGGTTGGATTCTGAGAGAGGCTTACATGTTCATCTGACTCATGGAATCGTCAATATTAAATATAAAAGTATTCTTGTAGTAAATGAACCATTTTTACTGGCTCAACTGGAACAACCAATTTATTATGAAAAGTATTGTGCTACATCAAGAGACCTGAGTGATTATTGGATCATAATAATAATAAAATCTTGGGAAAATAAGTTTACTCAAACTGCATGAGGTTCTGCTGAAGTGGATGGAATTGAAATTTTTCAAGAGACTACTCAAAATATATCTTTTTCATAGAGAGATGTGAATATCGATAATGACACCCCCCCAATTAAGGGCCGATGATGACGAAGATGTTAATGATGTTACAAATAAATTTGAAATTACAAGAGATGATGAAACTAAAAAACATATGGATATTGATGATATCGGGGAGAAATATGAAGACATTGACATCGTCAAATATGCAGATAATGATGAAGGTGAACATTGGCACAATTAAACGATGGTTATAATTGTAACTAATATATATCTATATATAATAGTTATTTTCAACTATATGCTAACAACAATAATTTTTTGTTTCAGATGAACCCTGATCTATTTCGTGAGTTACAGGAGGATGAGCTACCTTTGGATGAGGGGGATTTGGGATCATCTGACCCTCAGCCTACTGGAAGTTCAGGGGGTACATGGAGGGGGCACGGTCTTGCACGACTGATGATTCCTAGCCCTATACCTGAGTGACACCCACATCTTGGCTTCGATCCACGCACAAAGAGGTATGGTAACCTATATATTTTAGTTAACTTCCATTAATTTATTTATATATATACAAATTGTTTGATTATTTATTCTTTTTCACAGTTTTGTGCATGTAGCTATTGGACAGGGGAGCACTATCTTACGCAATTATTTTTCTTAGCCATGGATCACATGGGAATAGATTCCAATTGATGTGCATCTCGTCATGTTCAAACATTGGCTGGTAAGTAAATAAATAATATTTATTTGGAAATTTATATTATTAATATCTTGATGTTATAAATTATTTATAGGCTTTAAGGTATCCCATCGATGATAGCATGCATGACTCTATCCATGCGGCGTGGGAGGTGTCTATGTGTGACCGTTTCCATCAGTTTTTTTCACAATTTGAGAAGGACGACCATTAAGAAAGTAGGAGGGAGGGATTTTTATCAGTTGTGTAGATCCCACTGACTAGAGTACATTTAATCTCATGTTTGGGATAGATTATGTTTACACTGGTTGAGTGGGGGATTTCAGAGTTGGTATTTGTTGGGTCGGCAGAACTGGGTGAGACAAGAAGTGATGCATCGAGCTGGTAGCTGTATATTCAGTACGCATAGAGAGCATATGGTAAGTATATTTTTCTAATATTTTATATAACATTAAATATGAACAATGTATTTTATATTTTTATAGGTAGTCGAGCATCCTAATATTATGTAGTACGACGTTTATCAGAGGATGTACAGTGATACATCCACTGGAGAGATTAGAGGTGATCTTCAGCATCATATTGTGGTTAGTATTATTTTCGTCTGTTTGACAATTAATTTCATATAATATTTTCACACTTTTATTTTCAAATTGAAATTTATGGAGTCATATGAGGTTGCAACCTCTCAGAAACAGGTTGGGTATCAGGACGAGGTGACTAGTCAGACTATTACCCACCATTTTGATGAGGCGACATGGATTCAGGCGACTCATTATGTCTTTGAGAAGGGCCGAGTAGTTGGTATCGACTCTCATATGACTTCTGGTACTTACTATGGAAATGTTGCGATGTTGGTGTCCAACTAGAGAGGAGATAATGGAGAGGCATCCTATTCTGCCTCACAGTATCAGGAGAATTTGCGAACTCGGGCTGAGCTTATAGAGAGTTTACAGAAGCATCATGAGGAGATGCGTCAGCGGCAACAACAACAGCAGTCGAATGGGGAGAAGATGCATCAATGGAAATATCAACAGCAGTAGCAGCAGCATCATCACAAGCAGATGGAGTACACGTGCTGCCTGACTCGTAGTTAAGGGATGGAGTTTCCTCCACCATCTCCTACAACTCCTCCACCCCTGTAACGCCCCGACCCCAGCTACCCAGAGTCGGTGCATTACTTCGTAACATTGGCATGATCACAAGAAAGATCAAATCTCGAAAGACCGATTGGTTTAGTAGCCTTGGAAACACTAGATATAATCATAAGTTTTACATTACATTTCAAAATGAAAAACTAATACAACAACATAATGTTTCCACAATCCACACTATTAACCCCTCATAATATCCCTGAAAGTCATTCATAATTTACTTCTTCACTACCTGGGAAAAATAAAACATAGAAAAGGGGTGAGCTCAAATGCCCAGTAAGGATAACAATATAGCGGAAACTTTCATAAATAAGAATAAACATTTAAGGCAATGTATAACTAAAACAAAAGCCTTTTAAACATGAACATTCAATATGGTATGGCATAAATAAAATGAAATAATGCCATTTACTTATTCACATGGATATTCTACTAATCGAATAATCACATGCAAAAATCAATAACCACTTTCATAATGTTGGAATGCATAATGATAAACGTTAATTTCTTTGTCTAGGCCTCATCCCAAGACCTAGGGGTTACTTTTAACCGGAACCCAACCCGGAGTGCCTCTAATAACCGGACACCAACCCGGAGTGCCTCTAATAACCGGACACCAACCCGGAGTGCCTCTAATAACCGGACACCAACCCGGAGTGCCTCTAATAACCGGACACCAACCCGGAGGGCATACTTTTACCAGTCCCTAACCTGGAGGGCTTACTTTAACCAGTCCCCAACCTGGAGGGCTTACTTTTACCGGTCCCCAACCCGGAACATACTTGTTCAGCACATTCATCTGAAGAAAAGTTTGAAATATAACATAAACATTCGGATTAAAACTAGCATACGAAATGTCAATAGTTTCACCATAAACTATGAATGGTATAAAATAGCACATCCACAGTCAAACATATCACAAAACCTTCAATACAATATAGAAGTTTTTTATTATAATAAATCAACTTCAAATAAGCGTAAAATCCATTAAAGGATGTTGACATAGATGAAATAAAAACACTTTTTAGAGAAATATCTTTTTCTATTTTTGAAATCATTTAGGAGCCATATAAAATAAAACATTTTCTTGAAAATATTCTTGTAAGCTTGTAAGGAAAGCTTTGACGATTTTATAACGGCGGAAAATAACCGCACCCGCCGTATAAGTTAAAAAAAACATTCTTACCTCAATTCAGTCGAAAAGGTTAAAAAGGACCTTGTTTTGAAAACGACGGAAAGATTCCTTTATAAACCTCTTATAAAAAGTCAAACAAGGGTATAAATGACTTTAACCCATATTCTTGTAAATAGTAAAAATGTTTTGAAATACATTTCAAAGAAACATGGATGTGGATGATAAAGAGATCCCAGTAGATTATTACGTATAATACAACCTCGGATAATGAAGAGATTGTGAAATAACCCTTACCTTGTACTTTTCCTTGGTTGGGGTAGGTTAACCTCCTTTAATTTAGGTAACTCACTTTGGTTGGAACCAAAGGACTTCTTGAAATGCTTTATGCCTAAGGGGAAGCTTCAAGGAGGAGGAGAGGGATGTGGGGAGCTTAGTTGGGCAGAGTTTGGACGAGCCAAGTGGCTTGAGAGGTGTGAAGAAATGAGAAGGAGGAGTGCCCTTTTATAAGAGGGGTGAGGGGCACCTTTGGAAAAGCTAGAAATATTAATTTATAATAAATTCATATTCGGTTTCTAATGGCTCCAAAGTTGACTATTCAAAGGTTAAGGTGGGGATAGGTCGGAAACCACTCAACCAATAGAATTTAGACAGGTTTGGGTACTTATATTAACCTTATCTTTAAGTATTAACTCTAAGTTAATTAGTTTCACTTTTACAATGTCTCTTTGTATTTTTATATAATATGGTTAATAAACATACTATATAAATCCAAGAGACCCCCAAGTGGTCCATTAATGAGGAACCTATCATAATATAAGTCTCTTGGCCGAACCTTAGATTTTTAGGAATTTAATATCAATTAATAATATAATATTTGTTTTAGGAACTCTTTTATGTCAATTTTGACACTATTCAATAGTTGATTTTTGTGAAACTCCTAACAGATTGATTACTTCGAACAAAGTCAATTAAATAAATCCTAATATATCATATTATCATAGAAAATTAGTGTAATTCATTAAAAGTTTCATATTATATTTATTTGGGTATTTATAATATCAATTATGTTAATTTTTTACTATTTTAGTAATTACTGCATCATCATTGTGTCATAAATAAAATACTTTATTTAATGTCTAAAAATTATAAATAAAATATCATTATGTAGGAAATTTTTTTAGCTTTCTAATGAATATTTATACTCGAAAATCCAACATGTATAACCTTATGTAAAAATTGTTCTTCTAAAAGATGTAAGCTTATGCCATTTTTATTTTTATTTTAACTTTATTAATATAATGTGTCATTATCACTTACAAGTGGATCCATGGGGTCCCAAAATAGACCCAAAGATGCCCATGGTCGACCATGTATCAACCAATAGGGTTAAGACACGTTTTAGGGTAATTTAGTATTATTATAATATTATTTTTTTTAACCCTTATTTACCGGATTTACCCTTTAACCATGGTAAATAAAATATTTACCACAGTAACTATTCAAAACGTCTAAAAATAAAAGTTACCTATTTACACAATTTGAACATCCTGATTCCAAATATGGAATCCATTTTCCTAAATTCAAAACACAGAAGTGGCAGAAATTAATTTAAAATTAATTCCCGCTGTCAAAACAAAAAGCGTGTTTTTAAGAGGTAATAACTATCAAAAGATTGACACTTGTTTATGTTTGGTTTAATTGTAAAATTATGTCCAATGACCAACATTATATTAAATGGTAAAAATATATTCTAAATATTCTTTAAAACCACTCAAATTCATAATTTATCACTATTAATTATTTTGATTAAAAAAGTTGTTTTTAATTAAAATTTAGTAATTTTCACTATTCATCCAAATATGAAAGTTATCCGAAATGTACCAAAATTTCACCCTAGGCTAATTTTGATATTCCGAATCTAAAAATGAAGTCCATTTTTGAAATATTGAATATATATGATTTCAAAAAGTAGGTATTACTATTCACAATGGCTAGTTTAATTAGTTGTGGTGTGTGTTAGAATTCGAGGTTGCGTACAACACACGCTACTGTATTATTCAAAGGAAAGCGTACCGTGGAAGCTTGGGATGTTTCATTTTAAATTTTTTGATGTCCCCATTTAGTCAAAAAGTTTAAAATATTGTATTTAAAAAGGGTTCACTGTTAAAAGTTGATAAAAGTGCAATACTGAAAATGAATTTGTTCTTGCATTATATCTAAGAAACTCATAATATGGATTCTAAAATTATAAGGATTATATAAAGTTTAAAATTTAGATAATACTATTCATAACCTCTTTTGAATGGATTTTTTTTTTGTAAGTCATGGTGTGATTGAACTCGGTGTTGCGTGTAGTGCAAGTTATTGAATTATTTTGAAGAAATAACACACTATGAAATCTTGGGGTGTTACATTCTCCCCTCCTTCAATAAATTGCGTCCTCGCAATTTTAAATTGTTCTTCGAAAATAAAAGGTTGAAAATAGAAAATATATTTGTGGGAAAACCCACATCCGAAATTGGGTTACTAAAATTTAGTCTTAATATGAGGAAAAGAGAAATTAAAGGGTCACCACCAAATTATGATCTCGATTAGGAGAACATTGGTGGCATTTAGAGACATATAATTGGAGGAAAAACGTAAATATTTATAGTGTGATTGAGGTCATCAATCACAAACAAGTATAAAATTGAGGTCCTTAAATTCATCAATCTATGATGATTTGAAATACCATCGGTTCAACAAAACATAGGGTATTAGGATAACACATTTTTGACGTTTCAAAATATCCTAGTTGAAATCCCACATCGAAAAATGAATTAATGAGGCCTCTATTTAAAATAAAGAGTCGAAAGTATGAAGATTACCGAAAATAACACATACTAGGGTTCCATGTAGGAAAATATGGATATGGAAGAAAAATCTAACCATCAATTATCTGATGGAGAGTGGTAGAGAACATGGCTATGAAAAGGCCAACAATCCCAAAGCCATAAATTTGTGATGATTTAAGGTACCATCTAGGACAACATTTTTGTTCTAAGTTTCTATTATTAATTTTGAGAAATTTATTTATGAGATTGGCTAAGATAATAAGGAGATATACTTACTTTATAATTATAATTTTACCCATTAATAAATTTCTACCACAAACTCATCTTTCACTCTAAAATATAATAGAACGTAATTTTTTTTTCTATTTATACTATTCGTACAGGGTTCCAAAATAAATGAATTTATAATTCATCTACCAGATCTTTTTTTTAAAAAAAAAACTACATTATTTAATTCGGACATCTCGTGGGACAGTGGTAGGTGATACACCCTTGTCGCCCTTCGGTTGCGGGTTCAAGTCTCGCAGCCTTGCCGGACGCGATGGGTTGCCGCCCGACCTCCGGGTTGTCCTTTTATGGCTATCCAAAATAATCCAAACTAGAACTATCCAAAATACTTCTATCCAAACTCACAGTCCAACATTTATAAGTAAGGTAAACATAATGTAGAACCTTTTTACCCCGTAATAGCATATGAATACCTTCATCATGTATTCTTTTAATACACCGAAACATCCTGAATTACCATATTCCTTATTGATTACATTCATGCTCCCGTATTCCATATAGAAATCTGGATATACTTCATTAATACAAAAATGTTTTAAACCCCAACAATGATGGAATATACAAATCATTAATCAGTTCCAAGGTAGTCAAGAATATCCAATATAATTTTTCCAAAACAATCACATATTATTCCAAAATCACTACCTCAGTATCAGAACTATATTATGATTTATCATTCTCTCAACCATATATTTTCCAAAAATTTATCCTTCTATTGAGTCACTTTTCTTTGTTCCACACTATCTCAAGTCCTTAATGAAATAGTACTGCAGTACAATCCTTATATACTCCATGATTATTGTAACAAGTACATTGTTGATACAACACTCAATTGACATAATCAACATAAGAACTATAATCATTCCTCTTCATCTGTGGTAGTATCATAACTTGATTATTATCCAATAGCATCATTTTCGGCATAGTCTGATGACTGGGACATAGGTTCGCATAGTGTCCAAACTCCTTGCAAATGAAGCATTGTACATTTGAAACCGTTTTCCTACCCTTGCAGTCACGTACTTTGTGCCCTTTTCCTCCACACTTATAACAAACTCCCATTCCTTTCAGGCAAGTTCCAGGGTGTTTCTTTCCACAGTTACCACATATGGGAAAATTCTTCTTTTCCCTCTTCCCTTTATCCATCTTTCTCTCTTCTATCCTTTTCTTCTCTTGCTTCCCTTCAAAGCCATAGGACTCAGTAAACTCTTTACTTATCTTATAAACACATGATATTATTTCTTCATATGATGATAATACATGGGAGACTATTTCTCTTATCAATTCTAGCTTAAGACCATGAAAGATATGATCCTTCCTTCTTTTTGGATCATGTGCATTTCTGGAGTTCTCATTCCTTCTACTGGGTGCCATTTCTAAACAATGGCATAAACTAGATCAGTTTATGAATCAAAATACATAATCCCATACTTATAAAACACTTAACATAAATTGAACTATTTATGGATATAATCCATAATCATAAAAATGTTTTCTTTGAGGAAGTATATACTCATAAACCCTTCATAATGATTTGTAAAGAAAATGAGAGTTATCCTAAGCATATCCCCCGGGAGTGTCGTAACCAAGAGTGCAGCAAGGCCCGTTGTCGTGCACCAGTTCTCGTTCGAGTCTAGCTCAAAGAGGTGTTTTCGGGTTTTACCCCTAGGTACATCTGTGCCAGAGCCGCCTCTACCTGCTCGTATCCAGACAGGGATGTATTGCTCGGAAAACTCACAAAATCTCTACAATACCAAAATTCTAGGAAGTTCTTCTATACTAATCCTCAAAGTTCATCTTAGGTCTACGTGCTCTAATCAGAGTTTATCTAAATCTAGCTTCCAAGGTTTGTACTAAACTTCCTCTGATACCAACTGTAACGCCCCGACCCCAGCTACCCAGAGTCGGTGCATTACTTCGTAACATTGGCATGATCACAAGAAAGATCAAATCTCGAAAGACCGATTGGTTTAGTAGCCTTGGAAACACTAGATATAATCATAAGTTTTACATTACATTTCAAAATGAAAAACTAATACAACAACATAATGTTTCCACAATCCACACTATTAACCCCTCATAATATCCCTGAAAGTCATTCATAATTTACTTCTTCACTACCTGGGAAAAATAAAACATAGATAAGGGGTGAGCTCAAATGCCCAGTAAGGATAACAATATAGCGGAAACTTTCATAAATAAGAATAAACATTTAAGGCAATGTATAACTAAAACAAAAGCCTTTTAAACATGAACATTCAATATGGTATGGCATAAATAAAATGAAAAAATGCCATTTACTTATTCACATGGATATTCTACTAATCGAATAATCACATGCAAAAATCAATAACCACTTTCATAATGTTGGAATGCATAATGATAAACGTTAATTTCTTTGTCTAGGCCTCATCCCAAGACCTAGGGGTTACTTTTAACCGGAACCCAACCCGGAGTGCCTCTAATAACCGGACACCAACCCGGAGTGCCTCTAATAACCGGACACCAACCCGGAGTGCCTCTAATAACCGGACACCAACCCGGAGTGCCTCTAATAACCGGACACCAACCCGGAGGGCATACTTTTACCAGTCCCTAACCTGGAGGGCTTACTTTAACCAGTCCCCAACCTGGAGGGCTTACTTTTACCGGTCCCCAACCCGGAACATACTTGTTCAGCACATTCATCTGAAGAAAAGTTTGAAATATAACATAAACATTCGGATTAAAACTAGCATACGAAATGTCAATAGTTTCACCATAAACTATGAATGGTATAAAATAGCACATCCACAGTCAAACATATCACAAAACCTTCAATACAATATAGAAGTTTTTTTTATTATAATAAATCAACTTCAAATAAGCGTAAAATCCATTAAAGGATGTTGACATAGATGAAATAAAAACACTTTTTAGAGAAATATCTTTTTCTATTTTTGAAATCATTTAGGAGCCATATAAAATAAAACATTTTCTTGAAAATATTCTTGTAAGCTTGTAAGGAAAGCTTTGACGATTTTATAACGGCGGAAAATAACCGCACCCGCCGTATAAGTTAAAAAAAACATTCTTACCTCAATTCAGTCGAAAAGGTTAAAAAGGACCTTGTTTTGAAAACGACGGAAAGATTCCTTTATAAACCTCTTATAAAAAGTCAAACAAGGGTATAAATGACTTTAACCCATATTCTTGTAAATAGTAAAAATGTTTTGAAATACATTTCAAAGAAACATGGATGTGGATGATAAAGAGATCCCAGTAGATTATTACGTATAATACAACCTCGGATAATGAAGAGATTGTGAAATAACCCTTACCTTGTACTTTTCCTTGGTTGGGGTAGGTTAACCTCCTTTAATTTAGGTAACTCACTTTGGTTGGAACCAAAGGACTTCTTGAAATGCTTTATGCCTAAGGGGAAGCTTCAAGGAGGAGGAGAGGGATGTGGGGAGCTTAGTTGTGCAGAGTTTGGACGAGCCAAGTGGCTTGAGAGGTGTGAAGAAATGAGAAGGAGGAGTGCCCTTTTATAAGAGGGGTGAGGGGCACCTTTGGAAAAGCTAGAAATATTAATTTATAATAAATTCATATTCGGTTTCTAATGGCTCCAAAGTTGACTATTCAAAGGTTAAGGTGGGGATAGGTCGGAAACCACTCAACCAATAGAATTTAGACAGGTTTGGGTACTTATATTAACCTTATCTTTAAGTATTAACTCTAAGTTAATTAGTTTCACTTTTACAATGTCTCTTTGTATTTTTATATAATATGGTTAATAAACATACTATATAAATCCAAGAGACCCCCAAGTGGTCCATTAATGAGGAACCTATCATAATATAAGTCTCTTGGCCGAACCTTAGATTTTTAGGAATTTAATATCAATTAATAATATAATATTTGTTTTAGGAACTCTTTTATGTCAATTTTGACACTATTCAATAGTTGATTTTTGTGAAACTCCTAACAGATTGATTACTTCGAACAAAGTCAATTAAATCAATCCTAATATATCATATTATCATAGAAAATTAGTGTAATTCATTAAAAGTTTCATATTATATTTATTTGGGTATTTATAATATCAATTATGTTAATTTTTTACTATTTTAGTAATTACTGCATCATCATTGTGTCATAAATAAAATACTTTATTTAATGTCTAAAAATTATAAATAAAATATCATTATGTAGGAAGTCTTTTTAGATTTCTAATGAATATTTATACTCGAAAATCCAACATGTATAACCTTATGTAAAAATTGTTCTTCTAAAAGATGTAAGCTTATGCCATTTTTATTTTTATTTTAACTTTATTAATATAATGTGTCATTATCACTTACAAGTGGATCCATGGGGTCCCAAAATAGACCCAAAGATGCCCATGGTCGACCATGTATCAACCAATAGGGTTAAGACACGTTTTAGGGTAATTTAGTATTATTATAATATTATTTGTTTTAACCCTTATTTACCGGATTTACCCTTTAACCATGGTAAATAAAATATTTACCACAGTAACTATTCAAAATGTCTAAAAATAAAAGTTACCTATTTACACAATTTGAAAATCCTGATTCCAAATATGGAATCCATTTTCCTAAATTCAAAACACAGAAGTGGCAGAAATTAATTTAAAATTAATTCCCGCTGTCAAAACAAAAAGCGTGTTTTTAAGAGGTAATAACTATCAAAAGATTGACACTTGTTTATGTTTGGTTTAATTGTAAAATTATGTCCAATGACCAACATTATATTAAATGGTAAAAATATATTCTAAATATTCTTTAAAACCACTCAAATTCATAATTTATCACTATTAATTATTTTGATTAAAAAAGTTGTTTTTAATTAAAATTTAGTAATTTTCACTATTCATCAAAATATGAAAGTTATCCGAAATGTACCAAAATTTCACCCTAGGCTAATTTTGATATCCCGAATCTAAAAATGAAGTCCATTTTTGAAATATTGAATATATATGATTTCAAAAAGTAGGTATTACTATTCACAATGGCTAGTTTAATTAGTTGTGGTGTGTGTTAGAATTCGAGGTTGCGTACAACACACGCTACTGTATTATTCAAAGGAAAGCGTACCGTGGAAGCTTGGGATGTTTCATTTTAAATTTTTTGATGTCCCCATTTAGTCAAAAAGTTTAAAATATTGTATTTAAAAAGGGTTCACTGTTAAAAGTTGATAAAAGTGCAATACTGAAAATGAATTTGTTCTTGCATTATATCTAAGAAACTCATAATATGGATTCTAAAATTATAAGGATTATATAAAGTTTAAAATTTAGATAATACTATTCATAACCTCTTTTGAATGGCTTTTTTTTTTGTAAGTCATGGTGTGATTGAACTCGGTGTTGCGTGTAGTGCAAGTTATTGAATTATTTTGAAGAAATAACACACTATGAAATCTTGGGGTGTTACAACCCCCTCCATAAGAAGACCCACTCAGTGATTTTTTATGTTTAAAACATTTGAATTCAAGATTTGTTGTAATATGAACTATTTTCAGTTTCTGTTTTTTATATTGGTGCGAATATTGCATAATTTAATTTTTTTTATTATTAATATTTTATTATTTATTATTACTATTATATTTTTTAATGTTTTTTTTATTTTAATAATAATAATAATAATGTTTTATGTGTTTTTTTATATATTTTTTTGTGAATATTGAGAATATTAATATTTTTTATTATTTTAATAATATTAATATTATTTTTTCATTAATCATAATTTTATGAAATATATTTTTTTAGTATTAAATTTTTTAATGTTTTTTTATTTTACAAATAATAATAATAATATGTTATGAATTTTTTATATTTTTTTAGAATATTCAGAATTTTAATATTTTTTATTATTTTAATAATATTAATATTATTTTTTCATTAATCAGAATTTTATTAAATTTTTTTTTTTTATTATATTTTTTAATGTTTGTTTATTTTTCAAATAATAAGAACAATAATAATAATTTATGATTTTTTATATTTTTTTGAGAATATTGAGAATTTTAATTTTTTTTATTTTTTTATTATTTTAATAATATTAATATTATTTTTTACATTAATTATAATTTAAATAAATAATTATTTTTATTTTGGTTATTATTACGACAGGATCTTTTGCAATGGGATCCCATCGCAAATAGTTTAAAAATATATTTTTAAATTGTATTTACGAGGGTCCCTTGGTACCATCACAAATACTATTTGTGACGGGCCCATCGAAATAAGTATATTTATATATAATTTATATAATCAGATAGTTATTTACAACGTTTTTTCTGCAATGGGCTATTTGCGAGGGGACCTCGTCGCTAAAGCTTATTTGTGACGGGATCCCATCGCAAATAACTCGTTGCAAATATCACAAATTCCAGTAGTGAGAGTAATTATTAAAGAAGAACATATTTGTTTTTTGTTATAAACAATATAAAATAACTTTTTCAGAATAAAATGACAGGCTTTACATGGGTTGGAGTTATATAGTTAGGTCGGTTCATAGTATCTTGGATATGTGATTATAAAAGAGAATATTGTGGTGGATTATAGTTCTAAACAACTTTAGACACATAAAAATAATTAACCAACCTAAAATTTAGAGTTTTATACTATAGTGCTTTCTATGAAATTCAAGATGCATTATCACTTGGAAGAATGGTTTGTGGTATACACTTATTATAAGAGTTTCAAGAGTATATATTCAAATACGGATATAAATCTAAGGTAGTGATAGAAATTTGAATACATAAAGTGATTTGAAATTAAAATCATTTAAACACATAACAAACAGAATTTGGTGATTTATTAAATTAGTAGAGAGTTTCAGCCATAAAAGGTGTATAAGGGAATTGATCCCACTTTGTGTTGTGTTAGATTAGGTGTCAATGCGTGTCAATATTTGAATAAGATGAAGTGCTTGGAAGGAAGTTGAACTATCCAATATTTATGGTCAAAATAATGGATTTTCCATGAAACGAAATATGATATGTGGTGAATTATGGATGATACATAAATATTGACAGATTTTATTAAAGTAGGGTCTTCCATGGGATTCAATGAGGTTCATTCACTTAGAAAATATGGTTCGAATATGATGCTTGGTATTTTATATAAAAAATTATTTAAAGAAGTTATTTTTTAAAATGAACATTTTCAATGGAGTGAGGATAATGATGAAATCTATATCTAATTAAGAAGCTTTGAAAAATTTCATTATGATGATTGATGAATTATTATTCATGTTAAATACAAGTATTTATAAAGTGGAAGTGTTTTCTAAAAAAATATTTAATGTCTATAGAACGTAAAAATCTAAAATTCTTCAAAATCCTAAAATGAAACCTATGTAGTCATCATTACTAAAAAACAACTATCTATATAAACATCATTCTATAGGTAAAGGAATTATCTATAATCATCACATAAGTCAGTCTGATCAGTGAGTAAGGGGAATATATCTTTTCCATAACCATCATCTAACCCATGTAAGCATGATGTGTTGCTATCTAAACATATTCCAATATTTATATACATAGTTTTGGATCTAAAAACGTCCATGACCTAAATTCATCCTAATTTTAATATGACTTCATTCTGGAGTTGAAAATGGCTATTCCCTGACATCACCCTAAGTTTCATGTAACATCCAAAGGCATCCCATAAAACTTATGATGTTTTGAAAGTCATGAGAAGAAATTTTATATAACATCGTGTAGTTTTTCATGACTTCCCACTAGACTATATTTTATCACAACGTGGGATATTTGATGACATTTTAGTATAAAAATGTGATTTTTTAGAATGTGAGTGATTCTAAATATTATGATTAAATATAGGGATGAAAATTTTGTGTGATTAAAGTGAAAACATCATGATACTAATTAGTCATGATTTATGATATGATCAATTCAATGGTAGATAATAAAGATACCGGATATACCAGCTAGATATGGTACACCAACCTAAGGAGAGACCACACTAAAGGAGAGGATGCCACATCATAGAGAAGTTATGGGTCATAGTAAAATTGGAAGAATATGATTACCACATCATGATAATGAATGTTTTAAGGGATTTTCTTCAAAATTGGGAATAATGACACTTATCTGAGTCGTCATGTTTTCAAAATGGGGAAATAAATATGGTTGTGACATAATGAAAATTGTGGTGATAAATTTTGCACAATTTTTTTTAGAAAATGAACCCCAAGTCATGGTGCTGAACATTTCAAGAAATATACGTACCTATGGGAAATGGTGTGCTAAAATATGTCTTATAGTTTATTGTGGTATCTGGAAAACCTGAACACAATAAATAATATTTCATCTTAGTGTATGTTTTATGTAGGAGGTTTCAATGTTAAAAAATATCAATATCCATTCATGTTGATATATCTACTAAATGAGGAAATAATGGAGACCATGTAAAAATAAAGCTTGTGATTACTATCTGGGAAGCCAAAATTATAAGGATCATGTTATGGTTTATCTTTCATGGTAGTATTAAAATATAATTACATGAGAATGTAAAAGGTCTTTAATGTGGTGCTCCACATCATGGAATGTTTTGTTGAGAATATTCCATGAATATGTGAAATTTACTTATACATATTGTGTATAAAATACAAATAAATTGAAGATAATGATATTTTTGATTATCACGATTATTTAAGGAGGTGAATATTTATCTATATTAATAGGAATAATTTGATGGAAATTAATAATAAACATATATGGGTCTTAGAAGACTGGGATTTAATGAACATGAATTTCAAAAATAATTGAAATTAAAAGAGCCATATTTTCATGGTTCTTTGCATATATATTCTGAGAATATGAAATACAAAATTCAATTCTCAATGGTATTTACACTAGATATATTATGTGATTCAAAAGAATAAAAATAGAGAAACCTAAATCAATATATACCTACTTTTTTTGAATTCAAATAGAGAATAAGGGGATCCATAATTGCATACAAAGGTTCTTTCATGTGTGCTAAATAAAGAGAAGAAGAATAAGAGAAGTGATAATATTTTATTGACCACCATTGATTCAATTTAGGATGAGGAATATTATAATCCAACCTGAAACCTTCATACTGTAGAACTATAAAGAATATAGAGTTTTACAATACATCAAAAGAGTATTTTTAAAGATAAGAAGGTGAGAGATATAGTCTATAGAAATATAAAATGAAAGTCTGAAGATCATGTGGTATCCTATATAATTTTTGTATTTAAGGAGTAAGATCATTAAGATTGGACAACTGGGTCACATAGATTATTTTTGATCAACTTCACAAGGCGCTAGAAAAATCCTACATTTTATTGAGGTAACATAACAATAATATCTTTCTTTTATTCTACATAATGTTCTCTTCTATTATTTACAATTCCTTATATTCTTTCATACCAAACAAAGGAGATGTAGATAGAAAGGGAGACCCTCCCAATGAATAGGGGAATATTTGATAAAGTGATAAATTAGAAAACTATTTTAAAAGGACACCAAAATTTATTCACCCCCATCCACTCAACGTTGCATCAATCCTTATATTGTCATAACAATTAGTATCAGGGATATGGTCAAACCTATATGGGATTATCTTTTGTATCGAATTTTTAATTTTATAATGTTCTAAATTTTATTATACAAGGGATTTATGAAATTCATATTTAATTAAGACTATGATTTACATGTTAAAGAAATCATGGAAGAGATATATTCTAAGTAAAAAAGTGAACAAGAATAAAAGAGATAAAAATGGTTGAGAAATGACCCATCGAAGAAATAGGTCTCCCTATAATTTTAAGGTGCTTAAATAAAAATTATTTCTATAAAATATATTAATATTATTCCTCAAAATAATATTGTTATAGAAGAATAACCCTCTTAATAAAAGAGGAAGAGTATTTTTATTTCCCATCTATAATATTGATAAATACAAACTAATAATGGATGAAAAGATTTTAATTTTTGAATCCACCACCAAGGAAATATAAAATTGTTATACCATATATAAATTATCATTTCCATAAGAAAAATTGGTAAATAAATCTCTTTTCAATATTGTCCTGCTAACAATACAATAATAAGTAGTGAGGATAACATATCTATATAAACATTTTATGAATAATATGATGATTCATGTTATTACATGATGATCACCCTTTATTATTTTCTTATATATATATTCAATTTTATTTATTTCTCATAAAAAAATCATGTAGGAGGAGATCACCTAGATTAGGGATGATTTATAAAATTTAGATAAATATTGGGAACAAATGATCTTGATGTGTATAAATCCCCATAAATATGTGGGATCATTAAATACTATGAATGAATAGATTGAATAAATATTCTTAGTTTTTTAAAATGAATAGATGGATAAGATTATTTAGAGATAGGTAGAAAAGAATATTCCTGAAGGAAACAATAATTAATTTTTGGAATTAACTACTATTAAGAATTCTTAGCTAGAGCTTGAGCCAATGATGATCAAATATATTGACTATCTTCTAGAAAAAAGAGAAATACGAATGAAGATAAAACGAAATAGATGTACAAGTAATATAAAGACTAAATGATGTAAACGGAGAATGAGAAATTCATTCTCAATAACAGATTCTTAGAGCTAGATGTTAAATTTAAAAATAAGAAAAAACTCAATCCATTAATTTAAAACCATTTTAAATGAAATTTTTTCCACATAAACTATTGAATAAATATCCTGATATCATCCATTTATCAATATACATAATCTCAAAAGGAAATCATCTACCCATGAAAATAATATTTATTCTAAATTTATTTCCTTGTACACTGCGTGATTAAAAATAAAACGTATAAAAAATTTGGATGAAGAAAAATCAGGATGATTCCACCACTATACCCCAAGTGGTTGGAAGAATTTGTATGAGGATTTTTTCGTTATATAAATCTCAAAAAAGGAAGAAATATGAAAAAAACATGGAACTAAAACAAGATAGCCTACATCCTAGAGAAGAACATGGTTTATTAGATAATTTTTATATTGTAATAGTTTTAAGGACAAATATTGGGATTATTAGAACAAATAAGGGGAATGATAATTCAACATTAAGGGGGGATAAGCCTGAGAAAGGGAAATAACCACTGATGAAGAAAAAAAATCACAATAAACATGTTTGAAATTCTTAGAAATATCTATAATGTTAATAATAATTATCGTCAAATGATTCGAATTCAATTTATAATAAAATTACAAATAAAATGTAGAAAGTGGATAAGTGATATTTTTAATTAAATCTAGAAAAAAATGTTGATCAAAATAATCCCAATAAGATATATATAAAATAATGAGATTCACTTTTAGAATATAGACAAAATAAAAAGTATCCTCAAACTAAACCTAATAGTTCAAAGAAGATCAACACACCCAGCTGAGTTGGTTGCTTCTATTTAAGAAGAAGGGGATATATCATGTAACTTACAAACAATACATGGATGTATGAATTAAAGAAATAATCCTATAGAAGAATGAAAAATTTGTCCAAAATAAAAGGATAGACTAGGTAAATAACTCTTCTATAAAACTAGGTGGGAGATATAAAAGAAATTAGTAAATTCTCAAATATTGTTTTGGAAATATAGTTATATTATTTGGAAAAATCGGTATAAATAGAGGAACTGGAGAATAAAATATCCAAAAGGAAATAAAATATTCCATAAAAATGGGAATATAAATTCTAGTAGAAGTTGGCAACAAATGATGACTAAATGGATTGAAAGTTAATGTGTGGTAGGTGAAAATAAGTAATCCATAATGCAAAGGATTATATAATAAGAACACCTTCCTAATAATTAGTCTTGAATAATATGATAAATACAAAATAAGATGAAAATGATTTACTAAAACTTGTCAGCATGAATTTTCCATGAAATCAAATTATTGAGAATAAAATGATATCCATGTTTCCTAATATATCTATGAAATATTAAAGGTATGTCATGAAGAATTATTCTCAAAGTAAAGCTGGTAAAAAATTATAATGGTTGAGAAGTGATTCTCCTTTTTCCCACATTAAATATATGAATAAGCTATTTATTATTATATTAAAATTCTTGTTGTGTTTGTGTGATAACCATGCAGGGAACTAAATGTGATTCTGATTCTGAAAAAGAGAATTAATCAATTGTAGTGATCTGGAATAACTATTCCATATCTTAAGAAGTAACTATCTTATCATGATTTATCAAAATATTTTTCTAAAGAATATCAGGAAAAAACATCAACATTGATGATACAAATATGGTCACCATCCATTGAGGGGGAGACAAGCGACGATCATCTAATAAATATTCCAAATGTTTAAAATTCAAGAAATATAAATTTTAGAATGTGATTATGATATTTTCATTGAAATTATATGTTTGTATATTCTGTAATCCTTATTTTTTATAGAATTTATTTTAGATATTAAAGAGGAAATTATTTTAATCATTTCTATGAAAATATAAAAAAATTATAGAATATCTTACAGATGATTTCAAAAAATATATATTACATGAGATTAAGTGTTTTTAATCTATGTGTTGATATAAGTGTAGTGTCTTATGTTTCTATTCCATATAAAAATAAATTTAATAAAGGGAATTATTTATATTCATATTAAATAAATATGGACATCTCCTAAATGTGTTATGGTTTTCATTTTTAGATTGTATCATTATATATTTTACAATAGATATCTTTGTGGTCTATATCCGACCCTCATGATTTGCACAACAATCATAACACATTTATACTTAGGGTGGAAAATTTTATTGCTTGTTTCTATGAATAAATTGTTACCACCCTCTAATATGGACTTCGTATTTATAATCAATATATGGGATAAGAGGAAATAAAAAAGTTAATTTGAATGGGGGAGAGAAAATACTTTGGTGAAAAGAACCTTTTTGACAAAGTAACATGACATATTTTGGTGGGTATTTAAAAAAATACAAAGGGGGAAATTATGGATCCCACTTTGTGTTGGGTTGTATTTTTTTCAATTAGTGTCAATATTTGAAGTAGAATAATCTCTTGCAAAGAAGATGAATTACCCAATCTAGATAGTGGAAATAATAGAGTTCCCAAGAAATGTGATGTTATATTTGGTGAATTGTAAATTATACTTGAATATTTAAGGGATGTAATGAAGAAAAATCTACCACGAGATTGATGAAGATTCGTTAAATTTGAAAAATATGGTTTGAAGTATATTTGGTTGAAGAATAACTTGTTTCATGGATTTAGGTAAATCCTTAACTCTATATCTCTATGAATATTCTATGAACAATTTTACGTGTGATGATTGATGAACTATTATTCATGTTGGAGACTAGTACTAATGAATTGGAAGTGTTATCTATAATAATGTAAAATTAGAGAAAAACTTAACGTCCTAGAATTTTCTAAGAATAATATCAGACCAATGTAAGGGTCATTTTTTAAAATGGTTCTCTTCATAGACCTCACTATAGAGGAAAAGTAATTCTATGTATCCATCACCGAATCCAATATAAGTAGTGTGTAAGGTAAATCTAGCCTTGGGGTTACCATTATCCAACCCATTTAATAATTAATTGTTTCTATGAAAAAATTATACATACTACATAAACATCATTTTGGAGTGAAATTGGCTAAGTCCCGAAGTCACTCAAATTTTCACATGAATTCATTCTAGAGATAAAAATGTATAATTATTCAAGTAACTTTTTGTTTAATATGACTTTTGAAGCCATCATGTATGACTTGCTATGTTTTTTATGACTTCATGAGGATTGTTGTGTGAATTCATGTAGGTTCATATGACTTTAAAGTCAAACAAAATGCATTTCATATAAATTACTATTACACCCTTTGACTTATAAACTTTGTAAATTTTGATGATGATATTGTAAAAAAAAATAAGTTTTACTAATATGAATAATTCTGAAGAATGAGATTTAAATATGATGATTCATATATTGTGTGATCATGGTCAAAAGGTAGTGATTCAAATTAGCCTTGATTAATATTGAGATACATTTGATGGTTGAGAACAAATACCAGGAAAGCTCAGCCAGAGACAAAGTCCCTAACCATTTATTAAAATAAAATAAAAGTACACAAAGAAAATAACACAAGCCATGAAAATAGCTACATATCATAGAAAACATGCCCATCTCCAAAACCATGATCCATTGCTTCATCTGCCGTAGCCAACTCCCACTCTGAGCTGTCATATTGTGCTAGGTCCTTGACATACATCCTTATGAGATTTAGCTTTTCCAAATATAGGAAATCCTCAGAGGACTGCATTCCTTTTCCCTTGCTGGCAGAGGACCTAGTAGTCATCAGCTTCGGAATGGAAGAATAACCCTTCCTTTGGTTCCTCCTTGGCATAGTAGTCCCAAATTTCTCATTCCCCGACACATTCTTCTTCTCTCCCAGAACAATCTCACTATAATAGAGTCGGGACCTGCCACTATTGTTATCCTTGTCACTGTCTGAAAGATCCCACTATTTTCCAGAGGCGTGCACTTCTTGGAAACCATTATTTTCTCCTCGCTCTTTCTCAAAATGACTATTAGTATCAATCATTGAAAGATATTTCATGTTTTAGTCACAATGAGAAATACTAAGATCAACAAAAGGCTCCCTCTCCACTATCGCTTCCAATTCTCCTCCTGTATTAGTGACAACATTTTGAAAGACACCATCTTCAGTCATCTTTGGATCTTCCAGCATCAGTGGAAACTCCTCAGATTCCATATTCTCAAACCGGTTGCCGGTCACAGGGGTACCAATATTCTTATATCCCAAAGCCGAATTGGCCAAAGAGTACTGAGGAATAGGAACCAACTGCAGATGGCCTGCCCCATCTGCTGCAGTTCAGGACTCAACACCAAGGTCACCTCTCAACCTGTCAAAAACCTGCAGCATGGTTGGGTTCAAAGACACCTCTACTGCCTTCATACTACAACTCAGACTTGGAACAGCAACAGAAATACCTTTCCTCATCTCCCTTTCCAAATTCCCATCATAAATATCCTTAACAAGTTCCAAATCAGTGAAGTAAGCCTCCAAACGAGCTCCCTTCCCAGAAGAATATCCCACATCGGAACACAACACAGGTTCCATAAGAGAACTCAGATCCAAATTCACATTCCCAGACCCAACCAGATCCATCCCAAATCCATCCTTCACAATCTCCTGAGGCAACCTCTCATCAACTCCAAGATCACAACCACCGCTACACTACGTCTCCACCACCCGAGAGAAAACACCCACCTTGGCATTGCGGAAAATGGAATATATACTTGATGGATTTGGTAAAATATCTTGAAGAATGATCATGATGAAGTAGATTAGGACACATTGTGGAGAAATTCCTCACCATAGTAAAATGAGAAGAAGATACCCACCACGTAGTGGTAATGAGTTTGTTTAGTGTCTTTTACCCTGATTAATAATAGTTAGATACATCTAAATCATCATGTTTTCAAAATAGAGAAATATACATGGCCACTCCATAATGAAAATAATAATATGAAATGTGGCTACAAAATTGTTATACAATGAACACCATGTCATAGTGATGAAAAATTTAGGAAATATATATACCTATGAAAAATAATGTGCCCAAATATGTCTTGGATTTGGTCATGGTGTCTATAAAATGGGAACATAATAAAGACCATGTTTTGGCAGTGTGTGTTTCATGTAGAAGTTTTCCAAGGGGGAAATAGAAAATATCTATCCATATAGAGGATTCATTAAAATAGATATTGAATGAATGTTATGATGTAGTATATTTAATGGGGACTATATGGGAACCCAAAAAGTTAAGGACCATGTCATGGATCCCTTTTGGTGATTTTTTTAGAATATATCAACATGAGAAGGTTCAATTTCCAGAAAGAGGAGTTCAGTACCATGTAGATTTTTCTACGAGTATTCTATGCATACATGGAATGTACATATACAAATATTGGGGAGAATATAAATAGCGAGAAAACATAAATAATCATAAATATTGTGATGAAGGAAACAATCAATTATTTACTGTGATTTATTGAATAATTTGAATGAAATGAATATTAAAGATAATAAGTTATTAGAAGGGTGATATTTTAGGAACATGAATGTTGAGAATAATGGAAATTTAAATATTCTTATTTACATGGGCCTCTGAATATATATTATTATAAAAAGAAAGAAAAAAGTAATTATTCATGGTGTGTGCACTTGATATATTCTATAAGTCAAAATAAGAAGTAGATAGAGACATAAATCTATATATATACTTTTTATATGAATTAAAAGTGAGAATAAGGAGATCTGGTTTTTTATATAGAGGTTCATTCCTATGTGATCAAAGGAAGAAGATGAATAAGGGAAGTTATGATCGGATATTGACTTCCATTGATTATATTTACGTTGCATAATATAAGAATTTCATACTACATCCTTCGTAGTATAAAATTATGAGGAATACTAAGTTCAATTGTACTTTAGAATATTATATACCAATATGATAAAGTGAGAGATCTAGACTACAGTAGTATATGGTTGATTTATGGATATCATGTGGAATCCAAATTGCTTGTTTTAGTTGGGGAAATAGATCATTAACATCTTCGATGAGGGACATAAGAGCTTTATTATTGATCTAATTTATAAAGAGGTGGTCAAATCCTATATTCTATTAAAATATAAGAATAGAAAGCCCTTGTTTTCACTGTACAAGTTAAATTCCTAGATAATAAGTTTAAGGTCATACCCTTCCTTATGCTTCTTTTTGGTAATAATAAGGAAGCCTTGTACATAAGACAATAACCATGATACACTGAGTACATAGTCATCCTTCTGAAAGAAAACCACATAGAAAATCATAGTGTTCTATTATACTGATCCCCAATTCCATATATACTAGTATAAATACCAAAGGAGTGGTAAAAAGAAAGAGAGATATGATCATTGAATAAGTAAAGAGGGGATAAATTGAAAAAATTAAAAATTTGGTTAAATTTATTCTAAAATTATCCACACCCCCCCCCCCACTTAGGGTTGGTCATATACCAATGGGATCATAACAGATAAGAAATTTGGAATTTTCATAAATTATTAATAAATATAACTTGTAATATATCATAAAATGGGGGGAAAGCAAATTGATATGTTCTCTAATTAACCCTTTTTATGGTATTATCCATATAATATGTGATCAATTTGATGTCTAAATGATGGCTTAAATGAAACTCACATGTAAAACCCACTTTTAAATGAACATTTAATTTTTACATATTGATAAAGTTAATAACATTTATCTGTAGTTGTAATCTCTGTAATCTAACAAGAGAGTTAGCTAGTCCTTTTTAATTATATCATCAAATAAAAAAATATCTATCAGAAAGAAAATTCCAAAAATTCTTGTATCCACTCACAATTATATCATATCTTGGAAACATCATAATTCCCTTATATATATTTCCATTAAGAGTTTTTATGAATAATTCTCTCATTAAACACATTAAATTTAAGAAAAATTCATCAGATATGCATATTAAAATAAAATATTATGTCTTATCCATATCAAATAAAATATCAACCAAGGTAGAAATCACTAGAATAGTTCCCTGTATTGTAAATTATTTTTCTCTTTCATTTGATGGTTCCTGCTCTATAAAGAGCAGGACACCCAAACATGTACTATGATCCTTCCATTTGGAATTATTACTCAATTAATGAACCATATCATTCTAATTTATCAGTCCCAATAAACTTCATCTACCACCATGTCATCAATGACTAGATGATACCCCAAAATAAATCTATATAAATCCTCATGACCATATACGGGATACCTATGTCCATTATAAACCATTAATACTAATTGTTTAAGACATAATCCCCAAATAATATTTTTTATGTCCATTAATTAAATGATAAAGGATGTAACACTCTCCACCTAGAACCACTCAACTGGTTCCATGGCTAACAGTTTCAAAATGACATCATCCACACATCCCTGTATTCCAAGGGTTGTCGACTAGAAACAAACTTATATTGTTTTATCATGGAGGGACTATAACCTTATAAATGAGTAAACACTCATTATAAATTAACAAATTTCATCAAGAATAATAATCATAGTATATATAATATAATAAAAAAGATTAAAAAAATAATGAATATGGATGCATATCTTCATACAAAAACATGATCTTTCGAACATATAACATTGAATTCCAATTGAGACTATCGCATATACAAAATAAATAAAATACAATAATAAAGTGAGCCTATGATAACATCCTTAAGATTACTCATACTAGTCTCCATTCTCTTCTTAGAAATCCCAATCAGTCGTCAAACTCTATGAATATTCCCTACCTATTTCGGAAAATAGTGGATATCTGCTCTGGTACCCAATTACCATGGTTGCTCAGGAAGGGTGTGATTATAACTCTAAAGGGAACCACCAATGGGTTCCCCTACATAGGCAACAAATATGATTTACATATTTTTTATATGCATTGAATAATAATAAAAAAACCTGTGGGAAAATAAATTAAAATCCACCATTAATCCTCGAGTGTCAGCAAGACACCTAGGATCAACTACACCTCCTCTGGCCAATGTAAGATGTCTCTGATCACAAGTAACCACCCTAGGAAAATATACTAATCCTTTGGATATATTAACCCCCCATGTGAAATATACCCATCCTTGGTACATCATAACACCACCTAGAATCCTCCATCCAAAATATATAATCTTCCTAGGGTCGTAGGTCACTTGGAACCATCATTTATCATAAAGATAGGGGTAATGACCATACATGAAATAAGTATTCGGCCTTCAATACCTAGAGATATATATCTACCCTTACTCTTTTCCCCACTTTCTGAAATCATATGTACATAGAAATATTATGCATATATTCGAGGATGCAGCTCACCCTGAAACAAGGTACCACATGCTCTTAGGAAACCCCACCTTGGAATATTAGTTTTTTTATATATAGATACACACTATAACTCCACATAAATTATAATATTAGTTTCATATTATATAAATATTTTATTAAATGGATTATTTTATAAACTATGACTAGTTTTCATAATTTATAAACATTTTATATAAATTAAGTTAAAATAATTCAATAATAAATAATTTGAAATATTTTTTAATGAATGAAATGTTTATGGATAATGATTTATAATAAACCCTTTAAAAACGACTTATAATTATAAATATTTAAATTAATTTCACGAAGTAATTTTATCCAATAATTTTATACAAAATGAATATTAATTTTTAACAAAAAATTTATAATTATGATTATGTGATATATAAAATTAAAAAATGATAAATTTATATATATATATATATATAAAGAAATCTGAAATTAAAGGAAATAGATATTGTTATTAATATTTTAAAATATTTAAGGCAATATATTTTATTATAAATATAAATAATATAAATATATAATATTTTGAATTAAGAACATATTAAAATATGAATTTTTTGTAATATGGGATTTTTTTAATTTTATAATCGATATTACAAATATATTAATAAATGAAAATTTGAGTAATATTAAGGTAATATATTATATATTAAGATAATTATAAATTAATTAGGATTGTGAATTTTTTTAGAAAATATTAAAATTATAAATATTTCATAAAGGAAATTGTTAAAATTATTTGAGTTTTAGTATTATAAAAAAACATATAGAAATTCAGATATGAGGATGTTTGTGGCCTAAACCATAAAATAAGGGTTTATCGTATTTTGGGAGAAAAAGAATACAAGGGATTCGGTCTTAGGAGGCTAAGTGTTATGAGCTAAAGTTTAAGCAAAGATGGGGTTCATCATAGGAGAAATATTCTACAGAGTAGAATAATCAAACACCTATTCTGGGTTCAAATTGAGTTTTGAATATGGACCAAGGGTTCAAGAACCAGATCATCCTTCGAAGGGGTTTTCATCATGGAGAAGGTTTTGAACTCAGATGGTAGAAATCAGGTGTGGACAATAACTAACAGTGATTTAATCATCTTCAACTTTAGACAAATCATTTTGTATATCATTAAAGGTAGGTGTGTATTTATTTTATTTTATGCATCTAAACCAAATTTCTAAGGTTGTTTTTTGGATTATTATCCACCCATTCATTATTTTCATGGTGAATTCAATGCTATTATTAAATTGAAATCATTTTTATCAAAGATTTTGGTTGTCTAATTCAATGTATACAATTTTTTAAATCTTTGTGATGAACTATCGACCAAACCAATTTAAACAGGATTATAAAATATATATGTTTCACCATATATTTTAAATGTGAACTATTTTTAAATGGATATGGGATATATCTAGGTTCTTCTAGAATTTATTATATAAAACAAAATATGTAAACTATATATATATATTTGTTTATCATTATATTGGATCTCTTTAAATGCCTTAAATTTTGATCAACTTTGGTTACATTAGTTTTTTCTGTCCTATTATGAAAGTTAACTCTGTTGAAATTTTTGTTATTATTGGAGCATAATAAATATTGTTTTATCATGATTATACCTCAAATCCATTTTGGTTTATTATCTTTCCACTTTTTTTAAATTAAGATATTGAGAAAATTAATGTAGTACCATGCTAAATTTAATTGAAATATACTATAAATATAAATATCCCTCATTTTATACTCCAGAAGGATCGGAATCACACCCCCAAACACCTATCTCTATCTCCTCTAATCTATGTGTTCAAAGTTCAAAAGACCTTGTTTCATCCATTTTGTTTTTCCAAGCTCTGATAGAAGGCTAACTAGCTTATATTTATCTTTTTTAGTAGGCTTCATTGGTACAATTTAAGATTAGGGGTCAGTTTTCAATAAACAAATATATGATTTTTTTGAATTTATAAAGGTAATGGTTTTATTTTCAAAATTTATTATTATATTTATTCATAATTAAAATTTTGTAAGGGAATATTTATTTAAATACATATATAAATTTTATGTAAAAGGGAAGTTATTATTTTTTTAAAACAAATATTTTATATAAATAAAAAAAATTCATTAAATAAATTAAAACAATAAAAAAACTTTTTTTTGTAGTTTAATTTTAAAAACATTGTTTTTAAAAGAATATTATTTTATTAAATTGTCTATTTTATTTATAATGATAAATTCTAACATTTGAAGTGTATCATGGTTATTTTTAATCTTTTAAATTACTATGCATATTAGTATATATGTCCATATTCTATAATTACTCATGACATTTCATGTAATCAATTGTTTTAATTTTAATATGTTTATTATAATGTCTTCTAAATGTAAGAAATTTTATTTTAAAAAATATATTTCTCCTAAAAACATTATTTATTTTAAGATTAAAAGTTATTTATTTTATTCTATGAAAATAATTTAAGTAAGATTTTGAAAGTGTTATTGATGGGTTTTGAATAAAAAGTACATATCTTTAAAAATGTTTTATTAAAGTTAATTTGGTGCTTGCAAATCAAATGAGATAATGATGAATGAGGAGTGAACCCATGACTTCAGTGGTATGTTGTCATTCCAGTGATACTACTAATTGTCCATAAGGGTTTCGTGATATTTTTCTAGTTTCATTTTAATCCATAAAAGTATTGTTATTTTGAGAAGGCTTTTAAGGAAAAACCAATGTATTTTAAAGTGGTATTTTTTAAAGACTTACAAAATAATAATTATTTTAAAAAGGGTTTGAAAAATATTTTGGTATGTATTTTTCATAAAACCCTAGATAATTATTCTGGAATATTATATATAATATCAAATATTTTGTATTTTATATAAAATTATTTCAAATGAATTTAAAATTATTTTTTACAAGCTTTAGAACCCCTTACTGGGAAATTTTATACTCATACTATGTTTTAAAATATTTTTCATAGGCCTTTTAGAAGATATAAGATTGATGACTTTGTTTAAGGAGTTATCACACAAGAATCTAAGTAGTTTTTATATTTTATTTTGGTAAAATTCAGTTTTATGTAAGGTATTTTTCCTCATTTTCCAAAACCTAGACCAGGAAAGATCCTCGAATTTATAATGAACTTTGAATTTTTCAGTTACTTTTTAAAAAAACTACATAGCATCTTATTAGTACCAAATATGGAAGTACGAGTTTGTATTTTTATATTGGTATCAAAGGAATGTTCTATAACACTTTGGAGATTAGGTATTTTTTTAAAAATATATATGCAATAGAATTTTTCTTTTGAACTTCTAGGAAATTAAGTTCCCTAAAGAATATAAATGTTCAAACTTTCTAGTTTTTCTTAATTCTAAAGATGGAAATTTTGAATTTTCTTAAGTAGGATGAATGAATAATACGGTCACAATTCATTTAAGAATAGGAAAATGTAACACCCCCGAAATTACAAGCTTATTTTCATTTTATATAAATATTTTATTAAATGAATTAATTTCTAAACTAATATGAGTTTAAATATTTTATAATATTTAGATTCAAATTAAGGTAAAATAAACTAATTATAAGTAAATTAACATATTTTTTAAATGGAAAAAATATTTTTTCATTATAATTTATAATAAATTATTTAAAAATTTTATTTATAATTATAAATACTTAAATTATTTTAAAGAATAAATTTTAGAAAATAATTTTATATAGAATTTATATTAATTTGTATCAAAAAAATTATAATTATGATTATGTGGTATATAATATTAAAAAATGATGATGTTCTTTATATTAAAACCAATTTTAAATTAAAGGAAATACATATTATTATTAATTTTTTTAAAAATCAATGGAAATATTTTTTATTATAAATATAACTAATATAAATTCATAATGTTTTGAAATATGAATATATTAAAATAAAAAATTATTACAATAAGAGAATCATGAATTTTGATAATCTGGATTATGAATATTTTAATAAATAAAAATATGAGTAAAATTAAGGTAATATATTATAAATTAAGACAATTATAAAAGAATTAGTATTATGAATTTATTTTATAAAATTATAAAATTAAAAATAATTAACAAATGAAATTGAAATAATTATATGAGTATTATTATTATAAAACAAAATTATAAAATTATATGACATAAATGAAATATTTGGATAAGAGTGAGTTCGTGGCTCAAATGAGAAAACAAAGGTTGACCACATTTTGGGGAAAATGAATTTGTGGGATTCGGTCTTAGGAGGCCGAGTACTATGAGTCAAAGATGAAGGGAAGATAATGTTCATCATAGGATAAGGCTTTAGCATAGGAGATGAATCATACACCTGTTATAGGATCCAATCGAGTTTCGAATATGGACCTAGGGTTTTAGGGAAATTCCAAACATCGATAGGGTTTTGGTCGTGGAGAGTGTTTTGAACTCAGAGGGGGGAAATCAAGTGCGAACAATACCCAATATAAATTCCATCATATTCATCCTCCAGCAAAGGTTTTTGAAAATTTTATAAGTTAGGTGTGTATTTATTTTATTTTAGGTGTCTGAATAAAATTTGAAGTTTCGTTTTGGATTATTATCTATATATTCATCATCGTCCTCATGATTTCAATACTGATATTAAATTGAAATCATTTTTTTCAATTATTTCAGTTATCCCATTCAATGTCTACTATTTTCTAAAGATTCTTTATGAAACAACCACTGAACCAATTTAAACAGGATTATAAAATATTTATGTTTCTTTATTGATTTTAAATGTGTGAGATTATTAAATGATATAGAAGATATCCAGGTTCATTTTCATAATCTTATAGGTTACAAAAGATATAAAAATATATATATTATCATTTATTAGTATACTATATCTCTTTAAGTGCCTTAAATGTCTATCAACTTTGGTTTCTTTAGTTTTCATTTTTGTTGTATTCTAAAATTTTCCATCTTCAAAACTTATGTTACAGTTATATCATAATATATGTATTCCTTATACTGATAATACCAAAAATCAATTTTGATTTTTCAACCTATAACTTTTTTTAAATTAATAAATTGTATCAAGTAATGTAGTGTCATTCTGCATTTACATGAATCTTGATATGAATATAAATATCCCTCATTTTATACACTATAATGATTTGAATAAAACCCCCAAACACCTCTCTCTCTCCCTCTTTTTTCTGCATGTTCAAAGTCTATAAGACCTTGTTTCATCCATTCTGTTTTTCCAAGCTCTGGTAGAAGTTTTTCTTTGTTATGTTTAGCTTCATAAGTAGGTGTTCTTGGTTCAATTTGAGGTAAGATATTGGTTTTCAACAAATATATGAATTTTTGTGTCGTATTTATAATGGTAAGTGTTTTATTTTCAAAATTTATAATTATATTTCATCATAATTATAAAAAAAATATAAAGGATTATTTAGTAAAACATATATATGAATTTTATTTAAAATGTAAGTTATTATTTGTTTTCAAACAAAAATTTTATTTAAATTAAAATCCTTATATCAAAAACTAAAATAATAAAAAAACATTTTTTTGTTATTGTTTAATTTTAACAACTTTATTTTTAAAAATAATTTTTTTTATTAAATTATTTATATAATTTATAATGATAAATTATATCATTTAAAGAGTTTCATGGAAATTTTTAGTTTTTTGAATTGGAATTCATCTTATTAGATAAGTATATATTCTATAATTACTCATGACATTTCATGCAAGAAATATTTTTAATTTTAATGTGTTTATGTTAATGTATTTTAAATGTATGTAATTCTTATAAAAAATGGATTACTCCTAAAAATGTAATTTTTTCTAATATTAGAAGTGAAATATTATCTTCTATGAAAATAAATTTTGTAAGATTTTTAAATCCTTTTAGATGGGTTGTGAATGTCAAAGAAATATCCTTAAAAAAATTCTTAAAATTAATTTGGTACTTGTATATCAAATGAGATAACAAGGAATGGGGAGTGAACCCATGACCTCAACATGATGTTATCCTACCAGTGATACTGTTAAGTTTCCATAAGGATTTCATAAGATTTTTCAAGTGTAATTTTAATCCATAAAATTATTATTATTTTCGAAATTATTTTAAGGAGAAATACAAGTATTTTCAGGTCATATTTTTGAGTGTTTTTCAAAACAATACATATTTTTTAAAGATTTTGAAAAATATTTTTCTATGGATTTTTCATAAAATCCAAGCTTATTGTTTTGGAAAATCATATATAATATAAATTATGGTGTATTTAATACAAATTGTTTTCAAAGTATTTTCAAAGTAATTTTCACTAGTTTTAAAATAAGTTCCTCATAAATTTTATGTTCATCCCATGTTAAAATATTTTCCATATGTAGTTTAGAAGCACTAAGATAGATTACTTCATTTAACAAGTTAGTGCACATGAATTAAAGTAGTTATTTTATTTTGTTTCTATAAATTATGATTTTATGTAAGGTATTTTTCTTAATTTTCCAGAACCTATAGTTGAAAAGTTACTCAAATTTATAATGTATTATTTATTTTTTAGTTACTTTTAAAATAAAAAAAATCACATCATGTTTTTTGTACCAAATCTAGAAGTGTAGGTTTGGGTTTTCACACACCCCCTAGTTACACTCTATTCCTCAAACCTCCCATCACATACCTCCCTGGTTGGCCTCCTATAAAACATGGTAAACATTCTCTAGTTTGGCCTCTCAAGAATGCAACTCATCCCATCACTGCAACCATCTCACGATCTCATTAATAATTCAGGTTATAAGGTGACACCTCAAATTATCAATGCACACATTCCACACTAATCCTCTCTAAGGGAATGAATTCAATTGGGCGCCCACCGAGGTCCCAAATGTCAAATCATGGAAAAGATACCCTACATGTTCTCCTCAATCTAAATCTCACATATCAAGTCAACATCCATTACTCAAATCCAGTAGTGTACCATGACCTCCTTGTATTTTAACATGGCCTCATTGGGCTTATAATCATTCGGGTATAGGCATTAAAAAAGAGAGATGCTATCAATACCGTCTACTTTAATATTCATCATATTTCATTCCTCAAGTAATTAACCCATTAATAATATACCCATGTCATAACCAACAATTTACTCACATCTTAGTGAGGGAGGAACCCTCACACTACTCTCATATAAACTATCCCAATGGCTCTAAGGTAGCACAAATTTCCATTAAGGCCTACTATTTCCAATCACCCCAAATCCGTCACATATATCTACTATGAGGTCACTAAGGCACATGCACTAAAAGAAATAATGCTTACATACTCATTAACATTAATATGGGTTCTATATTCTTAAAATAATACATTGATTACTAGGGCTTTGAACATCGATGTCTAAATCACCAAGCTAGTGGTAAAGGGTATGTTGTGTCTTGTGACACCTTGTCTAGTCTATTAATAGGCATTATAAATAGATATTTTATTCACTTATAAATAGGTAAATTTTCTATAGTGGTGAGACCACATATCAAATTCCATATCCAAAGCATAAACCAGAGGAAAAATACATATACACAAGAAACCTCATTTATAAAGTCATTCACTTTATAAAGAATCCCAACCATCCTCATTTATGATCTTCCTATCCTTGAATAATTTCCCAAAACATATATCCATACATAACATATAAATAAATAAATTATTATAAATTATAACTAATTTTATAATTTAATAAAATTAGGCATAATTTCCTAAAATATCATCAAGCATTACCCGGTCTTTAAAATTGTGAATATTAAACTGCAAAATGAACATGTCTTTCTCATGACACGGGCGTAGTAAAAATTCTTATCAATCAACACATATTCAATAATTAATTTCCCTTAATTTTAAAAAAAACATACACATTTATAGGGATACATTTCAAAATTAAAACTTCATATGATGGCATGAATTCGTCATCTTGCGGTATCCTCTAGCCACACTAAGCTAAAGCCCCATCATAACTATATCATTCAACCATGCTCTAGTTTAATCATCACTAAAATCCCAAACTAGGTCACACCAAATTAGAGATAAAACAAAATTAATTATAATGAGGAAGAAATAGATGCTAATTCCCCAAGAAATTTTGAATAAAACACCATTAAAATCCACCCATAATCAAGGAATATTGAAGGAGGCAAAGGGGGAGGAGACCCCATAGTCTATATATGATGTAAAAATGGATGAATGTGGGGATGGGTTAAAATCCTACAAGGGAAAATGGGTCATTTCATATAACAAACACATTCATTTAGGAATAAAATTCCATTTATTTTAATGTCTTATGAATATAGAAAACACATGCACTTTTTGGGTTTAAATGACCATTAAGTATCATTACTGTGGATAATATTGCTATTGAATAGTGATCACGCAACTCATATAAATATAAGGCACTAACAAATTTTTTCAACACAGAAAAAGGAGAAGATGGACTCATCTAGTAGACTCAAGCCATACAAATCTCATTAGTCAGATCTCGGAAAGGAGGTAGCATCACTGGGCTTCCCTCTTAACCAAGCCCAAGCTGAGATTTAACACAATAAGCTTGAAAAGAATCTCTTGTGAGAGAAGTTCAAGTTAATAGGGATTACCAACTGGTTGATGTTATCTAAGTGTCCCTAATATTCTATCATCATCACACACCTTACCCTTAGTTATTATTCAGGTGTTATATTGGGTTATTTAAAAAGGTATTAGTTACTTATTATGTAATCCCTTATTATAAATAAAAGTTATATTCCATCAATGACTTTAGGATAATAGTATTTCTTAAAAAAATAATGAATTTGATAAATTGAATCTTTGGGTAAGAATGGCCCTTTTGAGAAATATATACATTATTATATTAAAATATGTTTTTTATTAATAATATTAAAAAAATTCTTATAAATTATCAGTATATCAATTCTTTATCTATAAATGATTATGTAATCATTTTGATAAAAGATATATTTTTATATGATAAAACATGAAGTGTATTTTTAAAGAATTTTGTTTAACGAATTAATTTTTTTGAAATAATTAATATTTTAATAAAATTTTATTATCAAATTAATTTAATGAATAATAAAAGAGTATATAATTTTTATGTAGTCAAATGTAATTTTTATTATGGTTTAAAAACTCTTTTTTTTCAAAACTCATCAATTTTTTATAAATGTCTATTTTTATTTTAAAAGTAAAAAAATTTACATATTTAGAAAATTATTTAGATAAAATTAATATTATTTTTGAATCAAGACATCAACACTATCCAATGGTGATTTTTTCATAATTTTTGGAGAATGTCGAATTTTCAATTAAAAAATAAATAATATATAAATATAGAATGTTTTATGACAACATAATGACCCCAAATGATGTTATAAATACTAAAATGGGTATTCCAGTTCAATATATGTTTTACCATTAAAATAATTTTATTTCATACTTATTTTACTAATTTTATAAAGCCTTAGTGAATCCTCCAAAATGTATAATATATTTTATGATATAAAATTCATTTCTGCAATAATATGACTCACCACCACATAATCAGGTCTAATATTTTAATATGTTTTTCCATTGGACTTATAAAATAATTTTTTTCTTCTTATATTTGTCAAAAACCATGTGCAAATACCATGGTTCAGTTTGTGTTTTTTAATATTTTAGTTTGTAGTGTCCAAAACCTAAATAATAAAGAATTCCACCTACTTTTCTATATAAAACCACTCAAACTCTCATTACTCTTCACTAAAATACCTTTAAGAACATTTTAATTCTTCTATATACTCCCTATATTCCTCCCATTGTGCCCCAATCTCCCATGGATCCTCTCTCATGCCTCTCCCAAGCCTTTGGGATAAGACATCCAAGTAAGGGATTCCTTCATTTCCCATTTTTATAAAAGTTTCTTTATATTGTTATACGATTTTATTTTCAAATAAAAATTCTAGGGTATGATTTCTTTCCACCCCCATACTTACATACTTTTGTTTTGATGATTATATATCACTTTCTCTCTCATTAATGCATTCCATGTACACTCGTTACCATGTTGAAATTCTGAATGGATTTCTCTCCTCTTATTTCCATTCAAGAATTTATTCCTTATTATGAATACAAATTCCATTTCATATATTGGTATATTATGTTCAATTATCCCCTTACTTTATATTTCATGTATAAATTATTAGATACCTCTTTCTCTCTCATCAACCCAACTTATGAATTTACATATGATGTCATTATGCTGCCAAAATGGCACCATGATTTTCCAAGCCAAAATCATCTTGTAGTGAATACCATACTCATTTCTCTATCAAGGGTATTCATATTCATGCACATATACATATTTAATGGTACTTACTTGTATTTTTTCCACATTCCCTTATTGGGTAATAAGTTATGATGTTGAATTATTCCATGATATATGATCTATGTGGCACACTTATGAATGAAATGAAGTGTTTATGAAGAGTGTGCCCTTATAGCGCTCCAATGCATTGGGTAATATTTAGTATAATGTTACACCATGTGAAATGAGGGTTTACTCATTCTAATTCACGTGAAATGTGGTTTTAATTATGCTAATTAATGTGAAATGAGGGTTTACTCTTGCTAATAAATGTGTGATGAGCCTTGGCTCAGGCTAATATCATATTGTTTGTTGTTGCTTTATTTCCATGTTATAATAATCAAGATATATTATTAATTAATGTTCATGTTTCTATTTTTATCCATTAATATATATATTTCCTAACATGCATTATATTCTTCATGTTATGCCATATTTGCATACTGGTTTTTGTAGCTCACCCTTTTCTAATGTATGTCCTCATGTTATCCCATGCAATGCTAAGTACGAAGGAATGTTGTGGTCATGTAAAAAAAGTTTTCAATAAAGATGTTATATTGTATATATTTTCTTGTCATGTAATGTTCCTAATACCCAAATACACCATACCTACTGATATTATGTGTTGTAATAAGTGCAATTTTACATAATAAATATTGTTTAATTATGAAATAAATAGTAGGGTTGTTATATTTGATATTAAAGGATATGTTTAGTTATTTTTGGGATTATGATAAGAAACCCCTAGTGAAACCCATAGGGATAAGACTAATTATAAGAAAAACATCCTAATTTTTTTATTATATATTATGTGGTTTTTTGAGAAAAATACATCTCTATCTAGATACAAACAAGAAGAGGTGGCTCTAGCACATATGTATCTAGGGGGAAAAACTAAAAACACTGCTTTGAGCTAGACTTGATTGGGAACTGGTACACGAAAATGGGCATTTCTGAACTCATGGTTCAACACTCCTAGGGGATATTCTTTGGTAAATTTATAAGCTTATTATGAACCATTATTAAGGGAGAAAATAAAAAATCCCCATAAAAATAGATATTAGGAAATAGATCATAGATAACTTCGATTGAAGCCTATAAATTCATAAGTAAAGGAAATAAATGTAATTTATAAGTTATCCATTTTTTCATTGGATTACCCTTTATTTGTTTAATAGTTTAAAATACATACCCTAAAATTTATTTTTATTCTTATCAATGGCCGGTAATATGAGGACTCGCGCTAACAACCAATGCAAAGATCAATATGATGACTGTTCTAATGAGATGCCCAATCCAATGGTAGTGGGAATCGAAAAGTTTGTCATGATGCTCTCTTAGATAACTCATGTTATTAATAGAAACATGGTTCAATAGGAATGTCCACCCCCCTGAAAAAGAACAAGTTTCAATCCAGAGCTTAATGAGAAAAAAGACTCCTAATTTCAATGGATCATATGATCCATCAATCGTCGAACAATGGATCAAATCCATTAAGAAGATATTATACATCCATCAATGTTCCAAAAAATATAAGGTTCTTTTGGAATATTATCATATGGAGGGTGAACCTGATCAATGGTGGAAATTGATCAAAAATATAAAGCCTGAGGAAGATATTGTGGTGTTATAATGGAAGGATTTTGGAAAAATGTTTTTTGATAAATACTTTTCTTACACCCTTCAACATAATATGGATAGGGAATTACTTTACATCAATAAAAAATACAATGAATCCATCAGATCTTATGAGGAAAAATTCACAAGGCTTGCACGATACACCTTTTGATTTCTTGTTACCCCCGAATTCAAAGTTAACAGCTTCTTTGGTGGGCTAAAACCTTGCCTACGGAAATCCCTAGCGATCTGCGACTTTGAAAACTATGAGGATATTATCTGACATTCCCTCAAATTAGATATGGAGATTGGATAATCTTAAGAGTATCATGGGGATAAGAAGTGGAAAGTTGACTTTAATTCTGGCAGTCCGATGGAAAAATCCAACAGTGCTAAGAAATTCTAGCACCCCACTTGCCAAAGGTGCAGAAAGAAGCACCTGTGAAATTACCTGAAGCGGGCGAGGAAATGATTTAGGTATGTAAGAGAAGGGAACATGGCCAATGTTTTTTGACAAGAAAAACATGTTGTTGCGACAGTGGAGAGGAATGCTCAGTTTGACCATCAACGCATTGTTCATTTCAACAACTGCAAAGAACCTGGGAATTTTGAGAACTAGTGCCCTAAGTCAAGGGTTTTTGGAGGCCACCAACAACCTCCAAGGTAGCATGGGTGAGCTTTTTCCATCACTACTATCGAAGCGAATCCCAACAATGAAGTGAAGATAGGTACACTAGTTATTCATTCAAGAATAGCAAACAAACTATTTGATTCTAGTTCTACACATTATTTTATATCTCAAAAGATTATTAGAACAATACAAACACCACCACAAATCACAGAAGTAGAGATACCAGTGAGAACGAAAAATGGGTGAATTATTGTGTCAAATGAATATATCTCATACCCTATCACAATTTTTGGATTGAACTTTCTGAATAACCTATTCATACTCCCTCTGGTGGAATTTGATGAAATTCTTGGCATGGATTGGTTTTCCCTAAATAGAGCCAACATAAATTTCCGTGAGAGTTAAATCACTATCCATATAGAGAATCGACCCCCGATTCTATACAAGTGAAAGGAGGTGGATAAATATTCTTTAGCACCATCATCTCAAGAATAGATATTAAGTCCCTATGAGAATGCATATATTTATTAGATGATTGAGTCTAAGGAAGGATCCATCCTTAATGGAATGCCTATTTTAGTGGAATTCACTGATCTGTTTCCTTATGAATTGTTTGGTCTTCCTCCTTGAAGAGATGTTAAATTCTCGATTGATCTTTTACCTGGGGCATTTCCAATATCCAAGACTCCTTATAAAATGGATATTTTGGATCTTTAGGAGCTAAAAAAACAACTACAATAGAATTTGGATAAAGGGTTATACACCCAAGTGCTTCACCGTGGGGTGCACCAGTCCTCTTTGTCAAGAAGAAGGATGGTTTAACACACCTTTGCATTGATTATCGTGAGCTCAACAGAATCAAAATAAATAATAAGTATAATTTTACACTAACTGATTACTTTTTTAATTAGCTACAAGGAAAACAATACATCTTCAAGGTGGATCAACATTTGGGATATTACCATGTAATGGTGAAGAAGGAAGATATCCCCAAGACTTCTTTTTATACAAGATACAGGCACTATGAATTCATTCTAATGCCTTTTAGACTCACTAACGCTCAAAAAATATTTATGGACATGATGAATAGAGTCTTTAGATATTACCTAGAAATGTTTTTGGTATTATTTATAGATGATATTCTAATTTACTCTAGAATCAAGGAAGAGCATGAGGAGCATCTAAACATTGTACTACACAACTTACAAAAAGAGAAGATCTATGAATAGTACAACAAGTGTGAGTTTTGGTTGAAGGAATTCTCATTCTTGGGTCATATAATCACAAGAAATGGGATATCTATAGATCCCTCAAAGACAAATTCAGTTGAGGGATGGTAGAGGCCAGTATCTATGATGGATATTCATAGCTTCCTTGGGTTAACTGTATATTATCACTGATATGTGAGAAATTTCTCATGATTATCAAACCCTCTTACCAAGATAACTCAGAAGGGAGTTAGGTTTTCTCAGAATGATGAATGTGAAGAAATATTCATGGAGTTGAAGAAGAGGCTTATCAATATCCTTGTTCTCACACTACCCACAAGTGGGGATATTTTTTTTAATTTTTTGTGATGCTTCAAAGAAAGTCTTAGGATGTGTGTTAGTGAAAAATGAAAAATTCATTTCCTATGGTTCAAGGGAATTGAAAGTTTATGAGTAGAACTATCCAACACATGATCTGGAGTTGGATGCAATGATCTTCACATTGAAAATTTGGCGACATTACCAATTTGGGGAAAAGTGTGAAATATATATAGATCACAAAAGCCTCAAGTAAATATTCACATAGAAAGAGCTGAATATGAACTAAAGATGATGGTTAGAGCTAATCAAAGACTATAACTGCTCAATTCACTACCTTTTGGGGAAAGAGAACAAAGTGACAGATGCTCTAAGTATAAAGGATCCAACAACCCTTTCATTGATGATAATTGAAAAGGATAAAATCTTCTTAGATTTGATGAATATGGACATGGGAATCATAAAGAAGGGAACATCATCAATCCTTCCACAAATGATTTATCAACCTCATCTTTTGGAAAGGTTAAAATATTCTCAAAAGGATGATGTGGTAACATAGAAGAAAGTGAAAACAATAAAAAAGGGAAATCCTTGGAATTCAATATTAATGGGGAAGGAATTTTGAGATTTCGGCCAATACTATGTGTTCCATAAAATCTAGACGTAAAGAAAGAACTTTTAGGTGATGCACAAAATTCAAATTTATCCATTCACCTAGGAAACAAAAAGATATATCGGGGTCTCGGAGAGAATTATTGGTGGGATAACATGAATAAGGAGATCATTGAGTATACATCAAAGTGATTGGTATTTTATCAAGTGAAGGCTGGGAAGCATAAGTCAAAGGGGATGATGAAACCATTACCCATAACAACATGGAAATGGTAAAAACTCTCCACGGACTTTTTCATTGGACTTTCGAAGACATATAGAGGAAAAAAAATTTCTAGGTTGTTATGGATCATCATATAAAGACTACACACTTCATTGAAATTCAGGAGGATTTTACATTGCATTAACTGGTAGGAATATACATCAGAGAAGTGGTAAGGATACATGGTGTACCACAATAGAATTTTATCTGATTGAGATCCAAGATTCACCTCTAAGTTTTGTAAGAGTATCCAACACACACTAAATACTGAGTTAAATTGTAGTACGGATTCTCATCCTCAAAATGATGTCCAATCTGAGTAAACTATCCAGTCACTTGAGGACATTTTGAGAGCATGCTTAATGGAATTCCAAGGAGGATGGGATCAACATCTTCCTCTAGTTGAGTGCTCTTAAAAAAACAATTTCCACTCAAGCATCTAAATGGATCCCTATGAAGCCCTTTATGGAAATAGGTGCAAAAAATCAGAATGTTGTGATGAAGTTGGGGAGTGAAAACTTCTAGGATCAAAAATGGTCAAAGAAATAGTGTAGAAGGTTAAGATCATCCATCAGCACATTAAAGCTACTCAAAGTTGACAAAAGTGCTATGCTGACAATTGTTGATGAGACCTAGAGTTTGATGTTGGCGACATGGAATTTTTATGCATATCACCATGAAAGATAGTTACAAGATTTTTGAAGAAGGTAAATCATATTCCAAGGTACATCGGCCCTTTTTAGATCCCTGATTGCATTGGAGCAGTGAAATATCAACTAGAACTCCCACAGAACTTATCTAAAGTACACGATGAATTCCATGTATCCCTCTTGAATAAGTACATACCCGAATCCTCACATGAACTCAATCTAGAGGTGGTGCCATTGGAGATTGACCTCTCTTATGAAGAGAAGCTTGTGAAGATCTTAGATCATAGAGAAAAATTCATGTGAAATAAAACGATTCCCTCATCAAAGTGTTGTGGAGAAACCACAAGTTTAAAGAAGCGATGTTATAACCAAAGGATGTGATGAGGTAGAGTTACCCTCATCTATTTTAGTGTGGGAAAAGTAAATTTCAAGAGTGAAATTTCTTAAGGGGGAATGTTGTAATGGCCCGATCATTTTTTAGTAAAATTCCCCTTCTTTTAATGTCTAATGGATATAGAAAACACATGCACTTTTTCAGATTAGATGACCATTAAGTATAATTACCATTGATAATACATTCATTGAATAGTGATCACACAACTAATATAAATATAAGGCTTTAAAAAATCTTTTCAACACAATAAAATGAGAGGATGGCCTCATCCAGTAGACTTGGGTCTTAAGAAGCTCATTTTTCAGATCTTGGAAAGGAGGTAGCATCCATGGGATTCACCATTGACCAAGACCAATGTAAGATTCAACCCATTAATATTTAATGGAATCACTTATGGGAGATGTTCAAGTTAATAGAGATTACCACCTAGATAATGTTATCTGAGCCGCTGAAAGAGTCTGTCACCATTGCACAACATACCCTTAGGTCTTATTTAGGCGTAGTAAGGGGTTATGTAACAAGGAATTAGTTACTTATTTTTTAATCCCATATTATAAATAAAATTCATATCCCATCAATTCCTTTTTTTGAATAGTCCTTCTTAAAAAAATGATGATTTTTATAAATTGATTGTTTGGGTAAAAATGCTAATTTTGGGAAATATATACATTATTATATTAAACTAAGGTTTTTACTAATAATATTATAAAAACATTTCTTATAAATGATGATTATACCGGTTACTTATATATGAAATATTAGGTAATCAGTTTGATAAAAGTTATATTTTTATACGAAAAAATAAAAAAGTGTATTTTTAAAGAATTTATTTTGAGGAATTAATAAATTTTTGAAATAATTATCATTTTAATAAAATATTATTGTCAAATTAATTTAATAAATAATAAATTATTATATAATTGTTATGAAGTAAATGTAATTTTTATTAAGGTTTAAAAATAGTTTTTGTCGAAACCTATCAGTTTTCAATAAATGTCAATTTTTATTTTAAAAGTAAAAAAATTTAAATAGTTCAAAAATTATTTGTATAAAATGTATATTATTTTTGGAATCATGATGTTGATATTATCTAATGGTGAATTTTTCATAATTTTCTGAGACAATCAAATTTTTGGGTAAAAATTCAATAATATATAATTATATAGTTTGTTTTACGACATCATAATGACCCCCAAAAGGATGTAATAAATAATATAATGGGTATTATCAGCCCAATATATTTTTTCTAATTAAAATATTTTTTTTACATAACTATAAAGCCTTAGTGAATCCTACAAAAAAGAATAATATATTTTATGATTTTAAATTCATTTCTTTAATAATGTGACTCACCTACACATAATAAAGGATAATATTTTATTATTTTTTTACATTGTACTTATAAAATAAATTCTTACACTTATATTTGGAAAACATATGGGTAAATACCATGGTTTGGTTTATGGTTTTGAATATTTTAGTTTATAGTGTCCAAAACCTAAATAATAAAGAATTCCTCCTCATTTCTTATATAAACTCACCCAAGATCCCCTTCCCCTTAACTAAAATACATTTAATCATGTTATAATTTTTCTCTCCACTCCCTATAGTCCTCCTAAGGTTCCCTAAGCTCCCAAAAATCCTCTCTCAAGCCTCTCTCAAGCCTTTGGGATCTCACAACCAAGTAAGGGATTAGTTCATTTCCCATTTTTATCCATGTTTTTTTATGTTTTTATACCCTTTTATTTTCAATTAAAAATTTTGGAGTATGATTTACCACATCCCCCATACTTCCCACATTATGTTTTGAGGATTATATACCACTTTCTCTCTCATTAATTCCTTCTGTGTGCACCCATTATCATGCTGAAATTCCGTAAGGGATTTCTCTCTTCTTATTTCTATTCAAGCATTTCTTCCATATTATGAATCTAAATTCCATTTCGTATTTTTGGATATTATGTTTCTTGTTCCCATTACTGTCTATTTCATATATAAATTATGATAGTTCCCTTTCTATCACATAAACTCAACTTATTAATTTCTATATGATGTCGTTATGCTGCGGAAATGGAAGGATGATTTTCCAAGCCAAAATCATCGTGTAGTAAATGTCATACCCATTTCTCTATCAAGGGTATTCACCTTTATACACATATACATATTTAATGGCACTTGAATGTATGCATTCCACATTCCTTAATTGTGGATTAACTAATGATGTTGAATGATTCCATGTTATATGATCTATGTGGTAGACTTATGCATGAAATCAAATGTTTATGAAGGGTGTGCCCTGATAGTGCTCCAATGCATTGGGTAATTTTTTGTTTCATGATACTACATGTGAAATGAGATTTTACTCGTGATAATTCCTATGAAATGAGGTTTTACTAATTCTAATTCATGTGCAATAAGTTTTTACTCATGATAATCCATGTTCGATGAGCCTTGTCTCATTCTAATATCATTTTGTATTTTGTTTCCACATTTCCATGTTATGATAAGCATGCTATATCATGCCTTTATGTTAATGTTTTTCTTGTGATCAATTGATATATATATTTTCTAAAATTTATTGTAATCTTCATGTTATTATTTGTTTACTTCTTTACTGGGCTTTATAGATCACCCTCTTCTTATGTATATCCTCTGGTAATCCCATGCAATGTTAAGTACGAAGGAATGTTGTGCTTGTGTAAAAGAAATTTTCAATAAAGATGTTTTATTTTACATATTAATTTGTTATTAAATGTTTCTAATCCCCAAATACACTAGACCTCTCCAGCTTATGGGTTGTAATAAGTGAATGTTTATGTAATAAATATTGTTTAAATATGAAATAAAGAGTAGGATTTTTATATTTCACACTTTTTAACAAAATATGGTCACTCACACGGTAACTGCAGAGTTTACCAAAATATGTACCAAACATGCGGTTATCAATTTCACAAGTCATTTCCTTTGTATGGTTTTCAAATCATACACCAATTATGTAGCCCCCATTGTCCCAGGACACCCACCCCATATGGGTTGGTTGTATGACTTATTAAACCTTGAACCTACCTTGTAAATCTCCTCTGATATTGAATTTCATATTTTTCAAGGTTGTTCTATAACCATGCGCCAACCAAACTCCACTTCCCTACAAAAAACCAGGATGACACAATAATTTATAGTCTCTACATAAGAACACTTATTATATTAAATAATTCCCAAACGTCCTTTGATCATCAATGTCCTACAATCACGATTGTTAATTCATAACTATATCATCATGTTCTACTCAAGAATGATAATTGATATTCCCCTACACAATTCAAAACACAAGACACACTATTCGTCAAAACCCAATCATTCACTCATCATTATCATGAAAACATCAAGATCACACTTAAGTACACCTATCTATCCTGAGACACCATGAGGTCATATATTAATTAATATCTAAGCTTATAGTGCTCCCGACCATAAGTCTCTACTCATAAGGGCCAATTTCAACCCATGGTTCTCCCCACCATCAAAATCACCAAAACATATACATTACCAATGCTCCATATTTACATTATTGTAGTTTCCAACTCACCATGCTCAATTGCATATAAAATCACCAATCAACCCTCCTCTAGCTAACCATTCTCAAAAACATTGGACCTCTCCCGCTAACATGCAATCTTATCACGTGGATAAAATTCCTTAACTCCCAAAGGAATAATAAGATCATCCAAGAACCCACACAAATGTTTGAACTAGAAATTTGGTGTAAATCTATAGATAGATAACAAACTATCCAAAATGGATGTCATAAACTCACCCAAGAACTAAAAAATCAATATTCTGACATACCCTACGATCACATCCAACCAATCTCGTGCCCGATGCCAATGTATAGACTCCATATGATACTATATCTAAAAAATAAATATTGATTTCATCAAGGAAGAAAATAAAACTAGATTAATCTATACACCAAAATCCAAATTCCGAATCTATAGCAAAATGACTAGTCTCCTCGCACCTATGAACCTACCAACACAAATTCATTTCTATTTTGTCCATGCTCCATCAATTCCTCATACCTTAGTTCCAATTTGTAACATCCATCATTTCTTTTTCCCATATCACCAGGAATTTCATCCTTAGCATCCATTGAAATTAATTCATAACAATGGTGACACCCTCTAATTACTAATGGTTCACTCTCCACCATATAGATTCAATTATACCAATTCTTGATTGAAGCCTCAACCAGTATAAATAATACACCTTTATAACAATCTGTTCGAAGGAACATAATTGGTTCAACCATGACATGAAACCCGATCCATTTCCAAAGTCACCCACACTAGTAAGGTACCTTTCTCATTTCATGACAACCCTCAGTAACCAATCTCAACATTGTTCAATCAATTTACTTGGTCCTCAGCTTAGACAAGGCCTCTCACTAATCCACAACTCATGCATCTCCATACACAACTAGTGCATACTTCCTTGCACATTAATATTTCTACTGAAAAGATACATAAATACCAACTCTCCTCTCCCGAGGTAGAGTTATTCACAAAAGAACCTCCTCATAGTTTATTTTACACTATTTAATTTGTCCTTAGCCAAACATAATGGATGTATGATTCCAAACTACCCAATAACAACCTAACTCACATTCTCAAGAGTTTCATTTCATCAAACATAGAATCACAGGCCAAAAACCAATTTTAATACATGACATGTCAACCTCATATATCCATAAGAACTCTCATTTATCCTCTTCAACATCAAGTCACTCCACCAATACCATGGTTAATTACAAGACTACACATCAACTCATGAATCATTCCAAAAGAATAAGAATATACTCACACACTATCCAAACAATGTCTAACCATATAGAATCATAATTCACTATATCATGAAGATATCACACTAGAAATGAATATGTTCAAGTATCCTATATATCCTACCCTCAAAACCAATCCTCGATACCCAAGAACCAAAGTGATTTTGATCATAATACTCAAGGAATCTCCATGCCCATATCACATACCTAGTAGAACCTCTCATGAACTGCTCATTTAAAAAATAATTTATTCATTCTACCTGGCCCTAAGGAACACACAACCAAAAATATCCACTTTACAGGGTTTCCCATATAGATCACATTCATCTTAAGGATAATACTTAGTTCACCTATATTTTAATATTCATTACAAATCCCTAGGCTTTCCACCAATCCCAAACTCATATTTTAGGTCACAGATCAAGGGGGAAGACCTCCACTCCAAACACACAAAAAAACACTCACCCAAAACTACTCTTCTGGGTTTCTTACATATAAATAGAAAACATCATGTCATGAACCACCACCCATCATTGAGCACCCATCCCCATCAAGAATCCACATACTAGAATACTACTCTCAATGATCAAGTATCATCGATGTACATATATATATATAATGGAATCATATCATAATAATATATATCAAGTACACCAGAGACCCATGATCTAGTTATTTAGAATTCCACAAAGAATATATATGTTAAAACATAGTCTAGGTTTTTGTTGACACTGAAAAATAATTGAACATATTTCATATACAACACTAGAACCAAGGCCCCAAGTTTATATACAGACCCACTAGGGGTCGCTATACATCTCTTATAACAGGGACTACCTACACTATTATTATGTATCATATCTCAATAGAATCCATATTAAATTTAAATAGAGAAAATACAATATGGTTTATCAGAGTAGAATTCCTCCAATAAGTTATATAGTAAAACACTATAGAATTTTTTGTTCACCCTTTAAATAGTTAATCCCTCATCATCAGTGATATCGATCATAGGAAGGAACCAAAAATTAATGTGATGCATACATGAAAAAAAAATAGTTTCTTGTACACAGACCTCTTTCCAACTGGACAAGAGACCAAAATAATAAATCATAAATCCAAGAAAACTCAAGTGCATCACACTCAATGAAATAATATAACCCTAAAATCATTACCCAGGAACTCAAATCCTAGATATCTGATAACCTTGACTTCCATTTAGAGAATATATTCATGATATGCTTATCCCAGATCAGTCACAATAGCTGACACATTCCTATATTTCCAATCTACAATCTCCCAAAATAGTAAAACACAATAAAATAAATTATTCAAAACACTATGTGATATATGTCACATAATTCTCTGATACAAATTTTTAATTCCATGTCATCCCATTCCACTCGACTAGTGCCCAGACTGGTGGTCACCAAGATACATTAGGTGTGGCTCCTTATATTCCAAAGGCTTATGAATAATAGCAAGGGTCCATGGCCTTATTCTGGGGAAACTATAGAATCGTATTAGATTAAATACATAGTGTAAATAACCAAATGGAATACACATTAACAATCAAAATATCAAAAATTTAATAAAAAATAATCAATAATAATTAATGCAAAAGAATATTGTCGTACATACTCACAGTCATGCCAGCATACAACATTGAACACCCATTAGGCCAATCATATATAAAAATAAATAAATTACAACAATACACATAGGCTCTACTATCATCTTTGAGCCTCCTTGTCCTAGTCACCAAACCCATCCAAAAAATACCACTTGATCATGCACCTTTAAGCCTCAACCCTACTTGAACCTGTAACGACCCAATGTTTTAACAATGAAATTCCCTTATTATAATTATTTCTTATAGTATAATCGTATAATATTACATATAGAAAACAATAAAAACCCTATAAATAAAGAATGATTAAAATAAAAGGTATCTCTATAAGTTAAGGAACATATAATGATGAAATAGTAACTTGAACTTTGGAATAGTAATGTGACCATTATGAATAGTAAACTACCCAATTGAAAAGTAACCTCACTAATGAAATTATAAATAAAACATAGCCATATTATAAGTGACATAATGATATAAATATATCATAGTATAATAAAGTAAATAATTTAAAAATTGTTATTTAAGTGATGGTATTTTTGTAAGCCATGTATATTTAATTACAATTTTATGATTAATTTCATAATTTAAAAGAAAATTTATTTTCATAAAATGTATTCATAAATAATTATTTTGATTAATTATGATTATAATATAATTTTAAGAGACCATAATTATTTTTTCAATGTGTTAGAAAAGAATTATTAATTTTAAAATTTGTATTTTTCAAATAAATAATGATTTTAATTAAATATTAAATTTCTCATATTTAGAAAATTATTTTCTTAAATTTGATTTCATTTTTAAATTCTAAATATTGAAAAATTATTACGGTGAATTTTTGGGATTTTTCTAAAATAGTTGAATTTTGTGAATACTAAAATACAATCATTTATAATAAATGCTAAAGAAATGAATTTCTGTATCATGCTTGAGTCATGGATGGTAGAAATGTCCATTGGTTCGATATCACTGTCTATATTTACTATTTTTGGTCACAATAATCAATACTATTCATAGTATTGAGAAAAAATATTAAAGTAATGATTAAAATAATGGGAAACCCCTCCTCTCATACACTATAAATACCATCCCTCTTTACCTCCTCTCCTCACACTACCCAAAGATTGTTCCTAGTCCAAATTCTACAAAAATAACTCTTAATACACTCTCAAACTTTTAGTAGATCTTGGTCTCATAAAAAGAACAAAACATCTCCCCTAAATAGGATCTCAAAGAAGATATTTTCAAGAGGTAAATTCCTCCTCTTTTATTTTATTTTATTATCATGTTCCTTTGTTTTCATTTCTATCCAAACCTATACTCATCTAAATATTATGTAACTTAATTAACTTACATGTGATGAATTTTTTTTATTATAATGTAATAATTCATCATCATATCTCATTTCCTCCCCTTTTATACTAGAAATAAAAACACCCTCTCAGATGTGTTAATTCATCACATTCAAGGATGATTGGTTTTAAATTTCATTTACCATATTCAATTCTGGTCATGAAACCATTTTTATGGTCTCAAAAGACAATAATAAATTTATTATTTTTTATGTATGGTTCTAGAATCTTTTTATCACATTATATTAATTTATAAATAAAAATGATTTCATTGTGATCAAAAACTACCAATTAACCAAAACGGTCATCATTAATGTTTTATATGACGATTCATCTTCACTATGAATAACAAAATGAATTTTATAACCATTTAATTTACTATAATATCAATAATAACTTAAAAATTCAATTATATATGAACATTCTCATCTTATATGTTTATCCTGACATGAATATATGTAAACCAGTCATGAAAACCAAGGAAACAAACGTTCCCAAACAATGAAATTGAACATCTTAACACATCAAAAAGGTAATTATTGAACTTAATAAGGCTATAATAAATCAATTAAATGTATAGTAAGTTATTAAAATATTAATTAATTAATGTAATTTGGTTATCCATTACATTAAGATCATGTGAATGACACCATACGGCTTAAGGTAAGGGATTCTACCAGAACCTCCATTATTTATTCTGGTTTCTCCATCTTTCTTTTTACTCAAATAATGTTTTATTTTATTTTTATGTAGATCTTATAAATTCTATTTATATGTTACAAACTCTTTTATCAGTACCCATTCATCATTTACTTTCAGGGATATACATATTTTTAAGTGGTTCCATTCTCAATTCTTTCTGATAAGCAAGCCCGTTTTAAGGGAACTTCTTAAATTCTTACCCAATTTCTAGTGCACTCTATCATATATTTTAAGCCACCATTTTTTTATAAAATCATTATTTTTGTCACGACCCGTCCTCGGGACTCGTTCCATGACTACCCCAAGCCCCCTTTCATAGGCCAGGGGCTGGTGACTAGCACCAAAGGCGTAAATCCCGATAAAATGGGAAGGCATTGCCTTTATGAAACGTAAACACACACACATACTCAGAGAATAAGCGGAAGAAAGCACCAAGAAAAGAAGTAACAGGTATACTGAAAGTACAAGGGGCCAGAAATAAAAACCCAATGGAAGGTAAAACTACAACAAAAAGAAAGTAGAACTGAAAAGACAAACAACTGAAAGGTGAAGCAGCTCCTGGATCGTCCTTCGGGTTCCTACCTGAAGGGTAGGTACATATGTCTTCTCAGCTCTCCACGTCCGTCTGTCACCTCCGGGTACCATCTCGTCCTGAATTCCACCTCCTGGTTACTATCTCATCATGAATTCCACCTCCGGGTACCATCCAGCTCTACACGCCTCAACCACGTTCAGTGTTGTCCGTAATCTGCATCCAACACAACGAGGTGCGGGCATAGCCCGTGTAGGGGTGAGTATAATGATACTCAGTTGGGACCACGAGACCCTCAAGGTATCACTAAAACCAACATGGATAAACCAAAAAGAAAGATTTCAAGAGATAACATTTACTAAGTTATATGCCCATACATATACCTAAGTTATCAAATAACCCATATCGTTCATGAGGTAAACACAAAGGTTATTGACTCAGCTCAAACCAGGATTTTCATTAATGATATCGAAACCACAACTGCTGAAAAGATCCTCCTCCATCGAGTACAGTGATCCTGTCACGACTCCGAGACATTTCTCACTAACCTTAGACTGCTGAGGTACTCCTTCTGTCGAGTATCACGGGTCTGCCACCACAACACAGTAGTGCTCCCCACCATGGGTCTACCACCCCAACACAGTAGTGCTCCCCCTAATATCCTACAGAGGTACTCCTTCTGTCGAGTACCGTGGGTGTTCCACCCCAACACAGTAGTGCTCCTCGCCATGGGTCTGCCACCCCAACACAGTAGTGCTCCCCACTGTGCAATACAAGTCACTCCGAAACGAATCGGACAAACAGTTATCAGGTCTCAGCGAGCTACAAGGTCTCGGTACTCCATACGATCATCTCTGGGAGGGTCCGCTCCACAAGCTACTGGTCGATACTTCCAGGCATCTCGTAATCTCATTTGGAAGTATCTCAAAGGACTGCCTCATCATAGGGGTCTCAACGCAACAGACGACGCGTCAATCGGACGCCCGGTCTGTGAGTTATTAACTTTTCCGTTCCAGGGGCCCCATTGGATTTCGAGTACAATCCAACCCGGCCATACTCCAACTGAATCCAAACCCCTAGTTAAGTATAACAAAAGAACCGTATCATCAAGAGAAATCCAACAAAGTCAACGGCACGTTAATTGGACGTCCAGAGCTCAAGTTATAAGCGTTTCCGCTCTGAGGGCCTGGTTGGTTTCGGGTTCGAACCAACCCGGCCATATCCAAAAGTCGCCAAAAACTTGAGTGTAATATACCAAAACGACCGTATTGATCCGAGAAATCCTACGCAACTAACAGTGCATTGATCAGAGGTTCACAACTCATGTTATGGGCGTTTAACTGAAGAAAGTCCGAAAATAGGGGGTCTGGGCCCGGTCCGACCCGACCCAACACCCCCTGGGTTGGCCCGAACCGGGTCGACCCGACCCGAGTATGGGTATGGCCCGGGAGGGCGCGGCCCAGCCCGGCCCGGTGCTGGCAGCCTGTCCTGGTGGCCGGTTGTGGCTCAGGCAGCCTAGCCGAGCGGATGACGCGGAGCGGGGGGGGGGGGGGGGCGCCCCCCCCCCCCCCAACGTTGATTGAAACCGGCATAGATTAATGCCACGCCTCTCCAATCCGGAATGACAAATCCATTCCGATTCGAATTCCGTCATCGCGGCTCAGCCGCGGCGGTCTGCACCGTCTCCACCTTCTGCAGACCACAAGACGCGCTCTGGTGGTCCGTTTCGCCCGCCATCTATGCCTAAGGTCACCTCGGAACCCGAACTTCACTATGGGGGCTTCAAATCGCCATTGCGGCCCCGTTTTTCATCTCCCATCAATCCGCGCACAACGAACAACCAGCAGAGGGTCTGGGCTTGTTCGTTAGCCCATGCCCTCCATGTTAGAGGCTTAAACCATTGTTCAACAAATAAGAATGCCCAACATTGAGGGTATAATTCACATAATTAGAATTATACAAAACAACCCCTACCTCAATTATGACGTTGCACGTCGTTGAGCCACGGGAAGGGAATGGAGATGACATCGATCATTGCATCCACCTCAAACTTCATATCAGATCTTGAGCGTCAGAGATTCATCGAAATCCGACCTCCGTTGAAGGATTGTTCTTCGTCGAAGATCTTAGAAGGCTCGTTGTTGAAGAACCGTTCTTCGTTGGAGATTTAAAGTTCTCTCTAAATTTCTCTAGCGGTTTCCCACAGGGTTATCCAAAATATTTTCCAACCCATAATTGAGTGAAGGCTCCCCAATATATAATACAATCATGCCCTTTTTGCTTTCAAACCCTTGATGGAATAATAATTAGGGAGGTGAAGGGTTGTCATAATAAGAGGAGTTGTCACATTAAATTGAAGAGGTGTTAAAGGGGGTTGGAGAGAGTTATAGGAAGATGAGAGGTTGGGGCTTGTGTGGGCCCCACCTCTCATATATCCACACATGGGAGGATTTAACTTCCTTGGATATAAATTTGTTTTAACAAATTTATTTAACTTCTTTTCTAAACTCCAATTTTCTTATCTCACAACCTGCATTAAACGAAACTACGGTAAAGGTCCCCTTAAGCAATTATCGACATTGTGAGTTCATCGGTGCCCTCAGATTTCAATTCCGAGAACTGGTTCAAAAGATAGAAAAACCCGCTCGTTCATTCACTGAACTTACCCGAGCTAAAATTCAGAAAATTATCCCGGGCACATCGGGCCTCAGAATCAGGTGCCATCAGAAACTACGTACTCGTAAAATTACAATGAAATTAAGAAAAAAATTTCCTTTAAATTTCCGGGTCTTTACATTACTCCCACCTCAGGGATTTACGTCCCCATAAAGCTAAAAACACACACTAGGGAAAAAAGTGATATTGAACACGCATCTGAGCCTTCCGCTCCCATGTGCTCTCCTAGAGGTTCTCGTGCTGCCAACGAATGTGCACCAGAGGAATTGACAGTCCACGTAGGACCCACTCCTATCGATCCTCGATCTCCACTGGAACCTCCGTGAATGTCGCCCCGTCATCGATGTCCATCTCACTGTGGTCGATGATGTGTGAATGGTCGTGCACCTAGTGCAACTGTGGTGGAATGGTCAAGCATTAATCCACCTCTCCCACCCTAATGAGGACCTAGAAGGGTCCGATGAACCTCGGAGTTAACTTTCCACCTCGTCCACATCTCCGTAGACCTCGTCGAGGTGAGACCCGTAAGAAAACGCGGTCGCCATCCTTGAACTCCAGTGGTCATGTCTCCTATCAACCTACAATTTCTACCTGCTCTGTGTAGTCTGCATCCGCTCCTGGATGATCTGCACCTTCTCTGTCGTAGCCAGTACCATCTCTGGTCCTACAAGAGCTGCTAAAATTTATCCTTTGATGAAAAGAGAAATCTGGTCTCATCACTTGGATGACCACGTTCTTTGCCTAATACAGTGAATTTTAATATGAACTGTACAATTCATGTCTTGGATGATGTCGTAAGGCCTCGACGCCACTACCAAGAGATTCAACTATCACTCTCGCCTCCAAGGGTTGATTCACACTGTCGGAATCAGTGTGTGGTCACTGGGTCTCCTCCCATAGAAATCTCGAATGTGAGGGTCAAGTCAAAAGTTTTAACTGGAACCTCTCAGTATCAACCATACAAAAAGAACTGGGAAGTAAACGTCACAAGATCAGTGTCTCTTATTACTACAGCTCGTATTACAAGACACAGAACAACCATAGACAACAAAAACATGAAAACAAGAAGCACCAAGAACAAAGGCCTCAATTCCTAGAACTAGTTCTGCTCCTGTCCACATATGATATCAGCAACGCGGCCAGCTGCTCTGTCGCCTCTCCTAGCAGCTGAATACAAGTCCTCCTGTTGAGCGCATCTGCAACAACGTTCCCCTTCCCATGAGTATAGACTATCTTGAATTCATAGTCCTGGAGGAACTGGTTACTCAAAACTCCCGCTGCCACGAGGGTAAGGTTGGATGACTCAAAAGTGATCGGTTGGACCCTCCTATGCATGAGTTTATTCTGTGCTTCCTGGGTTTCCCTTTTCGCCAACCAAGGGAAAACCCTATACCAATGTTTTAGGTAAACCAAAACCTTTTTTCATAACAAATTCAATCTGTGTATGAACTGTTGATCCAATCCATACCCAGACCAATGTCGTAAGGCCTCGACGCTGCCACCAAGAGGTTCCAACCGAAACTCTTGCCTCAAGGGTCAGATCACATTGTCGGCGTAAGTGTGATTATCGAGTCTCCTCCCTAAGGTATCTCCAGAAATGAGGGTCGAGTCAATGGTTTTAACCGGAAACTCTAGGTCTGGAACAATATTCGTGGAAGGAAGGATTGATTCATATCAATTTCTATTGATACGACAGGTAGTAGTAGACACAGATCGTTCCTCGAATCATCCCTAGAGACTTTCGGTCTCACTCCTTGACCGTATGTAGCTACTTTATTCCCCTGCCCTCCAGCTCCATGAGCCTAGCGGGGACTACAAAGGAAGGTGGTTGTAACATGTAAAAAAGTACACCACCTCATGCTGCTCTCCTAGATCTGCTTCCATGTCTGTTGCTCTACATATTCATCTATCCATAACACTTTCCCTTCTTAAAACATTTTACACGCCCAATTCTCCGAGACTGGCACCGGTTTCTTACTTTCCTACTGCTAACCTTCACTAGCTATATCCACTCAACCAAAGAATTATCAACCACAAAGGTTCTATCTAGAACCCTAACATAAGTAGGAATGCATAGAGGAAAAGTACTGGCTCGGATATCCTTTAAACACACCTCGCTCAGAGGTCCGAGATCTAAAGTACTGATCGAATCGTAGTCATCAAGTACTAGGAACAATCGGTATGCCTCGATGAATACTCAGCTACCAACATGTTGTCCTGCTGAAGCTGTATAAGCTCTAGAAAACTCACAGCCACCTCCTCAAGCCAGTCCTCAGCCACCTATGAGTCGGGCTCACCTCAGAACCGGAGGGGTATCTGATGCTAAAACACATGTAAGGCACTATGCCTACATGTGTCATCTACCGGTACCGCCAGTTGTAACTGTTGACCATCAGGTAGTGATATAGCTAGCACACTACTCGAAGGTACTATCTTAGGGATCGATCCACGCACCAAAGCCGCATCACTATGCGGACCAACCTCATGGTCACTCACTGGGAAACACCAGTAGCTACGATCACCATCTTCTCTACTAGTGTCTAAAATAGGTGTAGAACTCTATAAATCACCTCCATCCAGTCCACTGCTGCCTGGGAATCTTCCCTGCCTCGTAACATCGGAGGCCTCTACTGCTGGAACTCGTGCAACACGGTCTGTCAGCATGCACCATCCACTAGTACGGCGGGTGGAATCTACTGCCTAATGGATGGTGGTGGTGCTGGTACATCACCCGAAGGTGCCAACATAGAAAGAGTGCCCTGCACCAAAGTCTCATCACTCGGTGGGCCGTCATCGAGTAATCTCTCGGAACTCCAACTGACAGTCTGCGTGGAGACATCCTGAACAGATGCAACATGGTCAAACGATTTAAACCTGGTGAGCTGACCTAGTTTGAGATGAATTAAAGAAAACTTTTGGAAACACACATGCAATCAGTGTTTTCGTACACAGGGTCAGAAATTAGTAGTCAGGATCCTGTTGTATGGATACGTCAGCCGCCGCACCAACACTAGACTCCCTGAACTGAAGACCACACTCAGTATCCTTAACACTATTTCTTCACAGAAAAGAATTATCAGAGTCATGAGTTCTACGGTAGAACTGACTCCTCTAATACCAATTTGTCACGACCCGTACTAGGGGCCCGTGCCGTGACTACCCCAAGCATGCCTTCCATAGGCCAGGGGCTGGCAACTAGCACCAAAGGCGTAAATCCTGATAAAAAGGGAAGTCATTGCCTTTATGAAACGTAAACACACACACATACCCATAGAATAAGCGGAAGAAAACACTAAGAAAAGCAGTAATAGTTATGCTAAAAGTACAAGGGGCCGGAAATACAAACCCAACGGAAGGTACAACTACAACAAAAAGAAAGTAAAACTTAAAAGACAAACAGCTGAAAGGTGAAGCAGCTCTTGGATCATCCTCCGGGTTCCTACCTGAAGGGTAGGTACATATGTCTTCCTCAGCTCTCCACGTATGTCTGTCACCTCCGGGTACCATCTCATCGTGAATTCCACCTCCCGTGTACCGTCTCATCGTGAAGTCCACCTCTAGGTACCGTCCAGCTCTACACACCTCAACCACGTTCAGTGATATCTGTAATCTGCATCCAACACAATGAGGTGCGGGCATAGCCCGTGCAGGGGTGAGTATAATGATACTCAGTAGGGACCCCAAGACCCTCATGATCTCACTAAAACCAAAAAGGATAAACCACAAAGAAAGATCTCAACAGATAACCTTTACTTAGGTATATGCCCATATATATACCTTTGTTATCAAGAAACCCATCTCAATCACGAGGTAAACACAAAGGTCATTGACTCAGCTCAAACCAGGATTTTCATTAATGGTATCGAAACCACAACTGTTGAAGAGATCCTCCTCTGTCGAGTACAGTGATCCTATCATGACTTCGAGGCGCTGATCACTAACCTTAGACTACTGATGTACTCCTCCTGTCGAGTACCGCGGGTCTGCCACCCCAACACAGTAGTGCTCCCCACCATGGGTCTGCCACCCCAACACAGTAGTGCTCCCCCCAAATAGCCTACAAAGGTACTCCTTCTGTCGAGTACCGCGGGTCCGCCACCCCAACATAGTAGTGCTCCCTGACATGGGTCTGCCACCCCAACATAGTAGTTGTCCCCACTGGGCTATACAAGTCACTCCGAAACGAATCAGACAAGCAATCATCAGGTCTCAGCCAGCTACAAGGTCTCCGTACTCTATATACTCATCTCCAGGAGGGTCCGCTCCACGAGCTACTGGTCGATACTTCCAAGTGTCACATAATCTCACGTGGAAGTATCTCAAAGGACCTCCTCATCATAGGGGTATCAACGCAATAGACAGCACGTCAATCGGACGCCCAGTCTGTGAGTTATTAGCTTTTTCGTTCCAGGGGACCGGTTGGATTTCGGGTACAATCCTACCCGGACATACTCCAACTGCATCCAAACCCCAGTTGAATTATTCCAAAATAACCGACTCATCAATAGGAATCCAACAAAGTCGACGAATCGTCAATCGGACGTCCGGAGCTCAAGTTATAAGTGTTTTCGCTCTGAGAGCCCGGTTGGTTTTGGGTTCGAACCAACCCGACCATACCCAAACTCTGCTGAAGCCTTGAGTTTAATATACTGAAATGACCATCTCGATCCATGGAATCCTACACAACTGACAGTGCATCGATCGGAGGTCCACAACTCAATTTATGGGTGTTTAACTGAAGAAGGTCCGAAGATAGGGGGTCTGGGCTCGGCCGACCCGGCCCAACACCCCCTGGGTCAGCCGGGACCGGGTCGACCCGACCCGGGTCCAGCCCGACCGGTGCGAATCGTCCAAACGCTTGCGGCCCGGCCTGGTGGCCGTTTGCGGCTCGGCCTTCCCGGCCGAGCAGATGACGCGGAGCGGGGGGGGGGGGGCGTTGCCCCCCCCCCCCCCCCCGTTGATTGAAACCGACGCGGCTTAATGTCGTGCCTCTCCAATATGGAATGGCAGAGCTATTCCGGTTCGACTTCCGCCGCCGGGGCTCAGCCACGGAGGTCTGCTCCAGTGGCGCGCCGCCACCACCACCACCTTTTGCGGACCACCAGACGTGCTCTAGTGGTCTGTTTTGCCCACCGTATGCTCCTAAGGTCACCTCGGGACCCAAACTTCACTGCGGAGGCTTCAAATCGCCATTGTGGCCCCGTTTGTCATCACCCGTCAATCCGTGCACAACGAACAACCCGCGGAGGGTCCGGGCTTGTTCGTTAGCTCATGCCCTCCGCGTTAGAGGCTCAAACCATTGTTCAAAAAATAAGAACGCCCAACTTTGAGGGTATAATTCACATAATTAGAATTATACAAAAACAAACCCTACCTCGATTATGACGTTGCACATCGTCGAGCTGCGGAAAGAGAATAGAGTTGACGTCGATCATTGCATCCGCCTCACACTTCATATCAGATCTTGAGTGTCATAGATTCATTGGAATCCGACCTATGTTGAAGGATTGTTCTTCGTCAAAGAACTTGGAAGGCCCATCGTTGAAGAACCGTTCTTCGTCGGTGGTTTAATGTTCTCCCAAAATTTCTCCAGCGGTTTCCCACATTGTTCTCCAAAATATTTTCCAACCCAGAATTGAGTGAAGGCTCCCCAATATATAATACTATCATGCCTTTTTAGCTTTCAAACCCTTGATGGAATAACAATTAGGGAGGTGAAGGGTTGTCATAATAAGGGGATTTGTCACATTAAATTGAACAGGTTTTAAAGGGGGTTTGGAGAGAGTTATGGGAAGATGAGAGTTTGGGGCTCGTGTGGGCCCCACCTCTCATATATCCACACATCGGAGGATCTAACTTCTTTGGATATAAATTTGTTTTAACAAATTTATTTAACTTCTTTACTAGAATCCAATTTTTTTATCTCACAGCCTGCTTTAAACACAACTGCGGTAAAGGTCCCCTTAAGCAATTTCTAGCGTTGCGAGTTCATCGGTGCCCTCAGATTTCAATTCTGAGCACTGGTTCAAAAGTTAGAAAAACCCGCTCGTTCGTTCACTGAACCTACCCGAGCTAAACTTCAAAAAATTATTCCGGGCACACCGGGCCGTAGAATTAGGTGCCGTCAGAAATTGCGTACTCGTAAAATTCCAAATAAATTAAGAAAACAATTTCCATGAAGTTTCTGGGTCTTTAAAATTTTTATTGTGAAAATCTTCTTGGTTAACTTCAGGTTTTATATAAAATATTATTCCCACTTCTATTTTAAATGATCTTTAGTATTTTCCTTAAAACCACACTAAAATGTTTTGATGCTAAAATTTCATAAATACTATTCTTAAATGTTATCACATATCATTGACATCACATACCATGATATATTCCTATTTTATCTTATTAATTTCCATGTATGTTTTAATTCCCTTATTTCATGTACACTTGTTTGATACGCTCATTTATTATGCTTTGTTACATGATGATGATACCCATTTCCTACAATGGGTACCCTTATGTTATGTATGATTGATTATGTATGATTATTTACGTGGAAAGGATATTGATGAACATTTTATGATGGTTATGCCTAGATAGAACTCCAATGCATTGGGTAAAGTGGAGTCTCATGAGATGTTATGTGCAACATTCTTGGTGGTTAGTCTTGACTCATGCTACCATGTGCAACGGTCTTGGTGGTTAACCTTGACTTATTCTCCTCTATGTGAAATGATCCATGAATCGTGATAAAGTCATGTTTTATGTTGGTACTACAATACTATGACTCCATGTTCATATGATCCCATGTTTATATGTTATTAATCCATCTATTCCGTGCCTTTTTTATTTCATTATGTCATGCCTTCTAATCGATGTGCTAAAGATTTATCTTATGTGTATTCTCTTGCAGGTATTTTTAGCTCATCCATTTATTCATGTTATCCTCAGGTTATCCTATGAAGATGTATGATCACAATGGAAGTTAGGATCTCTTTATGAAGACTAAATAAAGAAATGTTTTATTTATTCACATTTTTTTAGTTTTATATACCTAGTATTCCAAGACACTAGACTTTATGATCCTTGTATTATAATATGATGTTTTATTATGCTTAAAATCATGTAAGGATATGTGTAAAATGATAGGGTTTCTATAGTTGGTGTCAGAGGATGTTATCGTTATTTATGGAGATTAGGAATAAAGAACTTTAGTAAGAACCTTTGGTATGAGACTAAGTATAAGAAAACATCCCTAACTTTTGGTAAGTATAGGGTAAGTGGTTTATCCAGAAAATACATCCCTATATAGATACGAACAAGTAGAGGTGTCTCTGGTACATATGTATCTATGGGTAAAACCTAAAAGCACCACTTTGATCTAGACTCTAACGGGAATTGGTACACGACAAAGTCCCTTGCTGCATTACTAGTTTGACACTCTCAGGGGATATTCCTTGGTAATTTCCTAAGCTTAGTATGAACCATTAATAAGGGAAAAAATACAATAATAATATATGTTAGGAAATAGATCATGTGTAACCTAGATTGAAACCTAGGGAATCATAAGTTAGGATATAATTTTCCCTTAAGAGTCCATCCTTTTATGTTTAAAGTTTCCTTATTATTCTTAATATCTATGTATTCAAGAACCCTAATTGTACTTTATTTTTCTTAGCTATTAGTGAGAAATATAAGAACATGAGGCAAAAATAAATTTGAAAGGAAATGTGATGATTGTCCTAATGATATTCCTAATATGATGGGAAAATGTGCTCAAACAATTTTGGTAGTACTTGCTCATATGGCTCAAGTTATGAATAATAACTTGAATCATGTGGAATTCCCTCCTCATCCAAGGAAGGAGAAATTTGTCATAGAATCATTCATACGGAAAAGGCCTCTCATGTTTACGGGATCTTCAGATCCCCTCCTCATGAAATAGTGGATTATCTCTATTGAAAATATATTATATGCCCTTAAGTTCTCAGAAGAAGAGAATGTTGTTTTGGAGGTCTATCATTTTGATGGGGAAGCTGATAAATGGTGGACACTGGTCTAGAATATGAAGTCCCAGTAGGTAATTGATTCCAGTTATTGGGAGGAATTCAATAAAACGTTTTTCCATTAATATTTTCCGCAAAACCTCTACCTCAAGATGGAAAGAGAGTTCCTAGGACTCAAGCAGAATGAAGACGAACCCATGGGGGTGTATGAAGAAAACTTAACAAGGCTTCCAATATACACCTCTACCTTTTTCCTGAACACCGAAAGAAAGGTTAATCACTTCTTTAGCAGACTAAATCTGAGTCTATGAAAAGTGTTGGCGATTCGTGACATTGATAGTTATAAAGAGATTGTTTGTTGTGCCCCATGGTTGAAATGGAGATCAGAAAATATCAATGGTCTCATTGTCCTAGTGACAAAAAGAGTAAAATGGAGTATAATATGTGTTCTTTAGAAAATAAATCCCTTGATGGAAAGAAGATTGAACATCCCACATGTCAAAATTATGGGAAGACTCATCCTGAGAATTGTCTAAAGGGAACCAGAAATTGCATCAAATGTGGAATAATGGGACATCTGGCTAAAAACTGCCTAAGGGATGTGAAGAATCCCACTAATGTGGAAGAGTAATGAAAGTTTCATATCAACTCTGATCTAGTAGTGAAATGTTTCAACTGCAAGTAACATGGGCACTATGCGGACAATTTCCCTATGCCAAGGGTTGTCAGAGGAAATCAACAACAACCTCCAAGGCAATAAGGGAGGAATTATTCTATCAATACTACTGAGGTCGAGCCAAAAAATTATGTGTTTACTGATACTCTAGTTATTCATTCAAAATAGTGAATTTACTATTGGATTATGGTGCTACGCATTCATTCATGTCATTAAAGTTTATTAGAACTATTCAAACACCACCTCAAAATTTAGATATTTATTTATCTGTGAGAATAGAAAATGGTGAAAATATTTCATCCAAATTATATAGCTCCTCCCTGATTAATGTTTGTGGACTAAACCTCCCAGCAAATCTCATCATACTTCCTTTAGTGGAGTTTTATTTCTCCTTGGGAATGGATTGGATATCTTTATACAAATCCAACATCAACTATCAGGAAAGGGAGATCACTCTTCACATCTCAAAGAATCATCCAACTCTTTAAAAGTGTAAGTATGAAGATGAATCTCTCTTAGAATCATTATATTGAGTGTTTATATTAATACCTTATGAGTAATAATATCTAACTCAAATGATTGAGAAAACGGAGAGAATAATGCTTGAAGACATGCCCATTATAAGGGACTAAACTGATGTATTTCCTAAAGAATTTCCTAGTCTTCCTACTGATTGAGAGGTTGAGTTCTCGATTTAACTTATTCTTGGATCTCTACCTATATCAAAGAAACATTATATAATGGCCACCATAGAGATGGAAAAACTGAACAAGTAGTTATTGGAGAATCTTGACAAGGGTTTTATATGCACTAGTACTTCACTATGCAGAGCTCTAGTCCTCTTTGTCAAGAAGAATGATGGTTAAATTTACCTCTGAATTGATTATCACGAGTTCAGTAAAATTGAGATAAATAAAAAGTATCCACTACCTTAGATAGATGAATTGTTCGATCAGCTTTGTGGGGAAATTTATTTATTTAAGGTCTACTTTTGGTTGGGATATCATCAATAAAAGGTGAGGAATGAAGATATTCCAATGAATATGTTTTCAAAAATCTAATAACACTATGAGTTCATAGTGATTCCCTTTGGACTAACTAATTATCCAGTTATTTTCATGAATTTAAGGAATAGAGTCTTTAGATATTACCTTAACAAATTTGTTGTAGTATTTGTTAATGATATTATGATATACTCTAAGAACAAGGAGGAAGACATGGAGCAATTGAATACTATGCTAAAGACTTTGACAAGGGAGAAACTATATACAATGTATAGTAAATGTGAGTTCTGTATAGAGGAAGTATCATTCTTGTGGAATGTTATTGCCACTAAAGGGATATCTTTAGACCCTTCCAAGACAAAGGCAATTGAAGAGTGGCCCAAACCAACATCTGTAATGGAGATTCATAGCTTATTTAATCTATATGGGTATTATTGATGATTTTTGAAGAACTTTTAATGATTTTAAAACCCAATGACCAAGATTAAATGGAAGGGGTGAAGTTTTTATGGACTCGAGAATGCGAGAAAGCTTTATGGAGCTCAAAAAGAGGCTTATCACCGTGCTAGTACTCACACTCCCAACAAGTGGAGAACTCTTTATAGATTACAGTAATGCTTCGAATAAGAGATTTGGATATGAATTAATGAAAAATGATAAAGTGGTAGCCTATTCATCAAGGTAGTTGAAAATCCTAGAGAAAAAACTATCCTATACATGATCTGGAGTTAGCAACTGTGATCTTTGCTTTAAAATTTTAGTGGCATTATCTCTATGGGGAGAAGTGTGAGATATATATTGATCACAACAGTCTCAAATATATATTCACATAGAAGGAGATTAATATGAACCAGTGAAGATGGTTATATCTCATCAATGATAATGACTACTCATTACACAACCATCTTAGAAAGGAAAATAAGGTAGTGGATTCTCTAATTAAAAAGGATCTTGCATCTTTATCAATGATGAGAGTTGAGAAGGATCAAATATTCTTATATTTGAAGAGGATGGACATGGGAATAATTAACAGAGGAACATCATCAATACTTTATAAAATGGTTTTCCAACCAACCCACATAGAGAAAATAAAGCATGGTTAAAGAAAATATATGTAAATTCTAAAAGGGTGTAAGCTATTAGAAATAGGAAATCCTCTAAGTTCGAGATTGATGAGGAAGGAGTTGTTAGATTTGGTTCAAGATTATATGTACCATGAAATCCAGAGATAAATAAGGAACTTTTGAATTATTCACATAGATAAACCTTCTCTATTCACTTAGGGAGAAAAAATATGTATTAAGATCTTTGAGGGAACTATTAGTGGGACAATATGAAAAAGATTGCTAAATATACAACAAAGTGCCCGGTATGTCAACAAGTGAGGGATAAAATAAAAAAATTTAAGGGGATAATGCAATCACTATCCATACAAACATGGATGTGGGATGACATTACCATGGACTTTATCACTATACCTACAAGTACATCTAGAGGAAACAATGCAATATGGATCATTGTGGATTGTCTTACAAAGAAAACTCACTTTATCGCAATTCAAGAGGACTTCTCAGTGACTCAATTTGCATGGATAGATATCAAAGAAGTTGTAAGGATGTATGGAGTACCACTATCAATTATATAAAATCATGGTCTGATATTTACCTCGATGTTTTGGAAAATTCTCTAACATTCTTAAAGCACTTATCTGAACATCAGTACGACCTATCAACCCCAAATTGATGGCCAATCTGAACAAACTATTCAGACATTATAAGACATGTTGAAAGTGTGTTATATGGACATAAAAGGAGGTTGGGACCAATATATACCTCTATTTGAGTTCTCTTATAATAATAGTTTCCACTCCAGCATCTAAGTGGAACCGTATGAATCTCTTTATGGGAAAATTTATATAACACTGATGTGTTGGGATGAAGTTGGTGAGCATAAGCTGCTAGAACCTGAAATGGTTGAACAAATGCTAGAGAAGGTGAAAACCATTCAGCAGCACATCAAGCCAGGCCGAAGTTGAAAAAAATAGTTATGTAGAATATTATTGATGAGGCCTTGAGTTCAATGTTGAAGACATGGTCTTACTCCACATATCTCTATGGAATAAGGTTATGATATTTGGGAAGAAAGAAAAGCTATCTCATTGGTACATCGACCCCTTCAATATTATTGAGTGTTTCAGAGCTGTGGGATATCGAATAGCACTTCCACCTACCATGTCTAAAGTGCATGATGTCTTCCATGTGTCCCTCTTAAGGAAGTACATACCAGATCCTTCACATGTACTATCTTCAGAGGTGGTACAGTTAGAGAATGATCTTTCTTATAAGGAGGAGTCAGTGAAGATCTTGGATCGTAGAGATAAAGTTTTAAGTAACAAGACTAATCACCTAGTAAAATTACTATGGAGAACCATAAGAATGAAAAGGCAATATGGGAACTAGAGTAATCAATAAACAATAAGTACCCACACTTTTTTTAGCTTAGAATGTAAAATGATATTTCAAGGGATAAATTTCCTAAGGTGGGAAGAATGTAATGAAGAAATGTTTTATCAACAAAATTCCCGTATTATAATTATTTATTATATTATAATCATATAATATTATATATATATATAACACAATAAAATATTTATAAATGAATAATTATAAAAATAAAAGTTATCCCTACAAGTTAATGAACATATGCCGATGAAATAGTAACATGACCTTTAGAATAGTAATGTGACACTTATGAATGGTAAACTATCCAATTTAATAATAGACTCACTAATTAAAGTATAAATAAAATTTACCCATATTATAAGTGAAAATATGATATAAATATATCATAGTATAAATAAGTAAACTATTTTAAAAATTATTAATTAATTGTGGCTATTTTTGTAATTCATGTATATTTAATTAAAATTTTATGATTAATTTAATAATTTAAAAGAAATATTATTTTCATAAAATTTATTATAAAAAATTATTCTGATGAATTCTGATTGTAATTAAATTTTAAGAATCCTTAATTAATTTTTCAAAGTGTTAGAAAAGTAGTTTTAATTTTAAAAATTGTTTTTTTCATTTAAATTTTGGTTTTAATTGAAAATTAAATTTCTCATAATTAGAAAATTATTTTTATAAAATGGAGTTCATTTTTAAATTCTACATATTGAAAAATGGTTGCGCTGAATTTTTTTTATTTTTCTAAAATATTTGAATTTTTGTGAATTGTAAAATATGATAATTTACGATAAATGCTAAATAAATGAATTTATGCATCATGATTGAGTCATGGATGATGTAAATGGCCATTGGTTCTAAATCACATTCTCTATTTACTATTTTTGTCACATTAATCAATATTATTCATATTCTTGAGAAAAAATATTAAACTAGTGATTAAAATAATGGGAAACTCCTCCTCTCCTCCACTATAAATACCACCCCTCTTTACCTCCTCTCCTCCACTATAAATACCACCCCTCATTACCTCCTCTACTCACACATCTCAAGCCTGTTTATAAGTCTATATTCTACTCATATATCTCTTTAATACCCTTTCCCACATCTAGGATCTCTTTTCTAATAAAAGACTGAAACCTCTCCCCAAAAGAGGCTCTCAAGGAAGATATATTCCAAAGGTAAATTCCTATTTTATTTTATTTTCATGTTCCTTTGTTTTCATTTCTATCCTCACCTCTCCTCATCTAAATGGTGTGATAACTCTATTACTATACAGGTACTAGAATTTTGTTATGATAATGAAATAATTCATCATCATCTATCATTTCCCCTCCTTTTATACTAGAAATGAAAAACACCATCCAAGATGTGTTAATTCATCACATTCAAGGATGATGGTTTTTCAATTTCTTTTACCACCTTGAATTCGGATCATAAAACCATTTTTATGGTTGAACCAAACAATAATAAATTTATTATGTCTTATTTACGGTTTTGAAACCATTTTTTCACATGATATTAATTTATAAAGTAAAATAGTTCATTGTGATAAAAAACCACCTATTAACCCAAACGATCATCATTAATATTTTATATAATTATTCATCTTCACTCAAAATAAAAAAATGAATTTTATAACTATGTAATATATTATATGTTTACTAATAAGGTTATAATAAATCATTTACATGTATAATATGCTCTGGAAATATTAATTAATGAATGTAATTTGGTTATCCAAGACATTAAGATCAAGTGAAGGACACGGTTAAACTTAATGTAAGTGATTCTACCCAAACCTCCATTATTCATTTGGGTTGCTCTATCTTTATTTTTATCAAATTGATGTTATCTTTTATTTTTATGTACATCTTATAATTTTTTTTATATGGTTAAAAATCATGTATTAAGATCCATTCATTACTATTTTTTTGGGATATACATATTATTAAGTGTTTCCCTTCTCAATTATTCATGATAAGCATGCTCGTTTCAAGGGAACTTCCTGAATTATTACACAATTTCAATTACACCCTATCATCAGTTTTAATCAAATATTTTTTATAAAATTGGTATTTTTATTTTTAAAACCTTCTTGTTTCACTTTGGGTTTTAAATAAAATATCATCCCCTCTCCTATTTTAAATTCTCTTTTTTATTTTCCTTAAAACATCACTAAAATGTTTTAATGCTAAAATTTCATAAATTATCTTCATATTTGTTATCACATATATTTGAAACCACATAAGATGATATATGCCTATTTTCCCTTATGAATGCCCATTTATTTTTTAATTCCTTTCTTTTGTGGACACTTTTTTGTTACGCCCATTTATTATGCTTTATAACATGATTATGATACCTATTTTCTTCCATGGGTACCCTTATGTTATGTATGATTGATTATGTATGATTATTTATGTGGAAGTAATATTCGTGAACATGTTATGATGGGTGAACTCAGATAGTTCTCTAATGAATTTTGTAATGTTGAGTCTCATGTGATGTTATGTGAAATGATCTTGGTTGATAACCTTGACTCGTGTTACCATGTTCAATAGTCTTAGTGGTTAACCTTGAGTTATGCTCCTCTATGTGAAATGATCCTTGAATCATGTTAATTTCATGTCTTGTTTTGCATGCATGTTACTATTAATCCATGTTTATATGATACCATGTTTATTTTTTATGAATCCATTTCTTCCATGCCTTTTTAAATCATTATGCCATACCTTCTAAACCATACGCTAAAGCTTTATTCTTATGTTTATTCCCTTATTAAGAATTTTATCTCATCCCTTTGTTCATGTTTTCCTCAGGTTATCCTATTAAGATGTATGAAAAAAAAACTAATTTAGGATCTCCTTAAGAATATTAAATAAGGAAATGTTTTATTTAGTCCCTTGTTTTGAGTTTTATGTACCTTGTCTTCCAAGAAACTAGACTTTATGATCCTTGGCTTAAAATATAATTCTTTATTATGCTTAAAATAATGTAATGATATTTGTAAAATGTTAGTGTTGTTATAGAACCTATTCTTAGTGGATATATACTTTGTTACCCAAGTTCCATGGCCACCAAAGCAAGTTGTTAGTATAAATCATTGGGGAACCACAAATGGGATCCCATGGATAACTAATAAATTTATTGAAAGCACATTTGATATACTAAAAATAGTAAACAATAAATAAACTATGAAATCATAAATGAATAACCATAATAAATCATTTAGTTCCAACATGAAATCAAAAATTTAAAGGGACTAACTCATCTAATATTGAATGTCTCTGAGAATAAATAACCACTCGAGGGGACCTACCCATCCATAAAACATAAGAATTCGCCCATGGGAAATTTACCCTTACCCAAAACATAATGAAACCACTCAGGATTATTCTATACTATAACCATCATATTCCTAGGTTCATAGATCACCCATAACCATTTTTTATAAAACATCTATGGGTCACATCCCCTACAGAAAACTAGGCATCATGCCCTCATTACTAGAGAAACATATCTCACCCAACTGTTGACCCCACTTTCACAAATCTTGTATACATTAAAATGGAACATATATACCTTAGGCCAAAGCTCACCCTAGAATCATGTACTATTTGAACCTAGGTTACCCCACTCTAGAACCTCATTTATATCATATATTAATATATAAATAAACACATCTATGGTACGCTATCTTCTAAGAAACTATTTTCAAATATCACATAAGTTGGCCTCCCATTGCATTAAGAACATGTTCTCTTGGGTAGTTTTTTAGGAATGAAACTAATCCATATACTACACCTATTTGAGGATCACATCGTCAATATGGGTTCTAATGTGGCAGAAAAAATCATCAATGAAAATATCTCTCACAAAATCATTCCGAGTATAATATTTCATTTGGGAACCCACTGAGGTCACCTATGTTACATCATATAAAAAAACAACATAGGCTCCTCATTCTAAATCTCATCTCTCAAGTCAACATACATCACTCAAAGGCCATCGTGTCCCTTGGTATCCATGTATTCAAACAAGAGCCTCATTTTCCTCATAATAAATATTATATAGGTTTCATAAAAGTAATATGTCTCCAAGTCCATCCGATTTCCAATTGACCCTAGTTAAATAATTAGACACCCAACCCACTCATAATATACCCTAAGACATAAACCATCAAACCCAAACCCAACACTACTCTGTTACTTTGTTTATTTTTTGTATTGATTTTGTTGCATAATTTTCCTAGGTGTTTTTACCAGATGTTTAGAGGTTTTTAGGGTAGCCATAGGTGGAACATGGTAGGCACATGGTTAGGGGAGACTGTCTTCCAACACCTTACAAAACGTCCAGCCTATGAAAAATCATTGGGTGGCCCGTATAGTTAGGAATATGGGTGTGAAACCTTCCCCATGAATACATGTATCCTAAAGAAGGGTAACTAGGTTCCCTCAAGGTTAGGTTCATGGTTTTTGAGAATATATATCCCAAACAATATGTCTTTTTTTTGGGGTAAAGAATCACCTACACGATCTGGAAAACCATATGGACAAACCGTGCAACTTTTCGAGGTTTTAAAAAAATTTAAATTTATATAAAATAAAATAAATTAATAATATTAACTTATAAACCCCTATAAGGGGGTATCCAAAATCCTTACCCTCCCACTTTTATGACACCTCCAAGGATGGGCTTCCTAATTATATGACCTCCTGTCTTCCTCCCTTCAGTTCTAGACTATTTCTTTCATTGATTCTTAGTTTAGTATTCCAATGTTAGCTTCTACTCTTATCCTCCACCTTATTATTCATTTTTTCTTGGTTTACATTATCTTCTATGTGGTGTGTTCACCATGGCTGAATCATTACACAAAATGGGTGGTTAATTTGTTTTTTCTTGGTTCCTAGGGTTTGTGGCGACTATGTTAAGGCCCATTTTTGTGGCATTTTTCAAAGGAGGTGAATTTTATATTGTTGAATAATATATATATATATATATATATATATATATATGTGTGTGTGTGTTTATATAGTAAAATATATAAGTACCCTATTGGTATATTTTTTTTCATGGAGGTGTGATATATACATTGGGTCTAGGTGTGCTTATATATATGTGTGTGTGTGGGTATAAATGTTCATGTGTGTGTTAGTGTGAAGTGGTCGTTGTTAAAGGAGACATATTTTTTAGGTAGTATCCTTATGTCCAAGCCTTTGATTTTAATTCCTTGACTTATTGCGTGTTTTCAAAGTATTTTTTCATTATGGTATAATGTGTGTATTCTACTTCAATTGTTTATGACTATTATAAATATCCTTACACTTATTTTTATAATTTACCTAATCTTTAAATGTGTTATTTTCATGTTAAAGTGTGATTTCAACTTTGATATTAAATTTAATCTATTTTACATATTAAATTGGTTTTCTAAATTACTTATATCATGAAAATTAGAAATTACCAAAAAACTGTATTTTTAACTGTATTATGAAGGTATAAATGTATTCATTTGATTTTCTAGGAATCCCTAATAGGATTATCCAAAATTTTAACCTATTGAATGTGAATTATATACATATACATATATGGTTGTGTATATATATGTTCCTCATTTTCACATATTCACTCATGGATAGTGGGTTATGTTCATGATAATTTAGTGCTTATATATAAATCAATATGTATATTTTTTTAGATTTAATGGTGTTTTGGAACTTAAAAACTTTGTTCATAAATGGTTTTCTCAAAGAAAATTATTTTTCTTAAATTGAAAAGGTTCAGTTGGAACTTTTAGTCATTTTATGAAATTGGAAAAGCCCTCTTAAGTCATTACCCTATAAAGGGTAATGCGATGTATATTATAGATGTGTGTAATGAGAAGGATTTTGGGTGTTGGGTCTTGTGCCTTGGTTGTGCGACTTGAAAAGGGGGTTGCCCATATGGAGGGAGACTGAAGGTGAGAAGGTGGATAGATTTTGTGTAATTTTGTTATATATATATAAATATATATATATATATATATATATATATATCGAATCTTAGTAAAAACTCACCTCCATTTATATTACATGGGAATACTTGGGTGGTTAGATGAGTTCCTAGATACACTTATTTCACTAGTTGAGATAACAAACTAGTGAGTGGCCCTTAGTAGATAACCTTACTACCAAGGGATGTTCCACTCATTTAGGCTAGTTAATGAGATATAGGATTATTAAGAAGTCTTTTTTCGTATCCATATAGATGATATTGAGGATGTGAGTGTATTATCTTTGTCTTAGGCCGTCTCGACCAACACCACAGATTCCATGACTCCAGTTTTACACATATGATATCTTCCTTTGTATTATAGTATCTTTAAAAAGTGATAATCCTTTTTTTTATATTTAAACACCATTTTTAGTATTATTTATTTTAATAAAGTATTTATCTAAAATTTCATTCGTGAATACGAACTTTGTTTTGAAAAAAAGGCTAATTAAAATGGTTTGGTTTATAAGGGAATCTTTTTTCTTTTCTCTAAAAATAATGGAAATCTATATTTTTTATAAATTCTATTTTCAAAATTACATGAGTTGGATTTACATTTAAAGTTATTGAATGGGTAATGTTTTATTATTTAACTTCCATACTGGACATCTTGTTTCTTGTTCCAATATAATCATTTTCTTTTTCAGGTTTCCTCAGTTCTGGATCGCTCTTGAAGTGAACTTGGTTTTATACTTGGCGGTGAATTGGGAGGTCACCTGGAGGAGTTTTTGATAGTTTTTATTTATTTTTTCACTTTTAATTTTCTTTTATTATATATATTATTTTATCTATTCTTGGATCAAAATTTTTATCAATTGATTATGCATGATTCTCAGCACTAGTTTATAGCCTAGGAGGATTGGAAATGCTCCTTGGGCCTTGTAATCAACCGGTTTAGGTGCCTAATTTATGGTCAACCAATATTGGTTCATGAAATAACTAACTAGGAACTCACATAAGTGTGGTAGAAACCCCTACCCCACTCGTATATCAACTATCCCAATGTATCTAAGTCACCTTAAAGATATATCATAACAGACTATGGGCAATCAATTCAAACACATCTCATCCCTCTACCTAGAGGTCTTTAAGGAACGTACTATAGGATAAAATATGCTTATGTAATCATTTAGATACATATATGTTGAATGTTCCTCAATGATTACATTTATGATTATGGAATAATTAATTAGTGGCCTAGACACTAAGATGGTGTTTAAGGGTCTATCAGGGTCCTTGATACCTAGTCTATAACATTATTATCATTTAATATTAATTAAGATTTTTTTTAATTCTAAATAGGTTGATCAACCATTTTAGTGAGAGCACATATCATGTGTCATATAAAAATAAAAAATTAATGCAAAAATTCACAGGAACCACTTAAATAATTTATGAGGTCATTACTATTATTATCAAGCTCAACCATCCATGCTAAAGCTCATCAAATCCTTTTATCATCACCCAAGAACCATTATTAAGCCATAAAATTTAAATAAATAAAATAAACCAATTTATAATTGATTTTCAAATTTAATTTAACTTGGAATAAACAATATACTCTTGATGAAACAATAATAAATTTCTTATTAAATGGTTATGGCATACCCCTAACAACGACCTAGGAAAAATTTCAATTAACTAATATCAATTCAACATTCAATTTTATTTAATTTAGGAAACAAACATAGAAAAATATGTTGGTAAATTTAGCTATATTGAAATGGGGAAAAATAGTGTGTAATATTCATCTTAGGACATCCTCTATCTATTTCAAGCCAAAGACCCATCATAATGGGACAATTCCAGTATGATCTAGTGGAATAATCACTCAAATCCCTATCTAGGAGACACCAAATTTGAGAATAAATAAAACGAACACTAAGGAGGAAGAATGAGAGGATACATTTCCATGAAAATATGAAAAATGATCCATCAAAATACATCCCCAATCATGGTAGATTTAAGGAGATCAATAGGTGAGACCCCCATAGTCTATTTATGTGGGAGAGAAGGAGGGAGAGTGGGAGTAGTTAAATGACCATAGGGCAATAAGGGTATTTTTACTCATTAAAACAAAATATATGCACCCGCAAGGTTACAACATTATTTTGAAAACTATACTCTAATTGTGTGGTTGGAACCTTCTCAAGTTATTTCCTTCATAGGGTTTAGTCACACAATTTTCCAAATTCATGAACCAACTATGCAAACCTCATTGTCCTTAAAAACCTTATATGGTTTTTCCATATAGATTTTAAAACTATATAAATACCATTAAAATACCTTATAAAGCATAATTTCATATTTTTCATAGTTTCTATAAAACCACGATCCAACTATCTGCTACACCCCTGTACAAAACCATGTCATATAGTGAGCCCACAAGGTTTCCCCTAACCATTAATTATCAATGTATATGGTTAAAACCATTTCTAAAATTCCCAAATTCCACCTAGAGCTCTCGAGAATCATATGAGAACTTAAGATACATCTAGAGCCTTTGTCAATATCTAAAAACATCACCTCAGTATGATCCAACTCTCAAAATTTAAATCTGAATCTCAAATCATAGAAATAACTCTAATCTATGTTCCAAAATGAAAACTCCCACTACACTTTCCAAACCAAAAATTAAACTGGGTTTTAAAGGAACCCAATCGATGCACTGGTACACTCATATCAAATGTAACTTATCTTACATCATTGGAATCACACAATGTAACTATCATATTTAAGTAGAAGAGACAAACCTCTGTTATGGATTCCCTATCTCTCCACTAAAATTCATATAATCAAAACTCGTCTTCTTATTTCTTGAAGACACACTCCAAGATCTTAAAAAGGGATTCAACATCCCAATTTTTCTACACTCTATAAGGCCCTACATGGAAATGACAAATCGTTTAAAATATCTAAATAATTTATCTTGTTGAATAATGTCACTTAAACCTGAATAACTTATCACCACCCAATGAAAATATGATAAGACATTGTGGATTCATCTATTCCCAAAATCTATGAAAAATGAATCAAATGCATGAAACGAGCCACATAATTCATCATAAAAACTTATACCTACTAAATATTAATTAACTAGTGATATTTATAAAGCATAAAAATCTCTTGAAATAACTTTTCAATTAATAGTGTTTAAAATCCCACCTATGTTATTGATTTATTATTTTTCTATACTAAGAGATTCCACTAGCACCTTGATGATCCCTATAGCATGATGGTATTTATATTTAACTTCCTATCCTCATATGTATTATTGTTAAAAATATTCACTAAATACATTTTAAAAAAAATAGTTCTAAACACATCAATTATTGTGTTGGTATAGTCCATGAAATAGTGAAAGTCAGTGCACTCTAGTTTAGTACACAGAAAAGAAAGAATAATGAGATAAAACTTGTATTTTCTGGTTCACTCACATCTAAGATATAATGTTTTTTAGATCATCATGTGATATTGTTTTTAGGAATTTCAATATACATAATGACTATTTAAATAAATAAATATATATATATATATTGAACTATGATTTATAATGAATTTTAATATTTGAAACATTTCTAAAACATTTAATCAATTTGTTAAACATTATATAAACAATTGAGATATTTTGAGGATTATATAAATAGGATAAATAATAATACATGATGTAGAATTTGAATAAGATATGTATTCTATAAAATTTCTCAAATCCAAATTCTTATCACTCTTCAATAAAGGTTATGGAAGACCGTGACAAGGTGAGGATCCTTCTCAAGTATTTAGAGATTCACTCTTCTTTGAATATCCTTGGTGTAAAAATATTTTAGCTACTTTATAGTACTCTATATCTATATCATGTGAAAGAATATTATACATATAAGATTATGGGTCAAAAGGTATGTTCTCATCATTGAATTTATTGTGAATAAAAATATATAATAATCTAATGGGAAATTAGCTTTAGTTTATTATTTCTATTAAGTTTGAATGTGTTTTACCCCCTCATAAACCTTCACAAGTACCATATCTATTTTTATTTTGTTTTGATTGGACTTATAGATAAATAAGGGAACTTAAAAAATGTGTTTCTAAAGAACAAAGACATGTTTGTGAAAAAAATAGGGTACTTGATGTTTTCATAAACACAAAAAATATTAAGGAAAAAAGATCTATTTAATTTTTTTAAACCACATTATGGTTTCGTAAATATTTTGGTGGAATAATTTCTCAAGAAATGGAGCATCATAATTTGATAAATTTACTTAATTATTTACTAAAAAAACTATTGTGGATAGTATAAAAATGTGAATTCTTTGATAAAATCTTGATTTCTCCCTGTAAAACTATGTTAGGGTTTCTAAATTCATCTTTCTAAAATTATATCCAAAATAATATTACCAAAGAGAATTGGAATGGTTTACCTTGGAATTTTTTTCATTGAAGAAACCACACCAAAAATTATGTAAAAAATTTACCAAGTATTTATATTTTAAAGAAATACTTTTTGTCATAAATTTCCCAAAAACTACTATTATCATAGACCTAGAGAGCCCATGTAGAATCCAAAGGTTCTATTTAAAAAATAATAAATATGTTTTAGTAGATATGTTCTAAAATGAAATTAGATTTACACTATGTATTAATTTAAAAGGTATTGATAATTTATAAAATATAGATAGATATAAAAGAGTCTATATTATTTTTTGAAATGTTTAGAAATGAAAATATCAAACGCCCAATTTAAAAGGCCTTATTTTGAGATTTATTTAAATCATTCCAAAAAAATTGGAATATATCATTCTTTAAATGAAATTGAATATTTGATATTTAGTTTATATAAAATGTGTATATAAAATTTAAATGTTTTATATTATTATAAAAAAATAATAAATAGAATGTATTTTGAATGTGGGTTTCATATTAAAATACATTTAAATTGATAATATGAAAAAGGTAATATTGAAATAACTATGAAATGTTTTTGTTCATTTATTTATGGATTTTCAATAATGTCTGTTTAATTATAAAGTGTATAATATATATGAAATATTCATAACTATTTATCTTATTTATAAACTAATAAAATTATTATTTATTTAGTTTTTCACTTATAATTTTAGTTCATAAATATGAAGATTTATATTATCAATTGATGTATTATTTACTTTAGTGTGTATAAGTGCTACTTATAAATTTTATACCAAGCATATATGGATATTTCTGCTAGATATGAAAAACTATTTAGTAGATTTCAACCATGATTGTGATTTTATTGTGTGTTATGAGATTAAATGTAAATGTTGATTGTGATTTTTACATAATAGGTGTTAGGATTGTATAATAATTTAGATTTAAATTAACTATTTTTCAAAAAAATATACTTCTTTAGGTCATATGACTCACTATCCTAGGGGCTTAGGCCTAATCTGGAAAAGTTTGGGTGGTTACCTATCACATTGTAGATATTCATATACGGATTTTTATTTCACGTGAATATAAACCTTTACAGGAAAGGGTTTCATGTACCATATGCATGGGATATATTTATATATTTGTGAATATAACTATATTTTAGTTTTAAATAATTAAAATAAATCATAAGTTATTTAAAGAGTTATAAATTAAGAGGTTTTAAACCTATTCATTTTTTGAAGGTATAAGATATGAAATAAATTGTTGTAATCATGTATAAAAAAGTGAATATATGAAATAATACGGTGATAGTTAGATCCTATTAAAAATTACTAAGTTTTTTATTCTTTATAACGAAAACCCTTTCAAAGACCTCGATCATCCAAATAATAACGTTCTTCCTTAGAAGGTTTTTCCTGAAATATCTTAAGTACATAAAGGAATTTATAGGTAAACCTATTAGGATTACATTCCCATATTTAGTTTAATATATGGGATTGACTTATTTAGGAAGCCTTAAAGGTTAAGATACCTAAATAATGTAGTTTAGATAATACATATTATGGATTAGGAAAATATTTTTTCCACTCAACTATCCTAGAGTCATATATGATCTGATTGACATGATGGTCTACCTAATTTCAATGTTATAAGAGTGATTCTAAAGAAACCCAAAGATTATTGAAATTTATATCTTGACTAACTAATGGATTCTATGTGATTTAAAATGGTTAATCATTTTTAGGGGGTATATTTAAGAAAATATTATTAAATGTTTTTAAAATATGATAAAAATATATAAAATATTTTTTAGAAAAAAAATAATTTTATACTCATAAAGAATTCCATTTCAATACATTACCGATAAATAAAAGTTTAATGGAATTAATTTTTTGGGTTGCTATAATATTTTTAGAATTGTTTCTAAATACGAAGGAAAACCTCTTAGTTGATCTTCTCCTATTGATAATTCTAGTCGAAAAGATAAATATGTTTATAATAATAATATAAATAAATCTATTTACATATCTATATTGATATTTGTTTTTATGGATCCCATGATTCAAAATAAATATTATAAAATTTATTTTTTGGGGTTGATATTGACCCTAACAATAATATTTCAAAAACAAGTTATATATGATAGATATAATGTTCTAAAAGTTCACTTTCAATTTTAAATTAATTAAGGTACTTACTTGTAAACTTATATACTCAATGCAATGGGGTATGTAAATTACTTTTGGAGGATAGGGTCACTACATAATATTTATTTTTCCATAGAATTTATTCTAAAATAGTTGTATCAAAGGATATATAGTTTATTGAAAAAAATATGGAATTACTCAATTAAATGTTATCAATCTATTGAGGATTATAAATAATTTCATGGGAGGAAAAGGATAAATATTTTTGATGATGGAATAGAAGAAAAGTTTAAACAAATTTTTAATAAGAATAATATAGAAGTTCATAGAGAATTCACACTAACTTTTTTTAAATCAAAGAAATAAGCTCATAAGTAAGGTTTGTATTTAAACTATGGGAAAACTATAAATTATAGATATAGTTATCCAGAATAAAAAAAGTTGAAATTAACTAATTAGAGATTCCACATTATAAATTAATGTTATACAAATCAATTCATCACTTTTTACTATCATATGATACAAATAATACAAAATAAATTTTTTTTAAATATTCATGGGATTTAAAAATTGATCAAGTATTGATAGTTAGAGATTAAATTATGAATCAATATAATAAATAAAATAGTTCCTACATTGAATAAGAGGATTCATTATAAAACTTAAAATATTGAGTGGATTTATAAATTATAACATATATGTATTTTTTAATGCATTTCTTCTTATTTGATAAGAGTGTTACTATTGTAAAAAAATATTTATTATGAATATTATGAGATGGTAGATTTGATAAATATGATTTATTTTTTTTATCAAATTTAATCACATCTTTTCAAATAATATAATGATAAAATTAATTTAACTAAATTTATTTATTAAAATGTTATAGAAAGGATTCATTCTACCTAATAGTAGAAAATTTTGAATAATAAACTCTTTTTATATCTTAAACTAAATTTTTCTAAAATAAACAACATATAATTTTTTAAGGAGGTCTGTAATATTGGATCCCTAGGGAATCACCAAGGATAATTGAATTATAAGTAGTGGATCATATACTATTGAGAATTTAGAGTGTTTTGATCATATTTGTTTTAGAATCCAAGAATTTCATAGATTTATCTCCCTTTCTCTCCAAGTATGATATATTTTCACATTGTGATTGATTATATGTCGACAAATACCAATTTAATAAGTAATCTAGTTATGATTTGGAGAACAACCCATCAAATTTTTTACAATTATGACCAAGTCTATTTTTACATTCTAAAGGTTGATATTAGGAATTCTACTAAAATCAACCCACTCAATATCACATGATATTATGATATAATGGATTTTCCATAACCTTAGAAGGATTTAAAAGTCAAAATGATTGAGCAACCAACATCTCATATGAATCCACCTCCATGAATCATGCCATCTACACAAGATCCAATAGTATTATGTTTAATACCATCACTCATTCATTCCAATGCCACTCAAATTCCTTGCATACTCATAGTTCCCATTATCTGTACCGGCCTAAAATATGATACATACCATGAAAATAAGAAAATTGTTGGTTCCACAAGCCATGAATGGCTGGATCTCTAATCATATGATGTAACTTTTTTATGAAAATTGTGTTCACCTAAGAGGCTAAATGTCTAGACTCATTTCATGAATCCCATACACTCCAGAAACTAGATATGAGGGGAATACTACAGGTGTTCCCATCAAAAAACTAATCTCCACATTACTATTCCCACTTTATAGGATCTTTATAAATCTATCTGGGTTGAAAAAAAATACTTATTCATGTAAGTAGAAAATAACACATAAATCAATCCCATTCCCATTTTTTAAATATAAGATCAACCATATCCATATTATTTATATTACAAAATGAGAATTTTGAAACTAGATAGATAACTTTCCATTGAATCATCACATCAATTAATATAACATGGTTAATGATTTTCCAAACATAGAAAGTGGAGTTTGATTGGTATAGAATTATTCCATATTGATTTATCATGAGGATCTAATACATGAGGAACATGGGTGATTTTATAAAAATACCATGTAAACAAACAACCTGATATTGAGGTTTGAAGGCTATGTAGTACCCCTCATTAACGAGACTTGTGATAGTGTATAAATGTTATTATTCTTTATTTAATATTCATTTACTAATGTAGGATACTCTTTACCTTCATGGAACTTCATGTTGATGTGGGGGTAGCCTAAATAGAAGATCCGACTTCTATATATGTATTTTATTAAAAATAGTTCCCACATCCCTATGATCAATATATAGTGATCAAAAATAGAAATATAAATCTATTAATGATCACTCCATGGTTGGGATATACAAGTACTCCCATCCAAATCATTGTCAAATACCATCCCATGTTTATATTTGGTGAGCTTTGACTATAGTGAGTGCCCCTCAAGATCATATCGAGATATTTTGGATTATATGCTTGATATACACTTGTCAAGGATTTTATAATTAAGATTACCTTTATTAAATGGCCTTTCTAGTAGAGTCTATTTTTCCGAATGGAATCATCCTTCCTAGACGGATTCCCATATAATCAAATTGAACATTTTTAAATATTTCTAAACATTAATTTAGGTTCAATGATGATAGATAGAACATGCATAATATTAGAGTATAGTACATTGTTTATGATGGAAACATTTCCTCCAAAAATAGGAGATGAGTTTTCCAATTGGATACATGAATAATAATTTTGTCTATCATCCCATTAAAATTCCATATCTGCAATATCCTAGTGGGAAGTGGGTAGGGTAGATCATTTTGAATTTAACTTTATTAATGACGATCCACCTTTCAATTATAATAGAGAACCTAGAAGAGCATCTCTTAGAAATGAAGTCTTTGCGTTTCACCCTACTAATAAGTTTTTCACTCCACTTATCTTAAGTATTAAGGATGTTATGAAAGGTATTGATTGATATGGGCCTCTTAATTTTATAATATATATCCAATCACATACAATACCGCATGATATGGTTGTCAATAGTTTATTTTCTATATTTTCACACAAATAAAATAAGTTCTATTTTCTTACATAATAGTGTTTTTGTTTTAAAGATATATATTAGAGAAAATATAGTTTATTTGTAGTTTTTTGGATTATGGTTGGACTTAGATAATATTAAATTGTAAAAAATGATGGATTATATGAATACAAAACAAATGTAAAGTTTTTTTCCCAATAATATTTTACATTTTGATGATAAAAATGATATTAATAAAAAGATATATATTAAAAAATTTACCAAAATAAAATCAAAGAAAACCATGAATATAAAATTTCAAAAAAATTATGATAATAAAAAAATAAAGAGTTCTCAGAAAATAAAACTCATAAATATTGTAAAAATAGTTATTTTTGAATAAATATTTTTTAATGTTTTCTTCATAAAGTTGAATAAATTGATTATAAATCCTAATATCATCATTATTAAAATAGTATTTCTTTATAGTTGTTACCCATTACTAGAGTTTAAAGGGTTTTTTTATTAGATGGTCGCATAGAAATTTGGTAGGAATTATATAAATATATAATGAGATTAACAAAACCATAAAATGAAGAAAACATAAAGAATATCTAATGACTTATCGCGTGGGATATTACTAGAATGTAACTTGTCTATAGGTTATTTAATATTAATAAAGGATCATTATAGTATATAAAATGTATCATGACATATAAAAGTATCCACTTTATCATTATTTCATGCTGGTTACATTTATTTCATGATCTAAAATGATAATTTACCTCTCAAATAATGACTTTAGGTTTTTCCTAAAAACAATTTATCATAGAGTACTACATATTGTGAAAATATATGTAGATTATCATTGGTTGGATTTCATATAGATTTATTTAATTTTCTTATGAGACACAAATGGATTTTTCTATATCGTATGACCCAATACATATAGAGTATAGATTTTTATACATTATGTCATTGTTATACCAGGGTTAGAAGTTTCATATTGAATTTGTTTACTTATAATTTAATATATACCCTTGAAGAAAACATTTATACTTTCATTTTTTTCTTTATACAACCTTGATGAAAAGTAAATATTATTTTGTTGGGTTTTTTTATCATTTCATCAGTTGAAACTTACCCAAAATAGTATTTTTCCTCTCATGATTCAGGCCCTTTGATTAATATATAATGTGGAATTCTATAGTCATATATTGATAAGTGAAATGTGATTTACTTTTCGATACGTATTATGTTCATATGTTGTGTTCATACATCTAGGTGAATGATAAGTGATAAATTCATCTTTTTGGTCAATCTATACTCAGATAATCATGAACAGATGAGTATGCTATATTAAATTGACATACATTGTGTTTCATGTTCACTTAATATCTTAGAAAAATAGATGGTATGATTATGCATATTTTATATGATAAAACTAGTGTAAATGGGTATGAAGGTACATATTTTTGATATAGATCGTTCCAGATCCATTTTTAGATTGACTTGAACTAACATATTTATAAAGAATAATCATTACTAATAATTATAGATTAGTTAATTCATAGTTATTATTAGAAGTATAAAGGTTTGTGGGGTAATAATTTATTAATGTGCGGATATTCCTTATGTTTACCTATAAATTATTTTTAAAAAAACATGGATAAGTACTCCATAATTGTTTTTGAAGACATAAAATGATGTTTTTGATGTAATTTCACAAATATGTGATATATGGTGTGATATGGGGTAGTGAAAATCAATGATATACTCTCCAAATGTATTTTTCAAATATATCTAAGCAGTATATTTTCATATTTTATCACGAGAAACTATATATGATATGATATGTGGTAAAAGTTAGTTGTGGTAATGGGGATTTATTGAAAATAAGTTTTCTTTTAAAAATCACTAAATATAAACCATTATGTAGTTGTTCCAACCATTTCATGGTTTATTATAGTGTGAATTGAAATATAATGAAATTAATTTCCCATGGTTTAGTGTATGGAAAAGAAAACATTATGAGATAATTATCAGTTAGGCAAATTCTCTCCCACTTAAGCTATTATGTGTGGTTGGATCATCATGTGATGATTATTTAAGATTGTTAGACATCCATATTAATTATTTAAATACTTAATATACGATATCATATTGAACTATAAGTTCTAATAAGTTGTAACATTATAATAAATTATGAAATTTATTGTCCATAGGTTAAACATTTAATAATTGTTTAATATACATGAAGTCCTATATAAAAAAGTTAAATCCTTATACGTGGAATGATATTCCAATACTATATTCATTTTTTAAATGTTTTTAAAGTTTAATATCCTTCCCCCCATCCCCTATTAAAAAAAATTATCAAAGAGTTAGGAATATAGGATTATTTTGGGGTATTAGGTGGTTAAACCATACTATATATATCCCTAGTAGAAAGAGTATATTGGTTGCTTCTAAGTGATACATTTCAAGATCATGTGGAAGAACCATGGAAAAATAAAATCATCAAAGAAAATTTATATGTTCATTGTTTATTTTATTTAGTTCAAATATATGGATAGATAATGTGGAAAAATATATTTTGATTAATACTTTATGTAGAATTTAGATAAGTGTTATCCATTAAAAACCATTTAATCAATAAGCTCAATAATATTAGGTATCCACTCAAATCAATCATTTGTGATTTTTTAGTTTTTTATCTCACTAATATATGGTCAGATGCTTTATATGTAATTTTTTTGAGAGATCAGAAAGTATAGAATAACTCCACTTGACTCCACTCTCAACTTCTTATATAGCCCTGAGCAATCTCACCAAAATATTTACATCAACTTGGTACCATAAGGCAATAAATAGAGGATAATTCTCTCCTCTATCTTTATGGTGATCTATAATATGCTACTATAGTAGAATATAACTACAGTGAAAAATCCATAGTATAAAAAATTACCAAAAAAATATAAAAATAAATAAAATTTAAACAAATGTACTCATACTCACCTATATTACCATACTATTTTAATCATAACATATCTCTATGAGTTATATATTTATATTACTAGGCCTATACTGCTAAACCAAGTAATATTACATCGCATTTATTTTAATTACATCCAATGAAAAAATAATTTATTATTTCCTTCTCATAAATACAAAAGAAATAAACATGCTTAAACATCCCCTAATATGGATTTCATCTACACTATATATTCATTTATCATATGTGTATCTCATTCAAATAAATAATAAAAAACTAGAGTTTTGGTTTCAATTAATTAATATTCCGCCAATTATTTATTTAATAAAAATTAAAGGATGTTTTAAGGATGTTTTAGTTAACAACAAAATAGTTTTCTCTACAAATAAAATTCAATCACACATAGTCATGTACCTTTTACACAAATATTTATTCCAAGTATGATAAATTTATGAATTCACACATACAAAAAAGGTCTAAGAGTAAAAATAATAAATTCAAAATTCCTAAAAATTAGAATATATCCAAATTGTTAATGGTAATAAAAAATGATAGAAAAACCCCACTCCTTTGAAACTAAAACTTCAACAATGAATGTGTTGGCTAAGATTGCACAAATATTTCATCTTGAGTACCAACTAGTCTGTCATTATAAACAAAATTCATTAACAATAAAATAAAAATACAGCAATGATTAAATATTGTTTTATAGTTTCCTTAACATGGGTCAATTCTCTCAACCTAAATCGGGTTTTTAAGTGACCATAGATGAACCAGTCTATATACCAAAGGTTTCCAACTAGAATCATGTGTCAAAATACATCATTGGGGAGGTTATTAATTAGATAAAATACTATCAATAATAGATATAAATAATGTATATAATACATAAATATGAGAGTAAACATATGGAATCATAATTGAAATATAAGAACAATCGATAGTATATAAAAATGAAATATAATATGTATCCCAAGTCATGTCATAAAGGCCTTACATAAAAAGGATTATCCTCAGGTTTTTTATCAAATATAAGTAAATATGTTAAATATAATAAAATTAATAAGGGATAATCTCTCATCAACATGTTTCTTAGACTCTCCTCATTACTATGTCCGCCTATCTATAAAGATAATCTTTCTTAACCACCTGTTTTAGGAATTTCACTTTCCTTCAACAAGGACAATGTTGTATGAAAGTATATCGGTGTGTGTGTAGGGCGTTGTTATAGAAATCATAGGTAAACCAACAAAATTACCCTAATATATTCAAAAATATGTTTATATCAGTAAATGTAAAATATCATAAGAAAATCAGAAACATTATACCCATCAACAACCAAGTCAAGTCATCATGTTCTTACTAAGATACCATGAATCTAAAAACTATATATCTCTATCATCATCGATGAACCACAAATATCATAGAAAAATCAATCAAAATCCACTATGTGGTAATAGGAAATCATAATGATAAAGGAAACCTAGTCAAAATTATGAACATAAAATCATAGTTCAAGGAATAACAGAGTTTTTATCTCAGTAAGTGTCCTCTAACTCATGTGCCTAGATGTCACATAGATAGTTCCTTGGGATATATTCTAAATATATGGTTAACGTAGCACATATACATTTTGTTGGGATATACATAAAATATTTTTCCAATGTATCTTATAATTAACCAATCCCTCAGGATTTTATTCTAAATTACGGGTCAAGGAGTCACATAATCATGAATTTGGGATAATTAGTTTCATCAACATATCAAATTTTAGGTTATATAATAAGAATTTCATAGAATCATATATCCCAATACCCTATCCCTTAGAAACAATACATCATAATATACCCCAAACATATTATTCTCAAAACAATTAACTACTCTCATTAATCATCTCCCAGGTGAAAAAATTACCCTTAGTCCAAAACTAACACTTTCCTTAAACTGATTCTCAAGGATAACTAACTACCAAAAATTCAATAAAATACTCTTCCCTATGTATCTTTCGTTTCACCCTAACGTGATACATCACTAGCACTCTCAGAATCTATCTCTAGCATAAACATGAATTTTGGGTCCCTTACACTTTTCTAGACTAAGTATCAAGAAATAATATAGTATTCAAATAACAATAAAATCCAACTATCATGTGTGGTTCATATATCATAGTCAAAACAGTATTAGCATATTATTTAACTAAATTTTCAACCCTCTATGATTAAATAAGACCCTTTTTAATGTTTTCACATTTTTATATAACAAAACACAAAATAAAAAAACAATATATTATGGTTTAGGTTATTCACCACTTACACTTATCTAATAGAGGGATACTCATAAAATAATATGCATTGATTCATATTTTATTGAAAATTATCATAAAATATTTTTGAAATACCATATTTAGTGATGCTGTATGAATATTTTATAAATATATATGGAAACTAAAAATTGAAGGTTACACTACCGCATCCTTGTCAAAATAAGAACACTTCAACCAAAAGTTACAAAAATTAAAAATGAATGATCAGTCTTGCTTGATCCAAATTAGTATGTGGGGGAGACAAAATATGAAAATTGGTCTACTATTGGTTATAATTAAAATAGAAAATGGGAGAATTATTTTACTGTATTTAATAATATACACAAAAAATCCAATACATGTACAATTTCAAGTGTATGATAAATTTACTAGTGTCTTAAACAAGTTACTCGGGGATTTCCCACTGACCACATCGTAAGGATAAAAGAGGCTTGTCCAACCACATTATAACCTCACTAGGTTCCTATTGAGTGCATGTTATTTCAATTGTAGCACAATAGCCCCAAGGTCCTTAATTTTCATTAAAAATTCCATATTTTCCATCAAAATAAACAAAAATCAAATAAAATGCCCATATTTTAATATCAAAATTACAAGAATACATTCAATTCCTAAACTAAAAAATGTTGGTTATTACATTTTCCATTACTTAACATTTTATAATATACTTATTATCTATTTTTATCACAAGATGGAATATATTAAATGATGTTGGGAGGATTATTAGTTTTAAAAATATACAATATCATAGAGAACTAGTAGGTCTCATGGGATAATGGGAGTGTTGTTACCCAACAGGTATATTTCCTTGGAATAAATCCTTGATTAGTTTTTTTTCAATTCCATATATTATAAGTTTCCAACATTAGTTAAAATATCATTATGGTATACATCATATTACATTTTCCATGTAATTATGTAAATTTTTACCTTATTATACTTTTCATAATTATAAATTAATGTACATATTTTATTTATTGTTTTTTTCCTTTACTAGATATTTTATATCACCCTACTATTATGTATCTATATTTACCCTGGTAATAAAGTTAAATATTCTATATAAATATATTGATAACATAACTACCTTATTATAAAATTTATATAATATGTATATACCATTTAATATCTTTTAATTTTCATATATGTACCTAACCCACATAAGGCCCCTAAACATTGTATAGTGTGTAAACAATTATGAAATATTTTTTCCAATGTAATAATAAACAATAAAATCTTGGTTATTTTAAGTTATGCCATTATAATGTGTTTGATATATTAATAATAATAGTGAAAAATATATAAAAAATTTATTCATCGATTCTTCATGGAGTATCTTTGAACTTCTTAATCATTAAGGTTATAAGGGTAAATTTTGAGATCATTTTAGTATGTTTCTAATAAATAAAATAAAAACAATTTAAGTTCCTCTTTATTAAAAGTAAATAGTATATCTATGATTCTTTTAACATGGGATTGTTTCTCATATTTATAAATTCCTACTAAAAAATACATTTTATAATAATTATGAAACTCTTCCTTTGAATAAAAAATTAGGTGACATGATGTTTTCTATAAATAAATGTATTAAATTATATTTTAGATGTATCATTGAGAATTATATATATATATATATATAATACTTGTTATTGGAAAACATTGACTGTACCTTTTGAATATACCTTATTGTTTCTTAGATACACTTCACAGCTGCATCGATGTATCTTCATGGAAAATTATTCTCTTCATATTCAAAATCAAGATGAATTATTTTAGTAATCACAACAACATAGTCCTCTAAAGCATTGAAAAAGTATTGAGAAACATTTATAGAAACTTACAGTATATTATACAGTTGTTAGAGTTGGTATCCTAAATCTAACTGTATTTACAAAATATTGTATTTATACTCAAAAAGGTGAATTTTAATTAAATATAATACTACATATTGTTCATTTTTCTACATTAAATTAATATAATAATGTCTCAAAGAATCTGTGGCATTAAAAATGGAATAACTATTATGGAAATGATAAGAACCTTGAAATCCAATGGTAATATTCTTAAAATATATTCCATGGTTAGATAACATTATATGATGGAAAAACAGTATTTTTATTTTCATCTATGAGTTCTCATAAGTATATGAGATTTTATCTCAGAAATTTCTCACTATATAATCTCTAAGATTGGTGATTATGATAACATACCCATATATAGGAAATCAAAATGTCTATGTGTCATGGGATATTCCTTTCTGTGAGTATTCTAATGATCCCTAGACTTTAATATTATTATCAATTCATGTTACGACTCATGAAATTTTATGTATTTTCACAAACAATGAGGAGAAATTATCTTGGTGAAGTGGGTTACACTATGTACCTCACAAATAATATGTTATTAATGAATAAGTCAAGCAATGACTTGTCCCTTCCATCCTTAAAGAAAGTTTATTTCTCAAACCATTTATTGAAATGGAACCATCATATTAAATTCCATGGCCATGCTGTATTAATGAGTTCGTTTCATAAATTAAAATGAATATGTATCAAGAAAATAGTTTAATGACATGGGTGTACAACCTACTTTATGAGGTTTCATTATGAAGGGATTATAGTACACTATGATCATTTCTATATGTTTTTTCATTGTGACGTATATTCTTCTTCCATAGGTTACTTGACCCATTACTAGATAGTAATATTTAAATTTAGGCAAGCCACCTAATTTAATCAAGGAAAAGGTCGGGAGGGTCACACATAGAGTATTTCCATTTATCTCAGAAAAATATTATTTATATTTAACAATTGGAATAAATATTATTCTCCAAACCAAGATGTCATATTAATTATGGTATTATTAAATGAACACAACATTTAAATAAATATTTCTTAACTATGAAATCGTCTAACTACACACATTTATATATCATTTATTTATCACTTGTTATTTTCATTGTAATAAAACATTATTTATTTATTGAATAAAAAATTTATTTAGTTACATGAATATTAAATAAATATTTATTCCACAAAATATGAATAGAATATTTATTTTTTTATTGAATGAAAAATATTTATTTAAATTTTTATTTAGTAATTCAATAAATGTTAAGGAGGATGAGCGGACCAAATTTTTGTCCGGTGATGAATACTGGTTTACTAGATTGTAAGATACATATTTATCATTGTGCAGGTTAACTTATACAATAAAATAAATTATTATTATTATTTTATTACATTTAATAGGGTTCCTTTAGTGTTTAATATTTTATTAATGTCCATTGTGCAATTAATTAAACGTTACACCCTAACCCTATGTCTATAAATATATTGTTATATCAATTAGATAATGGTTAATCACTGTGCACAAAAATAACCTCTCAAGATCTATCACCACCTCTCTTCCTCTAAATACTAAGAATAAAACAATAAAATTCCTATAATCTCAAAGGAACATGAAGTGATCAAAGTGAATAATACAAGATGATCAATCGACCGTGCTACAATCTAACAGTTCATCAGTGTTGTTTAGAGATCGATGGATTACATGTGGATCATTGGTAGAGGGGGTCTTATTTGGGTCCCCAGTTTGCAATGATGATAAATTGATCAGTTTATAATGATCAACATCACCAATGAATAAAGATATCACAACTAAGTAAATCTTTCTTATTTTGTTTTAAATTAATTACAAATTTATATTAACAATCTTCTATCTGGGTTCCAGAAAAATTATTTTCAATTTTATTTGGGAAACATTTCATTAGTCATTGATTTATTTCCTTCTACATTGAAAATCATCCATTGAATCTAATAAAAGTTTATTTTTCCATATTCCCAATTCCCCTATGTCAGTAATTATCAAGCGATATCAAAGCAATAAAGTATAATTTATAACTATTTATTGTTTTTTGATCATTTATGTATTTAAAGGTTATCTTTTATTTCAAGAAATTCATTCTTATAATCTAATAATTGAGATATATTATTCATCCCTTTATTTATTGTTCATTTAATCCATTTATGATTAAATTTTAATGAATAACATATACTGAACCCAATAAAAATTGACAATGTGTCTTGATGTACAACATGGGGTTTCATAGTATGTAGCTTATATACAAGCCATGTATCACAGTTCATCATGCTTGGATGAAGCACAAATTAATTATCTACATCATGAAATGAAAGATAAATGTTGAAATAAATGATCTATGTGTTGACCAATCTTGGTTGACACATAGTATGTTCCACTGCACGCTGTGTAATTAGGTTACAGATCGTGTTTTCCACATGTTTTCATAGCATAAAATGCATATTCAAATACATATCAAGTAATAATTTCATTATGTGTAGATACATATAGTTGTGTAATAAGGAGGTTATAGGTTGTGTGCCAGTTATACATGTCATGTACCTCAAACATTTCCATAGAACAATAAATGTTTGGTCTATGGGTGTATATCATGGACATATGGCACAAATGATTTAGGGCATGTAGTTGGATGTACATGTAGGGTACCCAACTTGATTACATAGAAAATTAAATTTTAAATTTTTACTCTTTTAAACCTCACAAAAATGTGTTATGTGTTTTGTTGGTGTATGCAACCTGATTACATAGAAAATTAAATTTGAAATTATTACTCTTTTAAACATCACGAAAATGTTTTATGTGTTTCATTTACTGACTTGTACATGTTGTGTGATTGGGTTTATATATAAATTAAATTATTAATTGATTTTTTTTGAAACTTTTTGAACTACGTTCTCTATATAGTTATGAAACATCAACTACTCCATGCACATTATATTTATTACATGTTATGTTAACTAACATGTGTTCCATGTGTCGTTTATTGACTCATACATTCCATGAAATTACATGATAAAATTTGAATGTTATATGTTTCATGAGTAAATTGTATACAATATCTACATAAATTATGTTCTTCAAACAGGTACACATCGAGTTGCTTCTAATTACAACCTAAATTATTATTTTATTAAAATTTAAAATAATTTAATTTATTTGATTTATTTAAAATCACAATGGATTGCATCTCTTTGAAAAATTGGATGGATATTGAGATAAAATTAACTAACTGATCAATTAGATAACTAATTAAATTAATTTGTGCACATTTATCTTATTAAAAGAATGAATTTAAATAAATGTTGTCCTATTATTTGAATGTGTATTCACTACACTAGTGGAAGATATTAAGCTTATACCAAGCTATATATGTGTGTGGATTATTTTAATTTAATTATTTCATGGTTTGTTTTCAGATATGTAATTAAATGTAATTGAGGGTTTATGATTCATCCCTCCCTCCTTATTATATACATTCCTGTGTGTCTATAGTTTCTTTTATATAAGCCCTATTATTTCTCTTCTCTGGTGAGTAAATAAAAATCATAATAAAGATGGTTCTCCCAAGTACATGGAGTCGGTTCAATATGGATCCAAGGAAAACCCAAACTAAGGAGATACCAAAGAAAAAATTTGTAATTCTATAAACATGGTCTTAGACCAGCTCAAGGATTCTTTCCTTTACGGTCAGGGGTTTGTTTATTGTCTACTCAATAAATAAACCGCTTGTTAATGCTCATGATCAGGCCATATTTTATTTATCTCTATTTCATAATTTATTTTATGGATTTAGACCATAATCACATAAATAAATATATTAATATGAAAATATTGAATTAAAATAAAATGGTTTATGTTTAATTATTTTATCAATACATAGTTAATCACTTAAGTAAAATACACTTAATGTTATAAAGATATGTAAAATATAAAATATAAAAATTTACACACAATAAAAAATCCCTCAAGTTAATATTAATTCACATTTTACTCCATTATCTAATTTCAGACAATCCATAGTTAAAGTACCAGTTCAGGCCATAGTCAAGGGCAAATTTAGTTATCGGGAACTCTGAACAAAGATGATAGTTCGACTTAACTGAACTTTTATTGAATTTAGTATCCATATTCTATTCAATGAAAATATATAGGTAAGTGTTAAGGAAATCTGAGTGATGATTTATGTATTAGGGAGTTTACGCAATATATCAAAGAACTACAAGCTGGTATTTTGTAATATTTACTACCTAAAAACAATAATATAGTTTTCATGGACATGGTTTGGATCATAATAAGGGAAATGTGGATACATTCTACAAGAATATCTATAATGATGGGACATTTTGAGTTCAATGTTGAGGTCATTGATACTTAATAAAATTATGGGAGACTAAATAAAATTAATTAATATATCTCAAATTATTTTTAAATAAGTAATGTAAAAAGAATATTCTCACTTTTTTTATAAGATGGAGGCAATGCCTCTTAAATTAAAAGCAACCAAAAGAGAGTACCCAAAAATAAAAAAGGAAACATGGAAAATCCCAAGGCATAAAACTATCTACCTATCTTTTTCATTAATATAGAAGTTAGCTTCCTTTCTTCTTCTTGAATTTCATGCCATTCCGCCCTTCCACGACCTTGAACCCGACCTCATGATATTCATATACTAGAAGGAAGCTCTTGTAGCCTTTCTAAAAGTGTCTCAGCATCGGTACTGTCAGAATCAGAGCTATCTTCTTGTTCTTTGTGTTTTCTAGGAGAAGCAACCCCCCTCAACTGAAGTAGCCTGGACAAGGATATCCTGAGTCTCATCGGGAGATCCCTGATTGGTATCATGTATCTTAGAAGCATCACAAATATGTTGACCAAAGGAAGGGTTTATATTATTCCATTAACAGATGTCTTACATGATAGAATTCTTAATTCCTAATCCACATGATAAGGATGTGAGTGATGAGGAGGTCAATATCTTTGAGAAACAGCTAAATGTTCTGTTAGATGTTCATTATTTAATGTTATAATCCATGTTTAGAAAACACATTAGTCACATGAGAACATGGATACTTATATAATTATCTATAATACCTTTGATATTTATTATAATAGATCCATGCAGGAATGGAATGATATATCCAATTCATTCTTCATGAGAAATCTTGGAAAAGGTTCACTATTTGGGCCTTATAATTTAAGTTCATTGGATACAATGAGCGTCTAGTGGTTCTACGATTTAAGCTACATAAATAACAATGAATCAATCTCAGTATTTCATTAACACATGGAAGATTCTATAAATATTTTGGTATATTTCAATATTAACAACACAGATAAGTCTCTCTTAGATCTACTTAGTCTACTTCGTTAATTCGACTAGGATATGAAGCATAAAACTTGTTTGTTCTTATAGTAAATAAAAGGAAATGTTAGAGGTAGAGTTCCAAGACACACCATGAAAACACAGGTAATGTTAAAATAAATCATTTTAATTTCTTATTAATATTCATAAATTAGTTTTTATAGATTTATGTTCATTATAATAATATTAGAAAAATTTTCATTCAAAGCGAAAAAAGCCTTATTTTTAACCAAATTGGGTTTTCATGCGTTATATGGTTTCATTTTAAAAAAATAATGTTTTAATTCTAGAATTTTAATTTAATATATATATATATATATTTGAAGTAAACTTGTAAAAATTATTTTATAATAAATTTTGGAAAATTTTCTGAAATTTTGGATTTTTAGAATGAATAGTGAAAAATATTAGTTTTTATTGATAAGTTATTTTTCATTTGAAGCATTTCAAAAGTTACATTTTATTTTAAAATGTTTTTAAAGTAAAATTAGTTTATTTATGTTATTAATTATCTATTTAAGTTCATGGGAATCAATTTTATGCTTTATATTTCGAAAAAAACTTTTTATACTTAAGAAGATGTTTTTTCTAAAAAACTGCTTTTCATCACGTTTTATAAGTTTAGTTTTAAATTAAATTGTTTTAATTATTTGAATTTAAATATATAAAAAATATTCCACATTTGGAATCATCATAATTAATACTAGTTAAGAATTTCAATTTAGTTTTTATCACAATGAGTAGTAAAAATAGTAAAATATATTACCATGGTTAGGTTAAAACAAGTTTGTTGAGGGTTAAACTAATGTGATAAGGGTAAAAATGACCCAAAACAAGTATAAATACTATTTTATGGCCATATAATTACCCTATATGATCTAATATTAAAAAATGGTCCATTTGGGAGCCATTTGTTTAGTAACATTTTAATATATTTTAATCTTTTGAAAAATTTCAAGTGTGTCCTCTCCCCCACTTATTTAATGAAACCCCATGTAATATCCTCTTCATACTTAAAGATCCATTTTTTCTAATACCTAAATAAATTCCCTCCCAATTTCCTATATTTTTTATTTTGTGGATAATACCAATTTTATATGGATGAAGGTGTAAAGAAAGGGAGGTTGTCTGAAGAAGAGGTGTAGATTTTTACAAAACGATTTAATTTTATTTCATATTCTAACTCAATTAAAACTCTTATAATAATTATAATGTAATAACATTATTATCTCACACATAATTATACTGTTTTATATTTATTTTCTCACTTTAATCAATCTTCGTCTTCATATAATGGGAAAAAATAATTTTTCATTGTACGACAGACTGCCACCTCACAAAAAGATGTAATTCATTTTCCATATTTAACTCTCACATATGGTTATAATTATGGATTTAAAGTATATATATGATATTCATGACATGATTATAATTTTTTAAATATAATATTTCATCTAACTTATTACCATTCTATCCATTGAAAAATGATAACATTGTTCGTGTGTATGTGTAGATTGCTGCCTCCATGAAGTAATGTGATTTATTATTCATCACTTCCTCACATTGATAGTATATATAAGTTTATTTTAAGATATAGTATTATATTTTTGATATAATAATCACTATTAAATTCTAAAAATTATTCTCGAATTCATTCCATCATGTTCATTTAAAAATGTAAACGATTCTCATATGTAGATATTACCTACCCTCTTTATGATTGTAACATAATTCCTTTTTCATAACCATCTTACATAGTAGGTTATAAAAGTATAATTAATATATAAAAATTATAATTATTTTAGGATTATTATTTTGGATGTTATGGAATAAATAAATATTTGACCATGTTCAATATACAGAAGTCATTTTGAACTTATGAACCAAATTTCATCAAAACACTCACCGTGGACTTAAGTATACTAAGTAATTAAATATGTCATTAAAATAAATTATGTAAATTTTTTAATGATAATATATTAAATCAGGTAAAAGGATCCCAATAAATTAAATAATTTATAAAATTTTATTTTACATGAGATAAAGAATGTACATGACAATTCAGACTCAAGGTAAGGGACATTTTATCATACAAACATCATTTTAATTTTATTAAATATTAATTTTCTTAATATTTTTCAACCATTTTAATATTTCTAAAATTATTTTATAGATTTATTTATATGGACATAAATTATTTTAAAAGGAAAATTTATGTTTATTTTGACATTCTTTCCATGGTATTCAAAAGGAATATTTTTTTAAGTATTTTATATGAAGTATTTATATAAAAAGATAAAGGTAGTGATCTATTTTAATATATACAATGTCAATGATTTTCCCCTATTATAACCGTTCTTTGATTTTTGGACTCAATTGAAATGTTAATTGTTTTTTTAATGAAGAACCCTCCATCCCATCCATATGTGTATATTCAAAAATGGTTTTAAATTTAATTCAAATTTCAATATCTATAAATGTTTTTCTTATGGGTGAAAAAATGTGTTTTTGAGTGTAATGATGAAAATAAACTATTTTATGTGTTATAATTATTTAATGGTTATTTGAAATTATTAATGATGATCGTTGATACCAATATATCTCATGATGATGGCTGACCTGATACAGCTCATGATGATAGGGGAGCCTGATATAGCTCTCCAATGCATTAGGTAAAGGGACGAAGTTAACCGATTATAGGATTCTCCTATAAGGTTATTATAATTTTCTGGGTCAGTTATTATATTTGTAAGAGTGTGTGCCAATGATATCCCATGTTAACTACATGATTCATCTAGGATTTTTTTTAGTTTTAAGGAAAATATTATGATTTAAAAAGGTAATCTAACGAGTTTAAGATTAAATTAAAGTTTATACAGCTTCTCAAGGGTGAAATGTATACCATTTTGAAGATTCTTTCATGAGTATTTCATGATGAAAAATAAATTATTATGAGATTTAATTTCCCTTTAATATTTCCTCTGAATTTTTTTATTAAATTAATTAGGTAGTGATGTTTATTTCTTGGGTAGGAGAATGTTTATTTTGAGATCAAAGTTTATTATAAAAAAACAAAAAAAATATAATTATTTCTCATGGAATAACGAGTTTATTTATTTATTTTTATTATTCAATTTCTACTCTTTTTATACTCATCCCATATTTTCAATTTTTTCACATGGTTTTAAAGATGATCAGGGAAAAGGATGAGGTTAAAATACAATTTATTTTATGAAAAGAAAACTTATCATATCTTATATTTTTTTGTATTGTGGTAAAAATAGATACTGAGTGGAAGTGTCATCTTTGTGATTAAATATTCTATTTTTTAAGCTTGATGACCTAATTCTATGAAAATATAAACATAAAATGTCTTTAGTACTGTAAGAAAATAAATTATTATCTAATCATTTAATTTATATATTGTATAAGATGTGTTCCTTATAGTTGGTATCGGAGTGAAGGGTTAGATAATTGTATAGGTTAGGATATTGTAAGAAAATACCCTTAAGAGATTCTAATTTACGTTTTTCATGATATATCATCTAAAATATACCATATTTTTTTATTTAAACTTTGTATTTTTAGAATGGTTTTCTACAGAGTAAGTAGGGATGATGAAGTAAGAAGGCACCAAGAGGATAATATCCTTCTAAATCAGTAACCTTTAACAATTGGAATTAGAAGTGAGTAGTTTTGTATAGATGGATCATTTGATGCATTATATAAACATTTTTGGAATATATTTTAGAGGAAAATTAGATTTAATCTATAAAAACATGTTGATATTGGATCATTTTCAATGACAACACACCACAGCATCTAGTGGAGCTTATGAATGGGTAGTATCTGAGGGTTGGATTAAAACTTTATAAAATATATTCAAATTAATGGTTTCTTCAAATATTCAAAAGGTAACTCATTCTATTTCCAATTTTAATGTTAAACCAATGAAGTTCAATGGTTAATAATAATATATAAAGATAAGTGATTGATTCTATTGAATTCAAATAATTTAATAATATTTTCCTTGAAAAGTATTTTCTTAAGGATGGTTGACTTAGGATGGAAAAGAAATTTTTAGAATTGTGGTAGAATGAAAAATATTTTGCAGCCATGTAGGAAGTAAACTTCACCCAATTGTCTAGGTATTCACCAAATTGTATCCAATATCTTAATGGAAAAAATAATATGTTTTAGTCAAGATGAAAACCAAGATACTGAAGTAATTTGGCCTTGTGTGAATTTAAAACATATGAGAAACTTTTTTTTCTCTGTTAATAAGGTAGAAATGGAGTTTTTTTATGAACATGTTTTCCATGAAAATAAGGAGGAAAATTTTTATTGGTGGAAGTAAATGGGAAAGAATCCATCGAAGAAATATGAAGGTAAGAAAATAAAGTTTATATTTTTCTATATCTCTGGTAAAAAAAACACTCTTGGTAATATCCTATGAAATCTAGTAAGGTAATTTGACGTGTTAATATTCGAAATACAGTTAATGGTTGTAAATAAAATGATCTTGGTAGTGGTAAAACCGATTTGGATAAGTATTCAGTAAGTTGTTTTAAATGAAATAAGTTTAATCATTATGTTGATGCATGTATGAATAAGATCATGAATAATGTGAATCAAAAAGACTATAAGCATAAGGGTTTGTTTAAATCCTTTAAAAATAATTAGGTATATTTTAGGCCATCAAATGAATTGGTAATAGGTAAATTATGAGTTTATTCAGATTAGGCTAATATCTTTTTTTTATTTGGGGTCTACACATTCTTTCATTTCTGATAAATTTACTACCAAAATAAAAATTTCAACCTAAGAAATGAAGTTAGGACATTTAGAAAAAAACACATGTAGTGGTATTCATGAGACAATAATTTACAAAGATATTCCTATTATCGTCTGTGGATGTTTTTTCCTACAAAACTTATTGACTTTCCTATTTTATGATTTGATGTTATTCAGGGTATGGATTGACTTTCATCTTATCATGCTAACATATATTACAGATCCAAATATGTTATTTTATAAAATATGTATTTCATTTTACATAATAATTAATCCATACCTTTTAAAACATATCAAGAAGCATATAAACGAATAAATTGTGTAAATGAAAGTTATTTCATTTATATTGATGAAAATAAGGGAATTGTTCAGATTAATGATGTTCTGGTAGTTAAATAATTTCTGGAAGTTTTTCCTGATTAGATTCCAAGTATTACACAATATTTTGAAGTTGAATTTTCTATTGTCTTAGTTCCTGATTCTAAGAAAATTTCAAAAAACCCTTATCGATTGGCTCCAGTAGATATTTTGGAATTGAAAATCTGTTATAAGAATTTCTTCATAAAGGTCTCATTCATCCTTAAACTTTATGATGTAGTTATATTGTTTTATTTGTTAAAAATAAATATGTATCCATGTGTATTTTCATTGATTATAGAGCATTTAATAAAATAAATATTAAGAATAAGTATTTATTTCCTCATATCGATGACATAATTAATTATTTTTAAGGATATTAGCATTTTTCAAAGGTTGATCTCTAGTCTGAGTACCATCAACTAAAGTTGAAGAAAGATGGAATCCCTATGAAATATTTTCATACAAGTTATAGTCAATATAAGTTTTTATGACCTTTTGGTTAATGAATTCTCTATTTTTATTTATGTATCTTATAAATATATTTTTAAATGAGTATTTGAATAAATGTTTGGTTGTGTTTATTGATTATATTTTTGTTTATTATAAAAGCTATTATGATCATGAAAAACATATAAGGATTGTTCAAAACACCATGAAGGAAAATAATATTTATTGAAATTTTAGAAAATGTAAATTTTAGTTACAACATATTTCATTCCTTGTACATATCATAAACAATAACATAACTGTTGATACCACTAAAACTAAAGTCATTGATGGATGCCCAAGACCTATAAATATTACCAAGATTCACTATTTTCCTAGAATAATTGGATATTACAGGTGGTTTATTGAAAACATTGCATGATTTTCTAGACCACTAACAGAGTTAACATAAAAAAAGAGTTAGTTTCAACTTGATAAAGGAATGAAAGTTTCCAGGAATCAAAAATAAGATCAGTGAATGCTCTAATTTTGGCCCTACCATCCAGAAATGGTGACCTTTTTCTACATGGATTATTTATAGAAGGTACTAGGTGATGTTTTAATGTAGATTGATTGGGTAACTTATTATTATTAGTACAAATTAAAACCCCATGAGAAAAATTATACTACACATGATATTGAACTAACGGTAGTAATGTTTTCCATAAAAATTTGGAGGCATCATTTATATAGCCTAAAGTGTGAAATATATATTGATCCATAAATTTAAACTATATATTTACTTATAAATAGTTTAACATTAGATAGAAATATTGATTTATTTTATAAAGGATTACCATTGAATAATTAATTACCATGCAAGTAAATAAAAAAAAGTAGTGAATTCTTTGAGTCAAAAATAAAATACTACATTAACAATTTTATGTTTAGATCATGACCCTTTGGCTAATGATTTTATAAATATTTATGAATAAATGTTACATGCATTAACTCTATATATTTTCTTTGAGGTGTCGGTATAATCATATTTTTCGTACAGAATTAAGGAATCTTATAAGGAAAGACATATCTTATAGGAAAAGGAATAATCTATCAAGATGCGTATGTTTCTAGAGTTTAATGTTGAAAAAGAAGTTTTTTTGAGATTGATAAAAAGGTTATGAGTCTCACATGACCCTGATTTAAATAAATAATTATTGATTGATACTCATGGATCTTTATTTTTTATTAATCCTGATAGGACAAAAATGTATAGATAACTTCAAGAAAAAAAATTAGGGGGGAATAAAGAATCATATTACTGATTTTAATATGAAATTATTTACCTTTAAATAGGTTAAAGATGAAAAAAATTATGTAAGGGGATACTTTATCCTATTATAGATCTAGAATGGAAATGGGAGAATATATTCATCGATTTCATAGTGGTATTACTAAAGATATATTGAGGTAATAATTTTATTTGGGTTATTTTTGATCAATTAACTAAATATTAACATTTTCATAACATTTAGGATAATAAGTATTTGGATAAACTTAATTGAATTTGTGTTAAAGATGTAATTTGATTACATGGAGTTACAATTTCAATTATATCTTATTGGGATCCCATATTCACCTCTAATTTTAGGAAATGACTTCAAAAGTCATTGGTTACTGAATTAAATTTTAGTATAGCATTTCATCATTAATCTAATGTAAAGTCCTAAAAATAATTAATAATTTGTAGGATATTATTCATTCTTTTTTAGTGGATAATATGGGAATTTGGGATTAACATTAGAATTTAGTTTATTTTTTGAATAACAGTAGTCTTCATTCTAGTATATAGATATCACCTTTTGAGGTATTATATGGAAACCATTACCGGACTCCATCCTATTGGGAGGAAGTTAGGGAAATAAATTTATTGGGATAAGAATTGGTATAAGGGTTTAAAAGGTGAAGAAAATTCCGAATTATGTGAGGACGACTCAAAGTATAAAAAATTTTAAATCGATAATCAATGTAAAGATCTTTCATTTGAGGTTAGTGAGCATTTTTATCTTAAATCATCTTTATGGAAAGGTGATATAAATTTTGGTAAAAAGGGAAGATAATAGCTTAGTTCATTGGACCACATGAAATTCTAGTGAATATTTTATTGATCTATTATAGATTGTCCTTTCGTTAAATTTTATCTTGGGTATATGATGTATTTATGTTTTTTTTAAATAAAATATCTATCGGATGCATCTCGGGGTTTTTAGCCCAGAAGTAGTTCAATTGGAAGAAAACATTCCTTATGTGGAATATCCTATATAGATTCTTGAATAGAGAGAGATAGTGTTTCACAATAATATGATTTACTGAGTTATGTTTTTTTAAAACTATATAATTGAATAAATAATAAGGAAATCAGATAAAAAACTATGATTTAAAGATATCCTCACTTGTTTAAATTAAAAATAGAATTAGGGGGATGAAATTCAAAAAATAGGGTAAGGATGTGATAATCTAGGTAATATTAAAATAAACCATTTTTCTTGTCTAATTTATATTCAAAAAATATATTTTATAGAGTTAAATTTATTGAAATAATATTAGGTCATTTTTTAATCAAAAGGAAAAAATGTTTATTTGTAACCAAATTGGATTTTCATGAATTATATGGTTTTATTTAAAAATATAGTTTATAAATCTTTTAATTTTAACTTTAAAAAATTGTACCATTTTTTAATTCATCATTTCAAATTTATCTTAGGATTAATTTTTGAGAATTTTTGAAAATATAGTTTTTTCAAATAAATAATGAAAAATAATAATTTTTATTGAAAACTGTATTTTCATTTCAAGCATTTACAAAGTTTACATTTTTTTCAAAATATTTTAAAATTAAAATTAGTTTATATATATTATTAATAATCTAATTAAGGTCATAGGTATCAATTTTATTCTTTATTTTGATATAAAAACGTTTTATACTTGAGAAAACATTTTTTCTGGAAAACCGCTTTTCGTTACGTTTTGTGGGTTTAATTTTAAGAAAAATTATATCAATTATATTAATTAAATTTCAAAAAAAACTATATTTTTAGTCATTATTATTAATATTTGGTTATATGGTTATCATAAATTTTTAAAATTAATATTAAAAACATTTAAAATTTGTTAACATGGTTAAAGTTATAACAGGTTTACCATTGGGTTAAAATAAAGTGTTGTGGGTTTAAATAAACTAAAAAAATTCAAAATCCTATTTTATATAAATATTTAGACCTTATCACATATTATACTTCCAAATTATCCTTTTTGGATCCATTTTTCTAGTGTAGGACCGTAATATAGTTTAATACTATGAAAATTTATAAGTGTGTCCTCTCTATTTATAAATGGACACCCCCTATCTTCTTCTCATTGTACTTCAAGAGAAATTTGGAAAGAAAAATCCTAGAAAAAATACCTTCCTTAAATCCCTCCCCAAATCCTATAAGTATTATTTTTGGTATAATACCAACCATATAGGGATTATGATGTAAGGAAAATGAGGTGGTTTGAAGAAGAGGTATAGTTTTTCACCAAACTTTTTTGTTTTATTTCTTCTTTTACCTCCTTCAAAAAAAATTTAAACACTATGATATAATAAAATAATTATATAAAACATAATTATATGTAATTATGTTGATTTATTAACTTTAATTTATCTAGTTCTTCGTCTAATGGGAAACTAAACCATCATTTTTGTGTGTAGCGAACTACTGGATCTTGTACTGATGTAATCAATTTTCGATAAATGCCTCTCATGATTTGTAATAATGATAGATTTAAAGAATATATATGATATTTATGAAATAATTATAATTATTTAAATATAATATATTACTTATTTTATAACCATTACATCCACTAAAAAATGTTAATGTCGTTTGTGCATACCTGTAGATTACCACCTCCAAAAATCAATTTGATTCATTTTTCATCACTGCCTCCCATGGGTGCTATATATAAAATTATTTATGGAAATAATATGATATTTTTGATATAATAAAAATTATTTAAAAATAAAATTATATTTACCTTATTTTATTAATGTTTATTGTAAATTGGAAAATTTACTCTTGCGTATGTGTGGCCTAACTCCTCCATGATTGTAATGTAATTCATTTTTCTCAACCATCTTACAAAGTCGGTTCTAAAAGTAAAATTAATGTATAAAATTTATAATTATTTCATTCTTATTATTCAATATAATATAGAATAATGACCTTTTTGACAATGGTAAATATACCGAATTAATTTTGAAACTATGAACTAAACATTCTCAAAACAGAAAACATAGACTTAACCGATTAAGTAATTAAATATGTCATTAAAAATTGAAATAAATTTTCTAATGATAGGGGATTAAAACTGGAAATTTATCTTAATAAATTAAATTATGTATAAAATTTTAGGATATATGAGATAAAGAATATATGTGACAATTCAGACTCAAGTTAAGTGATAATTTACCTTAAAAACCTCATTTTAAATGTTTTAAGGATTTGTTTTCTAAATATTTTTACTCTATTTCCATATTGTTAAAATTACTTTATAGATTTATTTATATGGAAATAAACTAACAATAAATGGAATTATATGCCTCTTTTGACTTTATTTCAGAGTTTTTCTTAAGGAATATTTTTAAATCATTCTTACCGAATGTTTTAAGAAAAATGAAAAATGAATGTTCTATTTTAAAATATATGGTATAAATGTTTTTTACTGATGCCATAATAATTATTTGATGTTTTCATTACTTTACAATCTTCCCTATTTTGTTCAAATAAAAACCTTTTTTCCCTTTGTTTTAGTTATTTTCAAAAGGGGTTTGTAAATGGTATGGATATTTCAATATAAAGAATTGTTTTTCTTATGGGTGTAAAAATTATTTTTATAAATGTAATAATAAAAATCCAATATTACATGGGTTCTTATTAAGTTATAGTTCTTGGGAATTTTTTATGATAACAATTTATCATGATATAGCTCGTGATTATGGGTGAGCCTAATATAACTCACGATGAAGGGTGATCCTGATATAGTTTTCCAAATCCTTGGGTAAAGGGATAGAGTTAACAAGTTATAGGTTCATATTAAGAGATTATAAGAATTTACAAGGTATGTTATTACATTTTTAAGAGTAATTATATTAGTGATATGAAAATGAATCCCCATGTTGCCTATATGATTTATTTTTTCTTTATATGGGTTTTCATGGAATCTTATTATTTCATAATGTAATATAATGAGCATAAGTTTAAAGGAAAATTTATGCTACTTAGAAAGGGTGGAATTTATAACTTTATAAAAAAAATCATTAGTATTTCATGATTATAAATAAAACATTATGAGTTTTATTTTTCATTTATGATTTATTATGATTTTTTAATGAAAATATTTAGGTAGAGAAGTTGTTTTGGTTGGTAAAAAAATGTTTATTTTCAGATTAATGTTTATTATGAAAAAGGTATATTTTTATAATGAATATTCATATACTAAAAATTATATTTTTATTATATATTTAACTTACTAGAGATTTTTTACGCATTCCATATTTTAAAATTCTTTTCATAGGGTTTTAAGGATGACTAAGGACAAGGATGAGGTTGAGATGAAAATTATGAAGATATTCTATGAAAATGATAATTGTTACGTCAAAATAAATTGTGGGAACAATTAATACTGAGTTGAAGTTTCAAATTTATTACGTAATAATTAATTAAATTGGATGACAAAATTATTTAAATCTAAAATTAAAAAGGTCTTTATAAATTCAATAAAATTAATTTTTGTTTACAAATTCAATTTATGTATTTTTTAGGGTCTAGTCCTTATAGTAAATCCAACTCTAAATCTTGTTCATGATTCCCTTTAAAAAAGAATATGGTCAAGGGGAAATAAAGGGAACAATATGTTATCTATTTCCCACATGGAAATAAGGGACATTGGAATAAAAAATACACCCATACAATAATGAAATTGAAAGTCTCATATGTATTTTTTATCAAGTATAATATATCTATTTCTAAAAATTTGGTATTGGATACATCATGTAGTGTTAAAATATTTTTTCAAAATTAGGAACTAAGTATATTATTAAAGATAGTTTGTGGTGGGTGGATTTATGAGTAACCAATGGAGATAAATCTTTTATTATGGCTATGAGAGATTTCCACCACACTTCTATAATGATCTTGTTTTTGAAAGATTGATATTATGTTTCTTACCTTACCAAAAACAATATTTCTAAATCCATATTTGATAAAAATTAATTTCTTTTCTAATTTCTGAATAAATTTTTCTTCTTTTATAAATAAATCATTTTTAATGGTAAGGCATATTAAAATAAAGGTCATTACACTTTGGATTACATGAGTCCTGCCATAGAAATTTATAATGATATTGTTTCACATGAATCATACCACTACCAACTATGAAATCATCATCTAGGACATGTAAACAAAACTTATTTCACTATATTAAACCATTATGTATTTTTGGATTCATTTAAACTAAAACCACTTGGGGTATTTCATACATATTTTTATGGAAAAATGACCAAATCCTCATTTTTTAGAAAATGTTAAAGGGTCATAAAGCTTCTAGAAATGCTTCATACCGATTTGTATATACCTTTTCCAATTAAATATAGGGGTGTGAACTCAAAATTTATAACATATATTGATGAATTTAGTATATATGGAAATGTATACTTAATGTGGTATAAGTCAGATTCTTTTAATGGATTCAAGGAATATAAGAGTGAAGTTATGAACTAGGTTGGTAAGAAGATGAATAAACATTGCTCATATAATGTAAATGAATATCTTAATCTATAATTCATTGATTATTTGTAGGATTTTTTGATTCTATCTCAACTCACACCTCTTTATAAACCACAATGGAATGGTGTGAGGGAAATGAGGAACTATAACCTGTCAAACATGGTGAGATCAATGATGAGTCATGATAATCTTAAATTATCCTCTTTGTCGATATATATTATAGCTAATAGTATACATATTAAATCTAGATCAAGAAGAATAATAAACTAGTATTCAATATCATATTTGTTATGTAAATAACCCAATGTTGTCGCATGTTCAAGTGTGGGGTTGCAAAGAAATTGTTAAGGATAATTCTAGAAAAAAATTGATCCCGGAGAAACTAAGTGTATCCTTATTGTGTATCACAAGGAAATTAAAGTATATTTATTATATGATCCTTCATGTAATAAACTTTTATTTAACATACACGCCACATTTCTTGAAAGGGATCACATCTCTTAATGAGATTTTGGGAGTGAAATATATTTTATAAGAGTGTTGGATCAAGATTTAAAAATGATTTATAAGAGGAATATATTCAAAAAAACAATAGAGGATGATGTTTTTGAGACAAAAAATATTATGTAGGAGTGAAATAGAGGTTAAAGAACCATAATGGTATGTTATTCTAGTCACTGATGATAGTAACTCATTATTTATTGATAATAATGATCTTATAACCTTCAAGGAAGTAGTAAGTAGAATAGATGCTACCAAATAGAAAGAAGCTATGAATTATAAAATTGATTCCATGTACCAAAACCATTTTTGGGTTCAAGTAGATCTTCCAGTGGATGTAAATCTCATTGGTCATAAATGCGTATTTAAGAAGAAACTGGACATGGATAGATAATTGAATACCTATAAAGCATGAATGGTTTTGAAAGGGTTTAAATAGAGTCAAGGTATATACTATGTTAAAACCTTTTCACCAGTTTCCATGATAAAATCTATTAGAATTATAATTTCCATAGCATCATATCATGGCTATGATATTTGGAATATTGACATCAAATAGATATCCTAATTGGTAACCTTCAGGTAGATGTTTATATGAAACCACTAAGAGGGTTTGTTACTCCAAAGGATATTGATAAGGTATATAAGTTACAAAGATCCATTTATGGATTAAATTAAGAAACCAAGTCGATGAACCAATGATTTGATGAATCCATAATGGAATTTGGTTTCATGAAGAATGAATGTTAGCCTTGTGTCTATAAGTAGTTAAGTGGGAGTGAATTCATTTTTCTAATAGTTTATATCATACTACCTTTTTGAAATTAAATATAAATCCTATAGTTTGTTAAGTACTAGTTAGGCACATGAATTTTCATGAAGGTCGTAAGTGAAGAATCATATGTACTTAGGATTAAGATCCATCATGATATAACCAAGATGATACTTGGACATATTCAAAGTATGTACATTAAAAAAGATACTGAAGTATCTAGAATGGAACATTACAAGAGGGTATTATTTATAGTTTCACATACAATTCATCTCTCTAAGAAAATGTTTTCTTGGACACATAATGAGAAAGAGAGAGTGGAAAGAACTCTATATGAATCAGCAATTGGGTTGGTTATGTATGATAATCTATGTTACAAAATAGATATAAAGTACACTTTAAGTTTGGTTTGAAGATATCAAGATGACCCAAGTGACCACCCATAGAAGGATTTCAAGACTATCCTTAAGTATTTGAGGAATACTAAGGATACACTACAACAAAAATTGAGAACCGCCACTAAAACTTTTTTAAAAATGGTTTCCTGATATTTTTTAATAAACCGCCACGAAACATGTTTTTTTTACAACGTCGACCCTTACCCCCCCCCCCCCACACTACGGCACCCTGCGACCCCGTTTCCCCCGCGACCCCGGCCCCCCTGACCATGGCGACCCCGCGAACCCGGCGACCTCGCTTCCCCCGGTGACCCCGGCCCCCCGCGACCCTGTGACCCCAGTGACTCCACGACCCCGACGACCCCGGTGACCCCACGACCACGGCAACCCCACGACCCCGGCGAGCCCGCTTCCCCCGGCCCCTCGTGACCCCGGTGACCTATACGAACCCTAAGTTTGAAATAAGTTTTTTTGAATCTTTTTTAAACTCAATTTCATTTCCAACTCAGGTTGGTTTCTTGAAGAATTGAGTCATGATAGAGGTATTAGAGTTAATTACTAATGATATTTCGGTTGTTTTATTAAAACTAGGGTAGTGGTGTTAGAGGTATCAGAGTTTAGCCTTATAGGCTAGATAATCCAGTATATGTTATGATAGTTTATTCATTCCTATGTAAGGACACTAATTATATATTGTCTAACATCAGTACTTATATCATTAATTCTAGAATACTATTGGATCAGGGAAAGCATTATATAGTGATCAAGATTTGATTTATGTGATTTTTTTTCATGTGGTAAATGAACTACCACAGGATGGATAGTCTTGGAATTCCAATGATATATTATAAATGATTTCCTTTATTCTATTTTGAACCTATTGAGATTTATTTCTTCATTTATATTTGATATTTTATCTTTTAGAAAACTTCTATGTGAATTTATGACCTGAACACGACTAGGTTTACACCTATATAAGTTCCACTCTAGATTCATCATGAAGATGATGATAAATTTTTCTAGGTAAACGAGTATGAGAGGCCTCTAATTATTTCCAAGTTAGGAATTTATCTCTATGTAGATTCAACTTCCAAGACATAGATGATAATTTAAGATTTTTTTTACACATCATCATAATAAATTCATGTATTCTAAAATATTTACTTATATAAGTGTAGGTTTTTTAAATCACACTACCTACTTTCCTATCGATCTATATTCATCAATTTTACTAGAAGGATATTTATTTTCTTACTCATTATAGGATAAATATTTTAAGTGATGCCTTAATGATAAATAAATTTGATATCGAAAAAGTGTTTTAATATTATATTGGAATGTTGTGACTTTTCGGGGATCACATGCAGATGTTTTGAGTTGTGATTTTTTTGGGAAATTTTATTGTGAGATAGTTCAACTAGGTTTATTTTGTATTCATATTTTATTTGTATTTTCTTTCTCTGTATGTTATCTAAAATGGATGATTTCTCATTAATATGTATAGTCTTGGATGAAAGTAATCACTTTCATTGAATATGTATCTTTGTATTTTTCATTATTTTTTGAAATAGATAACCTATTTATTTATAAGGCCTACTTGACTATAATGAATTATAACACTTAGGTATGGAGTACCTTATACTTTTAATACTCGATCATGGAGTTCATCAAACATGTCTTACTCAAGCATATCATCCCTTTACTTTGCATAAATTTCTTTTGTGTGTTGATGTGAATGGTATTGAATTCATTCTAACTTATTATAGTGTTTTTGATGAATATAATTCTTCCAAGTTCCCGAATATAATTTTTAGAGGGAATTCCTTCTGGGATCTATTTCCACCTATGTGATTTTGATTGCCTTATTATGTTATCCTAGATGATAGTACCAACACCCCACATTTAATCTCCAAATTCCCAACATGATTCTACTATGAAACTCCAAACACCAAGCCCAGAAACATAAACTATTCTTCAAATACCCTAGTTTGACCCCCAAACCACATCAGCCGCATCTTGAACGCTATTTCTGGTGTGGTCTCCACCTTACCACATCAATTTTTATACAACAACAATAGTAAGTCCTTCTCTAGATGAATTATACCAAAGGCGCTCAATCCCACCCACCAATGCGCTATCATATCCCAACCACGATGCCTTAAAACTCAAGGAATAATAAAAAGTGTTCAATTCCCACACCAAATTCTGAATCTGACTCTTAGTTCAACTCCATGGTCAGTTTCATGGTTATCCCATTTAACCATAATTCTCCATTCATGAGAAATAACACATATATGATCCAAATCACCCTCAAGTCACACCACCACTCTTTTCTATGTGAATACACCAAAGAGAGGTCTATGAATTCAATCCACACAAGGTTTGTAGAACCTCAAAACCTAATATTCCAAGTTATTTCATCATGCATTTACATGAAAACCACCACTTATCATGCCTCAAGACTACCATCCCTCACGTGGTTCTTGTCACTCCAAATTAACAATGTGTTGAGTTTTGTAATCATAATAAGGTTTTCTCGAAACATTATTTATAATAGATTTATCCGATATTAGAGTTTTATATGAAGACTCTATAGAGAACTTAGGTTGGCGTTATTCTAAATTAATAATGTGCTTTGGTTTTCATGGTAAAGTAGCTACCACGTTGTCAGCACACTGTTTCTCTTTACCAAAGAAACTTCCCCTATCCCAAACACTAGACGGTTCATATCTAACTTAGGTGCTCATCTTTATTATATTATGTTTCTGTAATCTTATAATATCGTATATATGAATCTCTTTCTCTATTTAGTAGTAACTATGTGTTTTAATTTTTTTATTATTGTGTAGGCACATTTTTATATACATGGATAAAAGTTGGATCACATTACCGAGGAACACACCTCATTATGTTAATGGATTGAAGGAGTTTTCGGATTTTGAAATTTCTAATCGATCTGTTGAAGGGATAATAAAATGTCCATGTCATAAATGTAAATTTAGAACATGGTTGGAGAGAGATAAAGTTTATGAACATTTAATACTGAAGAAATTCCCCGGTCAATATTTGTGTTGGATATGGCATGGGGAATCAAACATTACAGAAAGATTGAGAAATAATTTTAATCCATAGAATGAGGTCCTAAGTTCGTCGACAATGGAAAATGAAATGCAAAACCTCATAAATGATGCATTCGACACTGTAAGACACCACTATCAGCATCGAAATATATCAGAACAACCAGAAGAGGGTACTACAAATTACAACGTGAAAAGCGATGTTTTTGAGACTGTAACATAGGTAGATCAAGATTTTAACATATCATCGGATCCTCCTATTGATTATGTAGAGACAAATGTAAGAGAAAACTTCATTAAGGAAAATGTGTTTCATGATTTTGTTGATGATGGAAATCAAGAGTTGTATAGTGGGTGTTTGAAATATTCAAAGCTTTCATTTCTACAGAAGTTGTGCCATATCAAATGTCTATATGGAATTACAAAGAAGGCAATGTCCATGATATTGGAATTGATTTGTGATGCAATTCATGAAACAAAAATCCCAGAATCTTTTTATGATATGAAAAAAGTTGTTAACAAGATTGGTCTGAATTATACAAAAATACATGAGTGTCCCAATGATTGTATGCTTTATTGGGGAGAGGATTCAAGTAGACAGAATTGCAAGAAATTTTATTCTTCTAGATGGTAGTCAAAGGGCAATGTTGGAAGTATGAATGAATATAATTTCGTGGAGAATAATAAATGGAACACACCTGCAAAGGTTTTTCATTACTTTCTTTTGAAGCGTCGATTATAAAGATTATTCATGTCGTTGAAAACCACTGAATACATGAAGTGGCATTCTATACATAATAACAGTGATGGGTTAATGAGATATCCATGAGATTCCCAATTGTGGAATAAATTTGATTCATTAAATCTGTATTTCTCAATTGATCCTAGGAATATTCAATTGGGATTGGGTGCCGATGGATCCAACCCATTTGGGACTTTGAGTACCAGTAATAGCATTTGGCCAGTTGTTTTGATCCCTTATAATCTGCCTCCGTGGATGTGTATGAAACAAACATCTTTTATCCTTTCTATGATTATTCCTAGAAAAAAAATGCCTGGAAATGATATTTATGTATACTTGCAGCCTTTGATTGACGAATTGCAGGAGTTATGGAGCAATAGTGTTGATACATTTGATGCTTCTTCTAAAACAATGTTCACAATGCATGTTGCATTAATGTGGACCATTAGTGACTACCCTGGGCTTGAGAATTTATCTAGTTAGAACACTTATACAGATTTGGCTTGTCCCGTTTTTAAATTTGATTTTGAGCCCAAATGGATACCTCACAGTAGAAAATGGTTCTTCTTGTGTCATCGAAGATTTCTTGATCATCTCATAGATTTCGGCTGAATAGAGCAGACGTTAAGGGTTCTATTGATCGTAGACCACCTCCAAAGTTGATAAATGGTTCTGAAATATTGACATAGCTTGAAAATTTTGAAACAGAATTTGGGAAGGTTCATCATTTGAATGATAGTGGAAAACATGTCTGAAGTGCATCGTCAAGCGAAATCAGAATGCAATAATGGAAGAAAAAAAGTATATTCTCCAAACATCCGTATTGGGAATTTAATTTGTTGCGGAATAATCTTTGTGTGATGCATATTGAGAAGAATTTATGTGACAATTTGATTTTCACATTGCTTAACGAGCATGGAAAGTCGAAGGATCATCTCAATGCTCGTAAAGACTTAATATCAAGGAATATAAAACGCGATCTCTGGAGATATGAGAATGAAAAGAATCCTCAAGAAATTTTTGCAATGAAAAATAGGGATAAAGATACATTCCTTAGAATTTTAAATAATGTTAAGGTATATGATGGGTATTCAAGTAAAATATCAAGGTGTGTTGACATAAAGAATCATAAGTTACATGAATTAAAAAGTCATGATTCACAAATTTTGTTACAACAGTTACTACCATTGGCATTGCGTACATTATTACCTGAAAAAATTACTGTTGTTGTACTCCAATTCTACACATTTTTCGAACAACTATGTGAGAAATATTTACATCCATTTCAGCTTAACAACCTCCATGAGGGGTTTGTATTCACACATTGTGCAATGGAGATGATCTTTCCTCCGTCATTTTTTACTGTAATGAGGCATTTAATTGTGCATTTTGTTGAGGAACCTAAATTAAGAGGCCTCGTTCATTATCGATGGATGTATCCAATTGATAGGTACTTTATTTATATTTTTTTCAGTTATGTAAACAATTTTTAGTACATAATTAAATGCATAATTATGTTTATTTTATTTCACAGATATCTTGGGCATTTTAAATAATACATGAGAAATAAAGCTCAACTAGAAGGCTCTATTGCTGAAGGATATTTGGCTGAGGAGTGTCTTACCTTTTGTTCTCGATACTTGGATGATATTGAGAAAATATTTAATTAAGTTGGACGTGTTGATGACAAATCGACTCAATATCAAATGTATCAGAAATCCAAAAATATTTCCTGCTATTGGACGATCAGTTGGGAGGACCTCAAATGTGACAATAGACTGAATTGGAATTATTATAGGCATACAGATATGTGATGCTGAATAGTGAAATTGCAGATCCATTTATTGAAGAGTTGAGGATACAAACAAAGATATGAATGAGAGGTCGAACATGAAATGAGAAAGATATAATGAAATCTATTAATAAAGATCTTGTAGAATGGTTTGCAAGACGTGTAAGTTCATAAATATTGAAATAAATACGAATATTAGTTTGACACATACATTTTGTAAATCTAATAAATTTTATTTCTTTTTTCAGATCATGAATACTGATACTCGAGTAGAGGTGTCAGAAGATTTGAATTTTCTTGCTAGAGGTCCTCTAAAAAAAGTTATAAAGTTCGATGCTTATAATGTGAATGGTTTTATATCTCATACAATCGAACAAGAAGTGTGTTTGAAAACACAGAATAGTGGTATATTTACATTTTCTGAAGTGTAATACTATAGAAAGATACATGATATTATTGAATTAAACTACCACAAACATTTTTCTTTTGTTTTATTCAAATGAAAATGGGTCGATATTATCAGTGGTGTTAAAAAAGATTCCTTGCAATTTACTTCTGTGAACTTTGGTCGCTTGATGGATGTTGGTGATCCTGAACTACATGATCCATATATCTTATCATCTCAAGAAAAAATGGTATATTATGAGAATGATGTTTTTAATTAAGGGTGGAGTGTAGTTTCTCACGTGATACAAAGAGATTTGTATGATATGGGTGATGAAGTGGAAAATTTGACATCAGAAATTGAATTTAATCAACAACCGGCAGTGGAATTATTTTCCCATCATGATATTGAAAATATTAGTCTAGCAAGGATGAATGAAGTGGATGAGGAAATGGAGTAGAAAACTAACATGATTGAAGGGTAAAATAATTGTATGTACTATTATTTATTTATTCAGTAACCACTTGTTTCATTTCTGCAGTCATTCATTATCATTGTTATATATATATTGTCTGTTAGTACTGGGCATCTATTATCATTTTTAAATTTTTTTTTCTGCATAATTTTTTTGAAATATATATTCTGAACATAATTTTATTTGATTAAATGACAGGAATACCAAGGACGAAGCAGTACACTATTTCATCTAGTTCTGTGACAGATGACAATCCATTTGGCTCCCTCCCTATAACATCTGAGGCACCAGCTGCCTACACCCCTGCACCATCTCTCAAACCATCTGTGGATGTCCCATTAGAGGATGAGTCATCAAATCCCCCTTCATGAGCCTCAGTATTGGGGCAACGACATGCCCCTTCCAGTTTATCATGGGTATACTGGAGTGTCACTATCATAGGTACAAGTTTTAATTAAATAAATTTATTGCATTTTGTTTATACTAATTGTTTGATCATTGAAGATGAAAAAAATTCAACCATGGAGAAAAACATAAAAAGTTCAGATGTTTGGAATATGACCGGCGAAAAGATAGTCGTGCCATTTGATTCTTATGGGGTCCCTACAGATGATGCTGCGGGGTTACTTGGCTAGATTATAGGCCATCTGGTAGCGGATCCCATTTCCCTTCATATTTCATATGATGATTGGAGAAATATCCCTCCAAGCTAGAAAAATGAAGTTTTTTATTCTCAAATAAATGTAAATTTATTACATTATGGTTTAATTGAATGTTATGTTACTAATATGTTCAAAATGAATTTCAGTATACAGATGTTATTCCACTTTACAGTTGCTGATGTGGTAGCACGGAAGTGGACGTTGAAAAATCTAGGTAAGAAATGGAAATATTTCCAATAGAGATTGTGGTGTGATGTCAACAATACTTTGTTGACTGTGAAAAAAATGTATGAGAAGCTACCCAGTGGGGTACCGAAAGAACTGTGGAAAGTTTTTGTTGACAGACATCGTGATGAGAAGCGGATGGTATTGAAATATATATTATTATATTATCCTCATTTTAAATTTATACATGTATATGAAGAGGACATGGCATTGAATAGATTACTTTTAAATTGCATTTTATTTATTTCAGGATCTCTCAAAATAGAATGCATCAAACCAGGCTAAGAAATTCATCCCTCACACTGTAGGATCAAAAAACCATTCTAGAAGCCGAACGAAATTGGTAATATTTTAATTAGTTTAAATATTTATAAGAAAATATTATCTGTTTTATATATTGAATTGTTGATTTCTCTTTTCTTAATGCAGTCACAGAGTTTAGGGAAAGAAGCATCCCGAACTGAACTGTGGTTGGATGTTCACAAGAAATCAGATGGAAGTTTTCTTAATGAGTCTACTAAAGAAGTTGGGGTATGAAGTAAATTTTTTATTATAATAACTTATTATCAGTTTTTACTGTGTTAATATATATTGATATTTGATTTATAGGTAAAAATTAAAGAACTGTGGGATGCCAATCCTGCACAGTCCTACTCAGTCTCCTAGGATGACCCGGTTGCTAAAGTCCTTGGGAAGGAGCATCCTGGTAGAGTGCACGGGATGGGTTTGGGACCCGTACTATCTGAGGTTTTTAGCTGGCCATCGGGGATGGTAGCTTCATCTACTCCTAGATTTAGTCAGCCCATGCCCGGTGATGACCAGAAAGAGATTGTTTCTCTACGAAACACAGTTCCCCAACAGGGGGATCAGATATCTGCTTTGCAGACAGAGTTGACTGAAATACGTCAGCATATAAGCAGATATTCCCCCGATGGTAGTGCATCGACTGGTGGTATTCAGGTAAATCACAAAAAATTAAAATCATTTGGTTTGATAACTTTCATTGGTTTAAAGTTTTAATATAAATATGCAACCATATTTAGTTTTCAATATAATGTTCTTACAGGTGACAGTAGAAAGTGGATATGAAGGTAGAGATGGGGATGATGCATCATCGGACCATGAGTAGTTGTATTGTTTATGTGTTGAACAAATATGGGAACATTTGGTTTGTATATGTAACATTTGTGACACATAGTTTCCACCAAACATATTAATGTCCTAAAATTTCCTTGATTTCTCATGTTTTCTTTTATGCATTTTATTGATTTCTAATGTTTCTTTTTATGTCGTGATTTTTTGAGTGTGGTATAAAACATTCCATTTAGGCCTGTTTTTTAATTGGTAGTTGAGATTTTGGATGACTTGGAGTTAAACCCATTGTTGATGTGTTGAACAAATTGGGTCATTTCATAGTGATCAAGGGGATAGTGTTGTGGACACTTTGGTGAGGCCCTTGTAATTTTTCTTATTGGGAGGCCCCTGTGAGTGGTAATTTCCATATATTGATTGAGATATATACCCCATGAAGGTAACAATAGATAAAACATTACTTTTTTGGTAATTTTCATCAATTTATTTGATCTTAATCAATTTGGACATCTCATATCAGCCTTTGTTGATTGATTAATCTAATATTATTATATAATATAGATAAATGAGGTATGATAACATAAACCAAATCACCATACATAATTGGTTTTTTCCCTATAGAAATTTAATATTGATTTTCACATGTTATACTATTTTGAATTTGAACTAAGTAATATTCTCTTATGTTGATATCATTTTACTATTTTTTAGTGGTGAGGGGGTAGTGGATTCATCCACACCTGCTTCATACTCAATAGAATCAGGTTTCCCAACATCAATTGGGTTAACATTGAAGAAATATACTAATGTGTTACCACGAATAGGAAAAACATATTTTCATTGTAAGATAGATATCATTAATTTGGGTGTGATCCCATAGGATGAATGATACAGGAGTTGACCATGAGGAAACAATGATAAAAAATTCCCCCACCCATGTGGGTTATGTTTTCCATTGTAATTTTATAGTCACAAAGGCCACTGAGGATATATTCTGATGCTTTTAGATATTAGATCATTATAACAATCCCAAGTATATTATCGAGATATTCTAATGGGTCTCAAGGGTGTTTAAACTAGTAGGGGTATAAATATACTCTTGAGTGCCAGTGGTTAGATATCCCCAGTGGGATCAAATTTTAGATGCTTGACTATAGACAATAGGGAAAAACACCATGTATATCTTCTTGAGTACTCAAGGTCACATGTTAATAAAAATGACTATAATGAAAATGATACTCATAATGAAGTTCTAAGGTTATTTCTAATTTATGATGGACATATTTATCCAAATCAATATGATAAGAGAAGAAAGTGTTCTCATGATCTATTGAAAGGATACAAAAAGGTTGGATGTGTAATTATGGACAAATGGTTTTGCCATAGAATATTTATAGTCGGACAAACTATGGGGAATTATTCCCTATAGATTACCATGAGTGTCATATAATGTCAGGATAGATCCATTTAGATGGTATTCTTTAAATAAGGTGTGAACCATAATGCACTCATTTTACAAGTGTAGGAGACAATGTAAGTCAGGGTATGGGGAACATATATTCATAGAAATTGAGTCCTATGTATGAAATAAAAATTGTTTTCATGCCTCACCATTGTGTTCCTTATGGGTACTATCAGCTTGTTTTTGGTCTTGAACATAATTGGTGCATTTGGTGATTCAATTTTAATTAAAGGATGTGATGAAGGTATTGAAAAGAAAACACAATGAAGAAACCCATCAATACATCATCAAATGTAAGAGTTCATAGTTTATCAATCCAATTCCAAGTTAATGGATTCAAATTAGGTTATCTTTTTTTTTTTGATGAGAACCTCCAATGGGCTTCTATGTATATGAATATTAGGTATGGATGTCCCTTTAGAACTAAATTACAATGAAATGTGTTCACTAGTGATTCATACTATAGATTCTTCAAAATAGGTATTGGTAAAAGGTGTGATATTTTGGGATCATCAAATATTATTTGGGTGGAATCATTTGAATTATTGGATTCCATTTTAGATTTATGATTTTTTTATGAATAATATCAAAATAAGAGTGTTTAACGAGTTACCCTTATTCCTATGATCTCTCTGAATCTGTGTATATATAAAAATATATTATTTTTATGTTAATCATAAATATAATAAATGTTTATGATTAATTTTTTTAAGGCCACATAGTTAGGAAATTATTCATTTTTCTCCATACAAAGAGGTCGTAAGTGTTTACATTGTTGGGATCAGGCCCATGCGATGAGAATCATATGAATTTCTATAAATAGAATCAAAACACACATAGTTTATTAATGATTATTGGGATACATTATACCATTTATGTTAAATTTAAATACAAATATTTCAAGAATCTTAACTTTTTGTGAAGGGGAACGCTTTGTGAAAGGTACCTAGAAATAGATAGTGTTTGAATTTATCATGAGTTTCCATTTCAGTTTCATCTTGGTCTTAAATGACTAATTTGGAGAAGGTATGGTTGTGGATTACACCTATTAGAGGGCCTATATACTGTTTTCAATATCATATATGTTGGTATGATGATAATGGATGAATGCTTAAGAGGATGGGGCATACAACTTGAAGGTGGATAAGATATTGTGATACAAGGAGGGGTATCTAAAATTAAGGACTATATAAAGAATCTAATACTAGAGTCCTTAACTATGGTATTTTGTAAAATTGATTCATATTATTCTTATCGAATAAGAATAATAGAATGTTTCTTGATATTGGGATTGAACCTCATAGGAGAGTATATTTTATCCTATTTAAAAGGAATAAAATACAATATAATTAAAGGCATGCATTTTAAGGTATTGTGACATGATTCATCTTAGATTAAAATTTTATTGAAAGAATATCTATAATGAATTTTAGAGTCATCCTAACAGGTGTAGAAGGTGGTTACTATAATGTATCTCAATAATTATTTTAAATTATGATCAAATAGAACATAATGTTTTTGTGTGTCATGATTTTTTTAAGAAATAAGTTATAGAAGATAAGTTTTGATACATAAGAGTGCATAATAAGGTATTGAGTGAGGCTAACACATGAGCTTCTCTAAGACACCCGGTATAGTAGATGTGTGTGGTGATGGTATATTTTGGGTATTAAACCAAGTAGGAGGCCCACACATGGTAAATCTAACTCTTTTTTACGCTCACTCCCTATATGGGAACACCGACACACATGTAGATCTAATGTTTCATTTTCAAGTGATATATATTATGGGGGATCAAGAAGGATCAGCTTGATGTATGTTTGGAGAGTAGTCAAATAATGGACCTATGTTTTATAGTTGATTATATCATATATATTTTTTCAATTTATTCTATACTGATTTCTTAGGTTGATGTTTCTTGTTGTATGTTGGTATGTACAATATAGTTCATTCTTATATAGCATGTCAATATTTACTTAATTTTTTTCAATTTATTCTATACTGATTTCCTAGGTTGAGGTTTCTTATAGTCTGTTGGTATGTACAATATGGTATTTCTGGTTTCATTTATTTTTCAGGGTAGTGGTGCAGCGGAAGCAATTTTTTTTCTGGTTAGCTTTCAGCGGCGGTTTTAACAACCGCGAAATGTACATTGGTGGCGGTTTAAACTACCTCTAAACGTTGAAAGCCGCTGCGAAACGTAAAAGAAATTATGTTTTGTAGATGTTTTAACCTCCGCTATATAGTCGCATCGTAGCTGTCTCATTCCACAGTGGTTCTCGTGACTTCAGCGGTGGTTTTACGGCCATTGGATTTGAGTTTAATCGCGGCGGTTATAACCGCCATGAATAAACTAATATCAAGGGCTCATAAAAAACCACCGCTAAACTCAGTAAAACAGCCGTGAAATGAAGAAGCTACGATGATTTCCTTAAACCTCCATGAAATGGAAATAACTGCTGCTAATAGATTGGCGATGCCGTATTAGGCGGTGGTTTACAGAAACCGTTTCCAAACCATGTAGCGGCGGTTTAAACTACCACGACACGCAAAAATAACCGCTGCTAAATGGCGTTTCTCTTGAAGTGATATATTCTATATCTATAAATTAGATGGGGATTTAGTCATAAAAGGATATACATATAGTTTTTTCTAAATAGATCAATATAATCTGAAATCGTTGTTAGGATATATCATCACTTTCAATATAGGTTTTCTGAGATATAATTACTCAATAGAGTCATGATCATTGATTCTACACCAGATTCTAGGTATATTGAATCTTATAAGGCAGCTAAATGTGTATTTCAGATATGAAACTTCATCAAATATATTGACATGGTTCTTAGTAGTAGATACCATATCACACTATATTGTGATAATACTACAGTAGTGGATCCTATAATGGATCCAAGGACACAGAAATAAAAAAAGCTCCAAGTTCAAAAATAACATCTCATAGGGAATTTTTATCAAATAGGTGATGTCAAAGTGAATAGATTTTCCCTGAAACACAACCTGAAAGACCCCTAAATAACTCCTTAACTCAGTAGAAGCATGATCATCATGTGAGAGATAGAAAATAGAAATTCATTGGAAGTTGTCCCTAGTCTAAGTGGGAGCCTATAGGAGTTGGTGTCTCAGAAAAAAAAATTTTAAATTTAGATTTCATGCATATTCAAAGAGTTGAATATTTATTAAATATTTAATTAGATAACAATTCTTTTCTATGATGAGATCCTTGAAATTCCATGACGATATTCTTAAACCCTATTCTATTACCAGATAACATTATATGATGGGAGACATAGTCTGTTAATTTTCAGTGTAATCTCTAAGATTAGAGATATGAGAACAAGATAGTCTTTATGATATCCACTTGTTTATGTGTCATTGGATATTTATATCTTTGATCATGTGTAATGATCCCTTGACTTTAATATTATTATTAATGTATGTCAGGACTCACACACTTTGATTTATATTCATAAGCTGTGAAGGTATATGATCACAGTGAAGTTGGGTATGTTTAGTTCATCATGAATGATATGTTATTAATGAATAAGTCTAGGAATTATTATCCCATTCCATATTTACAAAAGTAAATTCCACATATTTTTTATAGAAATGGAACTGTCCCATGAAATTCCATTTCCATATCTTATTGATGAGTTCATTTAAGATAGCCAAAGAAATATATACAAACCATATAGGTTGATTACATGGGTATGCAACTTGATGAGATATCATGATTAAGGGATTGGATTTCATAGTGATCATTTGTATGTGGTTTTTCAAGTGTGACATATCTTCTTACTCTATGGGTTCCTTGACCCATTTCACGATAGTAATCTTGAAATATATGAAATCATGCCTGATACCACTAAGGAATAGGCTGAGAGGGTCACATGTAAAGTGTTTCCTTTAATCTTAGTTAAATATTTTTATTTTTTACACTTGGAATGAATATTATTCTTTAGACCGATAAGTAATATTTATTCAAGATTTATTAAATGATTGTAAATATCTAAAAAATATTTATCTTCATGGAAATTTTTTAATTACATGGATATATAATATTTATTTAACTCTTTTTATTCACACAAAAATAACTAATTATTAAATTATTGAATAAATAATTTACTTTATTACATGAATATTAAATATCTATTTATACATCAAACTATGAATAAAATATTTATTTTTTATTGAATGAATAATATTTATTTAAATATTTATTCATGAATTTGAAAAATGTTGAGGAGGAAAAGTAGGACATATTTTTTCCGGTGATGAATATTTGTTTACCATATTGTTAAATAAATATTTATCATTTTTTGGGTTTCCACAAACCATAATATAAATTAAAAATATTATTTTATTTTCTAGAATGGGGTCCCTTTTGGGTTTAATATATTATTAATGGAATTTTTGGAATTAATTAAGTGATAAAACCTAACCCTAAATCTATAAATATACTAGTATTTCATTCAAATAATGGTTAATCATTATTCATAACAATTACCTCTCAAGATCTCCCTCCTCCATTCCTCTCAAGACCTAGAATAATAGGTTGAAATTCCTTCATGCCCAAAGGAATGTGAAGTGATCAAGGTGAACAATATAAGAAAATAAATTAGCCATGGTAGTACTTGGAGATTCATCAGGGTTGTTCAGAGATCCAAGGAACACATGTGGTTCATAGCTAGGGGTACTCTTTAGTTTCCTACTATACAAATTTGATACATTGATCAAGTAATAAAAATCAACATCATCAATGAAAAAATATCTCAATACTAAAATCATATTTATTAGTATGTTTTAAATTAATTATAAATTAATGTTAAATATCCTCTATCTTGGTTCTAGAAGAATTACATATCAATATTTTTTGAAAAATAATTAATCTTGGATTTCATATCATATACATGTAAGATAATCTATTTAATCAGAAAAAATCAATGTTTTCCATATCCATAATAGGAATTTATTTAATGAATGGAACCATCAACAATAACTTATAAACAATGGAATGAAAACCCATGAGATTTTAAGAACCCTATTAGTCTTTCAATAAGTCCTTATTTAAACTAGTTGGTAACTTATGATCCTCTGCAAGGAATTCAACGATTGTTTGAAATTTAAAAAAAATCATAGAGGAATTAGTTGAACTACATGGTATCCCACAACTATCTAATATTTTTTTCATTAAAACTATATGATATACTAGGATGTACAATATGAAAACCAATGGAATTCTTAATGGTAACTAGAGACTATCTTCATGATAACATACACTAAAATTCCACCAAAATTATCTAAGAAATTTCTTGTATGTAATAGAAATTCTTAATACATTTATTGGATTTATTCATGATATGAAAATGAAAATACATTCTACATTATATTACCATTATCTTATAGAAAACACATTAATCTCATAATAAATAAGATTTTTAAATCATGAAAATATTAAATCACTAGATTAAATTCTATAATACTCTATTAATAAATTTCATATAAATTATACATAAAATTTTAAAAATACTTAAATTTAAAATTTAACCAAAATAATTGTTAACTTTGAACCAAAATGATTACATAAATTAATCTCAAAATATATCAGTTTTTGAATTTAAAATTACACTAAAACAAACATTTACTTTGGACTAAGACATTAATCATAAAAATTTAGAAACATTTTAATTTAAAATTTCATCAAAATAAATTTTGACATTAATCTATTTTTTAATTTTTTTGATATAAATCATGAAACCTAAATCATGTCACTGAATTAGTCTTTTTCTTGGTCAATCATAATTATTTTGATACATAATTTTCGAAATTGTATTTTATCCTTTACCCTAAAAAATTATCATGAATTAGAATGATCACTACTTCATAATGTCATGAATAGATTATGGTGTCTCCCCTTCCCCTACTAGACCAAGCATCAACCATGACTATCATGTTTTTAATCTTTAGGAATTGACCACCTATAATGACCAATATTTCACTAAATTTTTCATCATGGACACCAAGATTCTCTCATTGGAATGACTTAATGACTGATTGTATGATAAAAACATTATTTTTAACGATTAAACATTAATTAGGATTTGATACAACTTATTTTAGTTAAATTTATCCTTTTGTGAAATATATTATCCAAAAAATAATTTTAGTATTTCTTATAAAATAGTAATAATATAGATATTAAATAAATAAATATACCTCAATTCATATAGATATATAAAAATGTCTAAATATATGTGGTTGTCCTTTTATATGAACACACAATTCCATTAAATTCCTTATTTTACTCAATGTGTAATATCCTTTTTATGATGGAATGAAATAATATAATAATTATTTTATAAGTCATGTGGGGACTCTAATAATTATATAAATGACTTCCATGTTATCTTTTTAACAGATTATGTTTTTTCACATAATAAATATAGAAATTTCAACTCATGTTTGTACAAATTAAATACCCACCTCCTATTAGATAAATGAAAACTAAAATTACTCAAAACATAATGGGTCACTTTTAATTAGGCATAACATTATTTGATAAAATAAAACACACAATTATTCACATATAATACCAATGTCAGATTAATGATCTAACATATAGATGTTTTAGGGGTAATAGTTGGGGACCAATTGGTTTAAAACACATTCATCATTAATTATTTGAATAACTAATATAGATATTATTTTTAATTAATCTCTTCTCTATATTTCAACAATATATAAAATAAAATATTATTTTTCATGAAAAATATTTAATAATTTTAGTGAAAAATTAATTTAATATCAATTATTTAACAAGTGATATTAAATAAAAGATATAAAATTAAATATTTTTATTAGTGATAGTTTGAAAATGGGGTCATCATTCATTGAGAATCATATAGTAATTGATTTTTATTTCATTTCCCATAACAATACAAGAAATGGAAAACTCATTTACCTTTATTTTATTATGAAATTTACTTATTTGGTTATTTATTTGGGCCAATGTTTACTTTAACTATGGGGTTATATGGAAATATTTACTAGGATTGGGTTTGTTTTCTTCTTAACTAATATCACTTAGCTGGTCAATTTCAATATTTTCGATTAATTTCTAAGAATGATCAGATTAATTGAGTGGTTATTCATTTCCCCTATTTCTTCTAAAGTTTTTTCATGATTATTTTTGGATAGATTTGTACCTTTCCCTAGATTTAAAATAAACTACTTTTACACACCCTTCTTAGTAGTTTCATGCAACCATATATCAATTTTTTAAAATGTATGAGTCTATATGATGATTCTATAAGATATAGATTATCCCTGTACTCTCAGACTCACCTTGAATATTATGGTTTCCTTGCATACTCATCAATCCATTCCTATAGTACCCCCAGTTTTGGGTACATAACCATTTTCCTCACGTTTTTTTAATTAGTGTGTCTTTAATTGGGTTTCCATAAGATAGATAGTTTCTATAAAATATATTGTTTCCATAAAATAGAGAGCATCCATAAAATAGAGAGATTCCATAAAATAGATAGTTTCCATAGAATATGGAGTTTCCATAATATAGAGAGTTTCCATAAAGTTGGGTGTTTCCATAATGTTGGTTGTTTCCATAAAATTGGTTGTTTCTATAAAGTGGGATGTTTCCATTAAGTGGGGTGTTTCGATAAAGTTGGGTCTTTCAATAAAGTGGGTTGTTTCCATAAAGTGGGATATTTCCATAAAAAAAATGTGTTTCCAAAAAAAGGTAATGGTGAAGTATGGGAGAGTTTGGGGTTTTTATAAGTATTTTTGGGACCAAAATGAAGTTCACACGATCTATACACATTTGGCGAGAACCGTGTGGTCAAACCTTGCGTAGAGGTCAAATCTAGATATTATTTTCTAGAAGCTTAATCATTTTTTCTCTATATGTTTCTTTTAGTCTACAAAACGCCCTTATTTTGATATTTCTCTCACTATAAGGCTGCAGAACCCTCCTCACACAATTTGGAGCCAACCTAGTGCCTTCCCATGATGATTTCAAGCCTGATTCATGGGGTAAGTGTCGATCTTCTTGGTTCTTTTCCGTTTTCTGCAAACTCCTTCTCTCCTTCTCGTTTTCTTAGATCTACACCTCCTGTGGGTAGAAATAAGTTTTCTATCGTAAATAAAGGCCAAATATGGTGTTGTTCATTATATAGGAAGAGATCTAAGATGCTTTCTTGGAATCTTGATCTGATTCTTGAGGTATGCCACCATTCTTTCTTGATTTGTCATGTTTTCTTAGATCTGCATAGATCTACTTCTCAGATCTCCATTATTTCTCATATCTACACCTATAGTGTCTAGATCTATGTTTTTTGATTCCAAATAATTCAATGGTGAGTCATGACCTTTCTAGGATAAGAGAACTAACATCGTTCTTAGATAATCAACTCACATTCTTATGCATTCTTCGTCTGTTGTTGAGTTTCGGAAAAAACGTCAAGGTAGGTGTCTTTACTCTCATCGCCTCTTTCTATAATTTTTTGGCTTATATTAAAATTGTTTTATTTATTGTGAAATTCAGGGAAAATATTCATTAGTGATGATTTATGGTTTTTCTGAAATTACGTGATCTTGGTGAATAGTTGTGCAAAGGGGGTTTAGTTTTATGAATTTAAAATGATGATTTTAAATTATGGAGTTTATGGAATTTCTAAATGGTTGATGAAAAAGGGGTTTTCAATGGAAATGGGTTTCAATAAAAAATGGATTTTTATTGAAATTGTTTGGAATTTAAATTTTTTGGTAATGAAATGGTTTTTACAGAAATGGTTTTCAATAAAAAGGTGTTTTATTGAAAGGTTTGTTTTGGCTTGATCGTTGGGAATATGTGGTGTGTGTTCATGTTTCATATATGGGGCTTGGTTTAAATATGACCTTGTGCTCAGTGCCAAAGGGTTAATGGAACATGGTAATTACATATACGGGGCTTGGTTGAAATATGACCTTGTACTCGGTGCCAAAGTGTTAATGGAACAAGGGAAACAATTACCTTGTGATTACTTCGTAGATCAATGAAAAAATGCTCATGAGTATGGAACTCTCATAACATAGCATGAATGGTTTGTTACAAGGGTTTTTGGAAGTGTTGGGTATGCCAAAAAGGGATATTGTGAAATGATTTTGAAGCTTATTTAGTTATTTCTCTGGAAAAATATCTTTCTTGGAAAATTGGTTTCAATTTCACTTGTATGTGTTTGGTAATGAATGGCTTTGGAAACCTGTTTATATTTAGTTATAAACTAATTTTGAGAAGTTATTTTTATATAAAATGTTTTATATAATTTTTTATAACTCTTCTATCCTAGTGGAGTGGGTAGGGAAGTCATTGGGGAAAACCTACAGTGTTTTAAAGTCACCCCTTCTTTGGAACTTTTGTGCTTTTACAGATGCTATCTTTCAGGACAAGGGAAAAGGTAATATTTCACACATGTTTTGCACTACCTCGTGATGTTTGGGTTGTTCAGAGATTATGGAGCTTGGGGCTTGTGGAGCATAGAGACTTGAGGTCTTTTGTGAGACTTTTGTATTTTATCTATTGTGTACTTTGATACTTGGTTATTCTTTCATTGTTTCTTACTTTGATGTGGTTTTAAGATGCATGAAGTTGTTTAGTTGTCTTTCATTCATTCATGCATCATATAGTGAATGTTTAGTTATGATTGGTTGGTTTATTGGTTTATTTATTAAAGGTTAAATCGTCCCCTACTTGTATTTGAAACCCTTCGGCACTTATTACCAGCCTTTTCCATCTTGGGGATGTCACCTAAGGCCCAGTAATGACTTGTTATACTTTTAATCCAATGAGAATTAGTGGGTCATTACAAATGGTATTAGTCTGGTATTTCCTAGGTGGTACAAATGAAATCAGCATATTTGGTCCTTGCCTAACAAGTCACCATCAATGTTCTTGGCCTTGGAGTTGAAATCCCATCTTATCTATTCCTTTATTCAGAATCTTAGAAAGGAGTAGGATTGTCAGAACATGAAATGTATAGCATAAAATTATGTAGCTAATCCTTTTATGTTGAACTTCAAGATAGCATGGATTTGAGTAAATAAGTGTTTGGAGATACTTCTAGGATTTTTAAATCTCATTGTCATGGGTTTATCCAATGAGATGAGCATGACATGCATTATAGAGGAATGACTTCCCACTAGATGTGCATACATCATTTCTAGGTATGATTCAAGTTGTGAAAATGTATTGATTTTTTAAAATGAATGGAATTGTTTTGCAAATGAATTATTTTGATAAAGGGAATGCTTTTGGTATTTTGAAAATGGTATAATTTTCAAAAATCATGTTGAAAGTTTTCAAAAATGATTAAACATGGAAAAAGGTTGTTTTTGGAAAAAGAATGTTGTGATAGTTGATGCGATACAATTTGAAATGATGAGACATCAGTTTCTAGAGAGTGAGACTTATAGAGTTTGTTGTTGGTTTAGAAAATGGCACCTAATAGGCGTCATAAGAACAATTTAAAAGAGGTTGTTGAGAATTTGGTTGCTCTCGAGCCATAGGTGATCCAATAGTTGTTCAATAGCATCTCTTAGGATATTCAAACCGTTGAGTTGGGACTACAGTTGGATACTCCATTTATGATATCTTTCAATACTAAAAATCCAAGTGGAGGAAGTACAATTTTCTTCACCAGAGGAGCTGAGAACTCTAGCACTAAGATAGAGAGGAAGTGGGACACCTATTTGCTATGTTTAAATCTATTAATGATCCATTCTATTTTGAAACTTCAAACTCCTCTCAGTGAAAGAGAATGTCAAGCCTTTGTGTGTACATCATGTGATATTAATTTTGATGGAACTGAGATAAAATGGGACTTCTTGATGTTTAATATGGATGTCTATGATGTAATCTTGGGTATGGATTGGATGAAAATGTTCAAATCCCAAACTGACTATTATATAAGAATAGTTAGTTTCATGACTAAGGATAGCATCGACTATATCTTTAGAGGAGAGAGGGTTGTAATGAAGTTTGCAAAGAGCTTATTGGAACCAATGGTGGAAATGATCTCTTACCAATTGGTAGTGCTGGCTTTGGAATCAATGGAAGAGATCGTGGGAAATAGTTTTCCAACTATTGTGGATCAATTTCCAAATGTCTTTCCCAAGAACTTCTCATGGTTACCTCCTCTAAGGGAAGTGGAGTTTACGATTGATATCTTTCTAGGGACCAGCCTGATTTACCTTTCATCTTATAGGCTGGTACCAAAAAAGTTACAAGAATTGGAAGTGAAGTTATAGTAGCATGAAATCAAGGGTTTTATTCGACCAAGTACGTCTCCGTGGGTAGCACCATGTTTTTTTCATGAAGAAGGATTATAGAACACTTCGGTTGTGTGTTGATTTTTGTAATCTTAACCAAGTTATGATAAATAATAGATATCCACTTCCACGCATTGATGATCAATTCAATCAATTAAGGGGATCTTAGTGGTTCTCCAAGATTGACTTGCGATTAGTATATCACTAATTGTGAGTTCGGAAAGAGGATATTTCAAAGACAACTTTTAGAAGTAGATATGGCCACTATGAATATGTAGTCACGCTTTTAAGTCTAATTAATGCACCAGTGGTATTCATGGCATTGATGAATCAGATATTTCAACAATATCTATATTATTTTTTTGTGGTGTTTGTGGATGAAATTTTGGTCTATTCAAAGACAAGGGATGACCATGAGGAGCACCTAGAAATAGTGTTAAAAATTTTGAGAGATCACCATTTTTATGACAAATTATCAAAGTGTGATTTTTGGATATAGGAAGTACATTTTCTTGGCCATGTCATTTCTGAAGAAAGCCTTTCTGTGGATCCTGAAAAGATAGAAGTTGTTATCTCATGGCAACCACTCAAGAATGTCTTTGAGATACGAAGTTTTCTTGGTCTAGCTGGTTACTACCAATGCATTGTGCATGATTTCTCATTACTAGATTCACCAATGGCAACTCTAACAAAGAAGAATACTCAATTCTAGTGGACAGAGGAATGTCAGAAGTCTTTCTAGGAACTAAAAGTTCGGCTTACATCGACACCTATCTTGATCTTTCCAGAATCAGGACAGGGGTATTTGGTGTATTTCAATGCTTCAGGATCAGGGTTAGGTAGTGTTCTCATGAAAAGAGATCATTTGGTTGATTATAGTTAAAGGAAGTTGAGGGTGCATGATAAGAATTACCCAACACATGATTTGGATTTAGCTGCAGTCATCCATGCTTTGAAAACAAGGAGACATTATCTCTTGGGTGAGAAATTTACTGTGTTTACTGATCAAAAAATCTTGAATCAAATTTTCTCAGAGCGAGGTTTTAAGATGAGGTAAAGTAGATGGATGGAGTATCTCCAAATGTTTGACTTTGACTTGATGTACACACTAGGGAAAGGCAATTAGGTGTCGGATTCATTGAGTAGAAAATCATATGCTCAGTTGGTGAAAGAAGCTTCAAATGAATGGCAGTTGATGTCGGTCTTATCTGACATGCATGTGGAATGTGAAGATCGTGGTGACGGTTCGTTTTTCTTTTCAAATACAATTGTTCTTGATTTATTAAAAATAATCAAAGAGTCACAAACATATAATGTAGAATGTATGGTTGTATGTTTAAAACACAATGGTGGGGAGACCATTGAGGGATGGAATCTTGACGGGGGTTAAGTTTTGTGTTTTAGAGATTGGATGGTTGTACCTATGGTTTTTCAGGAACAAATCCTTTGTTCTTACAACCATTCAAGATGGGCAGTACATCTAGGTACACAGAAGATGTATAAGGCATTGAAGGCGCAGTTTTGGTGGAGCGGAATGAAAAGGAAGGTGGACGAGTTCTTCTTGTGGTGAATAACCTATAAGCAAGTTAAAGAAGAGCATCAGAGACTAGCCGGTATGTTACAATATTTTCCCGTCCTAGTGTGGAAAAGGGATCAGATAGTAATGTATTTTTCTACAGGTATTCCATGAAAGGTCCAGAAACACGATGCCTTTTGGTGATAATAGATCGGCTAACCAAGTCAGCCCATTTCATCCCTATTTGTGAAAATCATATGGTGGAGTATCTTTCAAAAATATATATCCAAGAAGTGGTAAATAGGTAGAGTGTACTAGTTTCAATACTCTCAGATAGAGATCATAGGTTCACATCTCGTTTCTGGAAATCCAGACAGCAAGCCCTTGGGACTCAGTTGACTATGAGCACAGCATATCATCCCCAGACAGATGGAAAATCTGAGTGGATGATAAAAACATTGGACGAAATTTTGCAGGCTTGTGTATTGGATTTTGGGGGCTCAAGGGAGTAGCATATACCCTTAGTGGAGTTATCATAAAATAAAATCTATATGGCCTCAATACACATGGCTATATTTGAAGCATTGTTTGGGTGTCCTTGTCATTCTCCACTATGATGGGTGGAAATGGGAAAAATGTTACTAGACGGGCCAAGACTTGTACAAGAAACAATGGAGAAGATACAGTTGATTAGAAAGAGGATGGAGACGGCTCAAAGTCGTCAGAAATCTTACGTAGTTCACCATCGAAGACCGTTGTTGTTTTTTTTGGGTGATCATGTCTTCATGAGGATCTCTCCGAGGCTTGGACATTATCATTTCAGGAAGTAGGTAAAGTTGTCTCCTAGATACATTGTCCATATGGGGATACTGGAATGGGTTGGAGAGTTTTCATATCGGTTAGCACTACCACCACAGTTTTTCTAGGTGCATAATGCATTCCATGTATGCCAGTTAAAAAATTATCACCCTGATCCTGACCATGTGATTAGATGGGATTACATTGACCTAGAACCAGATGCATCAATGGTACACATCCCATTGCGGATCATGAATAGATAAGAGAAAGTCCTGTGTGGGAAAATCATCAACATAGTGCATGTTTTATGGAAACATGGTCAGATTTAGGAAGAGACTTAGGAACATGAGAAGGAAATGAAAGAGCAGTGGATAGAACTCTTTTTGGCCAGTGAGGGTTTTCTACTTTTTGAGGACGAAAATACAAATGGTGGGGAGAATGTAGTACCCCCGTTTTCAGGTACATAACCCATTTCCCCACGTTTTTTTTTATTTTTTGTTTCTTTAATTGGGTTTCCATAAAATAGAGAGTTTCCATAAAATACAGAGTTTCCATAAAATAGAGAGTTTCCATATAATTGAGAGTTTCCATAAAATAGAGTGTTTCTGTAAAATAGAGAGTATCCATATTATAGAGAGTTTCCATAATTTTGGGGTTTTTCATAATGTTGGTTGTTTCCATAAAGTGGGTTGTTTCCATAAAGTGGGTTGTTTCTATAATGTGGGGTGTTTCTATGAAGTGGGGTGTTTCCATAAAGTGGGTTGTTTCCATAAAGTGGGATATTTCCATAAAAAATGTGCTTCTAAAAAAATGGTAAAGGTGAAGGATGGGAGATTTTGAGGGTTTTACAAGGAGATTTGGGACAAAAATGAAAGCCGCACAATCCATACACAGTTGGCCCAAACCGTGTGGTCAAACATTGCGTAGAGTTCAAATCTAGATCCAATTTTCTAGGAGCTTACACGTTTTTGCTTTAAATATTTATTTTTGGCTTCAAAACACAACTATTTCAAGATTTATCTCCATAGAAGGCTATATAACCCTCCTAAACGAGTTAAATACAACCTAGAGCCTTCCCTTGGTGATTTGAAGCTTGATTCTTGCGGTAAGTGCTGATCTTTTTTTTTTCTTTTCTGTTTTCTACAAACTCTTCCTTCTCTCCTTCTCGTTTTCTTATTTCTACACCTCATGTGGGAAGATATATGTTTTTTAATGTTAGGAAAGGATAAATATGGATTTCTTCATGATAGAGGAAGAGATCTAAGCTGCTTTCTGGGAATCTTGAACTGATTCTTAAGGTATGTCACCATTCTTTCTTGATTTGTCACGTTTTCTTAGATCTGCATAGATCTAATTCTCTGGTCTCTATTATTTCTCATATTTTCACCTATAGTAGGTACATATACGTTTTTTGATACCAAAAAATTCAATTTTCAGTCGTGATCTTGCTAGGATAAGATAACTAAGGTCATTCTGGGAGAATCGACCCGCCTTCTGGTGCATTCTTCCTCTGTTGTCGAGTTTCGTGAAACAATTTGAGGTAGGTGACTTCACTCTCATCTCCTCTTGCTATAATTGATTGTCTTATATTCAAATTTCTTTATTTATTGTGAAATTCCTGAAAAAATCATTAAAGTTTTGATTTGTAGTTTTTGTGAAATTGCGTGATCATGGTGAATAGTTGTATAAAGGGGGTATAGTTTCATGAATTTAAAATGATGATTTTAAATTATGGATTTTATGGAATTTCAGAATGGTTGATGAAAATAGGGTTTTAAGAGGAAATTGATTTCAATAAAAATGGAGTTTTATCGAAATGGTTTGGAATTGAAATGGTTTGGTATTGAAATGGTTTTGACAGAAATGGTTTTCAATAAAAATGTATTTTTATTGAAAGGTTTGTTTTGGATTGATTGTTGGGCATATGTGGTGTGTGTTCATGTTGAATATACAGGGCTTGGTTGAAATATGACCTTCTTCTCGGAACCAAAGGGTTAATGGAACATAGGAATTGCATATATGGGGATGGGTTAAAATATGACCTTGTGTTCAGTGCCAAAGGGTTAATAGAACATGGGAAAAAATAACCTTGTGATGACTTGGTAGATCGACAAGAAACCGCTCATGAGTATGGAACTGTCATAATGTAGCATGTATGGTTGGTTGCATGTGTTTTTGTAAGGGTTGAGTATTCCAAAAAGAGATATTGTGAAATGGTTTTGAAGTTTGTTTAGTTATTTTTCTCAAAAAATATCCTCCTTGTAATATTGGTTTCAATTTCACTTTTATGTGTTTGGTAATGAATGGATTTGGAAACCTGTTTATATTTAGTTATAAACTGTTTTTGGGAAATTATTTTATATAAAATATTTTAAATAATTGTTTTTAACTCTTCTATCCTAGTGGTGTGAGTAGAGAATTCATTGGGGAAACCTATTGAGTTTTATACTCACCCCTGCTTTGGAACTTTGGTGCTTTTGCTTATGATATCTTCCAGGACAAGGGAAAAGGTAATGTTTCACACATGTTTAGCACTAATTCATGATTTTTGGGCTGTTAGGATATTTTTGAGCTTAGGTCTTGTGGAGAATGGAGTCTTGTGGACTTTTCAGATTCTTGTTTAGTTTATCTATTGTGTACTTTGATAATTGGTTATTCTTCCGTTGTTTCTTACTTTGATGTGGTTTTGAGATGCATGAAGTTGTTGAGTTGTCTTTCATTCGTTCATGCGTCATATAGTGAATGTTTGGTTATGATTGGTTGGATTATTGGTTTATTTATTAAATGGAAAATCGTCACCCACTAGTATTTGAAACACTTCAACATTTATTGCTAGCCTTTGGCGTCTTGGGGATGTCGCTTAAGGCCTAGAAATTAGTTGTTGCACTCTTAAGTGAATGAGAATTGGCAGGTCCTTACAATTCCAATCCAAGTTTTTTTTCATAAGATAAATTTTACTAAACAGATTGGGAAAGGGAGAGTGATAGTGCTCCAGTTCATCATTATATCAACATTTTGATTTTGGTTCATTTAAAAATAGATTTTTAGACTCTTTATAATTCTCTAATCGATATTTCTTGGATCACAGCCTGTGAATCTAGTCTTCATGAATCAAGAAAATGTATTTTGGTATATATGACAGTTTTAGGTTCTCGAATTCCTCTTCAATTGTGTAACTATGTTATTTTATTGAGACTTATCTTTGCAAGAATTATTTTTATTTTTTATTGATTAATTTTAATTTACTTTATATTAAGATAAATATGTTTCATTTTTTTAGGGTTTTTCTAGCAATAATTCAAGGTTGATACCTCAAGATGGAGTGGATGATAAATTCTTGACTCATTGGGAACTTCTACTTAGATGGTCTATTTTATTTTATTTCTTTATATATTTATCTAATATAATTCATTTATATCTCCTTTATAAAATAATGAAAACTCACCAATGGTGTTCTTACCACAAAAGTAGGTCAAAAAGTGAACAAATCATGTTAATATTTAATGATAAATTCTTGAAATTCCCAGAAATTTTACTCAGAATTATTATTTTATTTAATAATTTTTATATTTCTATTATATAACTCGTTTTTTAATCTTCTTTTCACAATAATAAAAATTTACCATTGCTATTATACCATGAAAATAGGTCCAAATCGACCAAATCATGTTAATAACGGTTTTATTTTTTTAAGTTCTTTTCTTTAAATATCAATTTTTGATATCAGTATTCATATTTTTTTCAAGTATACTGTGTTTCTATTTGAATTGTATTATTTAAAATTATTTTTTGATCATTTTTTTGAATAGAATTAATTTTTTGATTTAATATTTCATTTTATTTTTTTTAAAATTTTGAGAATCGTTATAATATAAAGTCATATCATTAAAAAATTCATATTTTAGATTGTTTTTTTATAATAGAACCTACACCAATAATTTTTTTAGAGATAATATTTTTATTATAATGGATAATAAACAATAAAATTTTAAAAATTTAATGAATTGAAATATTATAATTAATGTAATATTAAAATTATTTATTTCTTAGTTCAATAATTACTTTTTGATGCTCTATATACCCCCTATGAAAATACCACATCTCTCTCCATTGATAGACAGAGTGTTATTTCTCATGTTTTTTCTCCCTTGATTCTTTAGATAAAGCACATAGATTGCTAAATTTTTCTTTAGGTGACAATGATTTGTTGGAAGTGTATTTATGGGTTAAATTAGAACACCTCTATAGAGAAATATCATTAGTAAATAGATTGTATTAAATTTTATCATTATATAAATTTAAAATTTAACCCAAATTGTATTACAGGATCACATAATGAATTTAAAACAATAATTATTTATATAAATAAAATTTACACTAATGATATGATATGACCCACTTTAACCTACCTAGGCATGTGGTAAGAAATGTGTGCCACCTAAAGCCTACCTCTAATAAGGTTGGGGATAAAAACTATCACCAAAAATCCATTATAATACATTCAAGGAATTTTCCTATACAAATCTATAATAAATATTGAAAATATATATATAATATAACCATCAACTAATAAGAATACAAGTATATAATTGTATTGAATAACAATATATGGAATAGTTGGATGCTTTATGGTCTTTTTAGTTTCACTATATCCCTTGATGGTGAAATTATTAGTATTTTCAATGTGGTTTATATTGATAATTATTAAATTTTTATAGTGATATATGTCTGGGAAGGTTGTGTGTTTCCAAGATGTTGTGATAAATATTATTAACAGTCACTTGGGTTGGATTTATTTAAGACACATGTTTTGGTGTTTGAAAATATATTTGTCTCTAAGATCTTAAATATAATATTATTCTAACTTATTCTAGTTTTGTAAGAATAGTGAGAAGGTTAAAAGAAGTTTGGAGTCAAGTTGAGGGGGCTGGATAAATTCAGAGTTATAAGAATTTGATAAATTCCATGTATACATATTATATTTGGATGATGTGTGATATTATCTAGGTTGCTAAAATATAGAAATAGAAAAATAAATTCTATCAGTATATGTAATGTTTTTTGAGTTTCTGTATTTTTGAAAAATGATATTGTGTTTGATACATAATGTTTTTAGAGTATCATATGTAAGAGTATTCTAGAGTAAACATGGTCCAAAAATAGAAAATTACCCATAATCAGCATGATATATGAGGGTCACCTGTATTATATGTAAGATTCTATGTTCTATGAAAATGTAAATGTTCAAAAAATATGTTTTTTTATATACATAATTTTTTTCCATACATAAAATCCTAGTTCTGATGTGAAAGGTTTCTTTCTTTAGTATATAAGATGAATTTTGCATACATAAGATATATTTACTGATAGATAAGGAATAATAAATTGATAAAAATTGAGTGTTATGGACTAAATAAGTAGTCAATGTATGATCTATATTTGACATTATGAATCAAAAAATATGATTGATAATGTGGGCGCACATAGATTATAATATAAATTTTGAATCATAAAATATGATTGATATTATGGCTCTTCCTGGATATTTTCATGTTTCCTTACAAAGGCCACATTATGGTCTAAGTTAATTCACTATAACTTTTATACCATGAATAAAGAATAAATGTTGTGATAGTTAAGCTCTGGGAATTTTGTAACATAAATCAAGGTTGTGTTGTTATGTTCTATATCACACCATAGTATAACTAGTATTTAAATAAGGAACCAAACTTTCATTTCATGATACAAGATACCACACTGTGGTTTCTAAAATCTAGATAATTCAAACAAAATTGGTCTACTTGCACTTTTCAACAATTTATAGGTCATATAATGAACTTTAACTACCTAAATGGAGTTTAATATTGAATATTTACTTGAAAATGATCTGAAATGTGATTTTTTAGAAGAAGAATTGATGATCAATAAGCCTACCATGGGGATCCCATTAAATATAATTTTAAAAAAAATAATTTAGTGAAATGTATAACTAGGGTCATCTCTCAAGGATATGTTTCTGGAGTCTCATTATCCCAAAATTTTGTATTTATTTTGTTTTTTTAATTATATTTTAAAATAAGATGAGGTATGTGGTTTGATGCATGAAACAGGGAAGTTAATGAAAATATAGTAGAAGATAACATAATAATACATGAGTGCATGAGAATCTCCATAATGACTTTGTGAGAATCACCATCACATTATAGTTTTAGAAACATAAAGAAAATATGGGAGAAGATAACATAACAACACATGAATAAATAGAAAATGAATCAAAAATGAAAATGAATAAAGCTACATAAGTTCCTATACTAAAATTTATATGATATTAATCCTTTATAATGGAAAAGGTGGGAAATATTTATAATAATCAAATAACCTTACTATCCATTCACTTGAAAATCAGTGTCAAGAAATGGCCTCTTATTCTTTCTCGGGTTCCTTCCATGTGTCCATGAGGAGGGTATAGATTTATTCAAGAGGGTAAAACTTTTTTCTTCTTATTGAAACATTAACTTCCCCTGATATTTACCTTATTTTCATTATTTGATGATCACTGCATAGAATAGTTGAGGATTTCATCTTGATTTAGGAAGATAACAAGAATGAAGTTTGAATCGAAGCTAAGCCCCAAAACCTTTTTGGGAATACTGATTTAAAATTCCACATGGGTACACATATGTAGAACATTGAGTACCCTTATAAAACTACGTAACCATGGGTAAGACCTTTATGCAAGTTAGTATGACCTTTACAAAGCCTTTAAAATCTCGGTGGTACACTTATACAAGAATATCGTTGCCTTAATGTAGTATTTTTTCATATTGAGATGGAAATTATATATATCTTGGATTGGTTACCCATAAATAGTTTATATATCTATTGGGATAACATTTATGTGTCCTTTAGAACCATAATACTACCAATAATAAATTATTTAATACCTTTACATAGTGGAAGTGTCACTTTTATACTTTAGAGGGGGTACCTTTATGTAGCTTCAGCATGACCTTTATATAGCCTAAGAACCAATAGAAAACAAAATCAATGTAGTATTTTTCTTGTTTATTGTCAAAATGAATTGAGACAATAAAAATCCCTATAAAATGAAATTTAAATTCTCTAAATCAATGTATTCCTTATCAATTAAATCAAAAAATGAATAAAAATTCAAGAAAATGAGTTCAAATCCATTTACCATTTTAATTCTAGATTTTAAAAATCCAAAAAAAATAAATCAATTACTTGAGTTTTATATTTATTATGGGGTTAATTTTTAATGAAAAATAGTAAAAAAAAATTATAAATATTGGATCTCATCACAACCTCACACTTACACTTTTAGACTCCCAAGAAATATAAAGAATTCAACTTATTAAAAATATTTTCCTACCTAGGTAAAAATAAATATACTAAAAAAGAAAAAAGTAAGGATACATCTATTTTTTGAAATTTTATGCCTCCTATATGAATTTATCTCATTTTCTAACTTCAATTCAAGTTAAATTTATAGTTCCAAGAGTGAAACAAATTAAAATTTAGTGGAATTAAAACTATAGGAAGTGGGACATTCAATTATCATTCTCCCCTATGTTCCATTTGTTAAAGATCCATTTTATACTTATTTGACACAATTAAAAAGAAATTATTATAAATCATTTTCTCTCTTATTAATTTGGGTAAAATATTACCATAACTTGAATCCATTAATTTATATAGTTGTCACTTATTAAAATTTTCCCAACCATGTTAATGAAAAGAACATATTTTATGTTCCATGAAATTTATTACTCACATACTGAATGCCTAATAATATCAAAATTTCGTTATGGGATTCCAATTTCCCATTTTAATCTAATTTTCAATAACTTATAGAAATTTATTTAATGTTTTCTCTTTAAGGTTTCCCTTTTCAAAAAGGAAAAGTTACATAGGTTTAATTTCAAAAATCTAACTTCCTCATTTTATAATTTAAATTCCAATTCAATGTTTTCAATAAAACTCTTTTTATTAGTTATAAAAATAATTTCCAATAAAATAGTGGAAAAATCACTCATGAATTATGAAAATACATCTAGATTTAAGAAATATTCAAAACTAGAATAGATTCATCACCATGAAGGACAAAAATTGAAGCTTAATTTTTTTAACTTAAGTACAATCTAAAATGATAAAAAAAGTAAATAATATATAGATTTTCTATATATATTTCTAAACATAGACACTAAAAATATTTTAAATTCGTATAAAATAGGTTTGAAACTACCCCTACACTTGTCCACCATTATCCCTTAAAACTATGAAAAACACAATGATTGTAATGAATAAAAATGTAAAGAATAGAAACCAAATTTTGTTTATTGAACTAGTACGTTTGATTAATTCACCCCTAGGTGATTTATAGATATTTTGATAAAATATCCTAGGTTATATTCACTTTGGGAAACTTATATAAAATAATATTAAACATTATTAATTTTATTAGAAAGTAGTAAGAGAAGGAAAACTGACAGAAACCTAGTTTGACCCATAAGTGGGAACTTGGTTTTAACTTCCCATAGTGGGAATTTATATTTATTAACCCTAAATAGATTGTGTGTTTGGTTAATTTAATATAAACCACCATATTTTATTTTTTTTTTCTAATGATTATGAGTGGACACTAGTCTTAAAGAACCCCATGAGTAGAGTAAAACACTCCAAATAACAGAATATAAAAACATAAATGTAAATTGGGTGGGAGTAAGTTAGAAGGGGGCTCCTTGTTTTTTGTTGTATCCACCTCCAGTTGTTGTTAAGTATTTTTTTTAGGAGGTAATGAATTATCTATAGGTAAATAAGCTAATTTTTCTCTATCAAAAATTTGGAGGTCTTCTTTTTTAAATTCTTCTAGAGTAGATTCAAATAGATTTTCAAAGTACTCCTCATCCATCTATTATTTTTCATTTTTTTTACTTCTTAATATAATTCAATCTCCATATTTTATTCTATAGTGTATTCATTATACTATTATTCACTTTCTAGGGATGAATTATTCTCATTAAAACATGAAATATGATCAAAAAGGGAGTTGTATTTCAAATAAATTTGAGAGAACTTTAATGTGATAGAGTTTATGATTTAATAATCTTTTTTTAATGCCTCATCTTGAATTATTTATTGCTCCATGAGATCCTTAGGTAAAATCACAAAAATTAGAGGGAGAGAAGGTTCTTTAAGAAGTATATCCACCTTCACAGATGACCAAAGTATAGGATATTCCACATTTTCTCCTTTTCCTTTCTGTCCTTGATCCATAAATTCTTATATAATGGTGGCCATCAAGAAAGTCATTTAATTAAAGTCTTATACTTACTTTTTTTTCCTATTATTTTTTATTCCAAAAGAAAAGATCTATAGATGTATCCTTAAATATCCTATGGTTTTGGTTCTTTTATAATCAGATATACTTTTTTCATATGTTGTTGATGTTTATTGGATTCAATGGTGTAGTAGAATCTATATTCCAATCTATTGGTGTGTACCAAGGTTTTATCCAACTATAGTCCTTGATTATTCTCCTTGGGAACCTGTGGTAGGGGAGTTTGATTAGTATTAAATATTTTTTCTGGGTGTGGTTCCATGAACTAAGCATTAAGTTTGTTAATATCTTTAAACTGAGAAAATATGTAGTGATCCATTAGTGTAGAATGGTCCCATTTTTATACTTTTCCTAGATTAGAGAAAATAAACAATGAAAATAAAAAACCAAGAAAAATAGGAATCAAAGAAAAAAAACAAAAAATTCCAATTGTGCTAAAATGGGGAATAACTCTACCTAACTCCTCATCTATGGGAAAATATTTGTGATCTAGAAACCTATTATATGGATATCATGAAAAAAAATTGAAAGCATGAAATATAGTTTAATGGATAGCTAGAGTTGTAACGTAATGATTTGGGCCTTCATACTCAATACCCTATCACTAATGATTTCTTTTATTTTTTCACTATTTTTAAACAAGAAGATAGTTAAGGTTTGATGCATATAATAGTAAATTAAAAGAAAATGAGAGACATAATGAATAAAATAAAGCATAACACTTCATTCCAAACTTTTTTATCCTTTATTTATCTCATAAAATTGATTCCATATTCAACTCTTTGTGTATTCCAACTAGATATACACAACCTCACTGCATAAATGGTGTCAGTATACATCTCACTTAAGAAGTATCCCTGAGCGATCAGCCCAAACTCTCTCACAACCATGATTTCATCCACTACCAAAGCAACGAATGACAATTATACATTACAGATCCAATTACTACAATAGGAAAAAAAATATTAATATAAAAGAAAATGGGGGCATGACATAGGAATGATGTATAATATCCTCCTTAGTCCCTCGAACTCCAAAATTCTGAGAGTAAAATAGAAACTGCACAGCCAGATATGTGGAATTGGGTTTACTAGGTTTCCTTCAGTGGATGATCCTTGAGTTAGCCTCTCATCACTAGTGAGATCTTAAGAATAACAATCACTCCAAAACAGGAGAAACTCATAGAAAATAGGAGATTAGAGAACAAAAAAAGACTTCAATGAACATAAAATGAATTAAAATTAAAAATGTAGAAAGCTACATAAGTTATTATTCTATAATTAGAATAATTTGGATCCTTTATTTTGAGATAGGGTGAAATGTTTTATATGAATCAAATCACCTTCTTCTACATTCATCAAAAAATCATCACCAACCAACAATCACTTTTTTTATTGGTTTCCTTCTATGTGTCTAGGTTGAGGGTGTGGATTTATTTTGGAGGGTATCACTCAAACCTTCTTATTAAAACATTGCATTTATATAAACTTCATCTTATTCATATTATTCATATTATTCATTGATTTTAACATGGAACAGTAGAGGATATCTTCCCAGTTTTGGTAGACATTAGGAATGATGTTTGATTTGAAGTCACTACCTAAAACCCTTTCAGGAATATTTATTTAAAATTATACAAGGGTACCCTTGATTACTTCTTTGAAGACCATTATGTAGCTTTTGAACAATGAGAATTTACTTTTCATGGGTATACGCGACCTTTGTAGAGCATTGAAAATCTTGTTGGTACCCTTACGGGCTCATCTTGTTACCTTGATGTTATTGCTATATCTATTGATAAGAACTTTACGTAGCTCTTGGAATGGTTACCCTTATTTAGTCACACTATCTATTATGATGAACCTTAAATATCCTTTAGTACCAGGGAAATACCTTTTCACAATAGTTGATTACCTTGACATAGAAGCTTTGTGGCCTTTAGAAAGGGGTGGGGGTACATTTAGAAAGATTCATTGGGGCATTTATACAGCTTACACATCCAGAAAACAATAAAATGAATATATTATTTGTATATTTTATTATCAAAATGAATAAAAATAATGTAGATAGGAATTAAAATCATTTAATCAATGAAATTTAAATTCTAAAAATCAATGTATGGAACCTAAATTAAATCAAAAAATGAATAATAGTACTAAAAATAAGTTTAAATCTATTTATCATTTTACTTTTATATTTACAAAACTAACAAAAAATAATTAATTTATCATGTTTTATCTATATTAGAGGGTCAGTTTTCATTTAAAAATAGTAAAAAAATGGGAAATAGTGGATCTTATCACTCCTCAACACTTACACTATTTCATTCCTTGAAAATAAAAAAAAATTAATTTTATTAGAAAGATTGTCTTTCCTAGGTTTTATTATGCATACTAGAAGAGAAAAAAATAAATAATCATCCTTTTTTTGAAATTTAATGCATTTTATAAGAATCTATCAAAATATATTAATTCAATTCACCTAAAATTCTTAGTTGTAAGAGTGAAAAGTATTATATTTTATTAAAATTAAAATATTAATTGTCTGATGTTCCAATTATTACTCTCCCTTAATTTCCATTAATGAAAGATGCATTTTATACTTTGTCTATGCAACTCAAATATAATTTTTATAAGTAAATTTTACCCTTATTCAATTGGGATAAATATTCACCTTACCTAATTCCATCCATTGTTTATAATTATTTACTTATTGAATTTTTTCCAACTATATTTGTGAAAAAACATATTGGGTGTACAATGGAAATTATTTATCAAAACCCCAGTGACTATAAATTTTAGAATTCATGAAATCCTTAAAACTAGATTGAATTTATAACTAGAAAAGATAGAAATTAAAGCTCAACATTTCCAATAAAAAACACTATAAAAAGCTAAAAACAAAAGTAAATAACATGAAACTTGTCTACACATATTTCAAAAAACAGACCCTAAAAATATTTTAAACTAGTCGTATGGTGGTTTCAAACCACCCCAAGACATATTCAACATTTCCCCTTAAAACTCATCAAATACAAATATTTTAGTAAATGAAAAATGTGAGTGAAAAAAAAAACACATGGTGTTTATTGATCCATTATGTTTTCTCTACACTAAGTTCTTTGTAGATATCAAGATATTATCTAAAAGGTTCTATACACTTTTTGAAACCTACATAAAAACATATTAAACATCAAAAAAATATTTTCAAATAGTTAAATTAAGAAAACTAAATGTAACATGGTATAGCCCCCAAGTGAATAATATGATTTCACTGCCCCTTGTGGGAAGTTCTAGTTATTAACCCCAATTAGATGGTTGGTTTTTTTCTTTAATAGAAACCACCACATTTTATTTTTTCCAATTTATATGAGTGGAAATTGGTCTTCAATACCCTCATGAATAGAGTAAAATAATCCCATCCCAAAAAAATAGAAACAAAAATGAAAATTTCAAGGGAGTAAGATTTAATGGGCCTCCTTGTTATCTGATGTATAATCTTGTAGTTATGGTTCATGATGTTTTTAAGGTGGTATGGACTTCTACGAAGGTCTTGTATATTCTTCTTCACCATTATCAAATAATATTTCGTCTTTTATAGATTCTTTAAATGTATATTTGAGAATATTTTCAAATTACTCATCTTATAACTCTTCTCCTTCATATTGGGATGCCTCTTCGTCTAATTATAGATTCAAATTTTCTTTTATAGTGGATACCTCATACAATTTAACACTATTATAGGTTTAATTATACTTTTTCATAATATAAATACCATTAAAAGGGAGTTATATTTCAAATAAATTTGAGAAAAAAATAAATAAAATAGTGTTTAAGTTTTGATCATCCACCTTTAATAGTTTAAATAGATGTACTTATTCTTCCATGAGTTCATTGGGTAAAATTTAATTAATGTGAGGGAGAAAATGTTATTTAAGTAGTTATTCCACCATCATAATCAATCATGAGATATGTTCTTAAAATTATTCTACAGTATATTAGTTTCATAGCTCAATTAATGCGAGAATGATGATGGTTATCATGGTCATAATGTACTTCAACTCTCCCACTCACTTTGTTTCTCCTTAAGTTATTGGTCTTACAATAAATATCTATTAATATTTCCTTGAATATCTTATGGTGTTAGTTATTTGTATCTAAGATAGTGTATGGGAATATTTTATTGATGTGTATTAGCTTTATTTGTGTATATTACTCCATCCTTCCATCTATTGGTGTGTACCAATGGTTTTTCAGGTTGTGGTCCCAAAATATTATCCTAGATATCCTATAGAAATAGATATTTACTAGTGTTAAATAGTTTTTTCAAATGTGGTTTTTTTAGCACAGTTGTGATTCTTTTAATCCTCTTATATTTGTTATATAGTTGGGGATAAATTATTATGGAATGGTCATCTTTTTATACTTACCTCATATTAGAGAAAAGAAAAAATAAATAAATGGAAGAAAATAAATAAAAATAGAAATATAAGGCAACATAAAACACTAATTACAAATGAACTAAAATAAATAATAAATAATCCTAAATTTTCCAAATGATTTTATTATTTATTCCACTCTCTGTGAGTTCCAACCAGCTAAATATAGCCTTAGTGCATAAATAGTGTGAATATTCATCACACTTAGGAAGTCTCCAAAAGATATCATCCCTCTATTGGATACACCTAGGTGTGGATTGGATTTTTTGACAAGATTAGTGTAAGAAGGACTTTTTATTGCTACTTAGGTTGTGTTTATTGAAAATCCAACAAATAAACATTTATTAGAAAAGACATGTGGAGGATGAGGTTCTATAGTAATATTTAGAGTGCTGAAAGAATGATTGGAAATTAATAACAAATATATTTTTCATATAATATACATTGGATATATTAGAAAAGAAAAAGGATAGTTTGAGGATCTTAGAATAAAGTAATAATGTCGATATGTTTGATAAATACCATGTGATATCCTTTGAATTAGTTTATTAGATGATCCAAAATGACTGGAGTCTATAGGGAAGAGATTTGAAATAATTTTTGGAAGTTCTAGATGAGCATCATATTTTTCAAAAATCCTACTATGTTCCCATGTATGGTATTTCCCACAAAAATAAAATTTTCAAAATATATATTCTATGTAATAGAATTTGGGCTATGTAAGAAGATTTTACACACCTATTTCATTGACAGAATATATTCATCTATGTGTTTCTTCACATGTATAGATTTATGTACACATGTTTGGATATATAGAAATTTATATAGGTGATTGATAGAAACAGAAGGGATTCATCAATGTAAATAATTTTCACCACATGATCCACCATGTATGGGTTTTCATATAATCAATTTCATAGGTGGTGATCCATGTAATCTAATGGACCAATGTAAGGGAATTTTTAGGTATATAGGTTATTATTCCTATATTTTTTCCTAGAAAATTATCTAGTAATGAAATAAAATCATGCAATAAAATAACTATTAGATAATGTTAAAAATATCACGGAAATTCAAATTGGATCCATGATTCAAGGAAGAAAATGAATAATTATGACTTGGATTCTAGAGGATTTAGTTGTCAATGATGTCAGCTGAATATAAAATAATGGATATGGAGATATGGAGGTTACATCTAGAGTATGTATTTATAAATACATGATTTTTTCGTTATTTGAGGATATCCAAAATAATTTTTTGTATTTTAATACATTTTTTTCATAAGAAAATTGAAACCATAGAAAATAAGTGGAGGCTTCTAGTCTAGCATCTCAAAAGTGGTTCTCTCTGGTTGAAATTTTTGAATTTGAAAATATAAAATGCACCAAGAAAGAAAAAAAGGAGATCTAGTATGGGATATTATTTACTCTAAAAAAATATTAGAATGAATAAAAAAGTTGTAACACATAGGATAATAATATCTCTACTGAATAAAAATTGACATGTCTGTAAGCAGGAGAAGTGTATCTCTCAAAAGAGTGAATAAGAACGTCTACATGTCAAGAAGGACCTTAGGTCTACCCCGAATATTTTTTTTCCCTAAATTATAAGTTTTTAGTCTTGGTTTTAAATGATACAACTTAGAAAAGTTGTTGTAACATAACAATGTGAAGGTATTCGAGAAACTATGTTTCAAAGTGATGTTTTAAGTATATTTTGTAAAGAAGATTATAAATAAGGATATATTCACATATGTCAATAAAGAAACATAATAAGATTAAAATAGGTTATCTTCATATAAAAATGATTCACACATCCGTGAAAGAGATACTAATGAAGGCATCTACATTTCTATAAAATATGGAAGATTTCCTACCTTATAGTAGGGAGAAAAAAAGGGAGGAAGTACAAATGGGATCATAAAGTCCTACCATAGATCAGTTCTTAAAGGATGAGGAGACAAAGTTCACCATGGGATAGGATTGTCCTTATCCCTAAACTTTTGAGTGTATTGGTCCTAGTTTTATAGTAACCATATCCTTTATTTCACCAAAAAAAAAGTGAGCTTAATGGATTTTGGTGTAGAGATCATCATCGTTACATTCTCCTTGGATTTACCCAGTGTAGGTGAACCAAGTAAATTTATTTCTGTCCTATTTAATTTCAATATGAATACCAACTAGTAAAGTTGGTATATAAATTTAAAATATATTATCTAAAGTATAGTCAAGTGAAAGGAATAATTATTTCTACATTAAAATGTAGAGGGTAAGAGGTAACCCTTATATTTAATAGGTCAAGATCAATAGGGTAGTGAGAGATTTAAATAAAAAGAATATAATTTTAAAATAATTCCACTAACTAATTCACTCTCCTTCTTAGGGTATCTCTCACTTAAGTCACTTGAAGGGACTAGAAAGTGGTATCAAATATTTTGTTTATTTTTGGTGCTTTGGCTTTATCATATTGGATTTTTTAAGTCGATATTTTCTACCCTAATATTTGCTTTTCATAAATGGAAAAGGGAAGAATTATAATGAAGAAATAGATCTATAGAGGAATTAAAAAAATTTAAACATTTTTTTTATAGTAATATTTGGTGTATTAAATATGGAATCCTATAAAATAAAGGCATGGATAGTTCAGATGGTAAATCTACTATCATATTTAATGAAATTATCAGTATTGATAAAGAGACGATATGAGTAATAATGTAGGGACTACCAATGATGATATCCTAATAATATAGGATGTGGAATCATTCCACCTTTCATATGAATTTGATCATTTTAATCAATAAAAACATGAAGTTGAAGGAATAAAGGAAATATTGAGATAACCAGGTTAAGGTATTGAAAATTAGAGTAGACAAGTTTAAAATCTGGAATAACTGACTTGTTAAAGTATCTATATCTTGAAGGAAGAAGAATGGGACTCAATTTGAAGAGTTAAAATGGATTTACATAGAAGAGAAACATTTCAGGGTTGATTTTTAAGAGAAGTTCATAAACTCTAAAGAGATCTAAAACCTAAACATCAAGAAGGATGAGTTATATTTCCACATCACAAAATTATAATAGGAGAACCAAATCCTACAAAATGAAAAGTTAATCCTCAAATATTATATTTCTAAAATGAATTCCAAGACAAAGTATAAAATTGACATATTGTAAAAGATCACACAGGCATTATAAGATGTTGTTCCTAGTGATTGGAACTCATGTAATATATGAATTCTTATCTTGATTCTACGACAATTATAATCTAAAATCTGGAGGATGAGGTTTTTCTAGCCAAGAAATAGTTGGATTCCAAGGTTAAACATGATGGTATCCCACCAATTCATGATAATAATAAATCCATCAAAACTCCCAAGAAGTGTGAAATTATTTTTGGTGTTGGAAACCGGTTTGATAAATTTCATACAAGTGGTACAAAAAAATGAGAACTCAAACAAGATATGAAAATATGTTCTAGTTTTTTAGAATTATTGGGCATATTTCTAGTTTCAATTTTTAAAAATTGAAGTACATTAACTACATTGAAGCAGGAGGAAATTATAAGTAATTATGTCTTCATACAAAACATAAATGGTATAGGTATTATTCCAATGAATCTTATCTTACTAAGAATGTATCTAGTGTAAATTCTAGGAAAACTTCAGTTGGAATAAGATAAGGAAATAATCCTATAAAGAACAGAAGATCCATCCCTCTCAAGAATATATTTAAAAAGTTAGTTGAGGGGGATTTCTAAGAATATGAGAAGAAGGATCGAATAAGGAAGGAGAATTCCAAGATAGCCCTGTGGATACCATGTAATAGGTACTTCTAAGTATTATCAAACAAAAAACTAAAAGTTAATAGATGAAAATGGGTGTAATTGTTCTCCTATAGAGAAATAATCATGATTTTTGCAAAATGGCATTAAAATTTTAAGAATTCACAAGTGGTATTTATATCACAATTATGGATAAGAAAAATGGGTAGACTTTTGGACACCCCTATTTTTGTGTTTTATTTTTTGAAAATAAGAGTGGAATATATCCTTCTCATTAATAATATTTTTTTAATTTTTTACAATCTATCCAATGAATATTGTTTATAAAATACATGTGAATGTTAAGGTGTTTCATTAATGTTTGGAGTGCTACAATAATGATTGTAAATTGCTATCTCATTTAATATCTATGGAGTATCCCTGGGATTTTTTAACAATAAATGATGGTGAATTGAGTTTTTATTGAAGTAATAATGTTGATATGTTTGATGAATACTATTTAATTACACTTGAGGAAGTTCAAGGGATGATCCATGAAGGTTCAAGGCCTTGGGAAAGAAATCTGGAAGCATTTTTTGAAGTTCTAGATGAGCAGTATATTTTACGAATATCTACCTAAGTACCCACATGTCTGATTTTTGACATAAATAAATTCATTAATGAAGAGGTTCAACATAAGGTAATTTAAGTGATGTAATAAAATTACAAGTAATCATTTCTCCAGCATAAGAAATGCATGTATGCATTTCCCCACATATGTAGTTCTATATATGAATATTTGGATATATAGGGATCCATGTAGGCGATTGATGTTGCCTTTAGGTATTCATTAACATAAATGATTTCGAATAATTGATCCAACACATATGGGTTTTCACATAAAAAATTTAAAATTTGGTTATCCATGTAACTGAATGGCCCGACATAAGAGGATTTCTAGAAATGCAGGGGATTCTTCCTATGTATTTCAATGTAACATTAGATAGTGATGAAATCAAATCAGGAAATGAATAATGTATTCAATAATTTTAGAAACATTATGGGACTTAATATGGGATCCATGTTTCAAGATGAAAATGAAGAATTAAGCTAAAGACTCTATAGGATATGGTTTTCTATGGTGTATGAAAAACATAAAATAAGGGACATTGAAATGTGGAAGTTTTATGAGAAACTACATCAATATATTTAAATAAATTATTTTTTGGTGATTTTACAATAGAGAAAATTCTAACGTGTATTTTAATACATATTTTTTATTCCATGATAATTCTTTAAAAATACCAATTAAGTTCAGAGTTCCATACTAGCATCTCAAAAGTGTTTCTCTTGGGTTACTATTTAAGAATATGAAAATATCACACAGATCGATAAAGTAAATAAAAAGAGATGTGGAAGGAGATATTTTTTCCTTAATAAAGGAAGATCATAAATAAGAAGAAGGTCATGAAACATAATAGAAGTATATCACTACTATATATACATAGACACATCTATAACATGGAGAAGTGTGATTCTCGACTAAGTGAAGAAGAACATCTTCATGTCAAGAAGAAGAAAAATAAGTAACTTGATTCTACATTAAATATTTGGTTTTCCTTAAGGAGGAGAAGTTCCAATTTTTTTAAAGAAGAAGAGAACACTGAAAATATGTTATAATGAAGAAAATTAAAGGCATTCTAGGAATTTAACTAGAATGTGAAGTTATAGATATATTCTATAAATTAGAATCTATTAAAGGAGATATTCATAGTATCATATGAAGGAACAAAAGTAGTGTTCAATAGTGCATCAATATCTAAAGAGGGTGCACACATCCATTTAAGAGATTCTGATGAATAGACCTACATTTCTATGAACTAAGGAAGAGTTCCTACCCCAAAGTAGTGATAAAAGTATAAGGAAGCAGTAGTGAGCTCATGGTGTCCTATCATAGAGCAGTGTGTGAATGAGGAGAACAGGAAGTGTGACTTTGGAGAGGAGTGATATCATTACTAAACATGTAAGGGAATTGATCCATGGAATGAAGTTACTTTAGACCTTGTATCCACCAAGTAGCAATGAGCTTAGTAAATTTTGGTACATAGAACATCGTCATATCATGCTCCTCTAATTACCATGATGTGATTGAACCATATAAAATAATTTGTGACCTGTTTACTTTCATCATGAACACCAACTAGAAAATGAGTAAATAAATTTAAAAAATATCTAGTAAAGGTTGGTCAAGTGAAAGGAATAATTATTTCTACATTGAAAAGTAGATTAGAATAAATTCCTTTATATTTAAGAGGTCAAGATCAATAGGGTAGTAAGAGATTCAACGATAAAGTGTATAATTTGAAAATAAATTCAAAAGATGATTCACTCCACCCCCTATTACAGAATCTCATGCTTAAGTCCCTTGAAGGGTCTAAAACTCACACTCTCTCAAATGGGTCAAAATCATGATTCAATATACTGCTCAAACAACTGATCCCAATCATAATTCAGTGGTACAATCTATATGATAGGAAAAGATTTTTTTATATGTGGTTCTTGTATAATTTAATAACAATGATTTAACTATTATACAGGAAGTTAACCTACCCTCGACCAGGGAAAATTAAAATGGATAATTATATAATATATTAATTATCCAAGGTTGTTTATGTAATAATGCACTGACTCTAGGTAACTAGGGTCGAGGTGTTATAGTTGGTATCAGAGAAAGTTTAGTACAAACCATGGAAGATATATTTATAAAAACATTGATTAGATAACATTACCCTAAGATAAACATTGAGGATTAGTATATAATATCTTTATAGAATTTTGTTAAAGTATAGATTTTGTTTATTTTCTAAGAAATACATCCCTGTCTGAATACAAGAAGGTAGAGGTAGCTCTAGCACAAATTTACCTAGGAGTTAAAACTCTGACAAGGAGTTTCAGCCTTGACCCGAGGTATCCTGGTACACGACAACTGGCCTTGATGCACTCTTGGTTATGACACTCCTGGGGGATATTCTTAGGATAATTCACATTTTCTATAAAAACTGTTATGAAGGATTTATGAGTAAATAATTCCTCAAAGAAAACATTTTTTATGATTATGGATTATATGCGTAAACTGTTCAATTTTTGTTCGGTATTTTATAAGTTCGTAATTATGTATTGTGATTCATAAACTAATATAGTGTATTACATTGTTTAGAAATGGTGCCAAGTGGAAGGAATAGAAACTGTATCAATGCATGTAATCCATGTAGGGATTTCCCTCCTACTCAAGAAAATTATAGTGGATCTGGTGGTGGAGCCGGTGATATAACTACTACTGATCATATTATCACCATACTGGGACAACTCACTCAAGTTATGAACAATAACCTTACCTGTATAGAGAACCTTGATCCACAACATGAAGGATCAATGTTAGACCGCTTTATGAGGCATCAACCACCAACATTCAATGGGAATACAAATAAATTTGTAGCTGAGCAATGGATAAGTTCCTTAGAGAAAATATTTCATGCTTTGGGGAGTAGAAAAAGGGAAAAAGTTGTCATGGAGGATTAACACCTCATGGGAAATGCAGATCAATGGTGGTCATTAATTCAAAACACAAAGTAGGATGAAGAAGTATCAAATATGGAATGGAGGTATTTTAAAGATCTTTTCTTATAAAAATACTTTTCGCGTGACCATCGAGAGGATATGGAAAGACAATTTCTGAGTCCGAGGAAAAAGGAGGATGAGAATGTCACAAAGTATGAGGATAACTTTATAAGGTAAGAAAGGCATGAAACAGATTATATACATAACCCAAAGAGTAATATTGATCGATTATTTGATGGGTTAAAACCATTTCTCTATCGAGAATTAGTCTCACAATCCTTCTCATCGTATGAAGATATTTTCTCATGTGCTATCAAGATGGAAAAGAAATTATCTAAGTCTTAAGACTTTAAAGTAAAGAAGGAGAAGAAGAGATCTTTTCAACACTCTATAATTGGAAATAAGGGGAATAAGGGAAAAGTTGAATTTTCATCCTATAGAAAATGTGGGAAGAAACACCCTAGTACTTTCCTGATGGGAATGGGAGTATGTTACAAGTGTGGTGAAAAAGTCCACTAAGGTCGTTATTAAAAGGGAAAGTAATAGGTTGTCAATGTTGAATACTAAAATTGTAAAGAAATGGGGCATTATGAAAATTAATGTCTTAACCACCAAGGAAACATACCATAGAAAAGTCCAAGGGAAAAGGGCTAAGCTTATGTGATCACTACTGCTGAGGTTGAAGCGCCGAATAATATGGTGGCAGGTAATTTAATGGTTTCCTAAAATTTAGCCAATGATTTATTTGATTTTGGATCATCCCATTGTTTCATATATACCCAGTTTTATAGGAAAATTAGATATTTCCAATTTTATTTAATAAGGGATTTGTCATTAAAAACTCCCAAGGGAAGTATCATTACAAAAAGGGTTTGTGAATCAGTTCCCATTAGAACATATAAACAAGATTTATATGCTAATCTCATTGTCATACCCATGATTGAATTTTATATAATCCTCAGTATGAATTGTCTTTTGGACCATGATGAAAACATTTATTATAATAAGAATGAGGTTACAATTTTCAATGATGATGAGAAGTACCTTATCCTTAGAGAAGAAATGTCACCATCTGATTCTTATCTAGATCCACCCCCAGTAGCTCTACTAAATTCAATTATTGGGGAGGAAGAGATTGAAATAACTATGGTTGGGAAAAGGAATGTTCAAATAGAGGAAATTCCTATTTTTCAACAATATGTTGATGTGTTTCCATAGGATTTACCTAGAAATCATCCAGAATGAGAAATTTATTTTTACATTGATTTAATTCTTAGTTTAAGGCTCATATCGAAGACCCCTTATATAATGGATCTAATGAATAGAGTTTTCAAGTAATATCTTGATGACTTTGTAGTGGTATTTATTGATGATGTCTTGGTTTACTAAAAAATCTAGGAAGATCATGAAAATCATTTGTGCACTATTCTAAAGACTCTTAAAGGAAATGAATTATATGAGAAGTTTAGCAAGTGTGAATTCTAGATTCAAGAGATTTCTTTTCTTGGATATATTGTCTCTAAGGATGGAATCTATGTTGATCCTTCTAAGACAAAATCAATACAATAATGGCCAGAACTGACAAGTATAACTAAAGTACACAATTTTAATGGTTTTATAGGTTATTATCAGTGTTTCGTCCAGAATTTTTCCTAATTGGATAACCCATTAACCAAGATCACACGTAAAGGGGTTAAATTTGTTTGGACAAAAGAGTGTAAAGAATGTTTTGAATAACTGAAGAGAAGAATAGTCAATTCTCCTATCTTGACTCCACCATCGTGAAATTATGGGTTTGTTATTTATAGTGATTCTTAAAAGAAAGAACTTGGTTGTGTCCTTATGTATAAGGATATATTTATTTTCTATGCATCACGATAGCTAAAAATTCATGAACAAAACTATCCCACTCATGATATTGAGTTAGCAGTTGTAATCTTTTCTTTGAAGATATGGATACACTATCTATATGGTGAAAATGTGAGATATATACTGATCACAAGAGTTTGAAGTATATTTTCTAATAGAAAGAACTTGGCATGAGGAAAAGATGATGTCTTGAACTACTCAAGTATTATGATTTCACTACACACTACCACTCAGGGAAGACAAATAAAGTAGCAAATGCTTTGAGCATAAAGGATCATGGAGTTTTGAAAAATATGAGGGTTTAAAGGGATCATATGTTCATGGATCTTGTAAAGATAGATATGGGAATAATCAATGAAGGTGAAACATCAATACTTTTTCAAATGGTTTCCAATATATCTTTACTATAAAGGATAAAAAGTTCTTAGACTGATGATGAGGAGTTTTAAAATAAAATTAAAGTTTTGAATGATGGGATATTGATTGACTTCGTATGTAAAGATGGAATTTTGAAATTTGGGAAAAGACTTTGTTTTCCCAATATACCTGATCTAAAAATGGAATAATTGGATGATTCTTATAGCTCCAATTTCTCTATACACCCTGGTAGCAATAAGATGTATAGATATTTGAAGGAACATTTTTTGTGGGACAACATGAAGTTAAAGATTGCTGATTATGTGTCAAGATGTATGATTTGTCAACAAGTGAAAGCTAGAAGACAACATCCTAGAGGATTCATGAAACATCTTCCCACACCTAAGTGGAAATGAGATGATATTAAGATGGAATTTGTCAGGGTGCTACCAAAGACTCCTAGAGGTAATGATGAAATATGGTTCATTTTTGATCTTCTTACCATGTAAGCACATTTTCTTTCTATAAGATAAGATTTACCACTTGAACTTTTAGAAATACTATATATTAATGAAGTCTTAAGACTTCATGGTGTACCTCTACTGATTGTTTATAATTGTGATCCCTGTTTAACATCAAGATTCTAGAAAAGTCTTTAGAAATCCCTAGATACTGAACTTCGTTTGAGCACTACCTACCACCCTCAAACTAACAGACAATCAGAACGGACTATTCAAACCTTAGAATATATGTTGAGATCGTGACCACTTGGATTTCAAGGTATGGGGGATCACTATTTACCAGGGGATGGATTTTGCTATAATAATAGCTTCTATTCAATTATTCAGATGGTACCATATGAACCATTATATAGAAAGTGATGTTGCACACCAACTTGTTGGGATGATGTTAGTGAAAGAAAAATCTTAGGCCTAGAACTTGTTGAAGAAACAATGGAAAAGGTGAAGATTATCCAAACCCACATCAAAGAATCTCAAATTAGGTAAAAGATCTATGCTGATAACTGAAGGAAAGATTTGGAATTTCAAGCAGGAGATTATGTTTTCTTGAAGGTATGTCCATGGAAGGGGGTTATACGATTCGGTAAGAATGGTAAATTAAGTCCCAGGTATATCGGTCCTTTCGAAATTATAGAAGGAATTGGAGTTTAGCTTACCGTTTGAGAATACCTCCAAGTCTCTCCAAAATTCATGATGTGTTCCACGTATCACTGTTGAGAAAATACATGTTTGGACCAATGCATGTACTCACCTGTGAAGGAATAGAACTCAAACTCGATCTATCTTATTGTGAAGAGCATGTCAAGATTCTTGATACTAGAGAACAAGTGTTGAGAAACTGGACGACTCGTCTGGTAAAAGTTCTATGGAGAAACCATAAGATAAAAGAGGCAATTTGGGAACCTGAGGAACTTATGATGTAGAACCACTAGAATCTTTTTATTCTATAATATTATAGAAATTTTGAGGATGAAATTATTTGAAGGAGGGAAGAAGGTAACACCCCAAGATTCCACGGTACATTCCCCTTTGAATAATACAATAGCTTTCGTTGTACGTAACTTCGAGTTCTAGCACACCACAAAAAATCAAACAAGCCATTTTAAAAGCAGTTATGAATAGTAATACCCACTTTTTTAAAATTTTATAAATTTTATTTTTCAAAATGGACTTTATTTTTAGATCCTGAATATCAAAACTAGTTTAGGGTGAATTTTTTGTATTTTCTGAAAACTTTCAATTTTGATGAATAGTGAAAAACACTACGTTATTGTTTAAAACATACATCTTATTTAAATAATTATTTATTTTATTTAAATTTATTTTAGTTAAAAATAGATACATAATACCTATAGAATTTTAATGTAATTCATTGGAGTCATTTTATAATAAAATTAGATGTATAAAATTTTATTGAATTTTTTAACATCTTTTACCCACCTTATAGGCACGTTAACAAATTTGTATAAAACGTAATTTTACCTCATCTATGGATTGAATTTAAAATTTTTAAAAGACATAGTTGACATCAGTATGTAAAATTTGGTTCAATAAGAGGAAAATATTTTTTGTGAATAGTAACTTTTGACTTTTATTTACCACGGTAAAAAGTAAATAGGTTAATTAAAGGTAAAAATGATATTATAATTACCCTAACACATGTCCTAATTCTATTGAATAAGTTTATTTAATCCAAAATCAACCTTAGGAATAAAATATGATCCTCTTTGATCCATTTGTATTAGATTAGGGCATTTATTATTATTTTATTTAAAGAAGAGTTAAAAGTGTTAAATTCAAATTTTAATAACTATAAAATTTTTAATATAGATTTATAAATAATATAAATTAGACTATAAATATTAACTATAAATATAAAAATATTTCCTACATAATGGTATTTTATTTATAATTTTTAGACATTAAATAATTGAATTTATTTATGACACAATGATGATGTAGTATTTACCTTATTATCAAAAGATTAAATTAATTGATATTATAAATATTAATATAATTGTTAATTGAGACGTTTCATGTATTACAAGAATTTTATAGGTTAATATGACATGTTAGGGCTGATTAAATAAAATTTTTTCGAAGTGATAAAGATGTTATGAATTTCCGAAAAACAAAATACCAAATAGTGTCAAAATTGACATAAATGAGTTTTTAAAACAAATACTATATTATTATTTGATATAATATTCCTAAAAATTTAAGAATCATCCAAAGGACTTATATAAGTTTATAAATATCAATAATGAACCACTTTCGGTTCTCTTGGCTTTTCATAGTATGTTTATTAACTATTTATTATATTAATACAAGAATACATGGTAAAAGTTAAACTATTTAACTAAGAGTTAAATATAAAAGATAAGGTTAATATGGCATCCAAAACCTGTCTAAAACCTATTGGTTCCGATTTTTTTGACCCAGCCCCACATTATCCTCGAAATAAATCCTTTTGGATCCGTTATAAAGAGAATATTATTGTATAATAAATAATATTTCAAGTTTTTCCTAATGTGACCCTCACCTCTCTTATAAAAGGGAACTCCCCATTCTCTCAATATCACACCTCCAAAGCCATTTGGCTCGGCCAAACCCTGCACAAATATCCTACCAACTACCCTCACTTAAAACTAGATTCCTTACTTTGATCACAAAGTCAACTTAAGGATCCCATTTGATCAAATAAAAAGGAATCACCCAAAGAAGAGGTAATAATTTCATCACGTCTTTCAAAGTTTTTTTCTTCTTTCACTTCCTCTTTATTTTTCATTTCCATACCAAAATAATAACTCCAGTAAATTCTAGATACTATGATGTTCTTATAAATATGGTACAACTAAATTCATTATTCTATCCATCCAATAAATTACAAAGTCACCATACGTGCGTATGTACGGCTTACGGTCTCTATGGCGTGGTGTAGTTTGTTATTCAACAAATCATTATTTTGATGGGTATAATAATGTGTATAATTGGTGTAAATAATAAATATAACCTGTTAATTATTCTATATATATGATATACCATCCAATTACATATGATTTCACCATCAACAGAATGGTATTGTCACTCGTACGTATGTACGGATTATTGTCTCCACAAACACGATGAGATTCATTCCCCATCATAAACATTCAAGGATAATTTTCATTTTATGATTAAAAATAATTTTTAAGAACTTAATATAATTCTGTATATGAATCAAATATGTCCAATCCATAACAAACATGACTTACATGAAAAAAACATATAAAGTAAAACGAATCTTTTAACACCCGAAACAATAATACTACTAAAATATTATAAAAAAATAATTTTTAAAAGAACATATATGATATCATATTTATGTATATGGTTTTTTTATAATTTAATAAAAATTATTTAACTATTATATAATAGGTTAACGTACCCTCGACTACGGAAAATTACAAGGTAAGGGTTAATTATACAATCTCTTCATTATCCGAGGTTGTTTATACATGAGTATCTATTGGGACCTCTTTATCATCCACGTTTGTGTTTCTTAAAAATGTATTTCAAAACATTTTTACTATTTCCTATAATATAGGTTAAAGTCATTTATACCCTTGTTTTAATTTTTAAAATTTTTTTTGAAAGGAATGTTTCCGTCATTTTCCAAACAAGGTACTTTAAGACCTTTTCGACAAATTAAGGAAAGAATGCTTTTTTTACTTATACAGAAAGTGTGGCTATTTCCTGCCGTTATGATACCTTCAAATCTTACCATACAAGATTATAAGAATATTTTCAAAATAAATTTTTTCCTTTATAATTATGTGACTTTTAAATGATTTCAAACTAGAAAGAGATATTTCTCTCAAATAGTTTTGATTTCATCTCTTTCAATATCCTTTGACGGATTTTACACATGTTTGAAGATGATTTATTATGATACAATATTCCATATTGTATTAAAGGTTTTGTGATATGTTTGATTGTGGATATGTCATTTTTAAACCATTCATGGTTTATGGATAAAGTATTGACATTTCATATTCCAGTTTTAATATTAATGTTTATGTTATGTTTAAACCTCTTCATATGAGGAATGCATTGGACTTAGTAAGTGACGGGGGGAGCCCGCTATAACTCCTTGATGCATCGGTATGTCTCATGAGACAAAATAGTGTCTTGGCACATGGCCATGAAAAACTCTTATTTGTAGTCTTGGCATGATTCCTTGACTATGTGGTAATGATTTCTAACATTATGAATTCCATGAATATAAATGTTTAAAATGATTATTTTTTAGTCTTATACATTGCCTTAAATGTTTGTGCTTATTTATGAAAGTTTCTGCTATATTTTTATCCTTACTGAGCATCTGATCTCACCCCTCTCTTATGTTTTATTTTTCCCAGGATGCAAAAAATTATGTTATAATTAACCTACAATAATAGGATAAGGGATATGAGTGTGTTAAAATGAGAAAAAAAATTTGTTGTTTTTCATTTCATAATGTATTGTAAAACTTATGTATGTATCTATCACTTCCAAGGCTACAAAACTGATCAGTATTTTGTGATTTTATCCCTTGTGATCATGCCAATGTTATGTAATAATGCATCGAATCAGGGTAACTAGGGTCAGGGTGTTACAAATTATCATTTAAAATAGTAAAAATATTGTAAAATATTAGTTATTTTCAAGAATTTCATTGTAGTTAACTTCTTTAATTTAAATTTTAAATTAAAATCTCTAGACTATAAATTGAGTTAGATTGATAGAATAAAAAATATGGAGAAATGTTATTTATTGAATTAAAAAAATAGAGAGTAAAGAAACTAGGTTCTCTAGGATGGGATAAGGAATAACAATTTATGTGATTAGAAACATGGTAATTAATGAATATCCAAATTATATAGGTTATGTTTTTGTTTAATAGAGTTATATTGAAGATATATGTTTTAGGAGAAAAATGTTGTGCACTATAGAAGAAATAAAAATATAAGATATAGTATAAATGGGAGGGTAAATATAGTAGATAAATCAAATTATTATATCCATTTTTGAGTACATAAGAATATTATAAGATTGTGGAACGTCACAGATACATCCATATTGTTAGATTAAGAGAGAATATATTAATGATAATTTCTATTCTAGAATTATTCAATATAGAGAAAAAAATTCATATTGTGTGAAGTATTTTTAATATCCAAGATTCAACATTTCTCACAAGGAGTTTATTATAATTTATTATGGTATTTGTATCCACACAAAAAATACATTATATGATCACATATTTATGATATAGTTTAGATGAGGACTTCATGTTGGTCATAGAGTGAACTTCATGTCGAAAAGCTTAGAAGATACCTACATGTCTATAAACGGATATCTTTAAGATTAGTTCATGAATTATGATAATGTATTATCCTTGGGTGGTATTGAAATATTCCTTAAACCATTTTACAATAATACACCCATGGTGAGGAGTGACTTCACCTACATTTTCTATCCACCAAAATAGTGAGTTAGAGTTTTTTGGTACACCAACACAGTATCAAGTGGATTCCCCTTGGGAGTATCCTAGTGAGGTTGAAATAAGAAAAATATGTGACTATATATATATATTTTAATTTTATTACATATTAATTATATTTTATTTGGGCGCATTCGATAAAGATATTGGTTAAATAGTGTGTATTCGAACAATAGAACATGATCTGAAGGGAATGAGTGGGGATGAAGTAGCTTAAATTTAGTAACACTATTATTCTCCTCCCCCTATGGTGTAATGTGTTACAACAAGTGGTATCATAGAAAATACATTTTTTATGTATTCAGTGTGATAGATTATTCTTTAAAATATTTGATGATTACAAAATATATTTCTTCTATAGTGATTTTTTTTATGAAATCAATTTTTAAATTTAAAGATAATGTTTGTGTCTAATTTGGAAGTAATTATTGGGATCCCTATGATATCTTATTAATTAGATTTTATTTATATGTTAGAATGGAATTTTTTTTATAAAGATAAATGAAATTTAAAAATTAACTCTTATGTGAATAAATACATAAAATATGATTTCTAATATGGTTTACCGAGTATGATATCTCATTAAAAGTCTTCTATGGATATGCGTATAGAGTTGGAAGAGTGTATGGTAATAAATCTATATTGAATAAAGATAACTAGTTTTTTAAACTAGTGTAGAATATGAATCAATTGAAGACATTGGTATGAATTCTATTGAATAGTAATTTCATATGTTTGGAATCAATAATAACTAGATTAAGAAGAAGGAAACCAAAAAATTGGGTATTCCAATTGATGTGAACAAAAAATATTCCTTGTATATATATATATCTCTAAATTTAACATTGTTTTATATTTTAATCAAAAATATAAATAGAAATAGTATGTATCCCCAAAATACTTTGAGGGTGATGGTAGAAAATATAAAAGCACATCATGTGGTAAATCTAGATATTTTTTATACAATAAACAATAGATGACTCAAGACATGAGGTGTGATGTGAAATTCATTAAAATTTATGTTGAAAAGAACTATTATTCTATAACAAATTTGGTGGAAGGAAACAAAATTTTATTGAAGGAATTTATTACTTCAAAGGGTAATGTTGTAATAATAAATAATAAAATTAAATAACAAAGTTATATACTTGAATAACTTTTTAACGAGTTGGATTTAAGAATGGAAAAAAGTGAAACTCCATGAAGAATCAATGTCATTCCTAACTACATAATGTAAATATAAAGTGAATATTATATATAATAGAAATAATTTTTACTTTGAGAAATTTTTATTCTACTATGAGGATAATTAATTAAATATTAGGATTCTTGATGGATAGATCCATGTTATGAGTAAGAATTTAAACACTAGATATTATCACATGTAGACATCATTTGGTAGAAAAAAAAGAATTAAAAACTAGAATTAATAGGGAATAAGAATCTAGATGCAATATTTTTCAAGAAAAACAGTTAAAGGAAAGTGTTGAAGAAGTTTTATTCTAATATTATCATAGAATGCCAAATAAATGTGTGTAAGGATAAATTGGATATGTGAAATTATAAGATAAATACTGATATGTCTCATCCATGGAATTTTATTAAAATGTATGAATTTCATCCTTGCATGTTATGTATATGATAATAATTTCTATATAGAAAATTACTCTAATAATAAAAGTAATTTAGTTGATATGATGAGATACCCCAATTCAATGTTTAGAATAATACAATAATAAAAGGACGAAAAATTTGTTCACTCAAAAATAGATTCAGGGTGCTAGATGATTTTTAAGTGAGAAGTCAAAGGATGATTCCTCAAGTATCATTAATAGATTATTCATATTATCTATCATGAAGAGAACATAAGATATTCATTTATTTTTCAAGGATTTTATAAACACAAACATTCAAATAAGAATAGATGTTATATCTCATTTAATGAGGCCAAATGAAAGATTTGATTTTGTTGGGTGACATTTTGTATGTGATTAATATGGTTATATAGAAATATTTTTCATAAAGGTTAAAACATAAAATAAAAATACTACACATATTGTGGATAATATAATAAGAACTTGAAACTTATAATAATATATATATCATTGTATAATAGATTTATAACTTTGGAAGATAATAATGAGGTAAGGGAAAAGACAGTGCCTTAAGAACTAAAGTTTTTATACACAAACCAAAATTTATAGAAATAAAATAAGTAATCATGGGTATTTAATAAGAAATAAGTTATTTCTATCATGTTATAAAATAATATCTAAAGATAAATATATCATTTCAAAATAAGAAAAGGAAAGAACATAAAGAGTTTTTCATAAGTGGGGTCATTTAAAAGGTCACTACACAGATAATATACATGAAGTTAGTGGAAAATAATATTAATAGAGAATAGAAATGTGAGAAATAATAAATTAGTGTTATAATTAGTAAAAATATAACTAATAAGGATTTCATAAAATATATATTAAATAGGTTTGTTTAACATGATAAACCATTATCCAATACTTGAGGATGTCGGAGGTAACACTCTCTCCATGAACAAAGTTTTTTTATATCTCATAATTAGAGTGATTTAGGATTAAGCAGGAGATATAATATATGGGGTGTATGTATTTAAAGGATATAAATTTATAATACTAGGGCGGATTATTTAATATGGACTAATTAAATTTAGAATAGAGAAACTAAACCAAGTTTTGTTGGAAGTAGTATTTATGGATATCAATGAAACATTTGAGACAAAAAGTGGGTTAAGATAGATTTAAAATATAACCTTAATAAATATTGAGATACATGGGGTGATTAATAAATTCATGTGGTTTCAAGACAATCATAATGAATAATTAATATCATGTTTCCATCATGAAAAATAATAGATGAATCCGGTTATACATGTTGAGATGACGAAGTAAAAGTGGTAAAAACATGATTTGGAGTGAAACAAGTGTCAAAAACATATATCAGTTTTCCAAATAGTATTAAAAACATAAAATTTTAAAATGTGGAATAATTCGTGTATCAATTTTTGGAAGACCTTAAAAAATAAGTCAGAAATCTTGATGTAATAAAAGTTATATTCATTGAGAAATACATGCTCTATTTTTAAACTAACAATGTGGTATCATATAGTTTATATTGAGGCCAATAAAAGTTTTTGAGAAGAACATATAATGAATATAAAGTATTTTCCCCAATCTAAATATTATCATAATATTTAGTTTCTAAACCTAAATAAAATAAGGGGAGTTGGTGATATGCATTCAATGGTTTATTGGTCTTATCCAAGAATAGATAATCCTTTTGATGAGGGTAATATTATAGATATAAATTTATATCACTATTTTATCCTAAATAATTTGTATAAATTTATTCAACATGTGGTGTTTTTCATGAAATGCCCATAGGGAATTGTTAATTCCTTACTGGTCTATGAAAAAATAAATTTATAAAATTTCAATCTACGCTACTCATTCAATTAAAACATAGAATTAGGAAAGCTCAAAATCACACATAGAGATATGGTGAATTAGTTTGATTAGTTATTCAAAATATTTGATTTTATTAATTTGGATAAAGTGGTGAGAAAATATGGGTTTTGGTTGATTTGATGAAAATATAAAGAAAATGAATCAAATTGATTGGTTTGTTTAAAACAATATTTTGAAAGCACGCCAGGGTGATTGGTTTGTCTGCAGCAGCCTAGCCCTCCTTTTATAGGCTCCAGATAGGATCTAGAATTAATGAATTCCCTATATTAATGGCCTAATGGTGGTCTGGGGTGGGTCCCAAGTCATATATTTTGTGAAATATTGAAGATACCAAGAATCTGGACTTTGAAAACTTGTCTCGTGAACATACACCTGGTGTAAATAATTACACCACATTTAAATTTACATGATTCTTTATTTCACTTCATGACATGTCCTTCTACTCACAACTCGCACCGGTACACCATGTATAATTATTTATATGATATGTAATTCCATTTTTCTACACCAGAAGCTTCATTGTGCCTCAGTTCTACACTTTTATGCCTCGGTAGTTCTCCATGACCATTCTCAAAACTCCAGTGTCACACCGCTTCACTTCAATCATGGCATGAAGTGTATTTTGGATCCAAAATTTTTCTATTTTCACTTATTTTCCAAAGATAAGTTATATCCTATTATAAAATAAAAAAAAGGTAAACTATCAAATATTTGGTAGGAATAATAATTTTAATATAAAAATTAATAATTTTAAACACCCTAAAATGTATGCATGAAAAGCATCTATCAACTCACAATCTTTTTTCTTTGTTTATTTTATGGTGAAAGTATTATGTTTATGTGATTGAAATCACATTGATAAATTTTATAATAAATTAAAGACTCTTTATTCAAATATTTAGTGAAATAACTAAGTGACATAGATATTCATCAAGTTATTGACCTGGAAAATTATTTCATACACTAAGTTCTAGCTCATTGGGAATAGAGGATTTTTGATAAATCATTTCCAAATAGAAAATTCACTCAATATAATTTCTTTTCAAGAATGAATATGAAACTATAAGTGGGTTGAAATATATTTCATAATAAGGGATAGTAAATGAATATAAAAGTTATAATGATACTAAACTATTAGTTGAAAGATCCAAATGTTTTTAAACTAAAAGTAAGTACATGAAATATATCATAATATAGGTTGATAAAGTAGAGATATATAACTCTAAAAATTTTGTTTTTTTATGTATTAAAAGGATCTATAAGTATATTTATGTGTAATTTTATAGATCTTTAAAGTGAATATATAGGTGTAGTATAGTCTCTCTATATCTTAAGGTTCATGGACTAATTAAAATAATATGATATTTCTTTAAAAACTAGTGAAAGAAGATTATTAATAGAGGTGTACTAAATATGATCATTTTTCTTTTAGTCGCTTTTATAGATATAAAATTAAGAAGGAATGAATTATCTTGTGAAGATGAACCCTTTTTATTTACTTAACAAATGGGGAGGAACTAAGTCTATAAAATCTATATTATTATAGAATATTTGATTGAAAAATAAAAAAAAAGATTATCTTAATAACTTTATGGTTCATAAATTATATTGAATTATTATAATTATAATCTAAAAGGGGTGATTAATACAACAAGATCATATGAATTTAATTTATTAGCAATCACTAAAGGTTGAAATGCTGGATAATTTTAATGGTTGAGTGTTTCTAGGATGTTTTGAAAAGTATTTTTTAAAAATAACTTGGGTTAAATTTATTGAAGATGTATGTTTTAGTATATGGATGTATAATTAGAATTGAAAGGATATAAATGAGATTATGAATGAATAGTAAAAAATTTAAAAGAAGTGTGAGTAGGTACGAAGAAGTTTTGAGTCCAGTTGATTTGTATGGAGAAGTTTAGAGTTTAAATAAATAGACAAAGTTTCTATATATATATAAGATATTTGGATGGTCTGTAATATCTTATGAGATGATAAAAGGGTGGATATAAAATCTTATAATCCCTATATACATAAGGTTTTTGGATTTGCAGATATTCGGAAAATGTAAAATTGTTTGATATGTGTAATATAGTTGACTAGGTTAATTTATGAACCTATTTGAATTTTTGTTAAAAACCCTGTATTTTAATTTTTTTGAGTTTTTATGAAATGATTGGGTGTCCTGGAATGATATTTTTTGTTGGTTTTCAAATTATCTAATGAAGCAAGACCCAAAAGAGGTGTTGATGTTGTTGAAAAGTTTTGGGATTGGACTAATTTTTTGGGGATGATTTTTCTACTATTTTTCATATAAAATTATTTTAGATCATTCATATAGGTGTTAGTGGGGTTTGGAAATATTTAAGGAATAATTTTTCTTATTATTGGAGTTTTATAAACTTATATGAAATTGATAAACTCTTATATATAAGATTACCCATTCATAAGAGTAACCAACCCATTTAAAAATTTGGATATGTCTAGGATGACCCTTATATATGAGGTAAGGTGGATCTTACATATGACTTTGATAAATTTTTCAAATGTCATAATCCATCTATATGAGGTGAGTTGACCCATATATATAAGGTGTGATGACCCTTACATGTGAATTTGCTAAATTGTTTAAAATTATATGCCCATCTGTATGGTGTGGTCACCCTTAGGTATAGGGTATGTTGACACTTATGTATATACTTTTCAATAATTTTGTAAAGCCACGACCCTTAAAAGTTGAGATTGTGAAGCTTATGTATTTCCTCTTGAAATTTAGGCTATGTTGGTGACCATTATGTAAAGAGTGCAAATACCTTACATAAAAACTTTATCAAAATTTGGTAAATTTTTCAACCTCATGTATTGAGTGAGAAGACTCTTACATATGGACTTTTCCTGATTTTGTAAAAGTCGTGAACCTTGCGTACAGGGTGTGTTAAACTTAATGTATTCCCTTTACATGAATTTTTAAATGTAAAGGACCCTTATGATTTGTTTTCGGTGACTCTTACGCTGATTTTTCAGTCTAGAAATTCCCAAGTATTGGACCCTTCTATATTGAGATATTGACTCCTATGTATATAATTTTACAAAATTTTGAAAATTTCTTAACCTTGGGCATCAGGAGTGTGGTAAATTTTATATGTTCCTTCACCAAAATTCTTCATATTCAAGGACCCTCACATATTGGTTCTATTGACCTTTATTTATTAGGTCTATTGACCCTTACATATTCCTTTTCCGAAATTTGGCAAAGTCTGCATGTATTATGGCCCATATATATCATGACCATTACATATAAAATTGTAATTTAAACTAAAAATATGAAAATAATAATGATGATTAATTATACAAATGGGTATTATTAAATAAATAAAATAATTTTTTCTCATTTATAGTAGAAATATGTTTTCTTCTTCATCTCTCTCTCTAGACCTTTTATTTTGAAAGTTGTAATATATTTTGTTCTTCACCTAATTTGAGTGTCATTTGTTTTGTGTAAGAGCTAAAGGAATGTATATCAATATAAATTAATTTTTTATTAATTTTACATGTGATTTTATAGTATTATATAGGTTATTTTCATGTATCCCCTATTTTAGGGTTTTTTAGATTCTTTGATTTCTTCCATTTGAGCTCATATTAGCATCTAATATTCAAAGAGAATCTTTCTAATAGAATAATGTTGGTGGTCCTTATGTTATCCCTATATCTAATTTTATTTTATATTTTTGTATGATGTGTGGTCACACCAACCAAATATTTGTTTGACCAAAAAATGAATAAATGTTTTATGTTTTAGTTTCAAGTGGAAATTGGCTCATTCAGACTGTGACTATTTAATTTTTACATGTGAAGCCTAAACGATTAGCTACCAGGTGAGGGGTGCTTTGAAATAATGAAATGGGAAATGTAGGAGGTGGTATTATGGGTGGTATAAGTGTAATTTTGGTATATTAAGTTCAGTATATATTACCTAGGATGATTCCTATGATGGAATCATGTGATAAACATGGGATAACATGGAGATAACCCTAGTTGGGTATGGGTATAGACCTTGTATGGATGAGTAACCCTTGAAAAAGGAAAACTCAAATGTTAAGAATAAAAAAAATTAAGGATTCGATTTTTAATAAGATAAGACATGTTTATAATATAGTTAATACTCAAATTATGATATATTATGATGTGGTTCTTTTGAGGAGAGACATTCCCCCTGAGTGGTGATAATGAGATCATTTTCAATACGGGAATTGTTTCCTATGGGTGATGAGATGAGATAGTTACATGGTGGGTTATCATTACCCCTGGGGTGATGATGATTGGGTGTTTGGTTAGTGGAGCACAGTTACCCCTTGGAGTTGAATATGTAGTGGAAGTAGGGGTAGGCTCCATTTCCCCTTTGGTGGTGATGATGATAAGATAGTTACAGAGAGGGGAGATGTTCCCCCAGGTGTTTATAAATCATGTTCAGAGACATATGGAATAGGTTTTAATACATAATGTAGAACTCATGTGTCACTATAGAACCTAAGTATCGATAGTGGTATATTGATTTATTCTTTCAGTTATTCATTATATAACATCATTATTCACCATTCTTAGACTGGATATTTTAAAAACACTATTGTTGGTGTCCAAATGAGTTATACTCATAGCCTTATTAGGCCACCATGGATACCTGAGTAAACCTCATGGTTTCAATTAAAGATAATGGAAATGGTTATATGATTAATGGTTGATCGGTGTAGTTGATAAGGAGTTGGGATATGGTACCATGTAAGGAATCAAGACTAATTTTTCATATTTTCCCATTTTTTGTTAATTTTGTTATTATATTTTATCTTTATTTATATGATCTGTCAGTGATGGATCTTTTGTATTAATGTGTGCATGTGTGACTTGAATGGTTGTTAATATTGATATAGTATGGGTTCTTATATTTGTCTTTTGGTGTTTTATTGTAATGTTTATTGTTCTAGTATATACGAATGGATGATATTTATCTCTCTTTCACTATTATTCATGGTTTTATAATCCATGGGGTATAGTCTCCCCTTGTTATTTATAGACCCCCACTACTATTCAGTAGCCTCTAAAATGTGGGGAGTTGCATCAGAGGTCATGTAGTGACCTAGATCAATTATTATGTAGTGAGTAAGGTTGGGGGAATTATAATTGGTTTAAGGGACTTGTTTCTCTCTTTTTCTTACTATTTTGGAATTGTATATTGAAGATAAGATGTTATCAGATCTCAGTATTGATTTTTTATTTGGGAATAGCTGACCCAAATGTGAGGGAAGTCCAAGTTACCTAGGACAGGATTTTTATTCTTGTTTTTTTCTTCTATGGTTCCATTGCATTACTAAATATGGTATATTTTGATTTTGATTTATTTCATATGGTATTTTTATATTATCTTAGGAAGGAAAGGTTTTGTGTCTTAATTAATTAGGTTAAGTACATATGATTTTCATGTCATTTTTTTACTTACCTGTGACTGGTTATTCTGATTATGTTATAGGGGTCAGTTATTTAAAGTGTTAGCAATAAATTATAGGGTTTTTACCTATATAAATTGATGGTAGAAACTTATCTAACTAATTAATTTTATGTTTATTATTATTTTCTATGATAAATAAACTTACTTACTATTGGTATAACTTAAATAAAATTTTGATAGCCACTTATCATACATTACTTTTAAAATTTCATTTAACTAAACAATTATCTTCATACTTTTGTTAAATATAAAGTAAAAATGGAATAATGTGGATATTATGGATATATGATGATTACCCTAATATTTGGTAGATAGGTCTAGATAGAGTTTTCTTATTGTGATTCCTTATTACATGGGGATGTGTATATAGAGTGGTGGGACTCTATACATGTTACTTCTTAGCCTAGATTTTGATATTGAAAGCTATATTGGAAATTTTTCTGAGACATTTTGTGGTAAACATAGTAACATTCCACCATTATTTCCACTAGTAAATATCTCATAGGGTGGGGGTGAGTATGACTCTCTAGTGGTTGAGATAGATCCCTTATCATTCCAGTACTAATTATAGATGAATATATCCATACTATCATATTATGGTTTATACAAAATATCGACAAAGAGACTATGATTTATAGTCTTGATTCCATATCTAATATAGGAGTTATAGATATATAACCCTCATTTTTTTGGGTGAGAGTAGGCCTCATACTACTGAGCTTTTGGTGAAGTCAATTTAGACAATTTTTCAACATTTGGAGATAGTATATAAAAGGAAGGTGATGTTGGTGGTTTATATGTTATGAGAAAAATGTTAGTGTTAGTTGGATATTCTAGTCAAGCATACAAACATCAGGATTTATTGTGGAGGTATTTTCAAGGAAAATTTTATGATCACTACTTTCCAAAGACCTTGAGGGTGGATAGGTCATGGGATTCCATACAACTTACCCGAAGAGGGATGTTTATGATGGAGTATCAAGAATTATTTACAAAACATCAATGTTTTCCCTAATGTTTCTAGGGATGATGTGGCTTAGGCACATCACTTTGAATATGGTTTGAGTTTTGATATTTTTGTGCATGTGAAAACTTTATTTCTCTTATATTAGTCCATATATTATGTCATGTATCTCTTGAAAACTTCATTTTCATTATTAGTTTGATATATATAACACATCAATCACATATAAAAAATGTTTTTTACATCAATAATTTTACATTAGTTATTTAATATCCAATGTTGAATCTTCTTTTAATATTGGTTACATAATAACTGGGGTTGAAATATCAAAACATGACATTCTATATAACTTATTCATATAAGTATTGTTAAAAATTAGTCTTCAACAACATTTATGTAAATAAATTATTTTAAATGTCTACTAAAAATTTTAAAAACCCAATTATTAGGTATCACCAAAAAACCAACTCCTATCAAATGTATCATGAAAATTCTAACCTGATGAGCTTTATAGTCATCAAATTTATCTTTACCTCATATCCTTATCAGAGGCTCACTCTAGTAAAGATTCTACCACCACAAGAATAAATGTACCACCATAATCCTTATTTCACCAATCACCCTTTATTACCCGATTTACACATCTTTATCGACTTCATTTATCTAATTTGTAGGGAATTTTTTTTGGTTTTTTATATGAATCAAACTATGGTTGAATGATTAAGTTCTTAAACATTTCTTATAGATTACCTCACCAGATCGGATGTCAATCCACCATCATCCCCATTTCATAATTATAATATATATATATTTATTTATTTATTTATTGAATATAAATCTATGAATATGTTGGTTTTCATTTTTGTTAGTTGTTATGTTAAATTCTATATTATGTTCTATAAATTTATAAACATGCCTCAAATTTTATATTAAATTATTAGATTTTATTTTGGTTTATCATTATTTAGATAATTTCCATTGAATTTATAATAATGATAATATTAATAATTAAATATTATTATTTTTATTATTGTTATTATTTTAAAAATAGTGTATTTTATAAAAAAAATTATATGCACACACACATGTGTATATGTGTGTGTGTTTTATAAAAACTATATATAAAAATATATATTCCTTATCCCATAACATTTATTATTAATATGGGTGTGTGTGTATTTTTTAATTAATTTTGGGGACCATGTGTTTAGTTTTCCAAACTCATGGTTCGTGTTCATTTTTATTAGTATTGATATTACTAAATTAATTGTTACTTTTTAAAAAAAATATATTTCTACCTTATTATTTGAAAGTAAATTCAAATTTTTTTCTAAAATAAATAATAACTTGAATTTGTTAAGATGATACAATTTTTTAGGTGATCCTAAATAATAGTTGTAATAATTCAGGAAGAACTAGTGATGAATATGTGAAAGGGTTTGATGAATTCGTTGAGTTTTCTGAATGAAATATAACAAACAAAGAAAACTTTTACTATACATTCATGAAGTGTTTGACTATTAGAAAACTAGAATCTAAATAAATCAGAATCATTTAATTTAAAATAGTTTTAATATGTGTTTCTATCATTTGATAGGGTGTGGTGTGTTGACCGAGAGGGAGTCACGCAATAACTTAATAGGGGTGAATTTAGTTCTTTATATTTTAACAACAAATAAATTTATCTTTTTGACTATTCATTCCACTTTTATTAAATAGGTAGTGTAAATAAAAAAAAGAGAAGATAAGAACAGAGAGTATTTATAGTGGCTTGGGGTACCAGAATCCTCCAGTCCACTCTACTAATGCACTGTCTTCAAACATAATGATTTTCACTAAGTAGGTCATTTTATTAGGGACATCCATAGTTTAGTGAAATAAATTATAACTTGTAACAAAAAAGTTCCAATAGATTTCAATAGGCATTTATATTTTTAATAGGCCTTTCTTTGATCTTCACACACTCATAAAAATAAGTGTAAAACTATATAAAATAATATAAATAGAAGGATTGTGAGTTCAGCTCACAGTTTTAAGCAACAACTAGTAGTAGAAGAACTTTTTCAAATATGAAGTGTAATAATTTTAGTATATTTTAAATATCTTATTTTTCTTTATATATAGCTAGAATATCACATTGTAGAAATTTTGATCATATATGCACATAATGTCTGGTATAATAATAGAGAATATGTGTGCTTTCTGTATCATTTTTGGTCACACAAAAACTATTTTATATTCATATAACTTATTTCTTTTTGAATTTTAACATCATTATCTTATTCAAATAGTTAAGAGGAAACAATATAATATTCACAAATTAATTATCTTTTCCTTTTTCATGTGAATTACTCTAGAAATAGACAAAATAGGTCATCAAGCTGGTGCAACTTGTGTCTTCCTTAATAGTTTATATTCCTGTAAATAGAAACTTCTATTACTTAGAACTTTCTTTGTTTAGATATTATTACTTTTAATAAAACATAAATTAGTAGTATAATTATTTTTATAAACCAAAATGATAATAAATCACCTCAAAATAGTAATAAAATATTCTAAATTGACTAAAGGTATTAAACAAGGCGAGTCATCAGTATTGTAAGAATTTTGAATGTAAGACTTTACTTAATCATATATCTTTTGAGCCTGGTCATAAACCTTCAATGTATACCTTCTTTATCATAATACTTTCATGATCATAAGTTTTTCTTGTGATTGTAAGGATTTATTGTGAATGGAAGGCTTTGGTATTAGACTTCCTCATAAGGCTTCTTTCTAGTCATAATTTTTTTCTCATCGTGAGTCTTGAGCAATGGAATGAAATGTACCAAAAGACATGAATGGAATTATTTTTATGATCATTAGATTTCCAAACTTAGGAAAAATATTGGAATAACAAAATTTATCTCAGACATCAAATTTCATCATGGATTCATAAAACATGGATATAAGGCATTAAAACTTATAGAAAAATTTAATGTAAGGCTTAAACACTTAGATAAAAATTCCACTAAAATCCAAACACCATATGAAAAAAAACTATAAAATTAAATAGAATGGTCTTCTAACTTAAAAATAAAATCATTAGATAAAAATTTGAGGGAATTTTTATCATTAAAACAAATAATAATATGGCATATGTTGGTACAAAATTAGTGTTTTCAATAGTCTTTCCCTTTTTTAGATCACAAAACCCATTAAACTTGAAACAAAAAACATTTCAGAGTTATAGAACAAAATAAATAAAATTAAAATATACTAATTAAAAGGTTCCGAATATGTTGTTTGAGTAAAAAAATTCCATTTTATTCTCTCCATTTTGTGAGATAAAAATGAAAAATACAATAATAGAGGTAACACATTAAATATGGAACACTGAAGTTAAAAAGTGTAATAATAGATAACTAAAATGAATTAGAATACTCTATTGAAGAGAAAACCCAAAAAAAATGAAAAAAGCATCAGTAAACTACCATAGATAAAATAAAATAGGAATCCATTAAACTTTATTAAAATAATAATAGAGTTATGGTGATGGAAAATATAAACTAAAAATATAATCAAAACAAATCAGTCGTTTGGATCGGGAGAGGTCCAATATGATGATTCGGGAAGAGAAGAAAAATAATAAGGTTGAGGAAATGGTTTAGGATACCCTTTTTTAAAAATATTATTATTAGGAGTGATAGGGATCCTTTCAGATCTAGTATCTCTAATTCAAGTCTTATCTTTTCCCCCAAAGTCTTGATAGAAAAATTCCGATCTAAAAAACATGTGATGTTTTCATTATCAACCTTTGTATCCATAAAGTAGACAAGTATAATAGGAGGAGTTGTTAAGAAAGAGGTTTGATATAGTTGGTTTCATTTAAAAGTAGTATCCCAGGTTTCAAGATCATGATAGAAATATAGAGCTCCAAAATTTTCTTCCAATATTTTTCTAGTAGAAGAATATCATTTAGTTGAAATGTCACCCATAGATCTGGCACCTCTAATTTCAAAAACGTTTTTAAATCCTGAAAAAACTTCAATATAATCTATTCCTTGGAATAATACATTATAATTTTATACCATTTCTTAAATATATAGGTATAGTTGTTTTTCATTCCCATAATACCATATTAGTTGGTTATAGACCTGATTTGAATTATTTCCTCTAAAATATTTATGTTTTCAATTATGTCAACAAGAAGATAAATCAACATCTTAAATAATTTAAAAATTTATCTAAAATAACCTATAAAAAATAGCAGATTCAAGTTCTATTAGGACAGGATAGGTAGGAACATTAAGAGAAAAAAATACGTATGAGGAAGTCCTTGGATCAGTAGTAGCCTCTCTTCCAGTAACCAATTTCTACATAAGTTCTTTAGATAATGATAATATTTCCATAATTTGTGGTCCAGGGGTCCAAGTATCCCTGATTTCCAATATGTATTTTTCAAGTTCATCAAGACTTTTTACTATTTCATATTCATTATAATTTAGAGAAATTAAAAAAACCATTCATTCTGGAAACCTAAGGCACCATGTAAGATTACTCCTTGGAAACCAACAATCTTTTTCCTTTAGATGAGTATCCTTGAACATTTGATCTTTTGAGAAGGGTTTCATCAAAAATAGTTTTATCTGAATGAATCATTGGATTACCAAGAGTCTCATTGATTAATTTTATATTTAACCTCAAAAAATTCATTTTTTCATTCAGAATTGTTTCCCACCTTTTCACCAACATTACTAGGTTTTTATTTTCATCAATTTCTTCCTTGATTTTGGGAATGATTTCATGAGAGAAATATTGTAGGGTATATGTAGTAATTGAATCATATTGTAGAGCATTAACCCCTTCATTTACCAAATTTACATTTGAAGAAACAATATTCAATTCATCCCTTAAATTTATATTCTTTGGAAATACATTATTTTAAATCCCAAAGAAAACAGGTGGCACTGATATAGAAAAAAAATATTTTGAGATGTCAACAAAAAACAGTTAACACATTAAAATAAAATTTCGAGATTGGATTTAGTGGATATGAAGAACTTATTTTATGGAATTAAAATTGGGATATTATAGTGCTCTTGAGAGTATGAAAGTCTATTCTGGAAATAGAAATATTCTACTTCCTACTTAATTATTCTTTCAAATCCTCAAAGGAACCTTATGGATGGAATTTTCATTTAACTATGAAAATTATTCATTCATGGATATGAGTCCTTCCAAAAAATTAACTGATTCACCTATCTTATCAAGTAGAAAATTCTAAATCAACCCAAGTTGAGACTTTATCATGCCTTTCAACTCTTCCAAATCCGACATAGAGACTATGTTTTATTTCAAATGTTTTGACTGGATTTTTAAAGATTTCATTTCTTCCAGGGATTTAGATAAACTATTTGTGTGAACAGCCTTAAGGTTTTTCAACAAGTCAAATTAGGCATCTAATATTTCTGCCATTTTTTAGATATCTATTTTGGAAATTGGGTTCTCTTTTATATTGTATAGATCAGTATTTGAGGATCTAAGCTCATCCTTGAGCTTGTTTCTTTTAATCTTAGCACTTTCATGTTCATTGATAACTTCAACAGTGAAGGTTTTTGTATGGTATTCAAAATTAGAATCACATCCATTTTTATTCAATAGTTTTTTTACGTGTACTTTCCTAAAACTAAAGGATTGTAACTTCTCAGTGTTACTAATTGAAATAAGTTCTTTATTTTTTCTATACTAACTGGTGAACCCATATTTTCATATAACATGATTGAATCTCCTAACATGAGATAGTTCAGAATTCCCACTTGCTAAATCATCCATATTTTCTCTATCCATTAAATAAAATTAATTTCTATATTAGATTATATCACTAGACCCAATATTAGGAACCTAGTTATGTGTGTCAACATCAACTAGATAATCATTTAGAACAACCTCAAGGTAACCACTAACATCAGAATCTTTAAATTCCAGTTCAACAGCTCTTGTTTTTACTATATCCCATGAAAAATCCATCTCATCATTAGTTTCATCCTAAGTAATATCTTAAAAAAAATCCCCTCCAAGAGATAGTGAAGGTTACTACTTCATCATCACATGAATCTTCCTTTTCACCTTTATTCATAACAACCAAAATATTCTTTTCAAAATTCTATATCGATTTCATGTTCTTTAACAACACTTAAAAAACATGTGATTCATTTGACACTTTTTCACTTTAGAGTTAGTCTGGTCAACATCTTTCCTTTTTAGTATTAAGGTAAAAAATCATCAAAAGGTGTATACCTCATACCTCAACTTAGGATAAAAAAATTATTCATATAGTAATCACATATTGAGTAAGGTTTAATTTAACATCATTAGGAGACATGGATAAGAAATTGATATCTTGAAACAAACTTTTTTTAATTCTTCAACTCTCTACGCTATGCTGGTCTGAATAAATTTTTAGGGGATGGTATGGTCTGGTTACAAGACCTTTTGAGACTTCTTTTTGATTAAAAGATTTAAAATAAGTATTCCATCATACCCAAAGGAATATTTTAACAATTTGAGATCATATAATTGGTATATAGGTATTTACATTCATAAAAAATGAAAAACTTCATCTGTATCTTTGGATGAAATAGAGAAGTCCTTTCTATTAAACATTTCCTGAAAGTAATCTCCACTCTAAGTATACTAAAACATAGAATACTTATAAAAATAACTTGGTACATTTTCAAACATTTTTCTATTGTTTTTATCATAAAAAATCTATTCCTATTATTGAAAAAATAGAAATATTTTTGGCATGAGATTCAATAGATGTTTCCAACAAAGATCTACAAATCGTATAGGAAACAGACTTTTTTCCCTATCATTGGGATTGGATCCATAATTAATTCTATTAGCTACATCATCATTCCTATTTAAATTTAAAATTATCATGGCTGATTCATGAAATCAAAAGGGTGTTGTTTTAGGGTTAGTATTAGAGTGATAAGCAGGAGGAGGGAAGAAGAGTGAGCACTGAAATTCCAGAGAGAAGATTTTTTATCCAATAGATGCTTTTAATTCTAAGATCTTGCTAAAAAAGAAGAAACCATTTTTTCACTTTAAGTGTTTTTGAACTCGATTTATTAAAATATGAATAATGAAATAAGTGATTTATGGGTTCAATAAATAATTTAAAAATAAAATTTAAATATTAAAAAAATATATCAATATGATAACTAGTTTCTCATCAAAATTAGAATAAGTGCACTTAAATCAGAACATTCATAAATAACTTGTAATTGCAACAAATCTATTTATAAATAATCTATTTGTAAAAATATTTTAAAGCTGATTGTTAGTTCAAATAAATTCAAAATATATATCACCCTTTTTTGAGTGATCTCTTAAGAAATAATTCCTTAATTCAATATGATTAGTTCTTGAATGTCAAAATGTATTTTTTTATTAAAATGTTGATAGTAGAAGATTTATCATATTATATTGGTACATGATCAAAATTAAATCCATAGTGTATAAGGGTGTGTTTCATCTGTAATACTTGTGCACAAGAACTATGAATAGAAATGTACTCATATACAGCAATTGATATTACAACATAATGTTGCTTTTAACTAGACCATGAAAATAAATATCTTCCTAAAAAGGGGTAGGTTCTATTTGTACTCTTCCTATATAACCTAGAACCTCTAAATCAATCATCATAATACAAAACTAAATCAAAATCATATTTTTTAGAAATATTTGGGATAAAGAAATTGTGACTTTTAAGTACCTTAAAATACTTTTGGCAGTTGTTAAATGCAACTATTTTGGGTTTGATTGAAATATAGCACACAGATATAAAAAACATAATTTCTGGTCTAATTGTAGTTGGATAATTAAATATCACAATTATCCATTTATATATCATTTTTTCATCTACATCCTCATCTTTATCAAAGTCAATATTTAAAATATAACTCATTGTAGTTGAATACATCTTACTACTTTCAAGTATAAACCTTTTAAGTAAGTCATGTATGTATTTATTTTGATTTAAAAAATTCCTTAAATACAGTAAGTCTAAAAACTAGGAAATAAATTTTACTCCCCCATCATGCTATTTTAAAATTATTTTTTTATAATCTCTAAAAATTAATTATAAATTTTTGGATTCTTTGAACCAAAAATACATCATCAATATAAATATGAACTTAAAAAATATCTTTTAAAGAGTATTTATTAAAAATATTGGGGTTTATCAGACCCCTAATAAAACCATTTGAAAAAAATAAATAAACTCGATCATTCATACCAATATTTTTGTTTTTGTTTAAGACCATAAAATCCTTTAGTAATCTTTAAAAAAATTATAAATGAGAGTCTTTAAAACCTGGATGTTATTCAAGATAAATATCCCCCATTGAAAATAATTTAATAAAGAAAATTTTACATCTATAAAATAAAATTAAAATCCATATGACATGTATTTGTGAAGAGGATCCTAATGGATTCTAACCAACAACAGGGGAAAAGGTTTAAATATAATATATTCCTTCCTATCAGTTTTAAAATTCAAAAACATGTATATACTTATTTTTAATGATTATTCTTTGATCATCCTACCTGTTTCTAAACACCCATTTAGTTCCTATAAAAGATAAATAGAGGGTTTTTCAACTAAATCTCATACCTTGTTTCTCTTGAACTTGTTTAATTTTTATTACATAGAAACCCTCCAACTCTCATCATGTAAATATTTTTCTATTGTTTTAGGTTCTAACATGGATAGAAAAGTATAAAATTCAGTAAGGTTTTCTACTCTTATTCTATTACAAACTCTCTCATATAATTTTCTTATAATTGTATCGTGTGGGTGTTTTTAAGGGTTCTAGACTGTCTAGGTATCACACATTCAAGTTCTTAAATTTAGTTATATCTAGACTAGATTATTCATGATTATATTATATATCATTATCCTTTATGTCTTCAAAAAAAGTTTCATGACTCATGTTATCAAGATAATCACTTAATTCATAAAAATGTTTATTTTATTTTGGATCAAAAGGGTTACTTTCATAAAATTTCACATGAGTAGATTATTCAATAATCCTTGAATTTTTATTAAAAACTATATAGTATATAAAAGTAGTATAAAAACCATGGAAGATTCCTTTTTCATTTTTTGGATCGAACTTTACAATATTATCATTAGGGTTCAAGATTTATACTATTCATATAAAGAATTTAAAGTATAAAACCCTTGTTTTTTTATATTTCATAGCTCATAAAATGTTTTCTTCAAGATATTAATTATTTTAAATCTATTGGTGATATTTCTTGGTGTGTTAACAACATAATCCTAAAAATGAGTAGGTATTCTATATCAACACAACATTTTTATAGTAATATCTTTTAAGGACTAGTTCTTTCTTTTAACAACAACATTTTTTGAGGTTTCCATGTTGTAGGGAAGGTATGTTTAATTACTTGTTTTGATAAAAAAAATAATTGAATTCATGACTATCAAAAATAACGCTTGGAAACTTCTTAAATACATAATTTTATAATCCTTTTTATTTTGTACTAACTTGTGGATATTAATAAATACATCACAAGATTCACTCTTAAATCATAAAAAATAAACCCATGTAAATCAAGAAAAATAGTCAACTAAAACCTTAAAAAATATTATCCATATAGGATTTTAGTTCTAGAAGGAAAAAAAATACATATTAACATGTTGTTGTGGTCTAGAGGATATAACATCTTTGATTGGTTTGAAATATGACTAGTTTTTATTTCCCATTTGACATGCATCACATAGATTCTTTTTTCTCTAATTTCAGTTGGTAAAAATTGAAAATCAAATTTTTCCTAGATAATTTTCTCAAAGAATAGAAATAAAATTTTCCAAAACATTATTCCAAATATAAGAGTCATTTATTTCATCATTCATACCATTTACATTGTGTTTAAAAAAATAGTGAAGGTCTAGAGTGTAAACATTTTTGGTTATTAGTGCTTTAAACTAAAGAAAATTGTATTTGAAAACTGAACATGAATTATATAAAAAAAATATAACATATATCATCAAAATTTTGATAAATACTTATCAGGTTTTACTTTAATCTTTCAACAAAAACTACTTTGTTGATGAGGACTGTATGTGGACTTCCAAAAAAACCCAATTCTAATAACATTTACTTTTTCATTATCAGCAAATGTGATATAAGCTCTATAGATTTTAGATAACAAGTGGTAGTTATAAAATTAATCACTCATATATCATGAAAAAATATTATACGTAAATGAATTTATATTACTACTCTTGTAGTTTTTTCTTATAAAAATAAACAACATCAGGATATATTTTGGTATATTAATTTTATTATATCTTGAAGTGTAAGTTATAAATGATTTAGGAACCCAAATATACTTATTAATTACAGAATTAAAATTATATAAATTTTAAAAGTAAATCCCTTATTTATTACACATATATGAGGATATATCAGGTAATAATCTGCTTCAAAATGACTATTTACTCCATAGAGAAAACAGGTGACATTAGACTTGTTTCTATTTTGGAACTAGGAAGAAAATAAATTTTATATATATTGTGTTTTCACCCATTACTTATTATTACATATTTTTATCTATATTATTTATTCTTAAAAATAATTTGATTTATATAACTCTCACCCTTGGTTAAAATAGCAGTAAAATATTTTAAATCATTAACTTTATCCATTAAATATTTTATTTTTCTGTTAGGGAAATCACAACTAGATAATGATTTTTATAAATTAGATTTCAATTATATAATTTATTATGTTAGTTTAGACTTTTCTTTTGAAATAGTACCATAATATATCCTAGGATACTTGTTCCCTTTCAATAATGATTCTTATTTACCATCTAATAAAAAACAATATTCATTCAAATCATTAAAATAATAGTTTTTATATTTAGATTCATATTTAGATTCATGGGAAGAATAATAAGTAGTTGGTACATTATCCGTTTATTAAATTATGGAAATATTTTCCTTATGATTGGATATATAATCTTTAGAATTAGAATTGTAGTCCTATAAGGCACTCCATATATTCATTATTTCTTTCTTATCCTTCTAACAGTCTAATATCTTATAATAATTATTTTAATATGTTTTCATCTCCTTAATAGGAGTGAAATTGGGATTAATATTCTTAATATTCTTAAACTCATAACATCCTAATTATTTTTTATTTATATCAAAACTACTATTATTTATAATGTATTTATTGAATTATGTTATTTTATTTTTGAATTTCTTTAAATTCATGATAAATTTCTAAAGATCGTCACTTAACTCAGATTTTCTTGAGTACACTTCATCATATGAGAATAAAAATGATGTATCTTGGTTTTTCTTCTCATTTTTGAAGTGGATTATTTTAAATAATAAATATATTTTGATATCATCTTATGTTCTTCTACTTATTATTCCATCACATCTTTATACATCATAATTGTTCGAATAATATTTTTTATTTTAAAATCATTCACTAAAATATATTTCTTAATAGTATCTATAATTACATTCATTATAGATGGTATAGCTCAGATTACTTTCAGTGATTGATTAGGTTTAGGTATAGGAGTTACTAATATATTTATATTTTTTATAATTTTATTCAACCTTCTATTCATCAAAGTTATTCTCTCTCCATAAATCATTTTCAATTTAACAAATTATAATTTTATATTTTTTTATCATAGTTTCCTTAAATTTTCAATACATTCATAAGTAACATATATATTTTTCCACATTTCATGTGCTTTATTACATTGGAAAGCTCAGTTAAACTCATTTGAACCTACTCCACATATAAGGTCACTCATAACCTTGAATTTTAGGATATATTTTTCATCCATAGTATCATCCCATTTATTTGGTCCTCCTTAAATAATTTCATAAGTCTTAACATATTTCAAATAAACATTAAGAAAAATATTTTTCATATAACTAATCCTTCAAGTCTTATAGTACGTATATTTTTTCCACTAAAATAAGGCTCACTAACAATATACATTCCTTATAAATTTTTATACATTAAAACCATTTGAAAATTATTTTTATGACTTAAACAAGTCAAAGTTCAAAAATCAAGAGTTGTAGCCTCTGATACCATTTTTGACCTGGTGGGAGTTACGTAATGACTCAAGAGGGGTGGGTGAATTGAGTTCTTGAAATCTCAACCCAAAATAAATCCATCCCTTGAACTTTAATTTACACTTTTATTAGATAGGAAGATAAAATAAAAAAATAATATAACGTAGTGTATTTATAGTTTTTTTTGGGTAAAATAATCCCCTACTCCACTCTACCAATTCCCTCTCTTCAATCTTGATGATTTTCACTAGGCATTTCATTTTCCTAGGGACCTCAACAGTTGAGTATAAGAAACTATAACTTATTACAAGATAGTGTCAAGATATTTCAATATGGCTCTCCCTTTTCACAAAGACTTACCATTATCTTCATACACTCAAAACATTGAGTGAAAAAAATTGCATAAATTGATAAATAGAAGAATTTTGATTTCAACACATAGTTGTAAGAAGTAACTAATATATGAAGAATAAATGTTCTCAATAAATATTGAAATAACATGAAAATCACTCAAAGATCTTCATTTCCTATTAATTTTTCTAGAATAGAACAAAATTAATTTTTTTTAACTTGACTGAAAATTACCTTTTTATTTTCCAAACACTTTTTAGGGAAAGTCAGAACCCATGCATGTACAAACTAAAAAGTATCAAATAACATAGGAAATATAATAACTCTTAAAATATAATTTAAGTATATTAGATGCATTATTCCTAAACACTTTCTAAAGGATTACATTTACCTCTCTATCTAGATCATCTTAGATTAGTTCTTCGAACCAATAAGCAATCATGTCCCACATTTGAATGTGCTCCTACATCTTTATCTTCTCTACATTGAATTCTATTACCAAAATCCAGTCCTTCTTATTGATTCATTCTATCTTCACCTTATTAGTTTCCCCAAGTAATAGTCTCTTGGACATATTATCAGTCTATTCTTGGGAGGCATTAATTGGGAGTAATTCTCAAATATTTCTTCCATAGATTGGATGATAGGTCCCCATGACTCCCCATTGATAGTATCCTCAGACTGGTTATTGTTGTCCACACTAGAATAATGGTTTTCCACCACTGAGCCTTCCTACTTTAAATTACAAGTCTCTAACAGGCCTCTATCCTAGGCTTGATCCTTGGACTTCGAATATTCGGTGGATCTAGTCTCCATTTTTTTGGGTAATAATGAATAGTCCTTCTTCCTATTTTATTTTTGACTTTTAATCAGGATACAACTCCCCAATTCCCAATATACATATATATGGTAACTTTAAAAATATAGCATATATGTGTTTTTTGTACTGTTGTTGATTAGAAAAAAACATCTATGTAATCACATCACTTCTACCTTTTTGAATCTAAAAATTTTCTCAAATTAAAATGGTCATTATAAAATAATATTATATTCATATTAATTCTCTTTTCCTTTTTCATGTGAATTCCTATATAAATAGAAAAAACTTGGAATCATGTAGGTGCAGCTTGTGACTTCATAGAAAATTTTCTATTCTTGGAAATAGCATTTAAATTAATTTTTTATTTCCTTATCCATAATCACTACTTTTAATAAAACTTAAAGTAGGATTATATTTCTCTTGATATATTTAAATTATAATAAATCACCATGAAAAAATAATAAACTATATTATACTTAATTAAAGTTATCTATCATCATGAGTTTTTAATATTGTAATACTTCTAAATATGAGACTTCGTGAGATTATATGACTTTGAAGTATGATAGTAAGTCTTTGATTTCTAGCTTTTTTATTATAAGACTTGTTTTATATTAAGGTTTTCTTATGATTATAATGATTCATTGTGAAAAATACGGCTTTAGTATATGACTTCATTTTCTGATTGTAAGTCTAGAGCATATGATTTTAACTGATCATAGTACTTAAACATAAATCTAGATCTGATTATAAGACTTTTAGACTTAGGGGAAAAGTATGAAGAGTGAATTTTTTTAGACTTCAAATGACCAAAAAACCTCACAAACCTTGAATGTATGGATTTATCCCTTAGATAAAACTTGAACTCAAGGCTTCAACACTTTGATAAAAAACAATTACAAGGTAAACATATTATGAAAAAAATTAACACTTTAAATAGACTGATCTTCAAACTTTGAAAAAATCATAAGATAAACATTTTATGGTATTTTTATCATTAAAACATTGGCTAAAATGGGATATGTTAAAACAACATTAATATAATGAACACAATGAAATAAAATGTGATTAATGATTTCATATTGATGTAAACTTTTAATATGATAAATTATATCAAAAATAAGAAATTATTTTTTATTTCAAAGTGAAAACCAATGAGAAAACACTGATGGTTGAGAAGCTATATAGTGATGGTGAAAACCATGGTATCTAGGTTGTATTAAATTATAGTTTTATCCATGATTTTTGAGATAAGTTATATTGAAGGAAAAAAATGTACTAAATGACAAGATTTTGATATATTTATTTATGATTTTTAAAGAAATACATAAAGTTTAAAAGAATCTAAAATATTAAATTATAATTCCAAAAATCTTATATCGGATTAGATTATGGTGCATGAAGATATGTACATGCCTCAATGAGTGTATTGTATATAAATAAATATGAAGTTTTATTAGACTTTTCTAAACATAGAACATCATGGTATAAAATGAAAGGAATATCTCATGTTGTTTCATCTCTTATATCATGTATCACACCTCATACTTCGGAAATTTGGAAACTTCTTATAATTTCCCATTTAAAAAATTTATTTCTAACTTAAAATGTTGTAAATAGTATAAGATTTCATAAAAATGAGTGAATATAATTTTAAAAACTACATCATTTAGAAAATTTTCCTATAATGAGTGATTAGATAAAAGTATTTTATTTTGGAAATAAAGTTATAAATTATATATTGAGACTCTTCAAAAATGGAATAAGATGTTAGTGGGGTCTCATTATCCAAAAATATTACATGATTTATTATATTGGTAAGTTAAAAAATCCCCATGTTTTTTTATGATTTTGAAATATATTGTGTTGATCATGATGATGTGTATACCAAAATAGCCTATAAATTATAATGATACTTACATTTAATCATTGATTAATGATTTGAAATTTTTATAAGAGGAAGATTTAAAAGTGTTCTATGTATTTAAAATTGTTTTTTTTTAATTTAAGGTTATAATAATTTTATTATAAATTTTTTCATAGTAAAAAGAAATTAATATAGACACGGTGTTATATGACATAAAGCATTCCAAATTTTTTAAGAAAGTATTTCATATCATAAACTATAATATTGGAAAAAAATTGTATATGGGTCATAAAATATATTTATGTATGGATCACCCATACTAAAGATTAAAAATTCATTTCAAAGATTAAAATAATATGTGTTTTACTATATAATCCATATTCCAATCAATATTTTAAGAGAGTATAAAACATTATGGTTATATTTATGAAGGAATAAAGACCAATTAATAACATAAATACATGGAATAAATAACAAATCTAGTGATCTTCCATACTAGATATATCTTAAGGTAAAATATAATAATGATGTGATGAATGTTAAGAATAATATATGTAATAGATTTATCAGAATGTTACTAGATATAAAAAAGAAATACTATGGATAAATTGAATGAAATATTGTCCTTACTATCAATAAGAATACATATATTGTTTTCTCCAAGTCCAAAAGTAAAATGAAAAAACATTCCTTTAGATTTTTATTTATTTTCCAAGAAAGAGAAAAGTAAGTTTTTTTTAATATTTATATAGTACTGAAGTTCCATTGGGGTATTCTTTAAATGTAAAAAATATTCCATCACTAAACTATTTAAAGTTAATAAGTAAAAAATCTCATTTTCTCATCATTTTTTGAACCATATAATAAAGATTACACTACATGGAATAATATTAATCCATGTGAGAATGACCATTATCATGGTATATTACTTTTTCAATTAAATTTGTAGTAAAGTATTGGATCCAAATTCATTAAATATGCAAAAGAATAAAGTTTTGAATCCTATTTTTCAACTTGAAATTTTTTTCCAATTTTTTTTCATATCTTGATATATAAAATAATATATTTTTTGTGATATATAAAGTTATTTAGACTAGTATATTTACATTTGATGAATATTTTTAAATTATATATGATGATTTTTAAAAGATTCATTAAAAATCCAGATTGACTGAAGTCCTCTATTATTGATTAGCATATATCTAAGGAGTTAGTAATATTCTTTGTGAACTATTTACTTGAAGTGAAGCATGTTGTTCCCCCAAAATCTTTCCATGTGAGAATTTGCATCACAAGAAAGGGGTTTTTTGAAAAAAAAAGTAAATTCAATGATATGTGATCAAATAAAAAAAACTTATACATTTTCAATAACATAAGTTGTATTTAATCATATATAAAATCCAATGTATTGAAACTATAAAATGTAAAGAGTAAATATATTTGGGTGATGAAAAAAGCATAAAAATTTGTTTCATTGTTTAAAGATAACATGACTAATGATAAAACTTTGTAAATTTGAGATGGTTTATTAAGGGACCATGTTTAAATGTGATCATATGGTATAAGTATGAAATTATAGGTTATAATATTTTTACAAAAGATATGGAAAATATAATATCATTTTATAAAAGTAGAGTATTATTTTTTAAGGAATCAATTATTTTTTCTAGTGGAAAAATGAAAATATTATTTTCTCATCAATTATATTTTGAAATTTATAGAGATATATGGTAGATTGATTACAAGAAAATTTCATTAATCGTGTTCAAGTGTTAATAGGTTTATAGAAACAATGGTGATAAAGGTATTGAATTAAATTTACACATTAAGATTTAAAAATATTGGGAATAGATTCAACCTATTTATTACAAAAAAAAATAAAAATAAAAATGTTTTATGTTATTGATCTATCAAATAACCATTGTTTAATTTTTTCAAAAGTGAAAAAATCATTTTTTTTATGAAACATATGATGGAATTTTCAAATTATATGTGATTCCTCTATTTATAACATGATTACCTGAGGATAATTATTGAATTTACCTTGGGATGAAGTTGTATTTGTTTTAAATAATATTTATTTTCTTGGGTTGGTCAATGTAATTATGAAAAAGATAAGTCTTGGGTTGGGAAAATGAATCATCCAATGGATGTGAAGAAGAAACCCTTGAATACCTACTTGGGAATATTTAAAGGCTAACCCAATTGTCATATGGTTTTATAGACGGTCATCATTTCAAAGACATGAACCAAAATAATAATGTTCTATCTATAATATATTGGTAAGGATTTATATAAGTCTAGAAACTGGGGATATTGAAGTGTAATCATTTATTAAATAAATATAACTAAATTTTTTAAACAATCTATCCTTAGAGTTCTTAGAATTTTTTATGTTGATATCAGTTAAAAGTATCATTTGATGAATATTTGAGAAGAGTAGAGATTACATAAGGATTATTCGAAACTTATTCAAATTATCTGAAATTTTGATGTTTTATTCTGAAAGTTTTTAAGTCCTAAAGTTCTTATAAGTCATCCAGATTCTACGTATGAGTAATTTTCATACTGACCACACAAAATTTGGAAAACATTGGTCTATGTACGAGTCATTTTTACTCTACTTATGAGTGATTCAAAAATTTATATGAGTAATCTCAGATAAAAATTAATCATGTGTATGAGTCAGTCACTCACACAAAGAGTTGTGTATGATTCATTCTCAAATATATAAAATTCATTAAGACTTGAGTTTCAGCCATCCAAATATATGTATGAGTTATCCATACATATTAATGGGTGATTCTAATCTATGTATGAGTAATTTATCTGTATTTATAATCCATCTATAGTTTATGTATAAGCCATTCCCAAAAAAAACAACGAATGTTTCATAATAAAATGTGGGTTTTCTAGATTCATGATCTAAAGAAAAAATCAATGGGATGATGTTTTAGTCGATATTAAAATAAAAAAATAAAAAAATTAATGTGATGTATGTGATTAATTGTTAAGAAACTGATCTTTAATATTAACTAAAAAATATCAAAGAAAATTAATAATTTGAGAGACTTAAATTCCAAAAATTTGAGTTCCCAGAATTTATAATTCTAATAAAAATTACACTTAAAGATATGATATATGAGTATTAAATTATAAATATCATGATATTATTTCTAGAAATGACACAATCATACTTTGATGAGGTCCATTGTCCTTGATAAATAAATTGATAATCCATGGGTATTCAAGATAATATTGATATAAATGAGTTGAAATATCGGGTTGTCTATCAAATATTAAATCATTATAATCTAAGATAATTGAGTCAGATATTGACCTTCTTGGTTGAGGAAATGGATATAAAGATGATATTGAAGGCCGAGAATTTACCAAAGACTAAAATGATAACATTTACATAAATCAATTAATATTGAAATATAAGAACAAATTATATGATGAATTTTATGTGTTCTAAAACTATAAATATTAAAAAAATGATTCAAGATACTAAATATGAGTATAATTTTCATATTAAATTGGAGTTTACATATTCAAAATACAATTATAAAAGTATCTATGAATGAATTCAAGATAATAAAAAATTACAAAGACTGAATCCAAGGATTGGTTTGATGTGTAAATTCAATATACTCAATCAATCAGAAATGAGTAGAAGTTAAAAGATAAAGATTAATCTGATCATGGTGAAGAATAAAAGTAATATTTTTTTGACCACGTGAGATCAATTGAAAGAGGGTATTTTTATAAAATCCTTTAACTTGAAAAAGAGTGCATGAAATATCATGTAGATCCAAAGTGATTATTTCATAACACTTATTTATGGTTATAAAAAGAATATGTCACTTTAAAAACTCATTTATGGATATTAGAAATGGGATGATCAAATTAATATATTAAAATATAAATGGGATATTGGAAAAATTCAGAATGAAAAAAAATGAGAGAAGATCTAATATTTGAGAAGGTTTGAAGTGAGTTGCCTAAGAGTATCAATAGGTATCTAAAAGAAATAATAAGAATAGTGAGTGTGATAAGAGAATAACTGGACCTCTCGAGGAATAAGAATCAATAGTAACTATTGAAAGCTTTTCTTAAGAAAAAAGTGGAAAATCCAATAAAATTTTGAGCATCTCTCTAATATTAAATAATAAGAATTAAGTTAGTGAATCTGAACATGCTGGATAAATCACTAGGTAATATTTTAAGGTACAATATTCTTGGGAACAAAGCTAAGAGAGCCCCAAAAAATTATGTACAGAATATGGGATCTCAATAGTATAGTAAATGATGAGTTTCATATTTTTTTTATTTAATATATTTAGATAATTTAAGTCACTATATAATTAAGAAATTATATGAGTTTTTTATTTATTTTTGGACATCTAGGATAGAACTATTGATCTACTTCCAAAGAACGAGGAAATCAAGACTAACTGGTTGCATGCCAGCTTGAAGAGAATATGTGGATACAAATCGTGTTCACATATATAATAATGTGATCCATATTTTCTATGTAATTTGGAAATATTGGGTTAGGATAAAAATAACCTACTTCCCCTTTTATTGATAATGAGATTCTTAGTGGGAAAATCTATAAACCTCGACAATAATAATTTATAACATGGAGTAACCTCATATTGAGACCAAAATTTGTAAAAGCACTTTTCCAATATATAATTATTTGTCAACATTTCATATCGGTGTATACTAGGTTAAAAAATAAGGATCCATATACTTTTACCAGTATCAGATGTTCAAACCAAGGAGGTTTAAAGTATTAGAAGAAGAATTGGTTTTTGGAAAAAATAATTTCCTAACTTCTAATTCACCCCCACCCCCACCCCCACCCCTCTTAGGTGTGTCTAAATGATCCTACTAGGAAATTAAATTGGTATCAAATCTTAGGTTATCTCTGATTGGATCTATTTTAGACAATCACAATTTTTATTAGAGAAAAAAAATTATCTCTGATTGGAATAAATTTTTTCTTCTAAATTTTTTTACATGATGTACAAGAATTTTAGATTTATATTCAGTTTATAAGTGAGTTCAAAATTTACTCAAATATAATAATCTATCTTCATCCCTCTCAATATTTATTTGGAGGTCTCAACAAAGATATTGAAAAAACATACATAAGAAAGAGTAAAGGATGCAAAGAAAAATCTCTTGGAAGTAAAAGGAATAACCAAAATCTAAAATCAATCAATGTGGTGTTCGGGTTTCTAAATCTATTGAACATAATCCCCCCAATTGTACAAGTTCAAGGTGTAAAAAATATAATTTCATCAATTAAATTAGTGAAACTTATTCTTAAATTAAATACTACTTGAATAAATTTCCCATTGAGATAGTAACATATATATTTTTTAAATAAAGGGAATTAATAATGATAATTCATAGATAGAAAGTGATACTAATTCAATGGAATAAGAATGGGTCAAAAATTTGAGTTGTTGTAACAACTTAATAAAACCAATGAAGACTAAGGAAGATTCTATCTCACTTTAAAATAAAAAAAACATTAATTGATGAAGAGTTGAAAATAGTTTCTTCTAAGAAAGAGGTGTTTAAAAAAATTGTGAAGTGTTACAAGAATTGAATAAATTGAACAAAGTCTCCTTAATATGAAAGATTCTCATATGGAAGTGGAATAAAAAATGATTAAAGAGCATGAAATTTAAGAACAAGAGATATATAAAATTAATGAGTAACAAGTCAAAATTTTTAATAAATAATGGTAAGATAGGTTAAGATCAATTGAGGTTGATAAAAAGGTGTTTAGAGTTAGAAATCAAATTCAGAAATTAGGATTCTACATAATTTGAGTCTTCCAAAATAGTTAAAAGAAATTATACTACCCATAAACTTTATAGAATATTATTGAATCTATGAAGACTCAAAATGGTGGCTCAAATATCTTGAGATCAAGTGGAGAATATTCCACCTCAAACTCGTGGATAAATGTTTCCCATATCTTCGTTGAATTTGTTTGTGTTAAATCATTCATAGTTAAATACATAGATTTAAATTCAAAAACTATATAAATGTGTAGAAGTTAAAATTATATAAATACCACCAATACCTCAAAGGTTTATATTATTTCACCCAAGAGATTTTTTCACCCAAACCAATACCAAAAAAAGGGTATACCATCCCAAAATAGAAATTTATGAATCTATAAAGACTATAAAAATGAATAAAAAGTGGAACTAAATAGATTGATTGGAATATGTTGGTGTTGTACGAAGTCTATGAAAATGGTTTTTAATTTATAGAATAAAATGTCAGTATGTGAAAATTATATATGCCATAAATTGAAGGGTTAATGGCTCAAACAAAAAATACAACCTTTGTAAAGAAAATATACTCTTTATATAATAGGAAATATGTCTAGTAAGGGCATATTTGAAAGATAGGAACACTTTTATGAGTACTGTAACAAAGTTAGATACTATATATAAAGAATTTTTATATTTATTAACCCATCACAAAACTTACATTAATGATAGAATAATTTCAAAATAATAGGTTAAGAAACAATGGATAATAATTTAATTTTCATTGGATTCCAAATCATCGAATAAGAAAACATTCATGAAGATAGTGAAAAAAGTTAATTATGGTGAAAAACAATAAGAATGAAATAGGTCTATTATGGAAAATGATTTCACATCATATAAATTGGAAAATGGCCTTAAATATTATGAAATAATATAGAAATATGAAAACTAAAAGGGAACTAATCTAATAGATAGATATCCAAATTGGTATGGTTTTCCACACTCCATGAGATGAGAATGAGAGGATATCTAATAAGGGTAACCTAGTGGTTTTTTTATGTGATTTTCAAAGGTGAAATGATGTGGGATACATTTATAAAAAAATATTTCTTAGATAAATGTATGTTAATAGATAATTAAAATCAATTTTAGGGCACTATTGACTTTAAGTGCTAAAACTATTCTTAGAAATAAGGATTCCACACAGAATAAGACTGGAAAAACTCAAAAAATGATTGAAAATATGTCCATATCAGATGGAAAAGGTATAAAGGTTGGAGAAATCTAAAATAAATGAAATTGGTCTATTTTTTTATTTTTATGAGACCAATAAATCTAAGAATAATTTTTAAAATAGAAAGATAACCATTCTTCCCAGAAGTGAACAGATTTAGAAAAAAAAAGGGGAAACAGGCATAAATAAGCCTAGATATTTTATACATTAAAGGAAAGAACTCTCAGGTTTGAGCTAAATATATTAGACCTTTGGTACACATTGGAGATCGGTTAAAGGATCCAAAATATTTCTAAGTATACATTATTTGTGTTATATTGTTGGGAATTGAAGGTGGAGAAGTTTGGGGAGAATGCCATTATGAGAGATTTCATAAGTGGTGAAGCTACCAGAGATTTATAGTTTCTCTTAAATATAGAAATTTATAAAACCCATTATAATTAAATATTAAGTTATGATTCTCATTGTCCTATCATTTTTTAACTCATATAAATTATTTTTATCAAGGGGAAGTGATTATCTTAACAAATGGGGAGTAGAATATCTTACACTTGAAATTTTTTGATGTGTGTCTCCAATGGAAGTGAATGTTTTTGAAACTACTTGAAAATATATTTTTACATCCTGTTAATAAAGAAATTATAAAGTTTTGTCATATTTATATTGATTAATGGATATATTTAGTGCATAAATTAACCACTCTTATTTTATACATTGAGTTTTACCAAGTAGAATTATAGTTGGTTGGTTGATGACACTAGGATAAGAAAAATGTGGTATCACCCTTATCTCGTGATTTTAATGGAGAATTTGAAAATTGGAAGATAAATGGATATAATATAGTTTTTATAAATTCAAAATAGTTTGTTTTAATACTATAAATTTTGTTCATATTAAGAAGGAGGTAAAAGAAAATTTAAAGACTTCATTATAATGTTAATAAGGGGAAGAATACCATTCCTTTTACATTTTTTATCAATTAGAGAGAGAATAAAATACATTGAACTTTGGAGTAAATGTGTAATTAATAATAAATCCAAAGGGTTTTTGACATGCCATTAGGTTGAAGTTATATTTGTTTTCAATTAGTATTGTTATCTTGGGTTCTTCAATATAATTTTTGAAAAGGTCAAGTCTTGGGTGATAGGGAAAGGAATCACCCAAATGAAGTGATGAGGATTCCCTTGAATACCTTACTTGGAAGCCCAAAAAATATATTATTGTGGAGTTGATCATTAAGTCAAAGACATGTACTTGGATTATAATTTACTATCTAAAACATTTTCGTAAATTTTTACAAGAAGAAAAATCATGGGGAGATTAAAGTGTAATTATTAGAGGAATAAATCTTACTGAGGTATATATAAAATCTATCCTTGGAGTTATTAATATTTTTTATATTTATATCAGTGATAAAATACTCTTGGATGAATATTTTAGAAGAGTTGATTTTAATTGAGGATGATTTTGAACTTATTTGAATTTATAAAGATTTTGAAGTTTGAGGATGAAAATGGTTAACTCCTGAAGTTTATATGAGTCATTTCCAGATAGAGAACTAAAATTTTAGAAAATTCTAGTCAGTGTAAGATTCTTTGTTGCTCAATGTATGAGTGATTTAAAGTTGTGTATGAGTCATCTTAGAGGAGAATTTATTATATGTATGATTCATGGGGTATTGGATATTACTCATTGACTCATATGAAGGGTTGTGTATAAGTCATTATCAACTATATATGCGTAATTTAGAATTGTTTATGAGTCATTATATAGCTACATACAAGTCATTTAGATCTTTGTATGAGTGATTTTAGTCTGTAAATGAGTGATTTCACTATATGTATGATTCATCTGAAGACTGAGTATTATTCACTCCAAATTTAGGAAAATGTATATAATTCTATATAATAAAAAGTGATTTTTACATATTCATAATATAAAGAATAAATTAGGGAGATGATTCTTAGTCCCATATTCAACGAAAAAAAATCAAAAATTAAAAGTGATAAAATCAGTGAATTATTAAGAAATTATTCTTTGAGATAAAGTAAATAAGATCAAAGAAGAATAATAATTTTAAAGTCCTTTAAAGTTTGAAATTAGAGTTTCTAAAATTTATAATTATGATGAAAATGAAAATTTGAGATGCAAGAGCTAATTTTTAATTTTTGAATATCATGATGTTATTTTTATCCAAGATACAAGCATAATTTTATGAGGTTCATTATTATTGATAATAAAATTGAAAGTTCATTGGTTTTTAAGAATAATGATGATGTAAATATATCAAAGATCAAGTTATAGATCAAATATTAAATTGTTATAAAAAAAATTGATTGATTAAGATAATGATATTATTGCTGGATTCAAAGGGGATTAAGATGGAATTGAAGGCTAAAAATTCTCCCAAACCTAAACTGAGAAGCTTTATAGAACTCCAGAAATGTGGAATGTATAGAATAAATATTTTGATGCGTGTGATGTGTTCTCAATAAATATTTCCAGTTCATAAGACATAAATAATAAGGAATCAAAGAACATGCGCTTGAGAGAATAAAAATTTCATAATATATAAGTCTTTCGTAGACGCATAATCATAGAAAATAATTTCCTTTTTATTCAAGCCTAATTTCTATTAAATTCATAGGGGAATGGATTCATTCCTCAAACCATTATAGTAGTCATGGTTCACTCCCAAGACTATTATAGTGGAAAATTTTTGTTACTAAACTGGGTTCACTCCCCATTCTAGTCCAGTTTATCTCTTGAGTTATCAACCTATATCCATTTAATTGTAGGGATATATAATTATGACCCATCCTTTTTTATAACATGACCAGCATCCTTGGTTATAATGTTACCATCATCCTTGGTAATAACATAACCATCATACTTGGTTATAATGTAACAACCATCCTTTGTTATAACATAACCACCATAATTGGTTATAAAATAAACATTGACACATAATTAAATCCATACATATGTGTTCCACAAGATCATAAAACTTTCATTATAACAAAACCCTAGAAAATAAATTAGTTTCATAAATATTTCATCAAAGAAAAACCCATAGAAAAGTAGGAGGATTCATAAAAATCTTATCATCATAAACAAAAACCATCTAAAGAAAGATTAAGTATGGTATCCTTCGATCATATCCTTAATAAATCATAAGTAATATAAAGGGTTTTTTCTTTGATGAATAGAAATATCATTAAAAAATCCTGAGGAAAACAACCTTTCCATTTTTAAATCACTTCTTTAAAATATAAAAAAATACAAAATATTGTGGAAAAAATTTTATTTGAAAATAAACATGTAAAAATGAAAATAAAACCTCAAATCCTGAGTAGTTATGATGGTGGGAAATTTTTTTCATACTATACAAGTTGAAAGAAAAACTTTCCTTTTACACTTTTATAAAAGTACCTCATTTGGAAGAATGATAAGAAGATTTATTTCAAACCATTTTTAAAAAATTAAAACATGGGTAAAAATTTATTTAAAAATTAATAGAATAATATTAAAACCCTTGTTTAAAAAAAATTTAGAAAACTTGTACGTGGAAGTAAAAGGTTTTTGACAAAAGAGAGAAATAGAGATGATTTTCCTTAAAAACATATTTTCGGTCTCTTGAGTACTTAAGGTGAGGAAAATGAAATAAAAAATTTTATTTTATTGAAATAACCTAGATAAAATAAAATTAATTACTTTATTGAGAGATATATCAGAATATTTCATCATTATAACTTAAAAATAAACAATCCTAATAAATAATGTGATTATAACACAAAATCCTTACCAATTTGGTAACATTTGAATCATAATTCCCATGAAATAAAGAACCCAATATATAATAAATATTTATTTATTATAAATATATTATATAACTATAGAAATATATATAATACCATATCTAATTTACTTATAACCTTTTATCATCCATTTTTTAAAACTTCTTTAATAAAATCAATGTTCTTGAGGATATCTGCTTTGTTTTTCATATATGTTCTAGTTTAGTAGTTTTGGTAATTGTATTTTAATCATGGTTATATCCTCTACATAATTCTAATAATGATATAAATATCATATATATATATTAGTTATATACATTTTATATTTATTCAAAAAAATAGATATAAAAATTGAATTACATTGTTCATTGTGATGGTAGGTTGTACGTATGCCTGAGCATTGTTTTCATTTTTTTCATGGATGGAAAAATATAATGGTAAATAATAAATAACCATTACTAAATCATTATTATATCATATATTTCATATATATTCCTTAAATACATACTTATTATCAACCAAGTAAAACAGAAATGAAAAACAAATCATATCGCTTTGTGGAGGTAGTAGTCTACATGTACGCATGATAAATGTTAGCATTTTCAAATGGTTTTGAAGGTATGATATGATCATTAAAAAATTATAATTATATCATAATTATCATATATAAATATTAAACGAATCATAATACTCATTCATAAAATTTGGTGATGATAAATGAATTTCATCACTACGTGGAGACAGTAAGTCGTACTTACGCACGAGCAATGTTTTCAGATAAAATTTGATAAAAAATGGTGAATAAATGTGGTTTAATAATTATAATAATATTTAAGTATATTAAAAATAATTAATTATTTTTATGAAAAATATTACCAATTTAGAGTAGTTAAAAAATAATTAAAAAGAAAGTGATCGGCTAAGGCAACTACCTCTTCTTGAAAATAACTCTCTTAGATAACCTCTTAAGGGATCTAGGGGTGGTACTTTTGGAAGACTATAACCTATTAAATATGAATAAATAATTTTAGAATATACTTTCATAGGTTATTATCATTATATATGGCTCATTATTGTGAGAATAAGGGAAATTATGGGTGCCCATTTATAATTGAAGGGAGGGGTACTCTTGGAATTTATTTAAATATAAATTTAATATAAATTAATTATGATGTTAAAATGGATCCAAATTGATAAAATTCAAAGATAATGTGATTATGAGTTAAAATAACCTCATAAAATAATCTACAAGTTAAGATAACATTTTTACTCTAATCTTTTTGTTTTAACCCCTCAATAACCCTTTGGAAAATTATCATAATATTAAAGTTTTTAACTTTTAAGGGTCAATAATGTTACTATAAAAAGGAAAAAGTACAAATAAATACACCATGGATAATTTTTAAAACAATATTCCATTCATTTATCTTAATCTAATATTTTAATGAATTTTATATCATTTAACATAAAAATTATTTGTAATAAAATATCATTAATGTCATTTTAAACAATATTCATTTAATTTGAATTTAAATACATCAATCAAAATGAAAAAATATAATATAATTCTTCAAAACCTCCATATTATATCATATAGATCCATAAAATTTGTGGGACACATTAACTCATTCAAATTATATCACTTTTAATAATTTTAAAATCAATTATTTTATTTTTGTTCTAATTGAATAAATATTGTATTACCATTACACAAGCATGTATGACCATAATATAATTTATAAAAATAGTAAATGAATTTATATCATTAAATTAATTTAATTAATATCAAAATATATACATATATTTGTTCATGACATGCATTTGTCTCTATGTGGACACATACGAGATATTTAAAACTAAGAGGGTGACATTTTGTAACTTTCTTTGATTTAAAAATTATATAGGTCATTATCTTAGATAAGTGTCCATTAAAAACTAAATTTTTTCATAAGGTGATTATTTTATAATTAATTTAATCTAATTAGAATTAGGATGGAAAATATTACCTTATCACTTAGTTTTAACCTAGATTAACCTGATTTACCCTTTAGTGAGGTGATAAATTATACCACAGGAACAATTCATATTGACCAAAAATAAAATTGGAATACTTACCAAATTATATCCTCTAAAATCCAAATGTGGAATCAATTTTATCAAATTTAATACCGATAAATGTCCATAATTAATTTTAAAATAAGTGCACAAAATGAGATAAAACCACTTTGTAAAAGAAAAAAATATTTTTTAGGCATAAAACCAGAGCTATTCTTATCCCTTGCCTAGAAAAATATTATATGAATGTTAAAACATTTTATTTAGTAAATAATATTTAATTTTCATTAAAACCATTCACCAAAATTGTTAAATTTAATTTATTATGATAAAAATACATTGCGTGTATAAAAACGTTTCTTTAGGAAAATTCTTTTTTACCTATAAAAATGTTTTTATAATAAATTAAAATATAAAATTAATTACAGTAAAATAAATTAGATTTTTTACAAAATAATAAAACTAATCTTAATTTTAAAAACAATTAAATAAGAATTTAACTTTATACATAAAGTTTCAATAAAATATGCATTTTTTTTACTATTCACTAAAAAATCAATGTTTACATAAAATTATCAACAAATCATCATAAGATAATTTTAATATTATGATTTTGAAAAATGATTTTAATTTTATAAAATAAAATTTTAAAAAGTTCTAGAAATTAATAATAATTTTTTCACACCAAAATTTAAAATATTTTTTGATGAAAATGCACTTTTGTAGAATAAAATGACTTTTCTGAAAATTGAGTGATTATTTTCTAAGAATTTCTTAATAATTTTTTTAAATTAGGACATTTATATATTTTTTATAAAGTATTTAATCATATTCATACCAACTAATTTAATTTCGTGGTTATAATAGTAATATATAATAATATTTTAATAGTATACCACGGACCGTTTAAACACAATGTTGTGTGTAACGCAAACTATCAAAGAAATAAAATTATTTAAAGAGAAATGTTTTCTAAAATATAAGGGTGTTACATTATCCCCCCCACCCATAATTTAATAAATTGTGTCCTCTCAATTTTAACTTTTTCTTAGTAATAAAAGGTTTTCGATTTGAAAATTCTTTTATTGAAAACCCACATCATAAAATGGGTTCATAAAACATCCCATAAAAAATATGTAAAGGGAAGTATGAAGGTAACAAAAAAACCTAGGTATCAAAATATTATTACATTAGTGGGAAGTAATAATATTGAAATGAAAGATAAAACTAAATCCCAAATACTAATAGAGAGTTATAGAGAACATGGTTTGGTTAAAGTTAACAACTCCAAAACTATCGATCGGTGAGGGATTAAAAGACCATCAATAAATCACAATTGAAGGTCATATAAAATTTTTTTTCTTAAAATACTTTTCCTATAGTTCGGTCATTACTATACCATCTATATTAAGAACATAAGGGATTATAATTATTGGACATGTATAATTTCATCCTTTATCGATTTCCACCCCAATATTATCTGTTTCTCTAAACAATGAGTACTAGAGTTTATTTTTTCATTCCTATAGAACTAAAATAAACTTATAACAAATCAAAAAAGTATATCAATATATTCCTCCTTTCATTAGGAATTAACCAAAACCAAACATTTTTATTATAAGATAATTCGAAAAATAAATTTTTAAACTCAAAAGCTATATTGTACTCTTCAGCTTTCATATATAAAAAAATAAATAGCATTCTTCCCAAATAATATTCCATGTAACATCACTTGTTAATAATAAGTGTTAAATATACCTCAACCCAATATATAATCTCCCAAATATCATTAATCACCATGATAAATTACTATATAATCTTGTAACAAAAATAATTTTACCAAAATATCAGGAATAAAATTTAGATATTATCCTGAAAGTACCAACTTAACTTGACCATAAATACCTATGAAAATATCACTTTTTCAATGAATCACATTTATACCATAAATATTATCAATATCCCACTATCTTGTAGTTCATAATTAACTTATCATTGAATCATATATCAACCCCAAAGGTTTATTTAAATCTAAATATTGTATTATTCCAAATACCCAATAAAAGATTCATATCAATTCAAAATCCCATAACATAAATCTTTGAAATGGTGTGTTTATGCCTTTCAACTTATGATCATATTTAAACTTATAAACCCAATATGTTATCCATAAAATTTAAGTTAACCTCGCATGAAAACGTATATGCTTCCAAAAATTAACACAACCCTGATTCATTAAATAACTTCACAAATTATTGAATATATTCTATAAATCCAAAAATTAAATAAACATCATCAAAGATGAACTAAACCACTTGATGATAAAAAAGTCAGTTTCAAGTTCACTAATACTATCAATTTTAATCATTACTTTATCCCAAATAAACATTATTAACCTAATATAAGACACATATAAAGATATATCTTTCCATAAATAATTTTCTCTCCAAAATATCACCTCTCTACTAAATCACTTTTCTTGGTTACTTGTACCATTAAAAATATGTTTTCAAATCCTTAAATGAAAACTAATGAAAAAAAAATACTTATATGTTTCATAGTTTTTAAAACTATAATATCATCAATATAACACTTATACAACATAATTATTGAATCCAAATATATAAACACTTCGATCATCCAACTTCATTCTTAAACCATTACCTAGGATTCATTATCTTATTCCCTAATACTTCTTTCCTACAATATGAAATATGAATCATGTCTTAATATTCATAAAAATAAATTTAATCACTCTTCTTACTTTTAATTTAAGAAATAATGTTAAAACAACCCATACCTTTCATATGGTATTCATAGTCTCTTCATCATCATTGGTAAAACCATCACTCATATAAACTTTTTTATTATATTCTAAAGTTTCCCCCCTGTGACATCAATTTTACTAATTCTCATACCTTCAACATATAAAACATTAAACCATAAAGGATACATTACAAATACCATTATCTGCATCCATTGCATTAACCAAACGTTTCATTTTTCATCAATAATTACTTTCCTTGTATCCTTCTTTTCCTCACTCAAAACCAATTCTTACTTCACTAAGGCATTTATTTCAATTATTTTACCACATTCTAGATGTTTTGGAATATAAATCTTCATTCCTAAAATGTCTTTATGAAGCTTCTTCATTATCTTATTAAGTGTGATAGGAAACTCACCAAATTTGTGATTGTAAATCATATAATGAGATATATGATTAATCATAATCACAAGGTTTCATATTCTATATCTTATTTCAATAAGTTTCTCATGATTAAATTCATTCAATTGACCATCACATTAAACATTAAAATGATTCATTTGGGTTCCAACCATTTACAAAAACCAAAAATAACAGTGTAAGAAAAAATGATCATAGAGGGAAACCTCGTAATCATGAAAAATAATTTAAAGGATGTCTAAATAATGAAACCTTATTTTATGAAACCTTAGGTTTAACCATGGTTATTCATTATTGTTACCAAAATATTATGATTTTATCCTATACTTATAATTATCCCTAGGATTCTAACTAATTTTTTCTCATCCTAGTTTCCCAAGGTTAAATAAAAATTACTCTAATACCAACTATGAAAAACTAGGATTTTAATGCATTGATATCCCATATTTAATATATGAATATTATTTCCACAAAATAACAATCCATATCAAAATAATATAGGTCTAGTGACTTTAGGAACATAGACACAAAAACAATTGGTTCATAAAATATCTACATCATCTCCCACCAAGTACTTTATAATTAGCACCCTTCTTAGACATATCATACTTAGTTCCTTTCTTCATAACCTGGGTAAAGGAAACATAAGAAATGGTGAGTTAAAATTATTCTTAAGGGTAAATATGGGATATATCAATGATCAATTTATCATAAAATGAACATAAGGGTATGAGAACATGATCATAACTTTTAAAAATCATATTGTGCATATAATATATCATAATATTGATTCATCAAATAAATATCGGTACTTTATAAGACATTAATCATAAAGGAATCAAAGAAAATGGGCCATGAGAGCATAATATTTTTATAATGGATAAGTTTTTATCATAGAAATAATAATAGAAAATCATATCCTTAGTAGTAAAATATCATGGACCAGACTATCATATTGGAATAGGTTCGCTCCCCACACCATCATTGTATCCAAGGTTCACTCCGAAGATTATCATACTGGACAAATTCCATTACTAAACTGGGTTCAATACCCATTTTAGTCATCTTTATCTCATGATATATCAATATTTACACAATTCATAAGTGGGAGATATAGGTCTCACTCATCTTTTGTTATAATGTGACCACATAACCACCTTCCTTGGTTATAACATAACCACCATACTTGGTTGTAAAGAAACTAAACTCCTTGGTTATAAGATAACCATCTTCCGTGTTTATAATGTATCCAATATCGTATAATTAAAATCATACATATCTATGCAACAAGATCACAAAAGATTCATCGTATTAGAACCCTTGAAACTAAATGGGTTTCATAAATATTTCATTATATCATAACCCATGGAAATAAACTTGTTTTATTTACATCTTTTCATCATAAACATAAACCATACATAGAAAGAATAATTATGGTTTCCTTGGATCACATATCTAGTAAATAAAAATTGAAATGAATGATTTTTTTTATTTTATGAATAAAAATTCCATTAAAAGGTCATTAAAACATTATTTAGGAAAATAACTATCCATTTTAAAATCACTTATTTAAAATATAAAAAACCTCCCTGATATTTTTGAAAACATTTACTATGAAAATTAACATAGAAAATGTTAAAGTAATCTTCAAATCATTGAGTAGTTATAATGGCGGGAAATGTTTTTCATGTTGTATAAGTTCAAATAAAAACATTCTTGTTACACTTTTTTAAAAGTAAAAGGTTCATAAAATGACAAGAAGATTCATTTATAAACATTTTTTAAAAAGTAAATCATGGGTAAAAGTTTCTTTAAAAAATCATAAGAGAATATTAAAAACCTTATTTAAAATATTTTTAGAAAACTTGGATATTGAAGAAAGAGTATTTTCGACCAAAGAGAAAAATAAATATGATTTACCTTGAAAAAAATATTTTTGGTCTCTAAGGTGGGGAAAATGATAGTGAAATATGTATTTTCAAGAAATAACCAAAGGATAATAAATTTAATGAGTTTATTTAGAGTTATATTATAATATTTCATCATCATAACTTAACTATAAACAATCTCGATAAATAATGTGATTATAACATAAAACCTTTACCACTTTGGTAACATCTGAAACATAATTACCATGAGATAAATAACCATATATGGATATTTATATCCCATAATTTTAATTTTATGAATCATAAAATATATTCATGGGGATTCTATACACCACACAAGATAAAAAATTGTGGAATATGGCATGTGTCCCATGAAAATAAAAGTGAGATGAAACTCCCTTACCTTAGGTCTGACTTCCATCATATGAATTGAAAACTCCTATATAATAAGTATATATTTATTATAAATATATTATAAATCATAATAATATATATCATACTATATATGATTTAATTATAACCTTTTATCACCAATTTTTAACACTTCTATATTAAAATCACAGTTCTGAGTGATATCTGCTTCGTTTTTCATGTATGTTCCGGTCCGATATTTTTGTTCCTTATATTTTGATCATGATTACATAATATACATACTGTTAAGAATGATATAAATATCATATATATTTTAATTATTTACATTTTTATAGTCATTCATAAAATATAGAGATAAAAAAATGAATTACATCATTCATTATGATGGTAGGTCATACGTACGCATAAACGTTGTTTTCATTTTTTGGACAGATGGAGTGAAAAGAGGTAAATAATAAATAACCATTAAAGAATAATTATTATATAAAATATATCATATACATACATTAAATCCATACTTATTATCATCCAAGTAAAAAATAAATGAAAAGCGTATCACATCGCTTCATGGAGGTGGTAGTCCACATGTAAGCATGATTGACGTTATCATTTTCCATTGAATTGGAAGGTAAGAAGGTAGATATGATATTATAAATAAAAATGTATAATCATCTAATAATTATCATATATAAACATTAAACATATTATAATACGCAGTCATTTAATATGGTTATAAGAAATGAATTGTGTCATTACGTGGAGATGGTAAGCCCTGTGTACGCACAGGCGAAACTTTCACATAATATTTAATGAAAAGGGGGGTAATAAAGGTGGTTTAATAATAATAAAAAAATCAGTATATTTATTATAATTAATTTATTATTTTATGAAAAATTTAATGGATTTATTTGAGGTAAAAGAATAATTAAAAAAATGTGATCGGTTAAGGCGATTACCTCTTATTTGAAATAACTCCTTTATATCTCCTCTTAAGGACTCTAGGTTTGGACTTTTAGGAATAAAATAACCTTTATAATGTGAATAAATAATTTTATAATGGTTCTTGGTAGGTTATGGTTGATCTAGAAGGCTTAAGATTGTGAGAATAAGAGAAATGTGGGATACCCTTTTATAATGGATGGGAGGGGTACTCTTGGAATTTCTTAAAATATTAAATTAATATAAATTTATTTTGATGTCTGAATAGATCCAAATTGTAAATTTTATAATCTAATATGATAATTAGTTTAAATATTGTCATCCAATATAATTTTGAGAAGTCTAGATCAAATTTTTTCCCTTATAATTTTTTTTAACCCTCACTAACCCTTTTGACAATTATTGTAAAATCAAAGTTTTCTACACTTTATGGGTTAATAATATTATAGTAAAAACGAAACATGGGATAAAAAATAACCATTGATTATGTTTAAAACATTATCCCAATTATTTTTCTAAATATAATATTTTTATAAATTTTATTTCAGTTTAAAAAATATTAAATATTATAAAATATCATTAAGATCATATCTAATTATATTCGTTTAATTTGTATTTAAATATATCAATAAAAAGTAGATATTATAATATAATTCTTCCAAAACTCCCTATTATGTCATATATTTCTAGAAATTCTTGGCACACATTAACGCATTCAAATTATATCACTTTTAAAAATTTTAAAATCATTTATTTTAATTTTTTTAATTGAATAAATAATGTTTTAGAGTTGTACAAGAATTTAAGGGTTGAATTACCTTCATAAAATATGAATAAGGAAGAAATTTATTTCTTTATCACAAAGTTTTAACCTAGATTAACTTGAGTTACCCTTTACTGAGGTGATAAATTTTACCATGGTTACTCTTCAAATTGACAAAAACTAAAAGTTTAATATTTACCTAATTTCAACATCCTAATTCCAAAAATGGAATACATTTTATTAAACTAAATATCTAAAAGTGTTATAAATTAAATTCAAAATAAGTGTGAAAAATGTGATGAAAACCTTTTTTAGAAAAATATAGTTTTTTAAGCATAAAATTGGATTTATTCTTCTCCCATTCCTAGAAAAATATTATACGAATATTAAAACATTTTATTCATTAAATAATATAAAAATTTCATTAAAATCTTTCCCTAATAGTTAAATTTTAAATTTATTAAGATAAAAACATATTTCATGCATAAAATAGTGTTTAAGGAAAATGTCTTTTACCTATAAATTTTTTTATAATAAATTCCAATATAGAATTGATTCCAATAGAATTAATTGGATTGTTTAAAATATAAAATATAATTTTACTTTGAATCCATCTTAATTCATAATTGAACATTCTACATTTCATTTTTAATAAAATATTCAATATTTTTCTATTCACTTGAAAAATAATATTTTCAAAAAATTATCAAAAATTTGACCTAAAGTAATTTTAATATTATTATTTCAAAAATGAAATTAATTTTATAAAATAAAATATCTAAACTTTCTAGAAATTAATCATAATATTTTCTAAAAAATCAATAAAAATATTTTTTGAATAAAATATGTTTTTGAAGAATAAAATGAATTTACTAAAAATTGAATGATTATTTATTAATAATTTATTCATACAATTATATTGAATAGTACCTTTATATATATTTCATAAATTACTTAATCTAGTTAAAATATATAAATTTAAAATCAAGGTTATAACTATCAGAAATAATAATAGTTAAATCATATATTGTGGTTTGTTTAAACATGGTGTTGCGTGTAATGCAATGTATCGAAGAAATAAAATTATTTAAAGAGATATATTTTCTAAATCTTGAGGTGTTACACATGAAATTTGAGTTATGTTTACTATGTAAATCATGTATACCAATGATTTTAGAGGTTAGAAGAACAAGTGAAAAGATGAAGATGAATCCAAACCTTTTGAAGAATAAAAGTAATATTTACTCACCCATATGAGATTAATTAAATGATAGTATTTTTGGAATATCCTTTGAGTTAAAAAAATGTGAATGAAATATCATGGGGAGCTAAATTGAGTATTTTATTATACTAAAATTTGACTGGAAAATAGAAAGTCTCTTGAGTATCTTATTTTTGAATATTGAAAATGAGAGGAGTAATTTAATAGAAATTCTTATTCATTTGAGATTGAGAAAACCAAGAAATAAGAAAAGATCAGAGAATATATAATATTTTTTGTAGATGGATTTAAGTGAGTTTTTTTAGAGTATCCCTTAGTCCCTCAAAGAAAAAAAGGAATAGGGAGTGTTCCCAAAGAAGTACTGAACCTCAGAATGATGAAAAAGAAGTATCCCCTGTAAGTTATAGTGTAGAAAAATGAAGTGGTCAAGCAAGTGAAAAACTTAGTATCTTTCTATAATAAAATAATAAGAATTGAGTGAGACAATATGAACATGCTAGATAGATTTAGTCAAGGAAGAATAAGAATAGTCCTTATTGTTCAAAGTTTAAAACACCAAGAAAGATTTTAGAATATGTATAGTTTGGTGTAAATTTCTAATTACGATTTTATGGGATAGTACTCTTGAGAACAGGGCTGAGAGAGCATAGAAATTGGTTTTCTATAAATAATTAGGGATTTGAGTAGTATATTAGATTCTAAGTTTCATTTTTTGATCTTGAATATATTCTGGGAGATGAATTCACTCTTTGATTGAGGAAGTGGATTAGTTTTTGTGATATTATAACATTCAGGATAGAACTAGTGATCTACTTCAAGAGGGGGGAAACATGACTAATGTTACAACCCATCCTCGGGGCCCGTGCCGTGACTACCCCAAGCCCGCCTTCCATAGGCCAGGGGTTTGAGACTAGCACCAAAGGCGTAAATCCCAATAACTGGGAAGGCATTGCCTTTATAAAAGAAAACAAACACCACATAGTACAAGCGGAAGTAAAACACTAAATACAAAAAAAAGATGTGCTGAAAAGTAAATGGGCCAGAATACAAAACCAACTGAAGTACAGCTACAACTGAACAAAGTACAACCAAAAAAGACAACAGCTGGAAGAAAGGAAGCAACTCCTGGGTCGTCGTCCTCGGATCCTACCTGAAGAGTAGGTACAGATAGTGCAGCTCCTAGATCGTCCACCACGGATCCTACCTGAAGGGTAGGTACAGATAGCGCATCTCCTCAATGTTCTCGCCCGTCAACCCCCTCTGAGTGTCGTCTCGCCGTGAAGTCCACCACCGGATACCGTCTAGTCCTTGAACACTCGGCCTCCGTCAGATCTACTCGTCATCTGCAACCAACACAACAAGGTACAGGAAAATCCGGTGCATGGGTGAGTATAACGATACTCAGTAGGGATCCCGAGACACTCAAGGTCTCACTAAAACCAACAAGGATAACCACAAAGAAGATCTCAACAGATAACCTCTACATAGGTAAATGCCCATACATATACCTAAGTTATCAAGTAACTCATCTCAAACATGAGGTAACACAAAGATCATGAAATATACGGATAACCACTACCCAGGTATATGCCCAGACATATACCTAAGTTATCAATTTACCCATCAAAATCAGGAGGTAAACACAAGGTTATAGACTCATCTCAAACCAAGACTTTCATTATCGAAACCGTAACTGCTGAAGAGCCCCGTCTCTAGAGTGTACAATGGTCATGTCACGACTCCGAGGTACTGCTCACTAACCTAAGACTGCTGAGGTACTCCTCCTATCGAGTACCGCGGGTCAGCCACCCAAACACAGTAGTGCTTCCCACCGGGGTATGCCACCCAAACACAGAAGTGCACACCCCTTAGTAGCCTGCAGAGGTACTCTCCTGACGAGTACCATGGGTCTGCACTGTCAGACAGGTAGTGCTCCGTCCGCCATGGGTCTGCACCCAAACAAGTAGTGCTCCGTCCACTGGGCTAGTCGACTCACTCCAAGTCGAGTCGATCAAGCAGTCGTCAGGTCTCAGTCGGTTACATGGTCTCCGTAATCCGCACGCTCGTCTCTATGAGGGTCCGCTCCATGAGCTACAGTTCGATACTCCAAGTATCTCAAAGTCCCACGAAGAAGTATCTCAAAGGACTGCCTCGTCTTAGGGGTCTCAACGCAACAGACGGCACGTCAATCGGATGCCCGGTCTGTGAGTTATTGTCTTTTTCGTTCCAGGGGCCCGGTTGGATTCATGAGCGAACCAACCCGGTCATATCTCAACTGTACCATGAACTCTCATAGGGTATACTCATAGGGACCGTTTCTCAACGTGATCACCAACGTTGCTGACAGTTCGTCAAACGGACGTCCGGTCTGAAAGATATCAACTTTTCCGTTCCAAGGGACCGGTTGGATTTCGGGTACAATCCAACCCGGCCACTATCGAATAGCAACCAAAACTCATTCTAAGTATGCCAAACATTCCGTCTCATCAAGAGAATTCAACGAGACAGACAGCGCATCAATCGGACGCCCGGTCTATGAGTTATTGGATTTTTCGTTCCAGGGGCCCGGTTGGTTTAGTTAGCGAACCAACCCGACCACACTCCGATGGCATCCAAACCTCGAGAAGAGTAAGCAAAAAGTTCCGTCTCATCAAGAGGAATTTAATGAAGTTGACGGCACGTCAATCGGACGTCCGGAGCTCAAGATATTAGCGTTTCTGCTCCGAGGTCCCGGTTGGTTTCGTGTACGAACCAACTCGGCCGAACCCAAAGTATTCTGAAACCTTGAGTGCGATATATAGAAACGACCATCTCGATCCAAGGATCACATCGCAATGGATGGTGCGTCGATCGGATGTCCGTAGCCCGAGATATGGGCAAAAGACCAAAATGGATCCGAAAATAGGGGTTTCGGGCCCGGACCGACCCGGCCCGAGACCCCCTGGGTCGGCCCAAACCGGGTCGACCCGACCTGGGTCCGGGTCGGCCCAGCCGAGCGCGGCCCAGCCCGGCCTGGGCGCAGCCCGGCCCAGCGGCCCGGCGCTTTGGCGCGCGGTGCCAGCTGGCTCGGCCGAACGGTCGAGCCGTTCAGTTTTGCGGGGGGCGCTGCCCCCCTCGTTTTGTAACTGCGGCCCCCCTTAATGGGGGTCGCTAGCTGGCTGGTCAGGGGTTTGGACCCCCGTCTTTCCTCCTGTCCGGTCGGCCCACCCCGGCCGGCTTGTTTCGGCCATCACGGGACCGGCGTTGGCCGGTCCCCTCCCTGCTCTGACACCGGCGGCCCGGTTTCCGGCCGCCGGTTCCCACACCCTGTCGCGTCCTGGTACAGGTTGCGGCCTTCATTCATCTGGTGCAGCGCAACGGCGCTGCATCCCTCCGCCGCGGCCCCACTCCAGCCGCGGTGCTTTTGCGATTCTCCAGCGCGGCATGACGGCGGCGCGACTTGGTTCATATTTTTAAAAATGCGGCATGTCAGCATCGCGCATTCTTGTCGTTCGTTCCCACGCGGTGTGATGGTACCGCGTCACTTCACGTTGTACCGCAACAACAAGAAACTAAAAGGGAGGGGGGTCGGCCGTGTATGTGTGGTCCATCCTCCTCCCGTTAATTGATAGCATGCGGTCCAGTTATATGTGGATAATGAACGGGAGTAAATCACGAAAATAAAACGCATAAACCCATACCTCGAGCGTTGATTGAATGGATGTTCGTCGAATGAGGATTCATCACGGAAAAACTGTCACGGAAAGTGACGTCGTGAAAGAAGATGTTGTCGGCGTCGCGGTACATGGCGTCATGTAATCGGTTTCCGGGATCTCGGTGTTCTTCGTCGGAGACCGATGTGTTCTTCGCGTTCTTTGTCGAAGATGAAGAAGTTCGTTAATCCTTAGCATTTTTCTCCTCAAGACTCCACCACAAGAAACTAACCCAAAATAAATTAAGCCCTCACTTAATTTATTAACTAGACATGAGTTTGAATTTCAAACCCACACACACATTTAACTCACTTCATTAATAACATAAGTTGTCAAAAAAATTAATGGTGAGTTGAGGGCGGTTGAAGAATATGAAGGGGTGGGGTTTGTGTGGGCCCCACCACCCTCATAACCTCCCTTGGGAAGTTGGGTAGTTACCCAACTTCCACCCAAAGCTAAAAAATATCAAGAGGAAATAAAAATTGTAGTTAAATTATAAATTAAACTTCCACAATTTTTATCATCTTCTCTCATGAAAACGCAACCCCAGAACAGGTGTTCCTAAGCAATTATCAGTGCTACGATTCCATCGGTGCCCTCAGAATTTGATTCCGAGCACTGGATCAAAAGTTAGAAATTCCCGCTCGTTCATTCACTGAACGTACCCAAGCTAAACTTCATATAGAAATTCTGGGCACACCGGGCCTCGGAATCATGTGCCGTCAGAAACTGCGTTCTTGTAAAATCCCAAAGAAAATTAAGAAAAAATTTTCCTTGAATTTTACGGGTCTTTACATTACTCCCACCTCAGGGCTTTACGTCCCCGTAAAGATACATCGAAGACTAGGGAAACAAAAGTGGGTACTGAGCATGCATCTGAGCCTTCCGCTCCCATGTGCTTACCTGGAGGCTCCCGTACTGCCGAAGAAAGCGCACCCGAGGAATCAACCATCCTCGTAGGATCCGCTCCTGTCGATCCTCGATCCCCACTAGAACCTCCGTGGAGGTAACCCCATCGCCATCGTCCTGCTCCTCATGGCTGATGATTTGCGAAGGGTCGAGCACGTATCTCCTCAGTTGAGATACTTGGAAACATCGTGTACCTGGTGCAACTAAGGTGGATGGGTCAAGCGGTAAACCACCTCGCCTACCCAGCTGAGGACCTAGAAAGGTCCGTTGAACCTCGGAGATAACTTGCCGCCTTGGCCACATCTCCGCAAAACTCGTCGAGTTGAGACCCCTATAAGGACGTGATTTTCATCCTCGAACTCTAGAGGTCTCCAATTCCTGTTAGAACTGAAACTCAAACGACTGTTGCCACGAGTGTAAGGTTGACTGACTCAAGAGTGATCGGTCGCACCCTCATGTGCATGAGTTTATCCTGTGCTGCCTGGGTTTTCATTTTCGCCGACCAAGGAAAACCCATCCCAACGTTTTCCTAATACCGTCAATTTGAGTATGAATAGTTATTGCCCATTCCAAACTCAAACTAACGTCGTAAGGCCACGACGCTGCCACCAAGAGATTCCAACCGAAACTCTTGCCTCGTGGGTCAGACCACACTATCGGCGTCAGTGTGAGGTCACTGGGTCTGCTCCAGTAGAAATCTCAAAAGTGAGGGTCAAGTCAACAGTTTTAACCGGGACCACTCAATATCAACCAAACAAAGGGACAGGAAAGCAAACATCACAAAGATAAGTGTATTTTTTTATTACAGCTCATAGTACAAAGACACGAATACAACAGCAATATGGAACTAGAAGCACAAGAGACATATCCACTAGTTCCGATCATGTCCACTTGCTCCCGGAGCTCTACTGCCTTGTCCACTACTCGGCTGTTGCTTAAGCACTCGTCGCTGCTTCTGCCTCAGTGGCTCCTCCAATTCCTGGAGATCGACAGTGCGGGGGGTCGGAAAGTCACGTGCCAGGTGACCCTTCCTACTGCATTCATAACACTTCCTGCTCCTCATACGACTGGCTCTGACCCCACCCCGGGTGCCCCGCACCACCGGTCCTAAAACCCGAGATCTCCCAACAGCTGGTCTGGTCCTCCTGGACCTTTGCATCATCTGTATATTGCCCACAGATGACTCGGCTACTGATCGAAAAACACGCGGCCAAGTCAGAAGCTCCTGAACACCCTCGGGGTGTAGAGCTAGTGGCACAAACTCCACCCTGAAGAAGGTCTCGAAGTCTTCACATGTGAAGGTCATCCCGTCGCAAAACTGGAATAAGTGGCTCCACCACCTGTCTGCTACTGCCTGAAGAAGGCTGGCAGAAAATATCACCATGAAGTCTGCAGGCGTCCCCACTAGCCTGAAGACTCTCACCACTGCCTCCAGCCAATCCTCAGCCGCCTGCGGGTCCGTCTCTCCCCAGAACCTGGGTGGCTTCTGGCGCTGGAACTCGTGCAGCGCGATCAAGTGGCGTGCATCGCCTACTGCTAGGGATGGTGGAATCTGTGGCACAACGTATAGTAGTACCACTGGTGCCTCTGCTGGTGCCTCAACTGCAAGAGCGCCCTATACCGAAACCTCGTCGCTCGACAGGCTGTCAGTACGCACATCCCTCTGGGCTCTAGCTAGTCGTCCATAAAAAGGTGTCCTGAAAGAAACAATGTGACATGGTCAAATGATTATACCTGGTGAGATGACCTGGTTTGAGCTTACATGGTTTGATCTTACGTTTAAAAACTTCTGGAAACACACACGCAATCAGTGTTTTCGTGCACAAAGTCGGAAATCAGTTGTCAGGGTCCTGGTGTATGGATACGTCGGCCGCCCGCACCAACACTGGACTCCCTGAACTGAAAACCACACTCGGTACTCTTAACACTATTGCTTCACAGAAAGAAAATATCAGAGTTATAGGTTCTGCGGTAGAACCGACTCCTCTGATACCAATTTGTCATGACCCGTCCTCGGGGCCCGTGTCGTGACTACCCCAAGCCCGCCTTCCATAGGCCAGGGGCTGGCGACTAGCACCAAAGGCGTAAATCCCGATAACTGGGAAGGCATTTCCTTTATTAAAGCAAACAAACACCACAGAGTACAAGCGGAAGTAAAACACTAAATAAAAAAAGTGTTGAAAAGTAAATGGGCCAGAATACAAACCCAACTAATGTATAGCTGCAACTGAACAAAGTACAACAGAAAAAGACAACATCTGGAAGAAAGGAAGCAGCTCCTGGGTCATCATCCTCGGATCCTACCTGAAGGGTAGGTACAGATAGTGCAGCTCCTGGATTGTCCACAACGGATCCTACCTGAAGGGTAGGTATAGATAGCGCAGCTCCTCAATGTTCTCGCCCGTCAACCCCCTCCGAGTGTCATATCGTCGTGAAGTCCACCACCGGATACCGTCTAGTCCTCGAACACTCGGCCTCCGTCAGCTCTTCCCGTCGTCTGCAACCAACACAACAAGGTGCGGGCATAGCCCGTGCAGGGGTGAGTATAACGATACTCAGTAGGGACCCCGAATCCCTCAAGGTCTCACTAAAACCAACAAGGATAACCACAAAGAAGATCTCAATAGATAACCTCTACTTAGGTATATGCCCATACATATACCTATGTTATCAAGTAACTAATCTCCAACATGAGGTAACACAAAGATCATGAAATCAACAGATAACCACTACCCAGGTTTATGCCCATACATATACCTAAGTTATCAAGTGACCCATCTCAATCATGAGGTAAACACAAGGTCATAGACTCAGCTCAAACCAGGATTTTCATTATCGAAACCGTAACTGCTGAAGAGCCCCGTCTCTGGAGTGTACAGTGGTCCTATCACGACTCCGAGGTACTGCTCACTAACCTAAGACTGCTGAGGTACTCCTCCTGTCGAGTACCGCGGGTCGGCCACCCAAACACAGTAGTGCTTCTGTAACGCCCCGACCCTAGTTACCTAGAGTCAGTGAATTATTACATTACATTGGCATGATTATGAGAAACATCAAGTCTCGAAAGACCGATTAGTTTAGAAGCCTTGGAATAACTAGATACATCCATAAATTTTTACATTACATCATAAAAAAACATCTTGTCTTCATATCCCCTCATACTATCCCTGCAGGTCATTCATAAATTACTTTTTCATAATCCTGGGAAAAATAAAACATTGAAAGGGGTGAGCTCGGATGCTCAGTAAGGATAACATTATAGCAGAAGCTTTCATAAATAAGCATAAACACTTAAGGCAATTTATAACTAAAACAAAAGCCTTTTAAATTTAAACTTCAGCATAAAATGGCGAAGGTAAAATGAAATAATGCCATTTACTTACTCACATGGATATTCTACTGGTCGAATGATCACATGCAATATCAATAACCACTTTCATAATGATGGAATACATAATGCCGGACTATCATAACCACATTGCCAAGGCCTCGTGCCAAGACTACAAATAAGATTTTGCCAAGGCCTTGTGCCAAGACACTAGTTTGTCTCATGAGACCTACCGATGCATCGAGGAGCTATAGCGGGCTCCACCCGTCACTTATTAAGTCCAATTCATTCCCATATGAAAAGGTTTAAACATAACGTAAACATTCGTATTAAACTAGCATACGAAATGTCAATACTTTCACCACAAACCATGAATGGTATAAAAATAGCACATCCACAGTCAAACATAATTCATTCGATACAATATGGAAGATTGTATTGTATCACATTAACCTCAATCAATAATAATGAAGGATGTTGACATAGATGAAAATAATCATCAAAACTATTTGAGAGAAATATCCCCCTTTTCTTGAAAACATTTAAAAGTCACACTATTTGTCAAGAAGCCATTTAAAAGTATATTTTTGAATCAAAGTGTCCCATACCACTTTGAAACTTTTAAAAGGAGTTTTAATTTTAAAACTTTAATGTCCATATAAATAAATCCTTAAAACCATTTTTAAAACATGGACATTAATGAGAAAGATTTAGATGAATAAGTCTTTAAAACATTTAAAAATGGTATTTTAGTTAGAGATTCTAACCAAAAGAGAGACACTTGAATGAAAATAATTGAGGTAATAAAAACTTTGTAATATCATGAGAATAAAGGGAATTCATGATATACTATGTCAAAGTACATTATATACACCACATAAAAGTGATTTGGTGTATATCAACAAAGAAGTCTCAATGGAATGTAAGTTGAGATGAAATCTCTCATAAAGGCCATATCCTTAGGTTAAGGATAAATCAACAACATAATTATGTGTGAAAAATATAAATACACTAAATATGATTGGATATTCAGTGTAAAACAATCAAAGTATATTCACAGATATTCCTGTAAAAACAACACCAACGAATTGGATGTTTAACTCAACAAATGGTGAAAGAGTTAAAATTACTCTTATCAAATTCATATCAATGACTTGAGAATTTTCAATGGAGTGATTATGTGTATCAAAAGTATATCCACAGGAAGGGGAGTGGAAATTATGACATAATCAAATGAATAGTGATTCCACAGATAATCTTGGGGTAATATAATCAATGAAATATGCGTAAAGCCAAATGAGTGGAAATTGAAATCTCAAATTCCCTTACTGATTAGGTAACTTAAGAAACAAACACCCATGAAAGAAATATCATACCATGATGATGTAAATACCCATAAAATAAAGTATATTGCACAATGAATACAATCATGGGTAGTACACATACACCACATGAAATAATTAAGTGGTGATCAATGGAATTCTCACGGAATTAAAAGTGAGACAAGAAACCCCTTACCACGTTAATCAACTGAGTCGCATGGCCAAAAGTTAATAACCACCAAATTATTTACAGAATAACATGAATATAAAGTGAATCATGATAATATATATCAAATGTAAGTACACAATACACCACTTTCAATAATTTAGTAGCGAACAATGGAAATCTCACGGAATTGAAAGTGAGATAAGAGAATCCCTTACTTTGTACTTTTTCCTTGGTCGATGGTAGGTTTACCTCCTGTATAATGGTGAAATAATTGTTATTGAATAATACAAGAATCATTTACTTTAATATGATATCATATATGATCTTTTAACATTGATTTGTTAATAATATCTTAGTATTAACGCCGTTTCGGGTGTTAACTTACTCATTTTCTTTTATATGTTTTGTTACATAAGTCATGTTTGTTGTATCTTATTCATATCCAGAATGATATAAAGTCCTTAAACATCATTTTTAAATCATTAAATTATAATTATACTTGAATGGATACGATGGAGAATGAATCTCATCGCGTTCGTGGAGACGGTAGTCCGTACGTACGCACGAACGCTGCTTCCATTTAATTTTTATTTTAAAATAATCGAATCCAAATGATACATAGGTATATTACTATTCCAGTATAATATAATATTTTATATATGTTACTTAAGTTCATTAACACCATCCTTTATACGTTCCATGTGTGGTATGAACGAGTCATATCATTTTAAGGGGGCGGTAGTCCGCACTTCCTCAAATGAAATTATCGTATGTATATACAACATGAAATGAATAATGGTATGAAATAAAATGGAATTACAGAAGCTTATATATAAAATATATATCATTAATATCATATTTAATTACAGTGCCATCATAATGGCCACCATGAGAGGCGGTAAGATGTTTTTGAACAATCATCGTTTCGTGAGGCGTTAGTTTTCCATCCACAGAAACATTATGTTCATCATCCATTAGATGGAGTTGTGTGTATGTGTAGTTTGAATACTTCTTATAACAACATCCTAGTATATTGAGGATACTGTTGTTGTTACAAAAGAAGGGAAATAAAAAGAGTTTGGGGGTTGAAGAAGCAAAATAAATGAAAATAATTTAAGAGAAATCGTTACCTTTAATTTAGGTAACTCACTTTGGTTGGAACCAAAGGACTTGTTGAAATGCTTTCTGCCTAAGGGGAAGCTTCAAGGAGGAGGAGAGGGATGTGGGGAGCTTATTTGGGCAGAGTTTGGACGAGCCAAGTGGCTTGAGAGGTGTGAGTAAATGAGAAGGAGGAGTGCCCTTTTATAAGAGGGGTGAGGGGCACCTTTGGAAAAGCTAGAAATATTAATTTATAATAAATTCATATTCGGTTTCCAAAGGCTCCAAAGTTGACTATTCAAAGGATGAGGTGGGGATAGGTCGAAAACAACTCATCCAATAGAATTTAGACAGGTTTGGGTACTTATATTAACCTTATCTTTAAGTATTAACTCTAAGTTAATTAGTTTCACTTTTACAATGTCTCTTTGTATTTTTATATAATATGGTTAATAAACTTACTATATACATCCAAGAGACCCCCAAGTGGTCCATTAATGATTAACCTATCATAATATAAGTCTCTTGGCCGAACCATAGATTTTTAGGAATTTAATATCAATTAATAATATAATATTTGTTTTAAGAACTCTTTTATGTCAATTTTGACACTATTCAATAGTTGATTTTTGTGAAACTCATAACAGATTGATTACTTCGAACAAAGTCAATTAAATCAATCCTAACATATCATATTATCCTATAAAATTAGTTTAATTCATTAAAAGTTTCATATTATATTTATTTGGGTATTTATAATATCACTTATTTTAATTTTTCACTATTATAGTAATTACTGCATCATCATTGTGTCATAAATAAAATAAATTATATAATGTCTAAAAATTATAAATAAACTATCATTATGTAGGAAATCCTTTTATCTTTCTAATAAATATTTATAATCGAAAATCCAACATGTATAACCCTATGTAAAAATTGTTCTTCTAAAAGATGTAAGCTTATGCCATTTTTATTTTTATTTTAGCTTTATTAATATAATGTGTCATTATCACTTACAAGTGGATCCATGGGGTCCCAAAATAGACCCAAAGATTCCCATGGTCGACCATGTATCAACCAATAGGGTTAAGACACGTTTTAGGGTAATTTAGTATTATTATAATATTATTTTGTTTTACCCTTATTTACCGGATTTACCCTTAACCATGGTAAATAAAATATTTACCGCAGTAATTATTCAAAATGTCTAAAAATAAAAGTTACCTATTTACACAATTTGGACATCCTGATTCCAAATATGGAATCCATTTTTCTAAATTCAAAACACAGAAGTGGCAGAAATTAATTTAAAATTAATTCCCGCTGTCAAAACAAAAAGCGTGTTTTTAAGAGATAATAACTATCAAAAGATTGACACTTGTTTATGTTCGGTTTAATTGTAAAATTATGTACAATGACCAACATTATATTAAATGGTAAAAATATATTCTAAATATACTTTAAAACCACTCAAATTCACAATTTATCACTATTAATTATTTTGATTAAAAAAGTTGTTTTTAATTAAAATTTAGTAATTTTCACTATTCATCAAAATATGAAAGTTATCCGAAAAGTACCAAAATTTCACCTTAGGCTAAATTCGATATTCTGAATCCAAAAATGAAGTCCATTTTTAAATATAAAATATATATAATTTCAAAAAGTAGGTATTACTATTCATAACGGCTAGTTTGATTGGTTGTGGTGTGTTAAAATCTCGAAGTTGCGTACAATGCACGTCATTGAATTATTCGAAAGGAAACATACCGAGGAAGCTTGGGGTGTTACATTCTCCCCTCCTTCAATAAATTGCGTCCTCGCAATTTTTAAAATTTTTCTTGGGAATATAATGGAAAGTCCCACATCGGAAAAAGAGTCAATAAAACTATCACTTTAAAAGAAAGAAAGAGAGGTATAAGGGTCATCCAAGATAACCCATACTAGGATTCCATGTAAGAAAACATGGATATGGATGATAAACTAAGTGTCAAGTTCTGATGGAGAGGGATAGAAATCATGATCAGGAGAAAGTTAACAATGAGAAAACCACAAACTTGTGTTGGGACAAACGACCATTAGTCTCCTAGTAGGAAGGTAAATGGACAACATTTTTTTTTAAGTTACATTACATAAGGAAGAGGAATTCATTTATGATATTGACTAAGAACATTATGAGATATACTTACATTTTAAGTAGATTTTCATTCTTTAATAAATTTCCACCACTAACTCATTTTTTTTAAACGATGAGTATTCAAGAAGACTTGGTCACACTAGAAGAGATAGAATAAACTTCTATAGAATCACATGATCCATGAAGGATAAACCATATATTTACATTGTCTTTGAAGATTAATCAAAACCAAAATGGTCAGTGAATGATCTAATGATCCCCCAAAAGGATATTCATTGAGATAAATATGCACTAATCTTAATTTCTAAAATTAAACCAACAATACCCCAAAGTTAAATAGATACCATTCAATAACCAATTGTCCTTAAAATCCTTTAATATAATCCAAACTAATATTGAAACCCAAAACATAGAAGAATTTGATTATGTAGTCTCCCATGTTAAATTGTATCTCCAAATGACATCAGATACTCTTAAAGTCACATACTCAAAAGTAATTAACCTAATCACATATTCTCTATTATAGGTTAATCATTTCCATAAATAACCCAAATCACTATAAATCCATAATAAAAACGTAGATAAAAATCTATCATTACTCCACAAATGAAACCCCATAGTATTCTATTTTCCTTGGGCATATAGTGTTCCCAACAAAGCGAACATCTTCCAAAATAACATTTATCACTTAATCACCAAATCATTTTCCTATACCAAGGGTATTCTTTTTATATGAAATAAGAACCCAAATCAACTTATTATTGATCAATAAAATCATTTAACTAAAAAAAAGTCACACTAACCAGGGACTTCACGTAGTCCAGTGGTAGGCGATAAATCCCAATCGCACTTTGGTTGTGGGTTCGATTCCCATAGCTTTGTCCGACGCGACGGGTTGTCACACGGTCTACGTGTTGTCCTTTTTCAAAAACTATATTTTATAATATTGCCAAAATGAGATAAATTCCTCAAAATACTATATCATAAATTTAACCACAAATGTTATATCATACCTTGAATCTTCATCCCAAATTAGAATAACTTATAATTCTCTCAAACCCCAATGATCATATAAATCCAAATGGTTATTTATACCTATATCCACAAGAGAAGAGACAATTCTTCCTCAAATATCATTCTCACATGGAAAACTGCGTGGTTACAAATACAAGAGAAAATTATTCCATAGTAAACAAGGAGTGCTAATACTTTTTAAACATTTCTCCAACCATTTATTCCCACATAGCTTCTTCTTTGACCAAGAAAATATCCTATAGAATAGGACATTCACTCGGGTAATGGCCAGGTCCCCTACATTTACGGCAAATGACTGTAAATGGACTCTTGGGACCATTTTTATCTTCTTCCATAGTACTCTTCATTTTTCTTCGGCAATTCTTTACTTTATGTCCTTCCTTCCCGCATGTAAAACATTTCGTTGTCCCATTGAGACACTTTCTTGGGTGTCTCTTTCCACATTTCCTGCATGATGAAAATTGAGGGTTCTTTTCTCCATGGTCTCCATTGCTGGAGCTCTTATCATTTATCACCTTTCTCTTCCTTGTTGATTCTGGGAGTTGGTTAATATATATGTTGTTGATCATATTTTTGGAAAACTGATTTGGCATAAAGACGATATCTTTTACGCCTATCAACATTCCATTTTGTTGCTCATTGCCACCACCGTTCCCATCTTGTACATCATTCTCAAAGTCACTATGACTTCCTTGGAATCCATCCATTGACTAAAACCATAAAGCATTGTGTGAGTAATAGTAGTCGTAAAATCATTTAGAGATTAAAATGTCACCATATTCTCAATTTGAAACATATTAGGATTAACCAAGGTCATTTACTCTCATCTTATATATATATTACTTAAATTGGTTTGTAAAGAAAATGTAAATTATCCTAAGCATATCCCCCGGGAGTGTCGTAACCAAGAGTGCAGCAAGGCCCGTTGTCATGCACCAGTTCCCGTTCGAGTCTAGCTCAAAGCGGTGTTTTCGGGTTTTACCCCTAGGTACATCTGTGCCAGAGCCGCCTCTACCTGCTCGTATCCAGACAGGGATGTATTGCTCGGAAAACTCACAAAATCTCTACAATACCAAAATTCTAGGAAGTTCTTTTATACTAATCCTCAAAGTTCATCTTAGGTCTACGTGCTATAATCAGAGTTTATCTAAATCTAGCTACCAAGGTTTGTACTAAACTTCCTCTGATACCAACTGTAACGCCCCGACCCTAGTTACCTAGAGTCGGTGCATTATTACATTACATTGGCATGATTATGAGAAACATCAAGTCTCGAAAGACCGATTAGTTTAGTAGCCTTGGAATAACTAGATACATCCATAAATTTTTACATTACATCATAAAAAAACATCTTGTCTTCATATCCCCTCATACTATCCCTGCAGGTCATTCATAAATTACTTCTTCATAATCCTGGGAAAAATAAAACATTGAAAGGGGTGAGCTCGGATGCTCAGTAAGGATAACATTATAGCAGAAGCTTTCATAAATAAGCATAAACACTTAAGGCAATTTATAACTAAAACAAAAGCCTTTTAAATTTAAACTTCAGCATAAAATGGCGAAGGTAAAATGAAATAATGCCATTTACTTACTCACATGGATATTCTACTGGTCGAATGATCACATGCAATATCAATAACCACTTTCATAATGATGGAATGCAGAATGCCAGACTATCATAACCACATAGCCAAGGCCTCGTGCCAAGACTACAAATAAGATTTTGCCAAGGCCTTGTGCCAAGACACTAGTTTGTCTCATGAGACCTACCGATGCACCGAGGAGCTATAGCGGGCTCCACCCGTCACTTATTAAGTCCAATGCATTCCCATATGAAAAGGTTTAAACATAACGTAAACATTCGTATTAAACTAGCATACGAAATGTCAATACTTTCACCACAAACCATGAATGGTATAAAAATAGCACATCCACAGTCAAACATAATTCATTCGATACAATATGGAAGATTGTATTGTATCACATTAACCTCAATCAATAATAATGAAGGATGTTGACATAGATGAAAATAATCATCAAAACTATTTGAGAGAAATATCCCCCTTTTCTTGAAAACATTTAAAAGTCACACTATTTGTCAAGAAGCCATTTAAAAGTATATTTTTGAATCAAAGTGTCCCATACCACTTTGAAACTTTTAAAAGGAGTTTTAATTTTAAAACTTTAATGTCCATATAAATAAATCCTTAAAACCATTTTTAAAACATGGACATTAATGAGAAAGATTTAGATGAATAAGTCTTTAAAACATTTAAAAATGGTATTTTAGTTAGAGATTCTAACCAAAAGAGAGACACTTGAATGAAAATAATTGAGGTAATAAAAACTTTGTAATATCATGAGAATAAAGGGAATTCATGATATACTATGTCAAAGTACATTATATACACCACATAAAAGTGATTTGGTGTATATCAACAAAGAAGTCTCAATGGAATGTAAGTTGAGATGAAATCTCTCATAAAGGCCATATCCTTAGGTTAAGGATAAATCAACAACATAATTATGTGTGAAAAATATAAATACACTAAATATGATTGGATATTCAGTTTAAAACAATCAAAGTATATTCACAGATATTCCTGTAAAAACAACACCAACGAATTGGATGTTTAACTCAACAAATGGTGAAAGAGTTAAAATTACTCTTATCAAATTCATATCAATGACTTGAGAATTTTCAATGGAGTGATTATGTGTATCAAAAGTATATCCACAGGAAGGGGAGTGGAAATTATGACATAATCAAATGAATAGTGATTCCACACATAATCTTGGGGTAATATAATCAATGAAATATGCGTAAAGACAAATGAGTGGAAATTGAAATCTCAAATTCCCTTATTGATTAGATAACCTAAGAAACAAACACCCATGAAAGAAATATCATACCATGATGATGTAAATACCCATAAAATAAAGTATATTGCACAATGAATACAATCATGGGTAGTACACATACACCACATGAAATAATTAAGTGGTGATCAATGGAATTCTCACGGAATTAAAAGTGAGACAAGAAACCCCTTACCACGTTAATCAACTGAGTCGCATGGCCAAAAGTTAATAACCACCAAATTATTTACAGAATAACATGAATATAAAGTGAATCATGATAATATATATCAAATGTAAGTACACAATACACCACTTTCAATAATTTAGTAGCGAACAATGGAAATCTCACGGAATTGAAAGTGAGATAAGAGAATCCCTTACTTTGTACTTTTTCCTTGGTCGATGGTAGGTTTACCTCCTGTATAATGGTGAAATAATTGTTATTGAATAATACAAGAATCATTTACTTTAATATGATATCATATATGATCTTTTAACATTGATTTGTTAATAATATCTTAGTATTAACGCCGTTTCGGGTGTTAACTTACTCATTTTCTTTTATATGTTTTGTTACATAAGTCATGTTTGTTGTATCGTATTCATATCCAGAATGATATCAAGTCCTTAAACATCATTTTTAAATCATTAAATGATAATTATACTTGAATGGATACGATGGAGAATGAATCTCATCGCGTTCGTGGAGACGGTAGTCCGTACGTACGCACGAACGCTGCTTCCATTTAATTTTTATTTTAAAATAATCGAATCCAAATGATACATAGGTATATTACTATTCCAGTATAATATAATATTTTATATATGTTACTTAAGTTCATTAACACCATCCTTTATACGTTCCATGTGTGGTATGAACGAGTCATATCATTTTAAGGGGGCGGTAGTCCGCACTTCCTCAAATGAAATTATCGTATGTATATACAACATGAAACGAATAATGGTATGAAATAAAATGGAATTACAGAAGCTTATATATAAAATATATATCATTAATATCATATTTAATTACACTGCCATCATAATGGCCACCATGAGAGGCGGTAAGATGTTTTTGAACGATCATCGTTTCGTGAGGCGTTAGTTTTCCATCCACAGAAACATTATGTTCATCATCCATTAGATGGAGTTGTGTGTATGTGTAGTTTGAATACTTCTTATAACAACATCCTAGTATATTGAGGATACTGGTGTTGTTACAAAAGAAGGGAAATAAAAAGAGTTTGGGGGTTGAAGAAGCAAAATAAATGAAAATAATTTAAGAGAAATCGTTACCTTTAATTTAGGTAACTCACTTTGGTTGGAACCAAAGGACTTGTTGAAATGCTTTCTGCCTAAGGGGAAGCTTCAAGGATGAGGAGAGGGATGTGGGGAGCTTATTTGGGCAGAGTTTGGACGAGCCAAGTGGCTTGAGAGGTGTGAGTAAATGAGAAGGAGGAGTGCCCTTTTATAAGAGGGGTGAGGGGCACCTTTGGAAAAGCTAGAAATATTAATTTATAATAAATTCATATTCGGTTTCCAAAGGCTCCAAAGTTGACTATTCAAAGGATGAGGTGGGGATAGGTCGAAAACAACTCATCCAATAGAATTTAGACAGGTTTGGGTACTTATATTAACCTTATCTTTAAGTATTAACTCTAAGTTAATTAGTTTCACTTTTACAATGTCTCTTTGTATTTTTATATAATATGGTTAATAAACTTACTATATACATCCAAGAGACCCCCAAGTGGTCCATTAATGATTACCCTATCATAATATAAGTCTCTTGGCCGAACCATAGATTTTTAGGAATTTAATATCAATTAATAATATAATATTTGTTTTAAGAACTCTTTTATGTCAATTTTGACACTATTCAATAGTTGATTTTTGTGAAACTCATAAGAGATTGATTACTTCAAACAAAGTCAATTAAATCAATCCTAATATATCATATTATCCTATAAAATTAGTTTAATTCATTAAAAGTTTCATATTATATTTATTTGGGTATTTATAATATCACTTATTTTAATTTTTCACTATTATAGTAATTACTGCATCATCATTGTGTCATAAATAAAATAAATTATTTAATGTCTAAAAATTATAAATAAAATATCATTATGTAGGAAATCCTTTTAGATTTCTAATGAATATTTATAATCGAAAATCCAACATGTATAACCCTATGTAAAAATTGTTCTTCTAAAAGATGTAAGCTTATGCCATTTTTATTTTTATTTTAGCTTTATTAATATAATGTGTCATTATCACTTACAAGTGGATCCATGGGGTCCCAAAATAGACCCAAAGATGCCCATGGTCGACCATGTATCAACCAATAGGGTTAAGACACGTTTTAGGGTAATTTAGTATTATTATAATATTATTTTGTTTACCCTTATTTACCGGATTTACCCTTAACCATGGTAAATAAAATATTTACCGCAGTAATTATTCAAAATGTCTAAAAATAAAAGTTACCTATTTACACAATTTGGACATCCTGATTCCAAATATGGAATCCATTTTTCTAAATTTAAAACACAGAAGTGGCAGAAATTAATTTAAAATTAATTCCCGCTGTCAAAACAAAAAGCGTGTTTTTAAGAGATAATAACTATCAAAAGATTGGCACTTGTTTATGTTCGGTTTAATTGTAAAATTATGTCCAATGACCAACATTATATTAAATGGTAAAAATATATTCTAAATATACTTTAAAACCACTCAAATTCACAATTTATCACTATTAATTATTTTGATTAAAAAAGTTGTTTTTAATTAAAATTTAGTAATTTTCACTATTCATCAAAATATGAAAGTTATCCGAAAAGTACCAAAATTTCACCTTAGGATAAATTCGATATTCCGAATCCAAAAATGAAGTCCATTTTGAAATATAAAATATATATAATTTCAAAAAGTAGGTATTACTATTCATAACGGCTAGTTTGATTGGTTGTGGTGTGTTAAAATCTCGAAGTTGCGTACAATGCACGTCATTGCATTATTCGAAAGGAAACATACCGAGGAAGCTTGAGGTGTTACAGCTTCCCGCCGGGGTATGCCACCCAAACACAGTAGTGCACACCCCCTAGTAGCCTACAGAGGTACTCTTCGGATGAGTACCGCGGGTCTACACTATCACACAGGTAGTGCTCCGTCCGCCATGGGTCTGCACCCAAACAAGTAGTGCTCCGTCTACTGGGCTACTCGACTCACTCCAAGTCGAGTCCGTCAAGCAGTCTTCAGGACTCAGTCGGCTACACGGTCTCCGTACTCCGCACGCTCGTCTCTGGGAGGGTCCGCTCCACGAGCTACAGGTCGATACTCCAAATATCTCAAATTACAATGAAGAATTATCTCAAAGGACCGCCTCATCTTAGGGGTCTCAACGTAACAGACGGCGCGTCAATCGAACGCTCGGTCTGTGAGTTATTAGCTTTTTTGTCCGAGGGGCCCGGTTGGTTTCGTGAGCGAACCAACCCGGCCGTATCTCAACTGTACCGTGAACTCTCATATGTATACTAATAGGGATCGTTTCTCAACGTGATCACCAACGCCGCTGACGGTTCGTCAAACGGACGTCCGGTCTGAAAGATATCAGCTTTTCCGTTCCAAGGGACCGGTTGGATTTCGGGACAATCCAACCCGGCCACTATCCAATAGCAACCAAAACTCAGGCGAAGTATGCCAAAAGTTCCGTCTCATCAAGAGAATTCAACGAGACAGACGACGAGTCAATCGTACGCCCGGTCTGTGAGTTATTGGTTTTTTTCGTTCCAGGGGCCCGGTTGGTTTCGTGAACGAACCAACCTGACCACACTCCGACGGCATCCAAACCTCGAGCGGAGTAAGCCAAAAGTTCCGTCTCATCAAGAGGAATTCAACGAAGTCGACGGCACATCAATCGGACGTCCGGACCTCAAGATATGAGTGTTTCTGCTCCGAGGGCCCGGTTGGTTTCGTGTACGAACCAACTCGGCCGAACCCAAAGTATTCTGAAACCTTTAGTGTGATATACCGAAACGACCGTTTCGATCCAAGGATCGCATCTCAACTGACGGTGCGTTGATCGGAGGTCCATAGCCCGAGATATGGGCCAAATACCAAAAGGGATCCGAAAACGGGGGTTTCAGGCCCGGACCGACCCAGCCCGAGACCCCCTGGGTCGGCCCGGATGGGTGCGGCCCGGCCCGGCGCTCTGGCACGCGGCGCCAGTTGGCTCGTCCGAACGGTCGAGCCATTCGGTTTTGCGGGGGGGGGGGGGGGTTGCTGCCCCCCGCGTTTTGTAACCGCGGCCCCCCTTAATGGGGGCCACTAGCTGGCCGGCCTGGGGTTTGGACCCCCGACTTTCCTCCTATCCGGCCGGCCCGCCCCAGCCGGCCGGTTTCGGCCATCACGGGACCGGCGTCGGCCAGTCCCCTATCTGCTCCGACACCGGCAGCCCAGTTTCCGGCTGCCGGTTCCCACGCTCCGCCACGGCCCGGTATCGGTCGCGGCCTTCATTCATCCGGTGCGGCGCGACGGCGCCGCATCCCTCCGTCGTGGCCCCGCTCCAGCCGCGGTGCTTTTGCGGTTCTCCGGCGCAGCGTGACGGCCGTGTGACTTGGTTCATATTTTTTAAAACGCGGCGTGTCAGCATCGCACATTCTTGTCGTTCGTTCCCACGTTATGCGATGGCACCACGTCACTTCCCGTCGTACCGCAACAACAAGAAATTAAAAGGGAGGGGGGTCGGCCGTGTTTGTGCAGTCCGGCCTCCTCCCGTTAATTGATAGCATGTGGTCCAATTATATGTGGATAACGAACGGGAGTAAATCACGAAAAGAAAACGCATAAACCCCTACCTCGAGCGTTGCTTGAATGGAGGTTCGTCGAACGAGGATTCGTCGCGGAAAAACCGTCGCGGAAAGAGACGTCTTGAAAGAAGATGTTGTCGGTGTCGCGGAACACGGCATCGCGTAATCGGTTACCGAGAACTCGGCGTTCTTCGTCGGAGATCGATGTGTTCTTCGCGTTCTTCATCGAAGATGAAGAAGTTCCTCAATCCTTAGCCTTTTTCTCCCCAAGACTCCACCACAAGAAACTAACCCAAAATAAATTAAGCCCTCACTTATTTTATAAACTATACATGAGTTTGAATTTCAAACCCACACACACATTTAAATCACTTCATTAATAACATAAGTTGTCAAAAAAATTAATGGTGAGTTGAGAGGGGATGAAGAATATGAAGGGGTGGGGTTTGTGTGGGCCCCACCACCCTCATAACCTCCCTTGGGAAGTTGGGTAGTTACCCAATTTCATCCCAATGCTAAAAACTATCAAGAGGAAATAAAAATTGTAGTTAAATTATAAATTAAACTTCCCTAATTTTTATCATCTTCTCTCGTGAAAATACAACCCTGGAACAGGTGTTCCTAAGAAATTGTCGGCACTACAGTTCCATCGGTGCCCTCGGAATTCGATTCCGAGTACCGGTTCAAAAGTTATAAATTCCCGCTCATTCGTTCACTGAACGTACCCGAGCTAAACTTCGGATAGAAATTCCAGGCACACTGGGCCTCAGAATCATGTGTCGTCAGAAACTCCGTTCTTGTAAAATCCCAAAAGAAAATTAAGGAAAACTTTTCCTTGAATTTTACGGGTCTTTACAACTAACTGGTGGGATTTCATATTTAAGAGAAGATATAGGATGTAACTTATGTTTACATGTGTAACATTGTGAATATTATTGCATGTGTAATATATAGAGAGTGGGTTAGCATAAAAATAGTCCACATCTACTTTTATTGATACAAATATTCATTGTGGTAAAATCAGTAGATTGGGATAATAACTAGCTAAAGTAAGGAGTAGAATAATATTGAGATAGGAGCTTATAAAAACACATGTTACATATTTAATACTTTATCTACAATGAATATAGCTGTATGTTTTGTTAAATAACAAAAGTATCCTTCTAATTTAACCAAAAAAACATTCAAACCAAATAGAGTTTAATAAATTAGAAAAAAAATTGTTTTTGGAAAAATAATTTGAAAAATCTTCATCCCCCCACCCCACTCTCTTAGGCATGTCTATATGAACCTACTGGGAATCTCAATAGTGACCATAATATAGACATTGTTCATTTATTATTGAAGTATCATGGATAATGGATATAAGAAAACTATCCTTTAATAATCCTATAATATTTCATCTAATATATATTTATTTAAGTTTAATATTTAAATTATATAATCTATGAAATATTATTTTTTATTATAAATACATATTAAAATTATTATTTTAATAACTATGCCAATTTGATTGTATAATTTTCAAAATTTTATTATGTGTGAATATTTCTTATGGAATTAATTTTGTATTCACATTAATTTCATTTATATTTAGTTATTTTATTCAAATTTATTGTGTATGTTTTATAACTGTTGGAATTTGATTAATTGTATATATTACTTTAAAATTTACATCTAGTATCAACTTTAATTTTACTTTTATTTAATTTTTATATTTTTATATCAATTTTATGTTCTATAATTATTGAAATTTTTTATGTATAATTGTTACTTTGAAATTTTATTTGAGTGTTAGATTTAATTTCACCTATATTTCGTTTTATTTTTTTATTATATTCCATATGTCAAACACTTAATTGAATTCATATATTTTATTTATTTTATATTTTTTGTTTAACTTATTACTTGGGACATGTTTGATAAAACTTCTAAGCATCCTTATAGTTTATGATAAGAGTAGTCTCTTACTTTTTCAGGATAGGATCATCCTTCTTTGAGATAAGAAAATATTTTCAGAGTTTTTAAATATGATAATACAAATTTACCTAGTTAATAACTTTCTTATTTGAAGGAGTATAGGGTGGCTATTGAATACAGTGATTACAAAAATATTGTTTTTCCAAATTCAAAAACATTTAGGAGTTTCAGGGAATTATAGTAATGTAATATATTGGTATCTTATTTTGTAATTGGAGTGTCAACCAAATGATGCAAGATTAACTATAGGAGAGCATAATGGTAGAATAATTCATGAGTTATTGTTTTGTATTTATTATGCTAATCACTAAAATGGTTACATAATCAGTATTATGTTTTCTTATATGTAGATGAAATTTGATATAAATGATTCAAATGATATCATACTATGATGTTAGACTTTTACCAAAAATATATAGATTGATTTTAAATATATATTAAATTTTGATTATATTTTAGGGGGAATTAAAATCTATGTAATAAATATGGTTTTTTAGATAAAGATAAATGGAAAAAAGTTGCTGTTAATAAACATCAGGATAAATTTTTGTTATGTTTAAAAAAATTATGTAAAATAAATATTTTTTTAGTGTTTAAAAAATATTTTATTAATGGATCATTATTCATTAAGTAATATACAAGGAGGATATCTAGTTCAAGAAATTATAACTTAATAATTTATCTTATAAATGTTTTGTGTTACAGAAAGAGAAATTGATGGTAGAAAAGTTCAATGAGTTGAGATATAAATCAACTATAACCTTGGATTTTGGTCCAAACCACTCACAATGAATTATGAAAGTGTGATTGAATTATAAAATATGGAAAACACTTACCAATTATTCTAGGGAATTAGCTGATAAGATTGAAATAAATTATTTATTTATATTTTCCAGTATTTTTCTCTTGACTTGTAGTAATATAAATTTCATATTTTATTTATAGAATACACTTAAAGGGTAGAATACATAGGGAACCTTCATATATAATTTTATTAAGGACCTTTTATATATCATTATGAAAGGATGATCACCTGATATATAACACCCCAAGAATTTAATATATGATTACCTTTAAATAAGTCAATGTGTTTGATAGGTTTTTATACATGCAACACCGAACTAAAATGAAACTGTGATATGTTTAAATCATTAAAACCTAGACTTTGAATTAGTAGGAATAAATGGGAATAAATTCTTTACAAAATATTTATAAAATTAAAATAAATGATATAATTAATATAAATTCGATTCAATTGGTGTTGCTAAAATGACTAAAATTATGAATTTATTCTTAGAAATGTATTTTTATAAATATTGATTTTTTATGCGATAATCATTTCTATTTCAAGAAAATTTTGAATAATGATTATAAAATATATATTTTAATACTAATTTAATTAGTAAATGATAGGAAATATGGGTGAGAGTGGTTAATATTCTAAAAAACTATTTTCCTATAAAAAAATTCCCATTATATCTCATGTTTTTTAAAAGTTAAATTCCTAGTTTTTATAATTTTTATATGATAACATTAACATCATTTTTGGTATTATCATTTCAATATTTTCATAGGATGAATTTTTTGGATTTTTCTACAAAAATTTTTTTTCAGTGGATAATGAAAAATAATGATTTTACAAATAACATGACTTTTAGGAAATTATTAGCATATAAATAAGAATTTTAAATTAAGAAAACCTTTTATGAGATCAAATATGTATTTTATATGTGAATTTATAATTTTAAAAAAACTGGTTTTAATTTAAAAACCCATATTTTACCTTTTATAACTTAAGTTATATTTTTCCAAAAAAAATTGTTTTTAATACATTGTACGTTTTCTATTTTAAAATTAATTTTTATAACATTTAAAAAATAATAAAATAAAATTTATTTAAAATTTAAAATCAGTAGGTCCAAATTTTTTAATAATGACCATTTTATATTTATTCCTAAAGGATTAAAACTTGTATTCTAATGTGTGGTTTATGCCTTTATCAATCATAAAAATTATTCAATCTATTATTTATCAATTTTAAGACACTTTTCTTGGTATTGAATTCTCATTATTGAAACATTTTGGGTATTTATAAAAGTTTCATCCTTTTCACTAATAAAATGGTCACTCCTCTCCTCACTTCCCATCATACCACAACCCACTTATTTCTACCCAAAATATACTCAAACCTCTACTAAATATTAATATCCACCTTTAAAAGGTAATGATCTTATCAAAGGACCGTACCTCAAAAGCTTAACCCCCTTTGCAGAGGATACAATACAAGAAGTAATGTATAAATTTCTAATCACTCATTTCTCATTTATATTTATTTATATGCACTTATTTCTTATAAAATTACATTATACCATATTGAAATTATAAAATAATTAACATTATTATAATTTTATGTTACTATAAAGATGGTAAAATCATTAACCACTTTACCATTATCTATTAAAAAAACCATCATTCATGAGTTGTGTAGACTACCGCCTCCATGACACAATGTGTTTCATTTTACTTTACTGATTTAAAAGTATTGTTCTAATAAGTAATTTAATATATTGGTATTATATTTATAAAAAATTATATTGTAAAATGATAAATATAAGTACTAATTTTTTGTACTCAATGTAAAATGAAATCGCCATCTATGCATATGTGTGAACTACTGACTCCATAGAATGACTGATTTATGTTTTTCTATTCATCAAAATACTATATGGGTGGTCATGAGAATATTTTTAGTAGATAAATATGATTATTATTAAATTATTAAGTTTATAGAAATAAAAATCGTACATCCTATTAACATTATGAGAAACAAACAATCACTGTAAATTCAACCATCCAAAAGAGCTCTCTAAGAGAAAAAATTAATTTCATTGTACATTAAAATAACTTTATAAATGTTATATTATTATTATTATTATATAAAATTATGATATATCACCCTAATAAACACTAAATAATATCATTAGTCATTGGGTATAATGATATTACTGCTAAATAACTTCCTAATAATCCATTATTTTGTATGTTCTTTTTTGGGTTGGTTTCATCACCTATTTGAACAATGTCATAAATTTATATCATGGATAACTATGTGAATTTAATTTGTGGTTATATATCAAATAAACAAGTAAATAATGGTTTTTTTGTAATGTTAAAATTATTATTAATCTTGTTAATTCTAAAAACATGTTTCATTTATTAAGAATCAATAAAACAAGATAATCATCAATTTCAATTTCATGCATTGAAACTAGAAATACCATGGAATGAAATTATAACTTTATAAAAATTGTGGAATATATATTTAAATAACTTTAATGAAATAATTATGATGAAATTTGAAATAAGAATTAATACCAACACTATTTTTATGAAAGAAGTTCAAAATGATCATGATTACTTCCACCCAATAATAAAAATAGGTAATAAATAATAAGAATTCATATAGATAATCATTAAAAATGAAGATTAAAAATATAAAAGATATGATTAAGGTTATAAAATAAGTTATTATGATATCTATGGGTTAAAACACCACCCAAAATACCAGGTTTGAGTCGAAGATCCTTAATATGTCTTGTGTATCTCCCCATACACAAGAGGATGTAGACTAGCAATGAGGGTCTAAACGCCATCTGTGGGGAGAAAATACCATCTATATCATATCCTTTCACCAATAATACAAATAAAATATAACAAATCAGAATAAAATTGGGGAAATAAATAATTCCAATGGCACACATGTCATATAATAAATAAATAAATGGGATCCCTATGTACCAAGCCAGACCAGAGTAATAGTGAAGGCATAATAAAAGTAAAGAAACTCTATGTAAATTTCTTGAATTATATCCTGGTCCCACCACTATCACCATGATCCATGACTCAGTTATCTACCATGGTCCCCTTTCCTTTACTTGGATCCCTATACATCATTTCTTCCTGTAAATTGAGATTCTCAGGCATCGTGTAAGTAATAAACCCGGTAAGACACCATCAATAGATCCTTAAAAAATATTCACATATATAACTGGTGTATTCCATGATAAAAACAAATGTGTAAGGAAGAAAAAACAATCATATACTGAGAACCCATGTGCTAACCAAGCCATCATGTGTCCCATCCATACCAACTTAACCTTCATGATGGAAGGATGATCAAGATGTCAGAAAATAATCAAGGAACTAGAATCAAGGTTGGAGACATATCACTCAGCATCCTCAAAGCATCGAGTTGGCATGTTACTCAGTATCAACAAGTTATCGAGTTCCATAACACTACTTAATATCCTCTTGGAATTGAATTTTGGTATATGACATAAGGCTATCATGCTCCTACCTGAAATAAGGGTCCACCATCATCATCGCTGCACATTTTTCACACTCCCCCTCTAAGGGGTAATCAAATCATGACAATCACCTTTCATGGATACCAAGAATAGCCTCCAATGACATATTAATACACATAATAGGGAATTTCATAATAAGACACACATATAATATCATCATGAGCATATAGTAGAAAAAATATAGCAATATGACATCAATATCAAACATGGTAACAAGGTACTCTAGAAATACTCATAGAAATAATGATCATATATGGGGATTGTGACAATGAATTCACCCACAATAAATCACCATAAATCAAGAACAACAATTCCTACCAACGCATCATTAATTAAGGAAAAAGGAGTTTGCAAGGGCCTCAAAATGGTAAGTAAATTTTTACATCAAGGTTATTGATGAAGAACTCAAATTTTTTTCATTGACCAAAGACTGAACACATCACACTCCCTTGTAAAATAATCTCACACATCAAGGATTCTTAACTTGAGCTCCAACTAATCAATAAATAGGTTTATCATGCAGAATCAAGAAGATTACAAGTCAATAACAGTGTTTCTTGAGTCAAATATCCTAAGAATTCCATCAATGAATCCAATTACATGGTATATGGAAGGATGGGTTTCTAATTCACCAAATCTATTATCAATTCAAGAATTGATTAGGAATTCCTCACTAGTTCTAGAGAGAGACTTGGTTTTAGTAAATTATAACTAATACACCATTAAATAATCATCAAAAAAGAGTTATGAGATGAGATTCATAAAGAAGAATATCTCCAAATGATCATTCTATGAAAGCTTAAAAATTCCCACCATTCTTGAGAATTCTATATTCAGTCAATGGGGTTAACATTAACATGTCGATACCTCACCCAGTCTAGAAAATAATCATCAATAGAATTAGGTTTTATCATTAATCCACCATCAAGAAAAGGTCTAGGAATATTATCCATAAACCCCTGCTTGTAGAACACCTGTATTCGATGGTAGATATTTATTAGATCAAGGAACATATTCAAATCACTAAATCCTCTATAAATATAAGAATAAAGGAAGGAAACATCATTGGATATTCATGGAAAACATAGATCTGATATAGATCTGTGTACATGTCACAAGGAATAATAATAATTTGGTGTATATCTATAAATAACTAACCATTATAGTATCGTGGTAACTTCTAAATGTTAGAGAGGCAAGGGGATAAAAATGGAAGAGTATGGATACAAGGGATGAGGTTTAAAATTATAAATATGTTAAATAGGGTCAGAATCAGGTGTCAAATGAGATAAAAAATGAGTCGTATTAGATTCTCATAGGGTTCATTAATTTTACTTCAGACTGGCCATATCGGCTACCCAGTGGCCTTTTTCGGCAAGCAGGTGGCACCATCAGTGGGTCGATGTGCCTGAAAGAACAACCTACCTTCTTACAATTCCACAAGATGGATGGTGGGGTCTATAAAAACATGTATACCTAATGGATCCCCGCTTACTAGATAGTGGGTTCCACCAGCTAGCTGGTTCTAACCTTCCAACTACCAGAAAACTTGTCCCTTCATTAACCCTTCTACCTTAAAAACCCGAATCCTTAGTCATTTAGAAGCGACCTATAAATAGCTCATAATAGAGAATAATTAAAATATAAAGGAGAAATTTATAAAATTGAAACATTTCATACATTTAAATAAATACATCATATTATAATTATCCCCCTCTATTTATTTCTCATTCCTGACAAGTACCTTCAATGGTTATCCTCAAAGAAACTGAGCCATTGGGCCCAAACATCGTCCTCTCACTCCCAATTCTCCTCCTGGATCCATCTATGGCTGAAGATTATTTTTTTATTAAGAGCAACAATTTTACGGGAAAAGTGAGAAACCAAAAGTTCAGCAAAAATCCAAACATTACAAAACAAAACAAGAAAAAAAGGATACCTCATTCCAGCAACAGCATCAACCACCATCCCCATGTAGGACCCTCGGTGATCCCATGCAAGCATGGTCCCTCCCGATGTTGTCATCCCACCAAAACAGCCATGTCCAAAATGGCCTACAAAGATGATGGCAGAGAAACCGAGCCCACCAAGGAGATCCTGTGACGAGCCAACAAAACCACACAAACCGTAGACATAGGAAAACCACCAAACCCTTGACAGCAACAGGACAAACAAACCCAATTAATCCGGAGGTGACGCCTCATAGGAATATGAAAAATTACCAAAGCATAATCTAAGCCTGTTAGTGCTTTCCTCTCTATACAGATTCCACTTCATCAACCATACCTTGGCACCAGGGTCTTCCCCAATGATGTCTTCAAATCGATCCGCCATTTTGTCCCATGTTTGGATATATTCAACTTTGCTGATTTTTCGATTGTTGAAGCCTCTCATTAGAATCAAATCCTGTTTTTCAATCCACCTGGCCTGCTCACTATTGACCTCCACTTTGATAGGTCTTCCCATCATATCGGCCTCCTCCTGAGGGATGTTGACATAGAGATATTCCTCTACCATATCCTCTTCAGAGCAGATGATAGGATCTTTAATGCTTTTTCCCATTTTAGAACTGCTACCCATTCCATTATTATTCACCTTGGCCCCAACCTGGGGGTCCTCCTGCATGAGAACCTTGTCAGATGATGTTTCCTTCTCACCTAGTTTAGATTTTTTACCTGACCGTGTTTCCATCGGCTTTGGTAAAAATGAGTAGTCCTTACGTTCTCTCCCTTTGATTTTCTTAGGTAACATCCCCTCCTCCTGGACCTTGTCAACTCCCGAACCCCCCTCAGTCTGCCCATCCCCTTCAACCTGGTTAGACTCAATGGAGTCCAAACAGCCAAAGGAATTGAATGTGTCAACACCATTTTGGGTCCATCACTTCCCTGTTGGTGTCTTGGTGCCTCCCGAAGAAGCAGCACCTTTATCATTTCTAGGTGAGAAAATTGCCTCCTCATCAGGACAAGAACCAGGAGCCATGAGAATTCCCTCCTGAGTTTCCACATTAACCCTTACCATCTCAGAATGGTTACCATTTAAACCAGACTCAGTGTCCATGCCTGCAGCATTGCACTGAGAAGACTGTGCCAATGGTTGTTTCATACCATTAAGATCTCCGATCAACCTATTGAATACATCCTTGACCCTAGCTTCAGGTGAGGTAGGAGGTGTCTTTGAAGACTCTTCAATTTGGTTACTGCGATTAGGCATTGAGGTATCCTGCTTAGAAGGTGAAGCCAAATTTCTCTCAAGCATACTCACACCATTTTCCACAGGTGTTGCAGCCGCATCCTCCTGCAGTGAAACACTAGAGCCAAAGGGTTTCACGATGCCCGTTGTTTGCAACTCTGGTGGGGCAATTCTGCTATCAGCCAAGGTTGAAGACTTCTGAAACAGTTTACGACAGCCCTGTTCAAGATGGCCCAGTCGGCAACAGGAAGTGCAGTGGTCATACCAGTTCTCAAAAGACACCGGTTGGTGGCACCGAAGCTCATTTTCCACCTTGATCCATACCTCTTCAACAGGCGGTTTGGATACGTCGACTTCCACACATATTCAGGGTTCCATCGGATGGCACAGCGTTCTCGATCGCTCATTAAAGGCCAAAAACCGTCCAACCAGATTACCTAAGAATTGCAGAATAGCGGGGTTCTGGAAGGGAAGGGGAAGACCCGGAAAACTCACCCAGATGGCCGCAGATGATGAATCCCTCTTCCAATGAAAGTCGTAGCTCCACCGAAGGAGAAAGAAACGTAGACCCCCGCAAGAACGAAGACCATTTGACCAAAATGAAGCAAGATCGTCATCGTTGGAAAACCGCAGAGAGAAGTGACGATAGTCCAGGAGCCCGACGACGACGCGATCTTGAAGGGGTAAAGATTCATTGACGAAGCGAGCGAAACTGTCCAGGGAAGGGCGCTTATGACCAAATCGAGCTATTAGGGATAGCCCATGGAGGTTAGAAGCCTCGGAAAACTCCTGTAGGGAGAGCGGAAGCGATGGAGCCCCTCGGTGAAACATGATGTGAATTCACCATAACTAAGTATAAATATCTAGATGATATGCCACTACCCCAAATTATTTGATGATCTTGAAGGATCCAATATAGCGTGGACCTAACTTCATTTTCTTCCTCAAACATCAATGGACTAACTAAGGAGTCACTCTCAGAAAAACCTGATCTCTTACAGCAAACTTAAAAGGCATAATATTATAATTATAATAGTAAATATGTTTTCTCTGACCTATGATATGTTTTTAATTATCTATACTCTCTCATATGTTTCATGAACCATATTGTACCCCACAATTGCAACCTCACTAACCACGTGCCAAAAAAGAATTGAATGAAATGGATTAGCAAAGAGAGATTCATAAGATTCCATTTGAATCAAAGCCTAGTAACTATTGTTGTATGAAAACTCAATCAAGGCTATGTGATCATCCCAAGCTCCACAAAATTCTAGAATTCATGATCGGAGCATATCCTATAATATTTGAATAGCTTGCTCTGACATTCCATCTTTTTGATGATGGTATATTGTGCTCAACCTCAGTCGATCCCCTAAGCTCTTCTACAGGCGTTTCTAAAATTATAGTGTAAAACATGTGTCTCAATTATATACAATTCTCAAGGTAACTCCATGTAAGTATACTATATCATATACATAAATCTTTATTAGCTCTTTTTCTAAGTGAGTCTCTCAAATCGATAAGAAATGAAAAACTTTCATTAACATCTCAACAATCACTCGAATAGAATCACATCTCTTCATCATCACTTGATTTATATTTTGGTAATCTACACAAAGTCAAATACAATAATCCTCCTTCCTGGAAAAAAATAGGTGTACCCCATGGTAATTTACTCAGTCTGATAAATCCCTTCTATTCTAATTCCTCAACTTGTACCTTAAACTCATTTAACTTATTTGTCACCATACGATAAGGGAGTATCAAAATAGTCTGTTCACCTAGAATGAGATCTATCTCGAAGTAGACTCCTCTATAAAGAAAAATCCTATAAATTTATCTAAGAAAACATCCTAAAGAGATCCAAAAATATAAGGAAAATGAAAGGGTTTCCACTAATCCTACAAAAATATCCAACCCCAAAATCGGTGATGTTATCATCCCAAGTTGACTCATGTTTGTACCAACTCTACCATATCCTAGTTACTATTCTTTTTTCATCACAAACTTCTCCCCATTATGTGAAGTAAACAATACCTATCATTGATAGGAATAAATGTTATCTCAAAATATTTTCAGTCATTCTAGGATAAGAAACACATCAAAGCTCGTCAACTTTAGAACCATGAGGTACTAAAGATTTCCATAATTGTAAATAATTATAGGACAATATGTTAATTACTAAATATGGTACACTTTCGCTACCAACGGTGTATCTATGGAAAGTAACTCAGAAGAAAACATGACTGGTAAGTTAATTCCACTAATAATTTGTGCAGATATGATGGAATGGGAAGCACCAGTATCAAACAAGGATGTATAAAATTTAGAAGTGATCAAGACCATAACATGAATAGTAAATAGTCCCACACAACTATCTACTTAGTCTAGTCCATTACATAAATAAAATCTACCTTAGCTTTATGACCTTATCCCTAAGACACATGAGTAGTTTGATTCATCATCGTCTGAGCCTATTGCTGAAGACCATGGATAGATCCCTGGGTCATAGATCACATTTTTCCTATACCCCTATGGAACCATGTCCTAGAATCCCTAGAGAAAAACTACTAAAGATGACGCATATTACCACAGTACTGATACTTGGTATTAGGTGACATACATAACTTGTGATAATTTATAACCTTCGCATAGTTGAATAATTTTATAACTCTACCTAAGGGGGATGAATAAGTTATAATTTTTTCCACCAGTATACTATTACCCTATGTCATGTCCCGAGTTTTACTATTTTTGATTCCAGAACTAACACTTACCACAACCATAAGAGGTCACCCTCGTGATTATTGAACGATGGAAGAATATCAATTACTCAATCCTCCTCTGGGACATTCTCAATAGTCGATGAATTATGTAGAACCTAAAATTATATCATTAGTTCCAAGAAACTAACTTGTCATCTAATGCTAGGATGAAGACCGATCTCAAACTTCTTGGCCCTCTGTACCTCTTTTTCTGGACAAGAGAGTAGAAAATTTTAATATCTTGGTGAAACTAGAAAAGTATGAAGATACCATCAGGGACCCCTATTATAGAACCAAAAAACCCTACGCTTGGTCTAGATTTAACATAACATAGATGTATTACATGAAGAAAGTTTCCTTAGAAGCCTCCCAAGTTAGACCCCCCCCCCCCATCTTCCAACCTACACAATCAAACCCCACTACCTTCTAACAGGTACCTATAGCATGAACGTTTCTAGCTTCAGCTTCCTATTATCAAGGGTATAAATGAGGCTAATGATTTCGTCGATAATTCTTATCCAGTCATATGTATCTTGTAGACATCTAGTTCCATAAAATGTTATTGGATGTTATATTTTGTAATCTCTGGTGTAGTTGACCATGGACCTTGATGCCCCTCCACCCTGAGTAATAACAAGTGAAAGGACTCCTGACTGAGATGCGCCCACTGCCTAAAACACTTGAGAAAGTGTGGGACCATGCTCTATTGCACCCCTCAATATAGTGGGAATTGGAAAAAAAGAATCCTCCCTATCGAGAGCATCCTTCCCCATGGTAGATGGTAGTCCCATTAGTCTCCTTCGGTATGAAATCTTCTAAAGAAGGAAGGGGACATTTTGAAAATTTTAAGTCATTAAGATATTTCCTAATCAGTATATGGGATCACACAAAGGTTCTCCTAGGATTCTACCCATAACCCAAGGTATAACCCTTATAAGAATAACCAAGGTGTCCATACCTAAACATTAGTCACAATCATATATTTACAAAAACATAATCTTATTCTTAGGTTAAACTAATTAATTCGAGTATATATATCACAAAAATATTTAAAACAAATATATCACACATTTATAGAACACAATTATATAGTAAACAGATAGTACAAACAAGGTATTAAATTAAATAACTAGTATGCAACACACAAAAGGTTTATATATGACATGTGATCCTATGTTCCTACTCATCATGCATTAATGCACCTTAATAAAATAAAATAGTAGTTCCTGTGAAAGATAAATCGGAAGTTAATTACAAATAAGATTTTTATGTGCATGGAAACTCCACTACTCAAGTCCCACATAGCTATCTTATTTCTCCCATGACCTAGGTTAGTCAAAAGAAAAGAAAAAATTATTCTCTGATACTATTTTGTAAAACCCTGACCTAAACCACCGGGTCTAATCTAGAGAGACACAAGACCTTGTATCTACATCCCCATAAACAAGAGTTTTCTGACTAGAAATGAGGGTCCCAAACCCATCAATGGGAAGACAATACCCGCTGTATCAAATCCTCTCACCAATAATATAAATAAAATATAAAATATCATAGTAAATAATGTAGAAATAAATAATATCAATGTCACACATATCATTATATAAATAAATAAATAAGCTCCTTGTGTGGTAAGACAAACCAGCTTAATAGTTAAAGCATAATAATATATAAAGTAACTCTATGAAAATCCCCCAGAGTATGTCCCAGTGCCTCCACTAGATTCATGCTCCATGACTCAACTATCTCACATGGACCCATTTTCCTTGCTTGGATGCCTATACATTAATTCTTCACATGAATCGAGATTCTCTTATAGGGTGTGAGAAATAAACCCAATAGGATACCACCAATGTGTCCTTAAATAATGTTCACATATATAAGAGATGTATTCCATGACAATAATAAATTACCAAGAAATCATAAACCATCATGTACCAAGAACTTGTGTGTTAACTGATCAACCATGTTCTCCAGCCATACCTACTTTAACAACATGTTGAAAGGATGATCAAGATGTAAGCAAATAATTAATGAACTATCATCAAGGATGGAAAAATGTCACTTAGAATCCTCAAGGAATCAAATGCACATGATACTCAGTACCCACAAGGCATCGAGTTCCAGCATGTTACTCAGTATCCCCAAGGCATCAAGTTTTAGTCTAGTCCACAAGGATATCATGCTCCCACCCTTATTAAGAGTCTATTTTCTTCATCATCGCACGTCATGCATACTACCCCTCTAAGGGGTAATCACGCCATAATGTTCTCCTATCATGAATAACAAGAACAACCTCCATTGTAAAAGTAATTCACATAAAAGGAAAGAAAATAATAAGACAAGCATAGATCATCAACATGATCCTGTAGTGGAAAAAATATAACAATATGTGATCAAAATCAATCATGGTAACAAGCTACCCTAGAAATACTCCTGGAAAAAATCTCATAAATGGGTATCAAAAAATGCACCCACCCACAATAAATCACCAATAATCAAGAACAAAAATTCATTTGAACACATTATGAATCAAGGAAACAAGAGTATACAAGGAACTTAAAATGGTAAGAAACTTTCTACCTCAGGGTTATTGATGAAGAACTACAATTTTTGTAAAAGAATGAAGTATTAACACGTTGCATACCCAAATATATTGATACCACACATTAAAGATGCCTAAATCATGTTCCAATTCATCAATAAAGGGTTTTAGAAAATAGAATCAATAAAATTCAATATCAAGAAGGTTGGTTCTAGAATAATGTACCTTAAGAAGTCTGTAAACTAAACCAATTCTGATTTATATCAAAGTAGAGGTTTCTAATTCACTAGATCTATTTCCCATTTGAGAATGAATCATGAATTATTCATCAATTCTAGAATATAACCTCATGTCTATCCAATGATCACAAATACACCATCAAACCATCACTGAAAAAGAATTCCAGGATGGAATTCAAGAAGATTATGATCTTAAAATGATCATTCTATGTTGAATTACTAAAAACTTCCATTGTTCTTGAAAATTATATCACCAGTTAAGTGGTTGACATTGACATGTAGATACCTCCACCAATATACCAAATAATCGTCAACAAATTAAGGTTCTATCATCATTACTCAATCCAGATAATTTCTAGTAATATTATCCATAGAAACTTACTTGTATAACGCCTATGTTTGATGGTAGATCTTGATTTTATCAAGGAACATTATCAACTTGAAATATATTCCAGGAATTTAAGAGTAAAAGAAGGAAACTTAGTTGGATATTCACGGAAAATATAGATTCGGCGTAAATCCTTGTACAGATAACAAGTAAGATAAATAATTTTTAGTTAATCTAACAATAACTCATTATATTTCCATCACCAGATCATCCAAATATTGGTGAGGTAGGAGAGAAGAATGGGAGAGTCCATATACATGGGGATATGTATAAAATTCATTACAGATGAAATGGGGTTAAAATTGGGTTATAAATGAGGTAAAAACTAGTGGAATAAAAATACAATGGGGTTCATTAATTTTACCCTTAGACTAGGTGCACCAATTACTTGATGGGCCTCACCGGCTAGCCAGTGGAAACACCATATAGCCCTTGTGCTTGTAAGAATCTCCTAGGTTCTACAAGTGCCATTGGAAGGCTAGTGGAACCTAAACAACTATCTTGTGGGTTCTGAAGAAACATGTAGACCTACTAGATCCCCATCAGCTATACATTGGTAGCCTTTAAACCACCACAAAACCAAGACCTTCCTTGACTCTTCCACCTTCAAAACCCAAACCCTGATTTACTTAAAAATATATAAATAGCCAAAACAAAGAAGAATTAAAAGAAAAATGAGAAATTTAAACTAGAAAAATATTATACATTGGAAATAAAGTGAGTATATTATACTATGTCTGTTATATAAAAGGTTAGAGCACATTTTACATTATAAATAATTAAGGTAAGGAGTTCATTATCTCAAATTTCAATTCATTGAGTCATTTTTATGTTATACACCATGTCTTTTATTATATGGTTTATTTTATACCTATTATAATATTATATATCATAATTTTATCATTATTTATGGTATTTAATATTCCATTGAAAATTCTATTCATCGATTGGTTTAGATCTAAATGTTTCTAAAGTTGTAAGGGTTTTTTTTTCTTAATTTTGATTCTTTGAGACATGTAACATGTCATGAAACATGTTTCCTTTGTATGGTGTTATATTGATTTAATATCCCATGAATGTTCCATACATTATTTCCTTGTAATTATTGGGATATACTTATCTAAATAAAGTTATTTTCTTCAAATTTATTTTTCCTCAAGAATTACCCCAGTTTTAAGAGTTTTTGGTAACTCAATTACCATTCACTGATTTATGATCATTCTCTTGAAATTATTTCATATAATTTGGGTACTTTATACCCTTTGATTGTTTTATGTTGTATTATATCATTTTTTACATTTTTACCATATCAACCCTATTTAAAATATTTCATGCTTCATGGATTTGTTGCCCATAAGGGATACTAGTAGCTCAAATCTTCTTTCTTTAAGTTATAATGTTTTATCTTGAATTTTGTTCTTATGATACATTTTTCTATGTATTCCATGTTTTATATTTCTTTTATTAAATGGTGTTTACATATATTTCATATATTTATTGATTGGGGAAATTATTGACTTAACTGTATACCATTACTCTATATGGTTTTAGTCTTAAGGATGCCTATATAGAAATATATTACATTTATTAATTGGAAACTATTAAAAATTTGTATATTTATTATTCTAATAAAAAAGTTCATTGATTACTCAGGAAGGTTGACTATACATTATTTAACAATACACCTTCTTTCACTAGAAGGGTTATAATCATGTTATCAATTTTTTCTATGGGGAAATTATTGGTATTATATATGTTGTTATTCCAATAGGGATGACCATTAGACAAGATGAATATGTATTGCTTTATCATTTTCTCATATGATAAATTCATTGAAATGAAACAAGTGATGGGTGGGGATAAACCTTATATAGCCTCTCAATGTATCGATAGGTCTCATGAGATAAACATGTTTTGGTGTTTTTCTACCCATAACAAGATATTGCCTTCGTGGTAAGATAATGATGTCTAAGATATTGATGTGTTGGATTATTATATATAATTAGTTATCCATAATTATGAATTTCATTTATAAGGAACTAATTGTTGTATCAATCCATCAATCCATTATTTTATTGATCCCAAATCAGTTTCATATTATTTCTAATCACTTTTTTGAATTATGATAGAAATGTATTATTCTAATAAATATATGAAATTTTACAAGTCTTAAGTTTGTTTATTATGATATTTTATCATATGAAGATATCTGAATTATAAATGTTATGATTTTTCCTATTTATAATCAAACATATAAATAAGTTTTTAGATTTTTTCCTTTTTTTTTGAAACTGCATAAAGGAAATTGTGACCACAAGATGAAAACTAAGATCATGCCTGCACATTTGTATAAACACTCAAAACTCACAAATTCCTAAAATAATGAAAATAGATGATGATACTATGATAAGTAATTTGTGCATCCATTCATACGATATGAATTTTAAAAAATTCCTATTACTCTGTAAACAAGTTTTCCTGAAACCATATAAAGAAAGTATGATCATAAGAATAAATCTATGTCCGTGAAAGAGATGTGGGATTTGAAAAGTTTTTTGATTTTTCATGGAATGTTGTAACTATAAGATGAAAATTAGTTCAATATTTAAGTTGAGTTACCATGCCTTAAATGGGACATTTATTCAAATTAGACAACCATTGTGAGAGATCTCTTATAGTTCATAAGACTAGTGTATCTATGTTTATCTAATAAAATAGTATTATTATATTCTAATAGCTATATTTTGAGGAATTAAATTTATTTTATATAATTAAGTCTTCTTGATCTAATTGATCGATATGAGGATTTAAGAATAATTATTCTTAAACAACTATTTTAGAGTGAATCATTATATAAATTAAAAGGGAGTTCCACACATTTAAAAGGTGGAATATAAGCACTGAGAGTACTAAACATACAAATATACGCCCTATTAAATGGCTCCCTATTTTTCTTAGCTTCATCACCAAACTTGATAATATGCTTCATTGATCATTTCATCTATTTTTCAAGTATGTATTTAAAGAAAATTGATCTACTAAATTCAATCAGATATGGATCAGTATCAAAAACTTTACACTAACTCTTACTCTCTATATTTTACTTAAATTTTGAGTTGTGCTCGAACCTATTATTTAAATAATTTATAACTCCTACTATAATATAAAAAGAAGTACCAAAATACTTCTCATTAACTATTTTACATTTTCCACTCCACATATAACTATGGAATAGGAAATGTATAGTCTTGAACAGCTTGTGTACTACTATTTTTGTAATAACTAATCCAAGTTGTGCATCAATTTATTATGTATTAATGAACATGCTTGATAGTAGGTAACTAAAAAGTGGAGAGGACTGGGCCTTGACTTAAGACTCAACTGGTTGTTTTTATATTTCAAATGTGAATTTATTTATGTTTTTATTAATTTGTTTTAAAATTATGTTACATCATTAATTATATTTATCAAAATAACTTTTTCTATGTAATTATAAATAATTTTGAAAACCAAAACTCTGATAGTTATCTTTTAAAATTGATATATATATATAGTGTTTGGTGTGAATAGAATTTTTTAAAATTTTAATTTATTTTCAAATTGTTTAATTAGTTTGTGATTGAGAACTTGTGAAGCATTTCAAAAGTACCAAATTATATATACTTACTTCTTTTTTTATCTTGGATTTTATTTGAATTGGTTGATTTTTTAAAAGCTTTTTTAACTAAAATTAAATAGAAAAAACATTTAGTATGAGTATAAGTGTATATATTTCAGTTTTTATTATCTATCTATGACTTTGATCAAATTTTAGATGAAGTTTTAAATTTATATTTATTATAAATTTCTATCTTCATATAAAGTAAAAAACTGGAGGGAATTTTTCCCAATATACCATTATATTTTAATGGAACAAATTATTACCAATGGAATATTAATATGTAAATTCATCTTCAAAGTATGAACTTTGATATTTTTGATACTATTGAGGAAAAATATAAAAAACCCAAGGCTCTTGGAGCTAATTAGAGTAATACCACTACGAATTCCTATGATTATAATTACAAGGAAATTAGTGAATTATACTATGCACTAAGAAAATTTAAAGTTAATATAATATCTTCATGGGTAACAACCAATAAAATTTGAGATACCTTATTTGTGTCTCGTAAAGGTATATCTAATGTTAAAGGCTTGTGATTAAACACCTACATTATTATGTATGATACATTTAAAATGAATATTGATGAGTCTATTTATAATATTTATCCCAAGTTTAATGAGATTACGAGCATGATGCATGTGCTAAGAATGAATATTAATGACAACTCACATGTGTTAAGTATTCTTAGGATGCTTACTAAATATATAGAGAGATAATGGTATATCTATTTTTGAATTATGTGTTGTGAGAAATCTACCAATAATCGTGGTGATTAGAAAACTAATGATGTACTAAGAAGCAGTTAAAGAGAATGAAAATGATGCAGAACCTAAAAATTTAATCACATTCAAAGAAAAGGAGTTAAAATATAAAAATTTAATCAAATAATGAAGAACCAGTGGAAGTAATGGTGACTCTAATAGTGATGACGATTTCTCCCACATGGAAAAAATATTGAAGAAATTATATATAAATAATAAATTGTTTGGGAAATCAAATTTCAAAGGTAAATATGATTATAAGGTAAACATGAAAGAGGGTGACAACTTCATATAAGTTACTTTTTATGAGTGAAAAATAAAAGGACTCATCAACACTGATTTTATAAAATTGAAGTATAAGAATAAATGTGGGGAATAAGGAAATTAACACGGGAAATTTGATAAGAAATCATGGATTGATTCAGAGGATATTTCATGTGATTCAGATTCATAGAGTGATGATTCTTATGAGAAGGAAAATCTATGATTTATAGGAATTACACTTTAGGTCAGAAATATTATTTCTTATTCTTCTAAAAATGTAAATCATGATTAATTTCAAATGTTTGGTGAGGATTTATTTGAATACTATAATATTATAGAATAAAACCATAATTAACTAAAGTATAAATATAATAATTTAAAGAAAAAATGCTTTATCGGCTCATATTAAATCTATTTTTTCTTAAGAAAATGAAAAGAATAAAATGATTCTCCATGAAAATAATAATTTAAAGTTAGTGAATGAGAAACTAATGAAGGATATTTAAGGCCTCACTATAAGAATTAAAACTCTCAATAAATTTTATGAAGTCATATTGTACCTAAACCAAAAGGTAGTTTTGGTTATAAGCTTGGGTAGAAAATAAAACACTATATAAATTATTTCATTCCTAGTTATTTTAATAAAACTGTTATAAACTATATAGTGAGATAATATAAATCTGAATAAATCTGGTTTGTAGGAAAAAATAACGTACTTATATAACTCTTGGAAATCAATTATTTAATATTGGAATAAAAATTTCAAATATATTTGAATCTTGAAAGATTTTATTTCTAAAATTTCTGGACCCAAACAGGTCTAGGTACCAAAATCATTTTGTATTTAATTGAATATAGGAAACATGTATAGAAATTTCTTGTAAGAAATTATGGTATCACGATAGTGGGTGTTCTAGACACATTACTAGGGACTTCTCAAGCTTCCAAGGTTTGACCAGATTATATGTGGTCATATCACCTTTAGTGACAATGCTAAAGGAAAAATTATTAACCATGGTCATGTTGGTAATTCTAAAACTTTTTTAGTTTCGACAGTACTATTTTTTTATGTCTTAAAATATTATATGATAAGTTTATCTCAATATTTTGATGATGGATTTCATGTTAACTTTGAGAATAACACATGTAAAATTTATTATTCAAATTTTAATTTAGTGTTTACTACTTTAGGGAAATATAATTTTTATGAGATTGATTTAATTTCGTTATTTTCTCAAAATATTTCAATATTAAATTACTATAATCAAGAATATTGGTTTTGACATAATAGATTAGGTGACTAAAATATATAATCACATATAATTCTATTCAAAACCCGTCTAGTCAAGGATCATCCAAAACTAGATTTTCCAAAAGATAATGTTTGAAACCCCAGTCAAAAGGGAAAGCAACACAATATTTCATTCAAACTAAAGAAAGAGGTTTCTACCTTTCAACCACTATAATAGGTTCAAATGAACTTATTTTTACCATCTAGAGTTTAAATTTAACAAAAAAACATCTATACTAATGTAATTGTTAATGATTTTAAGGATTAAATGGCTATATTTATGATATCACAAGAGTGAGTCTTGCATATGTTTTAAAAATTATGTCAAATCTATTGAGAATCATAGTGTTCTAAACATTTAGCGTGTGAGAATTGATCATGGTTGTGTGTTTGAAAATAAAAAATGTCGATTTCTTGTGGTTAAAACATGTATATACTCAAAAATTCTCTACTCCTATAACTCCTCAAAAAAAGGTCTAATTTAAAGAATAAATAGGACCTTATAGGAAATAGTCTTGACTATACTCATTGAATATGACTTACTAGTTTATTTTTAGTCAAAAGCTATAAATATAGATTGGTGCATAATTAAAAGAGCCTTAATTAGACTCCTTTTAAAGAAAACTCTATATGAATTGTGTAATGGAAGAAAAACTAAGGTAAACTATTTCAATGTTTTTGGTTGAAAATTATATATTCTCAATACAAATGGTAATTTGAACAAGTTGGTATCTAATAATAATGATGTAATTTTCCTTGGTTATTCTATATCTAGTAAATCCTATAGAATTTTTTACAGAAGAACAAAGGTATTGGAAGAATATGTAAACAACACATTTTATGAGACATATCCATGTGACCCTAAAAATATTTATAAATCCCCATGTATGATATGTTGAATTTGAATATTTATAACTCCTTAAAAACCAACAACTATGTTGTTGTTTTATCTAAAAAACATTCCAACAGAAACCTCTCAAACAATTCTGACCATTAGGAAGACCAATAATAACAAAGCATCCCTCTTCCTATAATTATTATAAACCCTAGAGATCATTATTTAGTTGTTATTTATGATACCTATAAAAATTTACTCAAAACCAAGCTTCACATATAAACTAGGTGGAATATAAAGGCTTCTTAATAGATATTGAACCAAAACATATTATTGAAGCAGTCAATAATGAGCATTGGGAAATGGCTATATAAGAAATTTAGTCAGTTTGAAAGGAATAGAGAATGTGAACTAGTTAAGAGACCCAAAAAATACTTAACTATTAGATAAAAAGGGTATATAGATACAAGACTGATGAATCTAGAAATATTGTTAGAAATAAAGATAGATTGGTTACATAAGGTTATAGTCAAGAGGAAGGTACTAACTATGAGGAAACATTTACACCAATAGCTAGAATAAAATCTATTAGAATAAATATTGCATATGTAGTTCGTCTAAATTTCATATTGTATCAAATTGATATCAATAGTTCCTTCATAAATTTTTAATTATTGAGGAATATTTCAGTGAACAAACCCCGAGATTTTAAAATCCACATTTTCCTAATCATGTTATTAAATTCAAAAAAGAATGTTATGGTTTAAAATAATATAATAGAGTTACACATGCTAATATTATCACTTTTCATATTTCAAATATTATTACAAAAGGTATTGTTTATACTAATTTATTTATAAAAATAACATTAAACTAGGTTTCAGTTTCCCAAATATATGTTGATGATATTATTTTCAATTCTTAAAAACCTTATTTGTGTAATGAATTTTCAAAATTGACGTAAAATAAATTTGAGATTATTTTGATGGGTGAAATAAAGTTCTTTTTTGGTTTTAAAATCTTTCAAAATAAATATGGAATTATTTTAAATCGAATAAAGTACACTAAATATATTTTAAAAAAATTTGGTATGAATAACAGAAAAGGATGTGTTACCCCAGTGAGTACCACTAGTATGTTGGATATTGACGAAGCTTTAAAAATAGTGGACCAACCCATTTATATTAGTATGATTAGAATTTTTCTTTACTTGACACCTGTCCAGCCTGATATCATTATTAGTGTATATATGTGTTCACATTTTCAAGAAAAATCCTGGTAATTTCATTTGAATGTTGTCAAAAAATATTTAAATACCTTAAAAATAAAAAAAACATTAGACTATTCAACTCTAGAGGACATGATTTTTGATTTAATTCATTATTAATATAATCATTTTGGTGGTTGTAAGTTAGACAAAAAAATATTTAATATTTCACTTTTTTGGAAATTCTCTAGTTTCTTATCATAGTAAAAATCATAAATATATTGCTCTATAAATTGAATAACCTAAGTATATAGTTATAATTAGTATTTGTGCACAAATTATATGGATTAAAGACACCTTACTAGACTATGGATATCAATTATAATAGGTACCTATAGACAATTATAATAAAAGTGCAATAAATATTTATAAGAATCCTATTTCTCATTCCATAATAAAGCACATTGATATAAGTCAACACTTTTTGAGATATCACTTTCAAAAGGGTGATATCACTCTTCCATTCATAAGAAATGAACAAAAATTAGTTTTTTTCTTTAAAAATACTTTGAATATTGAGAGATTAAACTATTTTATACATGAACTCATAATGATTAATTATTCTTGATATTTTATTTTATTTTAATTTCTAGATTATTTTAATTTTTATGTAATGTTTGAATTATTTATTTAAAATAACATTTGTTCAATATTTAATTCATATCTATTTTTGTATCAAAATTACATTTCATTGATGGTTAAATCTGGTAATGTTATGTTATAATTCAGTATGATACTATGAGTAATCTACCATGAGTGTGTTACTATGGATAAGCTATAGTAAACACAAACCTATATCTGTGAGCTTATCTTTTTAGACATTTTTATCAGGAGTTTTTTTTAAATTGTGAAGCGTTTGGATTTGTGAGTTTATTTTGAGACTATAGAATTTATTTCTTTTCATGGTGAACCTATAAAGTGTATTTCTTTAGGATTTGGATAAATGTACTTTGGATCCATGAACTTGAATTCATCGAACTTACTAATTTAAATTTTTTTCTACATCTATTTTCACATGCCACTTCATTTAATATATTTATAAGTAATTTATTCATTTATTTATTTATTTACTCACCCAAAATGATTTTAAAAATTCCAAATTTTAATTTGAATCGAAATAAAAGTCTTCAAATCCTTAAACCCTTGCACCTATAATTTAAATACTAGTTTCTATCATTCTTGACCAAACATGTACTTTTATCCTTCAAACACATTTTTTGAAATAGTTAGTATGAAGCAACCTATCCTGTTCTAATCACATGAATAATATCAATCGTGAAAGAATCCCGATCCAAATTTTAGAACTTTTTTATCTACTACAACCGCACTATGAAACCCCCATTTATATTCAATAGAAGTAGTCTATGAAAATGATATTTATGAGAAATGGATTTTATCTACTATATCTATACTTCTAAAGGTGATTAGATATCATTAATGGATAGATTGGTTCAAAATTAACAATTAACCATTCAACCCACAGTCAGTTAAATACATTTTTCATATATACCAAGTTCAACATGGGTAAGATGAAAGATCGAATCAGTATAGTGGTTAATGGGAGAAAGCATTTTGTGTCCTCAAAAAAATGGTCTAAGTTCTTCAAGATTACTCATGAAGGATAATTCAAAGATTATAAAATTTATAATCCTGTTGGACATCATTATTTCTATATAGAAATATCTCTGATCGAATTAACTATCAATGGTACTTCTAGAAGACAAAAATTCTATTGAAGTTTATAGAGAAAATAGATTGCCATTTAAATGACTTCAACATATCATTTTTCCTAGGAAATGATATTTTGGAGTAATGAGGTTTCAAGATATATATTTCTTTATCTATTGAAAAATTGTGTGAATATTTCAGACCCATAATAAAACATTAGGTGGAAGGTAATGATAGAATATATAAAGATTTCAAACCCATAAGAAATCTAATCATACCTAAAGGTATCACAAAACTTAGTCTATAGGTCGATGAAATTTATTATTATTCCACAAAATAGGAATCAAAGGATAAGTTAATAAAACATGATGTAGAAGATTCGGTTTACTATTCAAGTAAAGAAGAGGAAGATTCTAATAGAGTTATAGTGGGTTACAAAAATGTATCATATAGACCTATTAAAACTCATCCTTCTTTACCATATGATAGTTAATGTTTAAGGTATCATGAGCTTGAGGAAACTATAGTGTTATCCCTTGATATTTAAGAAATTTCACCTATTGAGGAAGATAAATCTAAATGAAGTAGGAATCCTTATCTTGATGATGATCTAATGTCCAGTGTGAGCCATGGGATTAATAGCACACCTCAAGCAATAAAAGGAGAATTATTTCCTAAGAGGGAGGTTATTATTAGTGTAGAAGAAGAATCTGATGGTGGTGATGGTTTTAGTGGTAATTTGGATCTTTTATGGCCATCTAATCCAAATATAAAGGAATCATATTCTTAGGGGGATAAATCCCTAATATTTTTCCTTGGAATAAATTACTCAGACTATAATTCTGGTGATGGATATAATGGGGTAAGTCTATATAAACATGGCAGATATTTCATCCCAAGTATTTTGAATATTCCAAAAGATCATAAGTAATCACTTGTTGCTCAAATGTACATGAAGTAAAGGTTGTAATCTATTTCTACTTTTCGATTATAGTGACCCTGATTTTTCTTAAATGACTATTTACTTTATTTTTAATATAAACAACAAAATATCATTACAATCCATGATCAAAGGTTTAGTGTATTGGGAAACTTAGGCACACGCATGACATGCATAATAATAAAATGTAAATTTTTATTTAAATATTCTTATTTAACCTTCTAAAGCTCGTGTTCTCCTTAATACACACAGTCCCCTGAGGATATACATCAAAGAAGAGGGGTGAGAAAAAATCCAAGTAAGAGGATGAATAATGTGTATGGAATCAATATAAATTGAGTAAGGATATTCATCATCACCATAACAAAAGTATTGAATCATAATAAACACCACGAGGGATACATTTGATAAACGTACGGAATTTGGAAATGCATAAAAATTAAACATCATGTCTTAGTGGTAAAATAACACACATAGTTGTGAACAAAGATAGAATCATGTTCACTCATAACACATGTGAATAATCATAACATCATTATTTTGAATAAATATAGCATCATTTTCCCTCATAATACACATTATCTCATGATACACATCATATTACCCAATGCATTGGAGTGCTATATAATTTTGGGTCCACCTGTCACATCATAACATTAATCATGAATTCCACATAGACCATATATCAATAAAATTCATGAAGTAACCCATGTAAATAAATGGGTTTCATGAGGGTTTAATCAATCATGATTTCATGAATAAACATGGTGTTCCCAAATGGAAAATGTAAAAGAACATATTTGTTATAAGAATCATCATTTTTGAGTGAATAAGAAATAACTCAAGAGAAATCAAGATGTGTTTGGGAAAGAATATTTATTTTCGTAAATCTTTGTGTTTGTAATTAAATCAGATTTTAAACATTTATAACAATGAAAAAAATGGAACAAAAATAAAATTATATTTTATGAATATTAAAACAATATCTACACTAAAATTTTGCACGAAAGAGGAATAATCCAAAGAAAGGGAGTTGGGTTTAAAAATACCCTTAACTTATTTTAGAAGGTGTTCTGAGCATGCACTTATTGTTCTATATTGTAAAATTAGATTCATTAATTACTTAACTAAGAAACTCTTATACATTTATTTTATTTATAATAATTTTATTCATTTAATTTATGGCCATTTTGATGAGTTATATAGTTTAATTTCATCATTTCAAGAGTGTTCGATTTCATGGTTTCATGGTCTATTTACTTGTGTATAATTATGGTAGTTTGTGTAAAATGTGAATATTTCACTAGAATTGAAATTATATATTATTAATGAACTTATATAATTTTAAATGGTTTCATATATCATTTGGTTTTATATTATGTGGATGATTTATTTGATAAAACCATAATGATAAATGTTTAGTTGATTTTGGCAGTTTTTATGACCATCGCGATCTAGTTTAATTTTATTTAATATCGAAGAACCTTTGTGATGTTTTTTTAAAATAAATTGTATTTTTTTTTAAACTAATATTTTTTAAAAAAAAATTATTTTGAAAAATAGTTAAAAGTTACTGAATGTCCAATCTCAAACACAAAGGTAGAGAAATGTTTTTTTTTTGAGAAAGTCATTTTTTTAATGTAGAGTATATAAATTAGAAGAACAGGACACAGAAGTTCTTATAATGATGAAGTTTTTGACTAGACACATCATCGGTCTCATATCTATTGGCATGTATTTGAATATTCATCAGACTCAGTGTTGGTTAGAAAGTCAAATGTTGCTGAGTGAAAAAGTCATAATGATGCTAAAAATAATGAAGGAAACTTGTGATGTCATGAGTTAGAAAGTTATTACCTTTCTAACATTAAGTTAGATGATGATTTTACAATCTTTAATTTCTCATAAATCATAAAAACTCTAATGATAAAATATTTTGAAGAAATTTTGGAATCATAAAGATTGTATCGGTTTTAGGAATCAAGAAAAATTTTGCATCAGATCCAGAAGTACCAGCCACAGAATTTTTCAATAATATGAATGAGTTATAATTTATGAGTTTTAAATAATTTCAAATTTTCATATTGGAGTTTCTATAGTGATTATAATTCCATCGTAATGATAATTCCATCATTATGAGGATTCCATCAGACTGACTCTGAGAAGGAAACATAATCGGACTGACTATGAGGAGGAAATTAAATCAGAAGAACTTTGATAAGGCAAGGTTGGACTGACTCTAAGAATTAAAGTTAACCAGACTAACTATGAGAAAGAAATTCAATTGTATTGACTCTGAGATGGGATGTTAATCAAACTAACTCTAATTAAGAATGTCAATTCGGAATGAGCTGAGTAAGTTCCAATGTAATGAGCTGAGTAAGTTCCCTCATATTAAAGAAAACAAAGGAATTTTTAGAGTGCCCATTTCTAAGAATACTCAATATTATTTAATAAGTTTATATAATAGTTTAATTGTCTAGACATGAAGTTAAAATATGAGTGAATTTCATAAGTTTTTTAATTTGATTAAGTGGAAAAACATTTCAGTTAATCATCTTTTCTATTCTGGGATTCCTATAAAAATATGAACAGTACATTCATACTTCATAAAATTTTCATGTGTGAAAAAGGATGAGTAATTAAAATTTTGATAAATAGTAAACTTCTAAATGGAGATCTCGTTAGAATATCAAACACTTAAAAAATTTCTTATCGGACCGAGGAAGATCAAACTGGGTAGTTGAGCAGAGTTTGAGAAGTGAAGTTTGAAAAAATGGTTTGTCGTAATGAATCCATAATAATTCTTCCATTCTAATGATTTCATTTTAATAATCCAATAATACTGAGGAAATCAGACCTAGGTATATCAGACTAAGGTTTCAGATAGATTTTTGTGGAGAAAGGGTTTTTGTGACCTTTTCTTTTATGGATCAATTGTTTTTAAGAAAACTTTGTAAACTATAAGGAGTCCATATAATCATTCCTATTGGGATATTTAAGGATTATAATGATAGTTTTCATAAGTTCTATTAACTTATTCATTATAATTAATTTCCATAGACCCACGGGAGTATCTATGGAAAGGATATAGGTTTTCACACAGAGGTTGAAACTTTTAAATATTGTGTGCATTACTAGATTTCCTACATTTTTATGCATGAGTATTTACTAAAACATGATAATTTTATGAACTTTAATAGGTTTAAAGGGTTAAGTTTATTAAAATTTTGAAACTTATAAAATTTAATGACTAAGTCACCCCCCCCCCCCCTCAGTTTTTTGTTAATCCTTTGGAAATTCAATTTTCATTAGAGAAAAGATTCCCTTGTTTAATCCTTATCATATATAATATAAATTATAAAAACTATAGAGGAATTACTAGATTTTATGGAAAATTTATTATGGATTGAAAAACAGGATGATTACTTATCTTCGATCTCTTGGACTAGAAATTATTGATGCTGCTACAATAGGGTTTCCACCTTTTGAGAAAGATGCCCCGAATAACTTTTGAAGATACTTGAAATATCAATATTGATGGAAAATAGGGGAATTATATTCTTATGTCTCTATTAGAAAAATTTTACATGAAGGTAATGGGTCTAAAAACTTTAATGGGTATGTGGGATAATCTGTAAAGTATCCTTGAAGGGAATAATAAAGTGAAGTAAGAAAACATAAAAATATAGTGTATTATGTTTGAAGACATAAGAATGAGATATGAATAAGTGGTTGATGAATAAATCACCAGGGTAAATGAATTTTTTTACAATGTAAAAGGATTTGGAGAAGTGATGGAAGATTCTATAATAGTGAAGAAACTTATTAGAAACTTTCTAGATAGACTGGATTCTAAAATTTACTATTTATAACAAAAGGATTATTTGCCTCTTGATGAATTATATAAATTTATTATTTCTTATGAAATGATGAAATCTCTAATATTAAAAAAGAAGATGAAATATGATATGGTTTTTGAAGCCATGAGAAAAAAGAAAATACAAGATGTTGAAGAAGTTAATCCTAGTGAATTTAAAGATAAATTGGATGATTAGTTGAATGAAAAAATCATGTCTCATATATCAAATAACTATAAAATATGAAGATGAAAATATGGAGGTAAACTTCCTTTAAAATATAATGAGAGTGGTAGAATCGGACACATTCTTATTAATTTCCCCAAGGATAAATTTGGAGAATATCGAGATGATTCTGATGAAAAACCTCAATAGAAGAAGTTAAAGAAAAGTTATAAAGAAGAAAAGTCATCCAAAAAATACAAGAATAATTTTAATGGGAACAAGAGAAGTATGTTGAGTAAGAAATATGAATCACTCTCACCTGAAAATAATTCTTCAGAAGATTAATTTTTACAAAATTTTAAAACCTTCATCGAAAAATTATAGAAAACAATGTAATCCTCAAATAGTGAAGAAGGTGAAGGAGAAAAATATTACAAAGAGTATCAGCTCAGAACAGTACTTTCTATGTGTCTTAAGAAAAACAGACCTCATAAGAAAGAAATAATAATGATAAATAAATAGAGTGGAAGATTTTTTGAAGGTAGAAAATATGTTTTCAGTAAATAAAAATAATTTATCTAAGATATCTTAAGTTTCAAACTCAGAATTTTTGAATAGAGAAAGATGATTGAAGATCCCATTAAGAAGATGATAGTTAAGGAAGAATACATTAATAAGTTTTAATCAAAACTTATTGAGTCTAAAAGTACCCTAAGTTAGATGAATTAAAACTTAAATAATTAATTGGAAGTAAATGATGAGACATCTAAAGTTGCTGAGAAAACTCAAATCAAGAATCAAGCGAAATATTCACCCACCAAAAATAATGTTTCATCTGATTTTTCTAACATTTCATTTGATAAGAAAAGTTTTGGTAATGTTTGGATGGAGAAAGGATGTGTGAAACCTATCATATGTAGAAAAGTTGAAAAATCACATAGGATAAAATATGGTATATTCATAGAGTATGTTGGATTAGGAATAATTTATCAACCTTAATAAAGTTTCTACAAAGAAAGATATTACTTCAATATAAAATTAGGATTTGATATTTTTTGTTAGTCTTGTGGAATCTATGGTCACAAGGCTTCTGATTTTTAACTTCTCGGAAGAAGGTATGAACCAAGTTAAAGCAATGGTGGAAGAATAATAAGTAACTTTCCTAACTCATGGGAAGTTAAAAAACAAAAATACCAAGGTCTTAGAAACTTTCCAACATAAAAATCAATTTTAATGCTAGGAAAAATATTGTGGAAGATTTTATCATGCTATTTATCATGCCAAAAGATGTATGACACTCCTTATAGAACAAGTTTCTTATGGTAGAAAATAAATGGAAGTTTCAAAGAAGAAAGTTGAAGAAATATATTTTTTGTTCAGGCTACCTATAATTCAAGTAAAAAAAGAACAAACTATAGATACTTCATAGTGGTTTTTCTTCTCACATGATATGTGTTCTAAAAATATTGAAACATTTTGAAAATAATGACAGAGGTACTATTACTTTTGGGAATGGTTGTTATTTAAAAATAAGAGGAATCAGTATGGATGAGATTGAAGTATAAAAGTTGAAATATAATGATTTTTTATTTATTTACGAACAAAAACATAACTTATTTAGTGTGGTTCAACTTTGTGATGATAGAAAATAATTTATTTTTAGAAAATATTATTGTATCATAAGAAGTTTTAAAGATGGAAAAGTTTTTACAAAAGGAGAAAGAACCAATGGAAATCTTTTTTAGATTGGAGAACTTAACAACTCATGTTATCTAAGTGTTGAAGATGAGAATAAGTTGTGGCACTAGAAACTTGGCCACAATGGGGAAAAAGAATGAACAACTATATAAAGATGATGTTGTATGAAATTTTCTAGAATTGAAAATAATATTAGATGATATTTGTGGAACTTGAAAAAAAGGGAATATGTCTAACAAATGTCATAAGAAATTTGAGATTCAGTCTACCAGACCTCTTGAACTTATTCATTCCAACTTATGTGGGATGATGAGACATCAATTGAAAAAAAAATCTTTTTACTTTATCACATTCATTGATGATTTCACTCGGATAACCAACATAGTGTTTATGAAACACAAATCAGAGGCTATAGAAATATTTCGTGTCTCTATAAAAGACTTTGACAAAGAAATGCAGGTTTATATAAATAATCTGAGAAAAGATAATGGAAAATATTTTACAAGAAATAATTTTGAAACTTATCTTATAAATCATGATATTAAACAAAATTATAGTTCCCCATATACCCCACAGCAAAATGGAGTAGCAAAAAAGGAAGAATAAAAAGTTTGTGGAAATGGGAAGATGTAAGTTAGTAGAATAAAAACTCTCAATGTTCTACTAGAGAGAAGAATTTAAAACTATTGTACAAGTTTAGAACAAATTTTTTTTAAGTCTGGAATCCACCATGACTTTTTATTAATTGTGTTATAACAAAAAACCTTTATTGAAGTACTTCAAAGTTTTTTTAAGTCCATGTTTACTTAAAATAAAAAAAAATTGATCTGTGAAAGTATGATGAAAAAGATGAGGAATGAACTTTTATGTGTTATTCACCCAATGGAATAAGTTACAAATGTTGGAAAAACATTTAACAATTTCGAGGACTCATGTGATGGGAAAGTTATTAAGAATCTAACATCTTTAAAAAAAAGTTGTTAGTAATCTTGAGGAAGAACAAATGAAAGTTTCCAATGAAATTAAAAGTGAGAAAAGTAATGTATATGGAGATTCAAATGAATCATGTGATGAGGAAAGTGAAGGAGGAAGAGAAAATATAAAATTTCTTACTTTAAAAAAACATATTAAGACAGAAAATATTATTGGTAATCAGAAGGCTCCAGTGTAGACCAGAAGAAATTTGATATTAGAAAATCAAATTTTAGTCTTCTCACAAGTTTACACATAATCGGTTTCATAAGATACTCAACATAAAAAATTGGTGAATTATTTGAATGCGGAGTTTGATAAAATTGATTAAAATGAAACATTGGAACTTGTTCCCATTCTAAAGGTAAAAATTTTATTAGAAGAAAATGTGTTTCCAGAAACAAGTTGAATGATCATGGAGAAGTTTCAAGAATAAAATTAAGGATTGTTTGTAAAGGAAATGCATTGTAGGAAGGTGTGTATTTTGATGAAACATTTTTCCCCATTGCATGGTTAGAAACTATCAGAATATTTCTATCAATGTCTTCTCACCATAATTAAAAAGTATATTAGATGGATGTAAAGTTAGTATTTCTCAATGGATAAATTGAATAATAATTTTACATTAAACAACCTTATGGGTTTATACTTAATGAGGATGAAAAAAAAGTTTGTATATTGAAGAAATATTTTAATGGGATGAAACAAGATCCACAATCATGGTATTCTAAGCTTGAAAATTATTTGATAATGTTAAATTTTTATAAAAAAAAGTTGATATCAACTTATATTTGAAAGATGTTGACTCTAAAAATCTAAGTGTAATTTTTTATGTGGATGATATAATTTTTTTTGAGGATATATAATATGTTTTTAAAATATTTTCTAAATAAATGAAAAGGAACTTTGAGATTTAACTATTATGAGAATTAACATTCTTCCTTGGTTTATAACTTCAATAAAAAGAAAAATGCATTTTCCTTTCTTAGGAAAAGTATGTTGGGGAATTTTTAAAAAAGTTTTTCCTGGAAAAATCTAAGGAATTATATACTATAATCTCAGTGGGGATGAATTTGAGTAAATAAGAGTCTGGAAAAAATTTTCAATCAAAAATACTTTCGGAAGCTAATAGGAAGCCTACTTTTACCTTATAGCCTGAAGGCCCGATATTTTTTTATGTTGTGAATTTTTTTCATAGGTATCAAAGTAATCTGAAAGAATCACAAATGTTCAAAGCAAAGAAAATTATGAGATATGTCCAAGAAAAAACTTCACATAGGTTGTTATATAAAAGAAATTATGAGATTAAGTTAAATGGTTATACTAATTTTTATTGGGCTAGATATTGTAATGATAAAAAATCAACCTTAGGAGATACATTTTTCTTAGGTGAATGTTGTATAAGTTAGCATAGTAAGAAAAAAAATTCAGTAACATTGAGAATATCAGAATAAGAATATGTTGGGGTTACTTAGTCTTGTACTTGGATATTGTGGATAAAAGTTTGTCTAGAATATTTTAAAGTAAAAGTTTCTAAACCGTTGAATATACTTTGTGATAATCAGAGTGAAATTGGTCTTTCTAAATATACTTTACATAATTCAATATCAAAAAAATCATATAAAGTTTCAATTTCTAAAAGAAAATTTTTTTTTTGGATATGTTTTTTGTATTATCTCAATGAATTATCAAATTGATGATATCTTCATAAAGGAAATTCCAAATGAAAGGTCTGTTGAGTTCAGGTTGGAACTTCATGTTTAGCATCCTCCAATGACTTCCTAAATCTCATTTTGAATTATCCCACCATTATTTGGATTATATTAAAAAATTTGGAGATAAAGTAACAAATTTTATGATTTTTAAGTATTTTTACTTGCCTTTTTTATGAATATGATGTTTTGGTTATTGGATAATGCGGTGACAAAAATCAAGGGGGAGAAAAAGAAAAGTTAGGAAATATAAAATTAAGGGGGTTTATCTTTACATGGTTTCATAATTTTTGTTTCACTGAGGGATGTAATTCATTCAAAAACATTACTTTATCTATTTTATGGTGTCAAAAAACTCTCTTTTGTGAAAAGATATGTTTTGATGAAAGTTAAATACATTGAGTTGTTTTAGAAATTTTTTGTGAAAATGTCTGAGTGTTTTTAAAATAGTGAGTTATTAAAGGTATTAATTAAAGTTTTAAATCAAATACAATAGGAGGAGATTGAATAAACTTTATGATATTTCATTTAAAAAAAATATTTTTTGATTACTAATCTTTTGTAAAAGAATTTTTTTGAAAAACATGTGAAAGTTATTGAATGTTTGAACCCCAAAAAAAGAGTAAAAAAAATTTATTTTTGAGAAAGTCATTTTACGAATGTAGAGTGTCAGACTGAGAAGAACTAGACATAGAAATAGTGAAGATATGAATATATTGATTGGATGAATCATTGTTCTTAGATCCATCATCATGACTTTGAAGATTCAATGGACTCTATGTTTGTTAGAAAGTGAGAATTTATTGAGTGAGGGAGTCATAATGATATTGAAAAGAATGAAGGAAAATAGTGAAGTCATGAGTTAGAAAGTTATTTCCTTTTTAACCATAAGTCATATTATGCTTTTATAATCTTTAAGTTATCATAAATCATGAAAAATTTCATGATAAAATCTTTTTAATAATTGGATGAATCATAAATTCTATATCGGTTCTAAGAATCAAGAAAAAAATTTCATCAGATCTAGAAGTACTAGATATAGAAGTTTTCATAAGTTTGAAAGAGTTATAAATGATGTAGTCGGAATAATTTAAAATTTGTGGAGTGTAGTTTCCATTTTAATGATAATTCCATCGTAATGAGAATTCCATCGTTATGAGGATTCCATAGGACTGACTCTGAGAATGAAAGTTAATCAGATAGACTCTATGGTGGAAAGTCAATCAGACTAACTCGGAGAAGGAAAGTTAACTAGACTGACTCTGAGGATGAAATTAAATAATTATGACTCTATGAATGAAATTAAATAAGACTTAATTTGAGGATTAAAGTGAATCATACTGAATCTAAGAAGTCAATCAGACTGATTTTGATAGGTAAATTCAATCTGATTAACTCTGATGAGGAAAATCAATTAGGAATAAGATGAGGAAGTTCTATTATAATGAGATGAGGTACTTTCATCGATCTAAGGAAAAGGAAGTTAGAGATTGATGATTTTTAAGAATACTCATGATGATTCAATAAGGTTCCATAATAGATTAAGTGGTCAAACATGAAGTTAAAATATGACTGAATTTCATAGGTTTTTTGATTTGAGTAAGTGGGAAGTGCTTTTTATTTTCCCACTTTTTCATTCTACGATGCCTATAAATAGATGCAAAATACATTCATACTTCATAACCGTTTTATATAGGCAAAATATAGACCATTGTATAGTATGAGTAATAGTACTTTCTAGATAAAAGTCTCATTATAAGATGAGACAACTAAATGTTTTCTTACCAAACTGAAGAAGATCGGACTGAGGAATATCAGACTGAGTAGTTGATAAGAGTTTGAGAATTTTAGTTTGAAAAAAGGGTTCATAGTAAGGATTCAATCATTGTTCTTTCATCGTAATGAGTTCATTATAATGATTTCATCATAATGATCTGATCTGACTGAGGCAATCAAACCTAGGGTCATCGGACCGAAGTTTTAGACAGAGTTTTGAGGAGAAAAAATTTTTGTGATCTTTTATTTTGTGTCACAATTGTTTGTAAGAAAACATTTAAAATTGATAGTAGTAAGTATAATCATTCCTATCATGATATAGAAGGTTTCTAATGAGAGTTTTCACAAGTTTTTTTCAATTCATCACTATAGTGAATTTCCATAGACTCATGGAAGTGGATATGGAAAGGATTTAGGTTCTCACACTCAGGAAAAACTATATAAATCTTGGGTGTTTTACTTGATTTACTATTTTTTTATGCATAATTATTTACTAAAATGTTATAAATTTATGAACTTTAACAGGCTTCAGGGGTTAAGTATCATGGTTTTTTGAAACTTATAAAAGTTATTACCTCATTCAACCCCCACCCCCCTTCTCAGTTGGTTGTTGATCCTTTGGAACTTAAAATATTATATATCTAAATTAAATCCATAACATTAAATAAATTTAAATATATATATTACAATATATTTTTAACTATAATAATTTTTTTATGACCATCCTTGAAGGAAATAATGGAAAAATAAATATTATATTCTCTGAAGGTAGTGAACTGACATATCATGGATGATGTTTTCATTTTTAGAATAAAATGGGAAGAGAAGAGATTTGGTGATAGATATTACCTTAAGAAAATAAAATTACAGTATATATATGATAATAGATTTTTCATGCCACTTTGTATTATGGAGTTTAGGAGAGGATAAGAAAAGGAAATAAATTAAAAGAAAAATATTGAGGATTTTACTTCTTAAATGTTGTCTCCTTGAGAACCACCTTAAGGCACTTGGGTTTAGTCTTTTGTTGAGACCAACAGCTCTAGAACATGTGGAAGATGCTAGGGTAGGTAATTTGATATAATTTAGACAATATAAAAGGCTTTAAAGGTGTGAGGATAAGGGTTGTCGAGGGTGGTATTTATAGGGGAGAGGGGTATTTTTTATTATTATATTCATTAATTTATTATTTTGGCTCAAAACTATCAATAGTGTTGATTCATATGAATAAATACAATAAATAGTGAACTATATTTCTATATAAGGGGTTATTAAATCATACATACATCATCCATAACTAAAAATACATGTATTTATCTTATACCATTAATTACCATATTTTACAATTCACCAAAAATTCAATTATTTTAGAAAAATCCCAAAAAAATCACCCTAAATATTTTTTGATTTTTAGATTTTAAAAGTGGAATTAATTTTATTAAAATAATTTTCCAAATATGAGAAATTTAATTTTTAAATAAAATCATCATTTATTTGAAAAATAATGATTTTAATATTATAATCGATTTTATGACCCTTTGAAAAATTAATTAAGCTCTCATAAAATTATCTTTAAATTATAATAAAAAATAATAATAATTTACGAATCTATTTTATGAAAATAAATTTTCTTTTAAATCATTATATTAATTATAAAATTGTAAATAAACATTGGCATTTCACAAAAATACCAACAATCAATTTATCATTTTTAGAACATTTATTTAGTTATACCATGATATAATTATATCATGTTTTCATTTATAAGATACATAAATTTTATCATTATTTTTCATAGGTGAGGTTATTATTCTAACAGTTAGATTACTATTCCTTATGGTCATATTACTATTCCAATGGTCATGTTACTATTCTAATGATATAGGTTCCCAAATTTCTATAAATACCACTTCTTTCATTATTCATTTTTGATAATAAGGTTTTTATTGGGTTATATATGTGATGCATGCGTTTTATGACATAATTATAAAAATAGAAATTATATTGATAAAATTTTGGGTCATTACATTCTTCCCCCTTATGAAATTTTGTTCTAAAATTTTCTTTTTACAAAATAAGGTGAAAATATGTGAGGGTATTTCTCATTCATTGATTCCTCTAGTTCCCATGTAACTTCTTCAAACTTATGGTTTCTCCATGGTACCATGACCAAGTGGGCGGTCTTGTTAAATAGAACCTTATCTCCCTGGTCCAAAATCTTCACTAGTTGCACCTCATTAGAGTGATTGTTTTCCAACTATACCACCTATGAGTTTAGTACATATGATGGATCTATAATATACTTCCTCAATAGGGATACATGGAATACATAATGCACTTGAGACATGGTTGGTGGAAGTGCAAGCCGATAGGCTACTGCTTCTATGAGATAAAATATCTCAAAGGGGAAAATGTACCATGGGTTAAGAGTCCCTTTATTTCCAAACCATATGACTCACTTCCATGGTGATATTTGAAGGGAAAAAATTTCTTCAACTTCAAACTCCAAGTACCTTCAACGATTGTCATCATAGCTCTACTAACAACTCTAAGAAGCTTTTATATATTGTTGTATGGCTTGAATATTCTTGTTCATCTCTTTCACAAGATCATGTCCATGTAGAATTCAATTGCCAACTTCATCCCAATAGTATGGAGTTCTACAACGCTTCCCATATATATCTTTATCCGGAGCCATCTGAATATTTGAGTATAAACAGTTATTGTATTAGAATTAAAATAATGGGATATGTTGATCCCATACCCCTTTTAATTCCATTGAGAAATCTCTTATCATGTCCTCAAGTGTCTGAATAGTCCTTTCAGATTGGTTGTCAGTTTGGGAGAGATAAAATAAGTAGAAAATCAATTCAGTACTCAAAGCATGTTGAATAATTCTCTAGAATTTAGATGTGTACCTAGGATTATGATAAGATGCAATTGAAATTTGAACCCCATTCATCCTCAGCACTTCCTCAGCATATGTTTTGGAAAAAAATCAAGAGATAAATCTTCCTGAATAGTTATGAAGTGGGAAGTCTTGGTGATTTGATCCACCAAAACCAATATCACATTGTTACCTTTAGATGTCTTCAGGAGACCAGTGATGAAGTCCATAGTGATATTATCTCATTTCCATGTGGGTATAGGTAATGGTTTCATAATCTATCAAGAATTATATTGCTCTGATCTCACCTGCTAACATACCAAACATCTTGATACATACTCTTCAATATCCATCTTCATGTGGTCCCACCATAAGTTATCTTGAAGATCATGGTACATATTGGTTCTTCTATGATGGATAGGGAAATATGATCTATTTTCATTATCCAATATCTATTTATTTTTCTCATGTGATGAAGGAACAAAAATCCTAGTTCCAAATTAAATCACACCATAATCATTGATGTGTAACTCATGTAGATTCACTTCCTTTACTATTTTCACCTTCTTTTATAGTTCCAGATCATCCCTTTGTGCCTCCATGATCTTGTCTCTGATCGATGACTGGAAAATAATTTGGGAAGGGTAGGATTTATTCCCTACCCTTATGATTTCTAAATTTATACTTTTCATATCCATGAAGATGGGTTCTCTCTCAATTTGCATCATGGATAAGGTAGTAGGTTATTTTCTGATAAGAGTATCATCAATCTTTTTCTCCTTTCCCAGATGGTAATTAATAGAGAAATCAAAGTCCTTGATTATCTCTAACCATATTTTTGATGCATGGTGATATCCTTATATGTGAAAATATAATTAATACTCTTTTTATCATTATATATGTCACACTTTTCACCATATAGGTAGTGCCACCAAATCCTTAAGAAATATATCACAACTACTAACTCCAGATCATGTGTTGGGCAGTTCTTCTCATGGATATTCAACTTTCATGAGGAATAGGTTATCACTTTATCACTCTGCATCAGTACACAACCCAATACATTATTTAAATCATCGTTGTATATCATAAAACCATCTCCACTTATTGGTAGTGTGAGTAAATGTGTAGTGACTAATCTCTTCTAGAGCTCCTTGAAGATTTCATCGCATTATTATATCTAGACATACATTACCCATTTCCATGATAACTTAGTTTGTTGGATAGAATATCCTAATAAATTCCACCAAAAACGTCTATAGTATTGATCTATGCCAAAAAAAATAGGATTTTTTGTGACACTGGTGGGTCTCGGCCATTCCTTAATTGATTTTTTCATTGAACGGTCTACAAAAATTCTCTCAGTGGTCATCAAGTGCCCTGAGAATGTGACTTTTTCATCCAAAAGTTACACTTTTTGAACATGTAATACAATTTATCCTTCCTTAATGTCTCTAGTATAATCCTTAGATGTTTTTCTTATTTCTCCTTTATCTTCAAGTAGATGATAATATCATCGATAAACACTACCAAAAATTTGTCAAAGTATTCTCTAAAGACTATTCATAGAATCTATGAATATTCTAGAGGAATTAGTAAGTATGAATGGAATCACTAAGAACTTGTAATCCCATACCATTTAAGGAAATCAGTTTTCTAAACATCTTTCATCTTCACCATTAGTTGGCAATATCTAGAACAAATATCCACCTTTGAGAAGTATTGAGATCCTTATAGTTGATTGAATAAATCTTAAATCCTCAGAAGATAATACTTTTTCTTTATAATGATCTTATTGATCTTCTGGTAATCGATACATATCCACATTGATCTATATTTTTTCTTTATGAAGAGCACTGGTGCACCCCATGGTGATGCACTAGGATGTATGAACCCTTTGTCTAAATGCTCTTGTAACTACTTCTTTAACTCCTCCAGTTTGATAGGGTCCATCTAGAAGGGACATTTTGACATATGAGTGGATCCAGGTATATCTTCTATTTATAACTCAACCTCATGATTTAGGGTAATTCCATGTAACTCTTCTCGAAATACATGACTTTATTCTCTTACAATGGGCATTTCTTCCAGGTTGATTCCTTACTCTCACTCAACCATTTGAGTGAGGTATGATTCTTCATAGGGAATTAACACCCACAATAAAAATGTATTTTCCAAAAGAGATTCATGGTCTTCCTTCCATTTTTATAGGATCATGGGATGGTTTTTAATGTGAAAATGTATATTCTTTTCTTGAAATTTGATGTGTGCTCTATATACCAAGAGACAATTAGTGCCCATATATTTTCAAATTCCACAAAGGAAAGTATTACAATATTTGTTGGAAGAATATTCTCACATATTATAACAAAATAAGAGTCCAACACTTGGGTTAAAATGATCACACCACTATGTGTTTTTACGGATATCTACACTTCAAGGTATCTAGGCTTCAATTTGATAGTTGTAGAAAACATACAAGTTATAAAGGAATTATTAGAACGAGAATAAAATTATAGTTTTTCGATTATTGAGTGAATAGAAAGTGTACCTTGTATAAATTAATTTTCTTACTCCAATTATATAGTCGTGATGGTATAATATTTCCCTTTATCCTTTAGTTTTGGTGGTTGCTGATGCTGATTACCCTTAGTGACTTAGGGTTTAGTGCACTGGATTGCATAGTTCCCTTGCTCCCTACAATTGAAGCATTGAACCATGGGTGGTACTCTCTATTCCCCCATCATGTTAGATGAATTATTTATGTATCTTTGATATTTATGATCTTTATGGCCTTCTCTACCACAGTTGAATCATTTCCCTATCCATTTTATGAAATTTACATAGTGCTTCTTCCCACATTTTTGAAACATGGGTGGTTGGATCCTCTTTACTCCTTTGTCATTTGACCAACCAGTTTGAAACTCTATTATTATATTCTTATCTCCATAACCATAGGACCACTCTCTAAACTCCATCTATACTTTTAGAGCATATCTAAATGATTCTTCATAACTCCCAAAGTCTCAGATAGATAAATCCTTTCGATGTCATGGTTTTAAACCACTAAAGAATCTATCTATTTTTCTATCATTGTTGATAACAAAACCTGAGGATATCTTGAAATCCTTGTGAATTTTGCTTCATAATCCTTTATTAAATATTTTTATTTTTACTTTATCTCAATAAATTCTCTCTCCATATTTGTCTGAAGAGTTTTAGGGAATACTTGTTAAAAATATATTCTTAAAGTCTTCCCACTTCATCTCTTCTATTTAATACTTTGTATTGGTGTTCATTATCAATGCCCACTATTTATCATCTTATACATCTAAATGATATATGGATAGAGTCACCTTCTCCTTATCATAATAGTGGGGCACTGAAAAGATATTCCCCATTGAGTTAACCCACTATTCTGCAAAAAGTGGATCAAATGTTCCATTAAATATCGATGGTCATTACCACATAAAGGACGTAATGGATAGTTTCTGGTTATTAGTTGAATGAAGGTATTCCACATGGTTCAAGTTATTATTCATAGATAGATACAATTGGGTAAGCATTACCATGATGATTTGAACTTCACCTACCATTAAATTAGAGATATCTTTCAAGAAATCATTGCATTGTCCCTTAAATGGGTTGTTGGCTTGGTATATCCTGGTTCCTACCATTTTCAAAAATATAAAAGTTTTGAACAAAACATAAGTCAATAAGTCATGAATAAATAATTTATTCTTGTTCACAATAAACTCTAAATGAATTTATTATGGGATCCTAATGTTTATCATTTTTTCTAAAACAAATATTCTTGGATTTTTACATATATTTAGTTATATCCTGAGGGTTTTCACTAACATTCTCTAATCCCAACTCATGAATTAACTAAACCATGCTATGATTCCAACTGTAGTAGCCCTACTTTATCTTTCATGACTATTTACATCATTTTTAATATAAATAACATAATAGTGTTACGATCCTGGATCAAAGGTTTAGTGTCTTCAGAAAATTAGGAATGTGAATAACTTACACAATAATAAAAGGAAAACATTTATTTAAAATATTCTTATTTATTCTTCTAAATACCAAGTTCTTTTTAATACATTTATTCACCTAATGATAAAAATCAAGAATAGGGGTGAGCTAAAATTCCAATAAGAGGATGAATAAGCGGCATGAATCAATATAAAATGAGTGATCATAATCATCATCATAATAACATAATAATAGAATCATAATAAACATAATGAGGGATACATTGGATAAATTCATGGAATATGTCAAAGTATAAAAATGAAAAATCATATCTTAGTGGTAAAATACCACACATAATTGTCAACAAAGCTAACATCATGTTCAAGCATAACATATTTGCATAATTATAACATCATTATTATAAGAAAATATATCATCATTTTCACCCATAATACACATTATCTCATGAGATACCTCATATTAACCAATGAATTGGAGGTATATATAATTTTGGACCCACCCATCACATCCTAACATTTACATAATCATGCATTCCACATAGAATGTATATCAATCAAAGTCATGAAGTAACTCATACAAAGGAATGGGTTTAATGAGGATTTAATAAATCATTATTTCATTAATAAAATTTGTGTTCCCAAATGAAAAAGGTAAAATAACATTTTTTGTATAAGAATCATCATTTTTGAGTGAAGAAGAAATAACTCAATAGGAATAAAGATGTGTTTTAGAAAGAATATTTCTTTTGAAAAATATTTGTATTTGTCATAAAATAAGATTAGAAACATTTATATCCCTAAAAATAAAAGTTAATAAAAATTAGATTATATTTGAGTAATATAAAAATAATATCCATACTAAAATTTGGCATGAAATAGGGATAACCTAAATAAAGATAGTTAGGTTTGAGAATCCTCTTACCTTATGTCGGAATGCATTCTTCAATTGCACTTAATTTCCTGGGAAATCAAATTAGATTTGTTAATTACTTAATTAAGAACCTATTATACATGTATTTTATTTATTATAAATTTATTAAGTTCAGTTATCGTCATTTTTATGTTTTATAGAGTTTAATTTAGTAGTTCTGAGAGCGTTCGTTTTCAGGGTTTCATGGTTAGTTTACTTGTGTGTAATTATGGAAGTTCTCATAAAATGGGAATAATTATATCAATGTGAAATTATATATTATTAATTAAGTTCTATAAGTTTAAATGGTCTCATATATCATTTGTTTTTCTAGTATGTGGATGATTAATTTGAAAAAACATTAATGATAAACGTTTAGTTGATTTTGGCAGTTTTTCCAACCATTAGAAACTAGTTTCATTTTATTTAATATTATATCTATAAATTAGTTCCAGAACATAAAAAAAGTTATAATATAAATATTTCAATCTATTTTTAACCATAAAAATATTTTTTTGACCATCCTTGAAGCTGGTAATATAAAATGAAAACTCTTCATCCATGAAGGTGGTGAACTGACATATCATGGATGATGTTTTTATTTTTAGAATAAAAGGAGAAGAGAATAGATTTTATGATGGATATTCCATTAAGATAATAAAATTACAGTATATATATTATATTGTAGTTATTATTACACTTTGGATCAAGGAGGTGAGGAGAGGATAATAAAATGAAATAAATTAAAAATAAAAAGATTGGGGATTTTATATCAGGAATATTGTGTCCTTGAGAACCTTCTTAAGGCACTTGGGGTTTTCATTGTGTTGATACCAATAGCTCTTGGATGTGGGGAATTATAGAGGGAAGTTAATTTGGTATAATTTAGATATGCTACAAGGCTTTTAAGGTGTGATGAAAAGGGGTGGTGGGGGTGGTATTTATAAGGGGAGAGGGGTATTTTTATTATTATATTCATTAGTTTATTATTTGTGCTCAAGACTATCAATAGTGCTGATTCTTATGACTAAATATAGTAAATAGATAAGTATAGTTCTAGATAAGGGGTTCTTACATCATCCATACATAATTTATGGCTCAAAAATTCATGTATTTAGCTTATACTGTAAATTACTATATTTCACTATTCACCAAAAATTCAACTATTTTAAAAAAAATTCCAAAATTTTACCTAACTATTTTTTGACAAGTAGATTTCAAAAATTTACTCTATTTTATGAAAATAATTTTCTAAACATGGAAAATTTAATTTTTAAATAGAATCATTATTTATTCATAAAATACTAATTTTAATATTATAATTGATTTTATGGCCCTTTGAAAAACTAATTAAGGTCTCATAAAATTATATTAAAATTATAATACAACAAAATATTAATTTATTAATATATTTTATGAAAATAAATTTTCTTTTAAATCATTATATTAATTATAAAATTATAAATAATCACTTTTATTTCACAAAAATAACAACACCTAATTTATCATTTTTAAAACATTTATTTACTTATACTATGATATAATTATATTGTATTTTCATTTATAAGATGTATAAATTTTATTTATAATTTAATAAGAAATGTTACAATTCTAATGGCCATATAACTATTCTTAATGGTCATATTACTATTCCAATGGTCAAGTTACTATTCCAGTGGTATAAGTTCTTTAATTTCTATAAATAACACTTATTTAATTATTAATTTAGGAAAATAAAGTTTTTTATTTGGTTATATATGTGATGAGTTTGTTTTATGAATTAATTATAAAAAGGTAAATTCTATTGATAAAATTTTGGGACATTACAGCCTAGACAAGAAATGGTTGTTCTAAATTATAGTGAAGAAGTGGGTATTAAACCAAAATAAGGGTAAGTTTGTATTTAGTCTATTAAAACTGAAATAATGTAAATTGATAGATCATATTTTTCTAAAAGAGGTTCACCACATAGATTTGTAGAATCTCATCTCACTCCCCACTCATCCCACCTTACCCAAGTGGATTTGGATGCCTTTAAGATTGATATAATATATGTAATAATAGTGTTTTCATAAAAATATCTTACCAAGGATAAGTATAGTGAGTAATATGAAATTTTTTTAATTTCATATCTTATTGTTTCACACTTACAACTTAAACTGTTATTCAGGATTGGGAATTTAGAGTAATAATATAAAAAATTGGTGGAACATTTTGGGATTATTCATATAAATATGGAATACTTGAGGCTGCATATAACTCAAAGATACCTAACTATATTTGGTTAATTAGGCTCTATTCGTTCTAGAGTTGCTTCATATGATCATGATCCTATTATTCCCATTGGTTCTTGTCCTCATCCTACTCATATTTATCTTGATCATAACTATACAATAGTGCAAGAATAATTGATAAATATGATGGGTGAAACTTTGAGTTCTCATGTAGATGATCCTATGAATATAAAGGCTCACGGGAATACATACTTACCAACTTGTTAGATACCTTCTTAATGAGATCAATCACAAAAAAGGATTCATTATAGCTACCATCTAATCTCATTTATCTATGATCTTCACAAAGGATGATCCTTTTCTCACTTCAAATATTTTTCATAGAATATTATGGTACCTCTAGTGACATGATCATTTGAAGAGAAGGTAGAGCAATTGAATTATTTTTTACCTTTATTGATCTAGTTTATAGAAGAGAAGTAATGTTTCCTTCAGATAAAGAGGAAGGATCATCAATATGATTATATAATTGATGGATCCCTATATGTGCACTAACCAAACTACCATTTTTTATCCTTATTGTGTACCCTTTACTACCTATTCAGTCCCAGTTGTTATAATTTCACTTTCACCTTCTTCGGTTCTAACTCCATCCTCTACACCATTTAATCATACCCCTATTAATGTAATCTAGAGACCTAGACCAATGGCTTCCAGAATTTTTTTAAGCCTCCAATGCATGTATCTACTCATTTTCCTTCAACACCTAAGGATAAATCTGTAGTAGACCCTAATACCCTCAGGGTGATGGGATCTGACTCAAATTCAGATTAACTTTTTAGTTGGAAAAAATTGTATATTTGATATATTAATATTTCATTTTTTCATATTGAATATTTTTTTCTATTATCTTGATACTTTACTACATTATTAAATTTTTTTATCTCTTCAAGACTTTTAATTCACAATCTTTCACCCACTTTTCGATAATCCCAAAAATGGTATAATGGTTAAACTTACCTTTTGTCCCATTTTTCTTTACTTTTTGAGGTTTTTTGGTCAAAATTTGTTATAATATATCATAAAAGAGATATTAGTTATTTTTATTTACTAATACATTTATAAATTATTTTTTATCATCCAAAAGGTAGAGATTGTTAGCTAATCACTTTTATGTATTATTTTAGAAATGTAACACTTTGGGAAAAATCATCAGGTCTGAGCCAAAGTCCCACATGACCTCATGTGAGACACCCTATATAAAATTTGATTTAGACTAGTGTAGAGGGTCTTGAAGTTTCAAGGTTATACTACACCCTTAGTAATCATAATCATACACCAAATTACAAAAATATACACATAATCCAAATATACATTATAGTGGAAAATAACATAATCAATATAATCTAACAAATTTCATTTTAGGTCAAAAAATTCCAAACCAAATGAACCCCCATTATAGGTAAACATATACAAGAATTAAAATTGGAATAAATAAGTAAAATATATTGTGGTATCTATTTAGAGTCTATCCTAGTACCTCATCTATCTCCTAACTCCAACCTCATTAGAAACCTATTGTTGGTCCTTTACCTTTCTCTAGATCCCTAGTAATGAAGTCACATATGTTTCAAGATTCACATATCGGGTGTGAATATAAAGCCTCTAGTAAACCATCAATCTGTCCTTAACATAACTTCAAATTCATAAGTGGTGTATTCCATGATAATAATAAAATACAAAATCAAGCAACAACTAATAAATTTTCAATTAGTTGTAAACTAACCTAGCCACCATGAACCTTGTATTACCTGATTCATATCCATTCTCAAAGAGTGATCATTATATATTCAGTACCTCAAAAATTTAGTTTAAAATAATACTATGCTCGATATCATACTTAACACTCAACACTGATCTTTAAGAAAACTATAATATACTATAAAAACATTATTATTTAAATGTGATCATTATTATATAGACATTAAAATTCCTATATGAATAGGAATAACCACATTATGAAAAATAAGTATAAATTTTTTATATAATTTAAATTTATTTATTAATTCATAGTAAATATGTGATCAATTTTTAGTAAATTCATTTTTTTCTTTAAAATAGTTTTTCCTCAAAAATGGATTTTATTGAATTTTTTGTGTGGATATATAATTAGTTTCTACTAATTTTATAAATTTTTTAAAAAAATGGATTTAATTTTTGAAAATATAATTTCATAATTTTATTAGGATTAATTTTTTATATTTTTCTAAAGAGGTTGATTTTTGAGTGAATAATGAAAAATGATGATTTTATATAAAACTATCATTTTTAAGGTATTTACAAAGTTCCATTTGGTTTTGAATTGGTTTTAAAATTTAATTAGTTAATTTTGAATTAAATTTATCCAATTAATTTCTTTTTAATTTTTGTTATTCTTAATTTTTATATAAAAAAATTACATACTTAAAAATTCATTTTTCTAGAAAATCTTTTTTCATCGCGTTTTGTGGGTTAATTTTAAAAGAAATTTCTACCACTTATATTATTTTATTCTTAATATAATTATTTAATCTATTAACTTTATATCCTAGTGTCCTAGGATCAAAACCTAGCTATGTTTTTATTTGGATCTTGATCGGGGTCGGTTTTCCATGGCGTGTTTGGGAAAGAACTGTGATGGTGTCACCATTTCCAAATGTTCGTCGGCATGTGAGACAGACTCACGATATAATTTCTGGCATTTATGATGGATAAGGTTAACCCCTACTCGATGGAAAGAGTATAATTCTATAGGACCCATGTAGTGATTCTTCACAATAGTTGGTGTAAGGGCGCTCGATCATAGGTGATTTGCTGTTGGGGAAGCTTCACAACATGGAGGTCGGCGATTCAATTATGGGTGATGGAAAAATGTAGTGTTAGCTTAAGGAAGGATACATTCAAGTGTAGGTTCATAACCATTAGTTGAGGGTGGAATATGGGTCTAATACTTGGTGTTTTTTAGCTGGGTGGCTTCACGTTAGCCAAGCGGCGTGCACAGCACGCTTCAGGCTAGATCATATAAGACCTATGAGCCTGATTTTAGGGGAGTCCTTAGGGTTGTCACTTTAGGACTATGGATAATTCATATGTGGGGTTTCTTGTATGCCTATATATATAAAATAAATAAGTTACTATACTGGATACTCATCACTTGGGGGATTAATAATATACATAGTATATGACTAGGGTAGGAGTGTTTTTGTATGCTTTGTTATACTTGTACCCCTAATATATAATATATATATAACCTTTTCCACTTATAAGAGATAAATTTGATAAAATAGGTTAAATTTTTGTAATCATTATTTCTAAATTTGTTAAATATGTCAACTTTATTTTTTATCATAATGAATAGTATCAAGGGTAAATATTTATCAGTACAGTAAAGAGTAAATTGGGTTAACTTGGGTTAAAACAAATGTGAAAAGTCATTAAAATCACCCCAATACCTACATTTAAAATTTTTTATGAGTTTATTTCAATCATACCCATACAATTTTTAAAAAAAAATTATTTTGGTGTCATTTTTCCTTAATAAAACCTTTATATTATTTTATGTAAAGAACAATTCCAAAATATCACTTTCTTGATTTTAATATTTATATTAAATTTTATCAAGGATAAAATTAATTCATTAATGGTTATAAATAATAATTTTTTATATTAATAATTCAATTTTATGATGGTAATTTATTTATAATCTTTATTAATGAATAGTTACCTTAAATATTTACACAACGCCAACATAGTTCTTGTGAAAACAGTAGAAAATAAAGGGAATGATTTTAAAAAAAATACTAAGAAATATTTTTTTGGGGATTTCTAGTTTTACATGAATTTTTTAGAAAAATATAATGTATTATTGATGTTTTAAAATTTAATATTATAACTACATATGTATTTTTAAATTTTTCAAAAGTAAATTACATGAGTAGTCTTGAAAATGACCTTTATTATATTTTATGTTAAATAATATTTTAATAAATGATTTAAAATTCATAAAAAACTTATATTTCACCAAATAAATGAAACATTGTAATAAATAATAACCATTTTTCAATTATGGGTCACTTTTACTTTTATTTTAACTTTCTTGACCCCTAAAGAGTAAAAAATATTGTTATCGTGGTAATCATTAACAGGGTTAAATGGATATTAAAACTAAGATATAAAGGTTAAAACATCACCTAAACTTGTAAAAAAATTATTATATGAGATTAGTAAGACATATATTCACCTTATGTTCAAAAAATATCAATTTTTTAATCTTTAACATGAAAATTATTTTATATTAACTTCTTACTTTAGGTAATTCCACAGGTACCCCTTTAAACTCTTATATAAAGACACCACACCTCCTCTCTTCCTCACACTTAATGATCCATGTATCTAGACCAATATATTCCCAAATCACATCCTATCATTCCTCTACAAGTCCTATATTATATTTTATTATCAAATTACTAACCTATAATTCTTAAGGTGTAATACATAGGTGGTTTTCTAAAGAATATATATAACTCTTAACTGAGCGTTTTCATTTAACTTATTCTTCTAACTCCTTAAAATATTCTTAAACCATGATGATATAATAATATAAATATCTAAAAAGTACTGAAATTTTATTATGATTATGTTACAACCCATTTTCATCTCTTTTTCTAAACTATGGGGAATGAAAACATCATTTGTGCATATACGCGGACTACCACCTCCGCAAAGTGATATATTTAATTTTTCATCACCAGCTCACAATGCTAGTTATTATAAGGTATTTAATGAATATATATGATATTAATAAAATAATTATGATTATTTAAATATAATATATTAATCACCTTCACACCCTTCCACCCATTAAAAAATGATACCATTCTTAATGCATAGATGTGGATTACCACCTTCATGAAGTGATGTGATTCATTTATCATGTCTGAATTTTGGGGGTGATTATAAAATTGTATTTAATACATAAAAATTATAATTATGTTGTTATTAATATTCTATAGATGATGAAACCATGTCCACTTTGACCTTTTTCAACCTACTGAAGTTGTTTTTCGATTATGAATTGAACATCTTTCAAACGTCTAACATGAGTCTGACTGGTTTAATAAATACATAAGTCATTTTAATAAATATAATAAAAGGGATAATAAAAAGTTAATCCAAATTTTTTTAAACCTTGTTTTAATGATCACAAAATCATTTTCACTATGTTTTTAATGAGTTTTATGTGTTATGATGGCATTTTATAACATAAGGTAGATTGGTAAATTTTTTCCAAAGTATTGGAAAGGCCCACAATCAGAATCTACTCACCATCAGACATGAATCACTGTTGAGGATGAATCACCACCATACAAGTCATCATCAGGATGAATTTTTGGCTAATTATGGGAAATACCCACCATAATATATGAATCATTGTTGAACTAATAAATTCGGTTAAGTGTTGAAAACACCTATTGTCATAGATGAGTCACCGTCGACATGAAAATTTTACTAAGTGTCAAAAGGAACAACTTCTAGAGAGAATTCACCATTGAATAAGACATACCATCATAATCTACTTACTTTTGGTAAATTTGGAACAGTGATCTGATGAATCACCATTGAGACATGTAATTGCTGAGATGAGTCACCATTGGAATGAATAACTGTCAGCCTAAGTAACCACCAGAGTTGTCTCACCATTCAGAAGATTCATTATCACTATTTATATTTATTTTCAATTAACTATTTATAATAGTTATATAATCAAATTTAATGTTGAAGAATTATTTTAATGATTGTTCTTAATCTATTATAAGGATGCATTAAAGTTTTTTTCAATCATCCAGTATGAGGAGCAGAGGATCTAGACGATTCTTCTTGCATGCTACTATTAAATGAGGATGCAGACTCCCTTGCGCAAAAATATATGTGGATACATGTTTGATACACACATATAGATATAGAAAATGTATAAGAGAGTTGTGATATTGTACAAACAAGAGATTTTTTTGAAGTGTTCCTTTCACGAAGCATTCTTACCTTCAAGAAGATGTGTAATATTGAATCACATCGAACATCCAGTCCCTTATCACAGTCAGAACAAAAGAGTTCATAACCCTATTTTTTACTATGACTTTCAAAATCAAGACTCAAGATTATTTTCAATCTATATCTAAGCCTTAGATCACATCATATAGATAAAATCTATCTTTTTTACATATTTACTTTCTCTATCTATCTGTGGTCTTTATTTTTTAACCGTGTTTGATTTACTCCATATAAAAAATACACACCCTAACTCTTGTACTTTAATTGGAAGATGATCAATATCTTCTCTACTACCTTTACACATGTTTTCCTATGTGTTATGGAAGAGGTCCATATGTGTCATGTGTTTGTTTTATTCTCATTATTGTTTTGGAAGAGGTCCTTGGGTGGTCTGGACAGTTGGTTTGCTATTGTATACTTGATCGAGGTTATGGATCAAGATTATTTTATATAATCTTATTAGCAGTAGGTGATTACAAAGTTGATAGGATTAGGTCTCAGCTTGATACTGAACCTCTAGTATTTATTCTACAGTGTGTTCTGTTTTGTTTTATTTCAATGATTTAAATTAAATCTATTTTAAACTATAAACAAAACCACTAATTTGATATTTAGACTTAATTAGTGTTTATATAAGGTTTTAATTAATTTAATTGATTTCAAAAGTTAAAATAATTTTCTTATATTATTTTAACTGAGACTTAATCAATCTTTGAGAAATATTTTAAAATATCAAAACATATATCGATATACTATTTTGATAAACTGGGATTTTTTTATTATTCGAAGAATTTCTTTTAAACCAACTTTGAACCGAAATTTTCTTGGGTACTCAATTCACCCCCCTCTTGAGATACCCACTCCAACCAACATTTAGTATCAAAGGTTTTTCAAAATACTTTAAACAATGATTTTAGTTGTTTTTTAAATATCTTAAATATCTATTATTTCTAAATTTAGTTATTCAAATGGATAATAGACAATAACGTTCTTCTACCAATAGACCTGTTTTATTTAATGTCATTAACTATGCTCAATGGAAAATAAATATGAAAATGAAAATTGAATACACGGGTTTTGAAATTTGGTATGATACAGAGGGAAAATATGATTCACCTAAATATTATAGTGATACATGGTATAATGAAACTAAACTTACTTATAATGAAAATTTCAAAGCCATGAATATTATTTTTTGTGCTTTAAGATATGAATAATTTAATAGGATATCTTCTAGTAAAACTACTTATGAAATCTAGGATACATGAGATATTTATCATGAAGGAACTACTAATGTGAAAGAAATTATATTGAACACTTATAAAATTAAATATGATACTTTTAATATGAAACCTAATGATATGGATCCTGATATGTATCTCTATTTTAATGAGATTTTGAACACAATGAGATCCTTTTAGAATCAAGTGTCAGACAAAGATCAAATCATGAGATTGTTAAGATGTATTCCAAAGAGATAGAGGGGGAAATCTTTTTCAATAAGAGAATCTTGTAACATCAGTACGCTACCTATCCTGGAATTTATTGGGAAGTTAATGATATATGAGGAAGAGATTAAGGTTAATCGTGAAAAGGATAATGAACCAAAGATGAAATATGTTTCCTTCAGGACTACTGCATCAAACCAGTGAGAAAAGGAAAAAGTTCTAGCTAAAAGATCCAAGGATGAGGAATCATAAATCAAAAGTGATGACGAAATAGCTTATCTAGCCATAAGGTTTAATAGATTCTATAAGAAGAAGAAATTATTCAGGAAATTGAGCTACAAGGGAAAGTATGATAAGAGAGGGAATTGGAAAAAGGACTGTAAAAGAGATGAAAATACAAATGATATTACATGTTATGAGTTTAAGATGAAAGTAAATGTTACGGATGACTATCCCAAGTTAAAGTAAAAAAAAGTATTATGATAAGGAAAAAAATACATATAAGGTACCTATTGTACCTCTTGTACTTAATTTTGACCGCTTTAGAGATTAAAACAATAATGATATGTCAAAATAGTAAATGTTTGAGTATTGAAATATACTTGAATATACTTTTAATGAACTCAAATACAAATAAAAATTTATGAAGAAAAGGTATGTATCATTAATGTAGTAGGGCACTGTAGCGGCAGAAGAACTATTCCAGGTACTGTAGCAGTGGTTGTACTGTTGCAGGTACTTTAGCAGCACGGGTACGGTAGCTGTACTATTCACCGAGGTGTCCTTTGGGCCAAAAAATGGTATTTCAAGCCTTGTATTTGGGCCACTTGGACTTGGGCCTTCAGGCTATGTAATGGGTCTCCCTCTACCCATACCAAAGAGGTCTTTGAAATAATAATAAATTGATGCTTCAGCCCCTACCTTTTAAAAAAATAAAAATAAAACAATACTATGAAAATAAATTACTCCTAAATATATTATCATTCAAGGTTTCCAACCTAGATAAAGAAGAATTATTAAGAGAAATTTTTCTCCTAAATACACTTCTAGAAATTATACTACAAATTTTTATTCATGTGGACCTAATAAAGTTTTTATTTCAAAGAGTTTATAATATTCATATAGGAAACCTATTAAGAAAATTTAGGTTCCTAAATCCCTAATTACTAACATATTTAGACCCAAGAAAATATGGGTACCCACATAAGTCTTGGTATAAACATTGTTTTGTAGGAAAAAAACTTTAAAAGATTGTGTAGAAATATGTGGTACTTGGACAGTGGATATTCCATACATATGATAGGATATTACTTGATCTTCAAGAACCTGATAAAGGTTGATGGTGGATATGTCGCCTTTCATGAAAAAGATAATGGAAATTTCATTGTCCATGTTCAAATCAATAACACCATCTTAGTTTTAATTTATAAATTAATTTATGTATGGTTTAAAATACAATATTTTTAGCATCTCACAGCTATGTGATGATGGTTTTCTTGTGAAATTTGAAAACAATTATTATAATGTTTTTAACTCCAAAAAATCGTTAGTATTTACTACTTTGTGAAATGAGAATGTGTATGTTGTTAATCTTGATTCTTTAATTTCTAAAAATCTTTCTTTCTTAAGTGACTTTCATAGAGAATCTTGGTTTTGGCATAGGAGACTAGGCTATTGTAACATTCAATCACTTAGAAAGCTTACTAGGAATGGGTTAGTCGTGGATCTACCCAAAAATTAATTCCCAAATGAAACTTATATAACCCCTATAAAAAAGGTAAATGACATAAAATATATTTTAAATTAAAGAAATAATTTTCAGCTTATCAACCTCACAAGTTGGTTCACTTGGACTAGATTGGACCATTTGGAGTTTCTATTTTAAATGGGAAGCACTATGTCTATGTACCTAAAGATGAATTTTCTAGGTATACTTGGGTATTATTTTTAGTTTATAAAAGTTAATCTTGATATTATTTTTCGAAGTATTCTAGATCTATAGAAAACCTAAGTGGTATTATAAATATGAATTTAAGAAGTGACCATGGTCATGAGTTTGAAAATCAAGTCTTTGAATCCTTTTTCTCAAAAAATGGCTATAACCATAACTTATTTTCTCCTAGGACACCTTAATAGAATGGATTTGTAGAAACAAGAAATATAACACTTAAAGATATATCTCGGACATTGCTTAATGAATATGACTTTCTTGTATTCTTTTTCACAGAGGCTGTGAGTGCAGCCTGCTATATAATTAATAGATTTTTAATTAGAATTATTTTAAAGAAAATTACTTATGAACTTTTGAAAATTAGAAAGACTAATGTTAATAACTTTAGAGTTTTTGGTTTCAAAGTATTTGTTCTTAATACTAAGGATAATCTTGACAATTTTTCCTCCAAGCGTGATGAAGGAATTTTCCTAGGTAATTCAATTTCAAGTAAATCCTATAGATTTTTTGACAAAACAACCAAGATTGTAGAAGATACTTTCCATGTCAAGTTTTATGAGACATATCTAAATTAACCTAATACTAATTTAGAAAATATTGAGAATTATTTATCCACCTTGAAAATAAATTCTAAACTTTCTGATTCTTCTATGAAACAAGAAAAAAAATCATCCTGTTCTGAGGAACTTACAAAACCCGCACCTAAACCTGAACCGATAAAAGACCCTATGATGGTCATCCCTTATTTTTCTAGAGTTTCTATAACTCTTAAAACACATACTTTATATGCTTTTGTTAGATACTTATATAGACTCACACAAACTAGATATTCTCTAATAAACCATAATGAAAATCAAGATTTCTTATCACAGCTTGAACATAAAAACACAAATGAAAAAATTAATGATGCGTTTTGGGTAATGGTCATGAATGAATAAATTAATCAATTTGATAGAAATAAATTCTAGGAAATTATTGACATACCCAAATACACTTTAACTATATTCACTAAATGGGTGTTTAGAAACAATGCTGATGAATTTGGAAGAATGGTAAGGAATAAGGATAGACTAGTTTCACAAGGGTATAGTCAAGAAGAGGGTATAGGCTATGAATACACCTTTGAACCTATATCCAAACTTGAATCCATTAGAATATTTCTATCATATGAAGTGAATATAGATTTAAAACTATATCAATTGGATCTTAAAAATGAATTCTTGAATGGGTATATAGTTGAGGATGTTTTTATTGAACAACCCCCTAGATTTCAAAATCCCCATTTTACAAATCATATTTTGAAGTTAAAAAATTAATTATATGGTTTGAAACAAGATATTAGAGCTTGGTATGATAGACTTGGATCTTTTCTTATTTCAAAAGAATGTTAAAAAGGTATAACTGATCCTACTCTATTTATAAAGATAATTTCGAAACATGCTTTAGTTGTTCAAATTTATGCAGATGATATTATTTTTGAATCTTCTAAAAAAAATTTATATGCTACTTTTTCAAAAATAATGAAAAATGAATTTGAAATGAGTTTAATGGTGAACAAAAATTATTTCATGGTTTTTAGATTTTTCAAAATAAAGAATGAATTATTTTAAACTAAAATAAATAAACTAAATTACTTTTAAAAATGTTTTAGTTTAGATAGAAGCAATATTAGTGATACTCCTATGAGTACCACATATAAGTTAGATCTTGATGAAGCCAGAAAATCGATGGATCAAACTAGTTATAGAGGTATGATTGGAAGTCTTCTCTAATTTACTACTAGCCAGCTAGAAGTTATGTTTAGTGTGTATATGTGTGATCATTTTCAAGAAAACCTAAAAGAGTCACACTTACTTTCTGTAAAAATGATTTTTAAATACCTAAAGTATACATCCAATATAGTAAAAAATTTATCCTAGAGGATAATAATTGGACTTAGTTAGTTATTAAGATTCTGATTTTAGGGGTTACAAGTTAGATAGAAAAAGAACCTCTAGAATATGTCACCTTTTGGGAAAGTCTCTAGTATCCTGGTATAGTAAGAAACAAACTTTTGTTACACTATATACTATTGAATCTGAATATATAATTTCAAGTAGCTGTTGTGCTCAAATTTTGGGGATAAAACACATATTTCTAGACTACGGATATCAATTCTGAAATATCGCTGTAAATTGTGACAATAAAAGTGCTATAAAAATTTCTAATAAAAACATGTATATCACTCTAGAACAAAAAACATTGATATAAGACATTCCTATATGAAAGATCATTTTAAAAGGGGTGATATAACTCTATAATACATGGGTATTCAACATGAGCTTGCTGATATTTTCACTAAGCCTTTGAATTCTGAGAAAATGAGCTACATATAACATAAATTAGGCTGGTTAAGTATAATTTTCTGGGACCCACCATTGGATTTATACCCACCATTGTAGTTATACCCATTGATGGAGTTTTACCCACCATTGGAGTTTTACCCATGATTGGAGTTTTGCCCATCATTAAAGATTTACCCACCATTGGAGTTTTACCCAATATTAGAGTTTTACCCACTGTTGGAGTTTTACCCACCATTGGAGTTTTACCCACTGTTGGAGTTTCACCCACCATTGTGTTTACCCACCATTGTGTTTTCCCTCCATTAGTTTTTAATCCTCTGTTATAATTTATTTTTATGGATTATTTATTTAATTAAATTCAAATATTATTTCAATTTCAATATTATAAATACCTAAATCCCTAAAAGATACAAATTATACAGTTTCTAATTTCAATGTTGACTCCCTCGCACCTTTCTCTTGATCCTTGTCATGAACCCTTATCTCCCAACTGTCATCTTTCCCTCACCCTCGCTTTAACCTTCTTAGATGATCGTCGTGGTTAGAGTAAATAGATCTATATTACCTTCTCTGGATGAGTTAGGTCCTTCAAAGAAATATAAAATAGAGTTGATCCATCCAGTGGATGTTGATCTAGTGATCCTAGAGATTTCTAAGCATACAGTGGTACCCAAAAAAGAAGTTTATGTCAATTGGTTGATCTCAATAAAGTCTTTGGTACTTAAAACTTTTCAATATCTGGTATGGGTAAAGTTGTTCTATAATAATGAGAGACCCTTTTATCTGATATTAGTGAACCAGTTTTATCATTTTGTCTAGTTCAGTTTCAAGGAATACAATGACTTGGTAAAAAGAAGAATAAATAGCCATAAAGTGGTTTTCTCTTCCAGGTAATGGGAAATATGTCTAAAATTTCCTCGTAAAGGTGTCTCAAATGGATCTTAAGGAACCATTACAAGTGATAGTGATACCTTTTTTATGAGGATGCTCTAAAAAAGTTAACTAGATATGGGATAGTAATATGATTAGTTGATACTCATCTTGATGGTTAATGTCACTTTATTTTCAAGTTTATCCAACATATATTATGCCTAATGAAATGTGATTTTACCACAATTAGGTATCAAGATAAGTATATTTTATGTATTATGAAAATAGGATAAAATATTAATATCTACAGTCTAATGGTTCAAATGATGGAGATGTTCAAGAAATAATCCAGATAGAACTCCCTAATATATCTTAAGTTCATTTCATCCATGTTTGAGGAAAATTTATTAGTTAATTAAGGAGAATAAATTGTAGTAGAATGTGGAGGTTTTTTCATTACAAGGGTCATTCAAAAAAGAATTAATATAAGTTGGATCCCTTGGAAGAAATAATGGATTGATGATGTTGATAGGATATGTGAGGATTTTAATCCAGTTTATAACCCTTACAAACCAAAGAATCCTATGGATCCTGGCTTAGATCTAGATAAGATGGTTGAGTATTTATATGAGAAAGAAGATGAAGCTGCTACCTCTTTTGATGAGGAGAAGGAGTTTTCTATATATTAAGGTAGTGAATCAAACATTCCTGAGAGTTCTCCAACCATTACTTATGGTTATCCTAGCCCACCTATATCTATTCATGTCTGAGATACTCTCTTAAAATAAGGAAGTGAGGAAGAAGAAATAGAGGTTTCTAGTGATGAATAGTTTAAGATCACTTCTATGTCTTTTTAAGAAAATGGAAGTGAAGAGAATGGTGATAATGGTGAGAATGGTAAAGGAAATGATGAAGAAGAAGAAGAGGGAGAATATTAACAAGTAAATGGAGATCAAAAAGATGAGGTATATGGTGATAGTGATGAAAGTTATGGTGGTTTTGACCATGATGGTCTTAATGGACGCATTGGTGGTGAGGATGTTGAGATGCCTCAAACACTTATTCATTCTCTAGGGTTATTATTTATTTCTAGATCTGAAGAAATACTAATCCTTGTGGAAGATATAGATAGAACTTCTAGAGATGATAAGGAAGAATCTATTGAGGGGGAGTAATCCCTATGCTTGGAAACTAAACCTGTTTTGGTGATCATATTGTGCTTGTAGCTGATATACAGATAGTTGATGAGAAAATAGTTGTTGTGTAGAGGTCTATTGAGCAGTTGAGTGGGTTACCTACTGTTGTTGATCCTACAGTTTCTGACTCTTCTATTGTTACGTCTCATGGTGTGTCTTCTATCATATTGGGGGACCCATATCTTGAGAAATGGGATAAGTTTCTAGGGTATGTCAGACTTGGTTTAGACTACTCTGATTCTGATAATGGTAGTAGTCCACTAAAGCATGATGGACCTACTATTTAAAAATAAATGTATCCTAAGGGATCATTAGTATAATAGATATATGATGTAGGGAAACTTCAGAGTTTTTCTTTATATTTTTCTGCCAGTTCTGAGCTAGCAGGGGCTGCTACCATTGATAGAGTTATTGAACCTACCATTGAATCTATGCTAGATGATTTTGTAACCAAAGATAACTTAGAATCATTTAGGGAAGGACTTGATTCTGATTTTGATATAAAAAAAATTGAACATTAAACCACCCTTTGTCACTAATTTTATTGATAAATATGAAAGACATGTTTTGGGGATTTTGATCCAACACATCTATCCCAAAATGACTCTTCACATTTGTGAAGTGGAAATAGAAAATAGGAGGTTAAAAATGAGATAAAGAATTTTAGATCTATAATAGATGAGATGAGATCTTTATTTTTAGATTCTATGGTTGGATTGTTAGAGAGGGTGAAGAACCTTTATTTTATGGATTGTAATAAAAATTCCCCACCTCCTCTATTTTATGTTGATTTGATCCGGTCAGTGGTTATAGAATATATTTGGGGTGTTTCCAATGATGTACCTAACATCCCTTGGTAAATTTTAAGGAAAATTCAGAATAATAGTTATCATGTCCATATGATGGTTAGATAATATATGAAGGATATGAAAGATGATAGAGATAAAATTACAAAGGAAATAATTTATTAAATTTTGAGGATTTATAATAAACATGAATTCAAATCTCATTTCATGTTCTTGGCTGAGAACCTATGAATGCCTCTAGTCACTCAAGCCTTTAATGAGCAAGTCAATCAGCTGAAGTTGATGACCCTAGTGCTCAAGTTGTTCATATAAGAGAAAAATGACCTTTTGGTTCTATAAAAATGAATGGAAATATTATCTCGGACTTTATAAATTTTATGAAACCCTATATATGTGTCTCCATAACCATAGTGGTGGCTCGGGGTGTTATTCCAGTTATTGATCATCTCACCCCTCCAGTTTCTTCTCTAGAGTTTTTCAGACCTGGTGTTACTAGAGATCCAAATGCACCCTTTCCTACTCATTTACAGCCCATCACATTGACTCCCAAAGAAGTCGTACAACATCTCATTTCTATCATTATTATAGGTACTCCTCCTCTATGTACTTTCCCTATAGCTATCCCTACAACTACCTCAGATTCTGATGATGAACCGTCTGTTTCTAAAAAATGGAAGGTAAAGTCAGCACTTGTTCCTTTTACCAAGCCCAAAAAACATTGATATTAGACTTTTATGTCGTTTATAGGGACTTTTGTATAAATTTTAGTTGTATATTGTTTTTACAATTCTTTTGATTTTCTAAAATGGAAATTCTCTTATTATTAATCTTTTATTTCTTTGAATTTCTTGTTTTATTATCACTTTTTGATAATCCCAAAAGCGAGAGAATGAATTTATTGCATTTATTTATTCATTTTAAATTGATATTTCTTTGATACCATCCTTTATAGTTTTTTCAAATGTTTCTTTGATACTAATAAATTTACTACTCTAACAGTACAATTATCCTTTAATACCATTATAAATGATATTACTTTTGATAGAATATGTGTTTTTTTTATTCCTTTGATACCATATTCTCTTTGATATCATTTTGTTTTAACAACATCTGATATCATTTACTATTTAACTACCTTTGATACTATATGTATTTACTTTATTAATTATCTCTGATAATATTTTCTACTTAATATCTTTGATACCATTACTGGTTTTTAAAGTGCAAAGATGATCTATTTTAAAACCTTGGTTAATTATACATGGTTTATAGAAATGAAATTATTTTTGATCATCAAAAAGGTTGAAAATGTATGCACCCTTGTTTTAATGATCACAAAATCATGTTCTTTGTGTTTTTAATTAGTTTTATGTGTTATCATGGAATTTTATAATATAAGGTAGATTGGAAAATTTTTGTCTAAGTATGGGAAACACCCACTATCAGACTCTACTCACCGCTATACAATTCACTATCAGGATGAATTTTTGGCTAAGTGTGGGAAAGACCCACCATCAGATATGACTCATTATTAAACCAAGAAATTTGGATAAGTGTTGAAAACACCTATCATCAAAGATGAGTCGCCACCGGGATGAAATTTGGTTAAGTGTTGAAAAAACCTACCACCGGAGAGAAGTTTCCATTGAATATGACCTACCATAAGACTTTACTGACCAATAATAAATTTGGAAAAGTGATGATATGAATCACCGTTGAGATAACTCGCTACTAAGATGAGTCGTTTTTGGCATGACTCACCAGCAGCCGGATTTATCACCAGAATTATCTCATCATTCAAAAGAGTCACCATCACAATTTATTTTTATATTGAATTAACTATTTATAATATTTATATTATCAAATTTAATGCGGAATAATTATTTTAATGATTTTTATTAATCTATTGAATGAATGAATTAAAGTTTGTTCCATTCATCTAGTATAAGGAGTAGAGGATCCAGATGATTCTTCTTGAATGTTGTTGTTAAATGAGGTAGTGAAATCCCTCATGTTAAAATATATACAGATACACCCATGATACACACAGAGATATATAGATCACATAGAATAGAGTTGGAATATTTCAAGAATAATATAGTGTTGTGAAGTGTTCCTTACAAAACTAATTCTTACATGCAACCAACTATGGAATATTTAAGCACATAGAACATCCAGTTACTTCTCATAGTAAGAAAAAAAAGAGTTCACAACACTGTTTTACTATGATTTTTAGAATCCATAATCAAGCTCCTGTTCAACCTATATCCAAGATCCATGCCACATCATATAGATAAAATCCATCTTTTCTACATATTTACTTTCTCTCTCTATGTGTTTTCTTTAATTTTTGAGCAATTTGTGATTTACTCTGTATACTATAACTAGAAGATACTCAATATCTTATATTCTACCTGTACACATGTTTTACCATGTGTTGTGGAAGAGGTAACTATGTGGAATGTGTTTTTTTATTCCCACAATTATTGTGGAAGAGGTCTTTGTGAGTCCTGGACAGCTAGTTTTCTATTGTATACCTGATCTAGATTATGGGTCAAGATTATTTTATATAATCTTCTTGGTAGCAGGTGATCATAAAATGGAGAGGATTTGGTCTCAACGTGAGTCTAAACCTATTGTATTTAGTCCACTGCGTGTTTTGTTTTGTTTTGTTTTTATGCTTTAATCTGAATCTGTTTTAAACTGTAAACAAAACCACTACTTTGATAGTTTGCCTTAATTAGTGTTTATATAAGGTTTGATTATATAAATTGATTTCAAAAGTTAAAGTAATTTTCTTATATATTTTTAACTAGGACATAATCCATATTTGAGAACTGTCTTAAAATATCAGAACCTATATCAATCTTCTATTTTGATTAACTATGTTTTTTTAATTATTTGGGGGATTTTAGTTAAACTTGTTTTGAACTGAAATTTTATTGGGTACCCAATTCACCCCCCCCCCTCTTGAGATGATCACTCTGACCAACACAAATGAAAAAATTTATTAATAAATTATAAAATTAGTATAAGTTTATTATACAGGGGATAATGTACATATATGGGGAGTTGGGCTAAAGGTAAGGGGTTTCTTAACTCAATTTCCATTCATTGGGTTATTCTTCTACATCGTTGACTATATTGTTCTATGATTATGTGTGAAATGGCCTATTAATATATTATGTTTTATATCATATTTTCTATTTGGTTTTGTAATTGTTACACATAATCACCTTAATCATTAATTATCACTTCTATGATACAATCATCGTAAGGACTATTCATCTCAAAATTGTTTCTTTGATACATTTCTCATATTATGTTCCTAAATATTTTTATAAGGTGTATATGATTCTTATTGAGATGTTATGTCATGAATTACTCTTTGATAATGATATTTAAATTTCCTTTTAAGTTATCTCTTTCATGAGATGTTGATTCAAATGTTATAAAATTTGTTAGTGTTTATTTCATAATCTCACCATTATTCAAGATTATTTAAGTTTAAGTGTCATTTTGGGTAATTATATGATCTTTATATTTTAAACCCCATATTTTTTTAATCTCCTATTCTTATTTATATAAATTATAAGTTTTCATTATATTTTCCTCCATATAAGTGATAAAATTATGAAAGAATGTTTTTTAGGAATTCCAACTTTACTTTTCTATTCAGTCGAGAATCATTTTCTTCCATTTCCATATTTTCTTTAAAATGTTTTAGGAATTTTTTTTACTATTCTAAAATGATTTATTAATATCATTTTTACACATGTTTAACTTTGTATTAAAATGGTTAAAAGGCATATTCTTATTTTATTTTGAATAAGTAACTTTTTACTAAAGTTGTGAATGAAATATTTAATGCTTACCACATGAATGAATTTTCCTATCATAGTGACTATTATTTTCTTTGAAGATTACATTAATATTTTCTATGGTTCTTTTCAAAAAAAAAATTCATAATATTATGGGAATTTTTATATTTTAATATAAGGGATTTAAAAATGAAAAGTATATTTTCCTCAAGAAATGTTTCAGTGGTATTTTTAAAGTATTTTCATCTATGTCATCAACCTTTGATGAATATAATGCTTTAATGAGGATATAATATAATGATACCATCCACTATATTACTATAGATGACTTATGAGCATGAGGATTTATTTTTAAATAGGGAAAAATACTGAAATTCTCTATGTCAGTTTTAAAATATGGATATTTATACATTATATTGATTATTAACCCATTTTCATGTGATTAATTAAATGTACCTAGTAAGTGGTTGGTGGGGCTCATTATATCCCCTTTATGTATCGGTAGGTCTCATGAGTAAAACCAGTATGGTTATTTGGTGTATTTATTCCCAATTATTTATGATTTTTGTATCACAAGTCATTGATAGTATGTTTATGATGTCTAGGTATGAGGACTTTATGGTATGATTATGATGTTTGACATTATGTATTTATCATTATGAAACTAGCTATTGTTATTGATGTGATTATTTATGTTCCTCTTTTATCCATTTATATATTTTCCTTTTATGATATTAGTTATATGGAATACTTTTTTATTGTTCATATATTCCATTTTATTCATGATTTATTTATTTTTTTATAGCACTTTTTGTACACCTTCCCTTACTAAGAAACTGATTTGTCCCTTTATTAGGTTTTCCTTTTCCTGGGATACCAAGAATGGATCTATGAATGATTTAGGAGATATACTAAAAGAAATTATAAATTTATCACTATAATTTTAAGTATTATTTAATATTTTAAAATATAATATGGTAATCGTGAATGTATCTAGTATCCCAAGACAATTATACTATTCATTACTTTGGGATACGATCTCTTGTATCTTGTATAAATATAGTAATATAACCATCTACAATGAGATACTAGAGTTTGGGTGTTTCAGTTGGAATCAAAGAATGTTTAGTAGTTCCCTTGTGAACTGTATTTATTAAAAAATATATTAGACAACATAACCCAATAATATATTCTAGGGATAAGTCTAGGTATAAGTTAATATCATAAAACTTGGGTAATGTAAAGTTTTTGTGTTTTTTCTAGCAAGTAAATCTCTTCTTGGATACTCGAAACTGGATACAGTTATGGAACAGATGTACCTAAGGGTGATTACTCTGAAAGGGATGGATTGGGTATTGACATGATCATCACTGGTGCATGATGAGTGGGCCTAAGACTACACACCTGGCTAGACACTCCTGGGGTATAGGATTTGGTTAATTCAAATTTTCTTTCTGAACTATTATGAGTAATGAGAGAATAGAACCTATAGAATCATATGATATGATATAGTGATATAGGATAAACCTAAAGTTCCATGGTTTTATAATTATAAGTTTGATCATAAGTTTAAATTCATAGATACCCCTTTTGATATATTATGTGATGGGATTTTAATATGATTAAAGGATATTTTGGGAGACAATTATGGCAATACAACCCTTTATTTTGGTATGTGTTTTAGTGAAAATGTTATTTGAGAAAGAATTTTTTTTGGACATAAGTTGAAAGATATTGATAAACTTTAGGGTTAATGTGATCTTTGATGTTGAGGTAATTATGGATAATTAGGATAAAACGGTTATTAAATTTTGGTAATATATGTTTTATTATATAGATATACATGGGATTAAAATTTCATTTGGTGACTAAGTGATTAAAGTTATTTTTGAAGAAGTTAACTATTTTGGGAACACTATATGATTATGGTAAACCATATAATATTGGTTATGATGGGATTTTATTTGAGGAATAAATAATGAGTTAATTTATGGAAGCATATGTTATTTTATTATGGATTTATGATAATTTAGGCTACTTATAGAAAATATTAGAATATTTTGGAGATTATATGATTTGGGAATATTCATTTTTGGTATGTGACTTTATGAGTGATTCATTTTTTTAGAGATAAATATTCAATTTATATTAGAAAAATAGGTTGTCAAATATTTCTAAATTTGGGGTCTTTAATTTGGTCTAGTATATTTTTTAAATTTTTATGTTTGGTTTTTATAGAATGATTTATGTCAAACTTTGGGCATTAATACTAAGAGTTTTAATATTAATGCTGAATTTCTTCATATAATGGTATATTCATATGGTATATTATCCCATCTTGTGGTAACCATTCTGGTTTTGGTTAATGTAGATAAATAGAAGGAATAATTTTTCATCATTTGTTGGATGTTATGATCCATTAAAAGTTAATTTTAGTGCATTAGTCATGAAAAAATCATCTTTAATATTCATTTCTTAAAGTAATAGACGAAATATAAGTAAAATTGATTAAAAACATTTAAGGATTAAATTGTGCTTATGAAATGGAAATAAATCAAGTAATTATATTTTCTAATGTTAATTATTTTTATGGAAAAAAATCCTTCTATTGTAGGAAAAGGATATTGAAATAAAAATGCTATCTTATTACCATCATTTTTCATGAATCAATGGTATTATTTATCCCTTAATTATTTATGGTTTTGTGGTCATTAACTTTCTCATAACCATGTTCTCTATCACTCTCTATTATTATTTAGACATTATATTTCTCCTTCATGTCCATGTTTTTAATTTTTTTAGATGTTCTCTATATCTAGGAACCCAAGTATGTGATATTTTAGATAACCACTATGTCTCTCACTTTCCCTTTTCAAATAAAGTTGTATTATCCATTTGTACGATATGCATTTTCAATAAAGGTATTTTTAAATATTGAAACCTTCATTAGAGTTATAAAAATTGTGAGCACTCAATTTATTTAAGGGGGTAGAAATTATCACCCTAGAAATTTAGTTTAAAATAATACTATGGTCGATATTTTTTTTAACACATAACACCAATCTTTAAGAAAACTATGATATACTATAAAAATATTATTATTTAAATGTGACCATTATAACTCAACTATTAAATTAGTGGTATGAATATGAATACAAAATGATGAAAAATATGCATAAATATTTTATATAATGTAAATTTATTAATTAATGGATAATAAAAATGTGCTCAATTTTCAGAAAAGTCATAATATGTTTCAAAAATATATTTTCCTAAAAAAATAGTTTTTATTTCATTTTATGCACAAATATTATAATTAATCTATACCATTTTTATAAATTTTATATTAAAATTTATATACCATTTTTAAATAATAATTTCATAATATTATTAAAGTGAATTTTTAGTATTTTTCTGAAAAGGTTGATTTTTGAGTGAATAGTGGAAAATATAGAATTTATAAAAAACTGTCATTTCTTTTCATGTATTTTTAAAGTTACATTTTGTTTTTAATTCATTTAAAATTTTCATTGGTTAATTTTTATTAAAATTTATCCAATTAATTTTCATTATAATTGAAATTATTCTTAATTTTTATATAAAAAAGTTTATATACTTAAAAATGTATTTTTCTATAAAATCATTTTTCATTGTAATTTGAAGGTTTATTTTAAAAGTAATTTCTTCCAATTAAAGGAACTAAATTTGATAAAATGGATTCCATATTTGGATGAATCATTTCTATATTTGGTAAATAGTTCAACTTTATTTTTGTTCATAATGAATAGTAACCATGGTAAATATTTATCACTACTATAAAGGGTAAATTGGGTTAACTTGGGATAAAACTAATGTGAAAAGCTTTAAAATAATTATAACATTTAACTTTAATCAATTTTATGAGTATATTGTGAAAATCCCTATCCAATATTTTAAAATATGGAATTTTGGTTCCATTTTCCCTTAATAAATACATTTATGTTATTTTATTTAAAGAATAATTTCAAAATGTCACTCTCTTGATTTTAATATATTTAATAAATTTCTAAAGGATAAAAATAAGTAACGAATGGATATAAATGTTTATTTTTAATATTAATTATTTTTTTATGATTTTAATTAATTTTTAGTTTTTTTGAGTAAATAATTACATTAAATTCTTACGAAACACTCACACGGTACTTGTGCAAGTAGAAGAAAAATCAAGTAAATTATTTTAAAAACTTACAAAGTGATATTTGTTTGGTTGAGTTGTGGTGTTCCATGAATTTTATATATAAATATATTTTATTATTGATGTGTTAAAATTCTATATTCCAACTAAATTACTTTCTTGACATTTTTTTAAAGATAATTATGTGAATATTCCTAAAAAAGAATTGAAAGGAATTTTATGTTAAATAATATTTATTAAATGATTTAAAATTCATTAAAATATTTTATTTGGACAGTTGATTGTTATATGGTCGATTGTATCAACCATGTTTCACTTATGTGTCACTTTCCATTTTATTGTAACTTTTTTTACCCCTAGAGAGTAAAGAAATTTGTTATCACGGTATTTGTTAAAAGGGTTAATAGGGGATTAAAACTAAAAGATAAGGGTTAAAACATCACCTAAACTTGTATAAATTTAATTATATGAGATTATTTTAACATATAATTAACATATATTCTAAATATATCAATTTTTCCTCTTTAATATGAAAATTAATTTATATTAATTTAATACTTTATGTAATTCCAAGGGTGGCAATCTCATCTCTTATATAAGGACATCACCCCTCCTCTATTCGTAAAAATTCATGAGGCATTTATCCTGACCAATATATACCCAAATACATTCCCAATATTCTTATATATTACCTAGAGGCTCTTTTCTCATCAAAATACCAACCTATAGGTCCTAAGTTGTAAGGGAGAGGTGGTTTTCCGAAGAAGAGGTATAACTCTTAACTAAGCATTTTTAGTTTTTTTATTCTTTATCCTCCTTAAAATATTCTTAAACTATTATTATATAATAAAATAAATATCCTCATTATAATGAAATTTTATTGTGATTATGTTATAACCCTTTTTCATCTCCTTTTACATCCTATGGGGAATAAAAACATCATTTATGCATATATGCGAACTACCACCACCACAAAGCATTGTGTTTTTTTCATCACCACCTCATAAGGATAGTTTTTATGAAGGTTTTAATTAATATATATGATATTAATGAAATAATTATTATTTTTGAAAGATAATATATTGCATCCATTCTTACCCTTTCACCCATTAAAAAATGAAAACATTACTCATGCGTATGTGTGGACTATCACCTCCACAAAGTGATGTGATTCATTTTTCATGCCCACCTTTCATGAATTGTTATAAAAAATCAATGTATTAAAAAAAATTATTTCATGACTAATATTCTATATATGATCTAACCATGAACCCTTTTACCATGTTCAACTTACTAAAGCTGTTTTGTGATTATGAACTGAACATCCTCAAAACATTTGACACGAACTTACCTAATTTAATAAATATATTTGGTATGGTAATAAATGAAATATAAAGGATAATAATACGTTAAGACACCTTAAAAATGTTCTTAATCAAGTATAAAATTAATATAATTTTATTATACATTAGTTAAATTATGTGCATGGCAAGTCAGATTCGAGGTAAGGTGTTTCTTTACTCAATTCTCATTCATTAGGTTATAATTACACTTAATTGAATATATTATGGTATGATTATGTGTGAAATGACATATTATTATATTATTTTTTATTTAAAATTTTTTATGGGGTTTTACAATTGTCACGCATAATCTCCACAAGGATTAATTATCACTTCAGGGATATGATCTTTGTAAGGATTATTCATCTCAATATGTTTTTCAAGACATGTCTTATATTATGAACCTAATTCCTTTAATAAGGTGTATATTATTCCTATTGAGATATTATATCATGAATTACACTTTGATCGTGATATTTAAATTTCCTTAGATGTTATCTCTTTCATGAGTTATTGATTCAAATTTTATAAAAGATATAAGGGTTTATTTTACAATCTCATCCTTATTTAGGATTTTTTAGGTTAAAGTTTATATTAAGGAAATTATATGATATTTAAATCTTAAACCACATTTATTTTCCTTTAATCTTGTAATTTAAATAAATTACAAATTTTTCTTTCATTTTCCTCTCTCTAAGTTATCAAATGTCTTGAATAATGTTATAAGGAAAACCAACTGTGTTTTTCTATTAAGTTAGGAATATTTTTATTCCAAATCTATATTTTATTTAAAATGATTTCAAGAATTTTTTTACTATTATCCAATGATTTATTTAATTAATTTTTAACCATGTTTTAATTTCTATAAAAAGTTTTAAAATGAAGTTTCTTTTCATTTCTTTAATGATTCAATTTTCACTGAAGATGTGAACGAAATATTTAATGCTTACTGAACGAATGAAATTTCCCTCCATCATGACTGTTGTCTTCTTTAAAGATTACATTACAAGTTTCCATGGTTCTTTTCAGATAAAATTTTATTTTGTAATATTCTAGAAATTTTTATATTTTAATATAGGTGATTTCAAGATAAAAAGAGTATTTTCCTCAATAAATATTCTAGTAGTCCTTTTAAAGTATTTTCATATATTTCAACATCCTTTGATTAATCATACACTTAAATTGTGATATAATCTAATGATACCATACACTATATTACTATGGATGGATTATGATCTTTATGTACTATTTTTTATAGGGGGGAAATACTAATATTTCATATACTAGTTTTCAATTATGTATATTTATATGTTGTATTTATTATTCAAACATTTTCATATAATGAATTCATTGGACATAGTAAGTGATGAGAGAGAACCATTATAGACCCTAGATAAATCAAGAGGTCTCATGAGACAAACTAGACTGGTATTCAGTGTATATCTACCCAATTATTTATGATTTCTTAGCATGAGACCTTGATGGTATGTTTATGATGTCTAGGCACAAGGGATTTATGGTAAGACTATAGTGCCTAGGATTGTTCATTCCATCATTATGAATCCATTTATTGTTATCCATGTTATTATTTATGTTCCTATGTTATCAATGGATATATTCACCTTTTATAAAATTAGGTATATTTCATAGTTGGTAATTATTCATCTCTTTTATATTATTAATAATTTATTTATTCTGTGATAGATTTAGTTGTATGTTTTCCCTTACTCAGCATTTGAGCTCACCCTTTATTATATTTTCCTTTGCTTAGGATACTAGGAAGGTATCTGTGAAATATTTCAGGGATATTCTAGAATAAATAATAAATTTATCACTAGAATTTAAGTTTTACTTCATGTTTTCATATGTAATATGATAATAATGAACTTATATAGTCTCATAAGACTACTAAACTATTTGATCCATTGGGATGTGGTGTCTTATCTCTTATTCCAGTAATGCTTGATAACCATCGTCTCCGATTTACTAGAGTCTTGGTGTTTCAAGAGAATTTTTGGTCATGGGTTAACCAAAAGGCCACCACATATATCTCTTAGTACCCACAAAGGAAAAAAAAGTCTAGGGTTAGGAAGTAATGTCGTTAAAACCTATCGTCATCAAGGGTGAGGCCACAAGTGCATCATTTCTCAGCACTACCTTGGTTCAACCCACATGGTAATAATATCTTAAATGGATGTATTAGGTTTTTCCACAATTTTTTCATACCCCTACGCTACCTTAGGTCAGGACACCTGGTCATCATACCCCTACCCTATGTCTCAATCCATCATCATCATCATCATCACGTGTCACACATGCTCCCCCTTTAAATTCTAACCAAGAAACAATGGTCCAACTATCATTTGTTTCCATAATAAAATCCTAAAAAGTATATAAATCCATATATAACAAGGAATAAAACATATAGGAACAACATAGCATATCATGCATGAGTATCACTAGAAATATAGACAGACACATGTGATCATCATCAAACATAGATCTCACAGGCTACACACACATGTAATCAATATCAAATATGGGTCTCACAAGCTACAAATACACACACAAGCGGTCAAACTCCAGAATGGGTCTCAAAGAACACAAGAATAAACCATTATATCATGATAAAAATCATATACAAGGGATGTATATAGTATGTAACTTTTTACCTTTAGCACATTGATTCCAATATCCAAGATCTACCAAGGATTGATACCCAAATCACAACTCCGCACCAACGTTCACTAGAATAAGACCCAATACATTAACATGGAGTCTATAGAATTGGAATTTTAGTAATAGATCCTTAAAATATAGGAAATCCACACCAACATAACAAAAAGGATTCACCATGAATGGTAAATCTAGGGTTGATCAAAGAAACAACACAAAATCTCATGATCCAACACTGATCTATAAATTAAGTAAGAATTCTTCATTGGATATAGGTAAATATCCATATATATAACCAACATGGATTATATATATGATCAATCCCAAATAAGGAAGGATAATTTGGATTAAAATGAATATATCTTTCGTCAATCGATGACCCAAATTGATCTAGACTTTAAGCACCCAAGAGGTGAGATTAAGAGGATGTCTAGAGATGTAAGGGAGATCTCTCCAAAAGCTTTTGGTGAAAAATGGTTCAGATTTGGGAAAGGGTTAAACTAATAATTAGATTAGAAGAAAAAATTCCAAAGCACCCTTAATGATGCTCATTTCTTGGTTCCACGGGCTGGCCGATGGGCATTGTCGGTGGACTAGTGGGATATGCAGATATGTAAATCCCACTATCAGCACCACCAACTTGTCGGTGCACCGCACTAATGTTCCTGTAGGCTTTTTTTTCCCACCGTTCATCCCATTATGACTCTAACCTATGAAATACTAACTCTAAGACCCTTTTATCAAAAGATACACCACCAAGGTGTTGTAATAGTGGGTTCCCTAGCCCCAACTATGTAGTTCTCTTGATCACCATATCCTGTATAAAGTTATTTATATATGATAAATACTTACCATTGTGGTGTAGATATTTCTACTTCCACTATTTAATATTAATATCCATATATTAATGGTTGTATCGAAAGGTTACAGTAGATCTCATGCTATAATGAGAACCTCAAGATACGATGACATGAATATTAAATATTTCATATAGTCTAGATATATTATATTGACTGGGTATGGTAGATATCTGACTATTAGGTGTTGGGGGCTATTAAGTATCAAGACCTCTTCTCATGAAGTTCTCACTTGGTGATATCTATAGTGAAATCATGAGGACAAACCAACCAAGAGGAACACCACATGTTTTGGGTGTCATTGAATGTTCTTATCTATGATCATGTGTAAGAGTATCCTAACTTGAGATAATTACCAATGTATGTCATTTGATTATGTACTTTGAAGCAAGATGAAAACCAGGATATTGAATTGTTGTGAGGTAGTTTGTTTTGAGTGCGTCATTGGTGGCATGAAATTGGTTGAATGGTCAAGAAAGGATTTTTCGCTTCTGGGTTAAGGAAGTTATATATCTAAGGCCATGTTGATCAGGATGATAGTACCTTGATAAATCAATGTTTATGGTCATCCAAGGTAAATCTTTCCATTTAAATCAACAAATAATAAAGAATGTAAAGAACAATGACATGGGTGTGCATCCTGCTTTATGAGATATTAAAGATAGATAGATTATATTACATAGAGCATGTTCATATGTTGGTTTTCACTAATGTGACAATCCTTATCTATTTAGGGTTCATGATGGGTTGCTAGATTATTGACACTCCTTTTTCATCACAGATTCCAAAGGAATGTAAAGGGAAACGACTTAGCACAAATTGATCCATCCTTTGAAGAAAATATCAAAAATTGACAAAGGGGTGAACAGGGAGAAGATTGCCCATAAGTCGTGCAAGTTTCCTCATAGTCACGCAAGTCCACTTGCGCGACACATTATGGTCACGCAAGTGACTTGCGCGACCTAAGTGATAACCGCCCGGAGTCTTCTCCCTGTCTATAAATAGACCATGTGGGCCCCCCATTCGAGGAGGAATTTTTTCAGAAACTCAGATTTGAGCTCCCAGCACCCTAGTCTCTTCTCAAAGCTTCCGGAACACTTCTAAGGTAATTTCTTACCTATAACGGAAGATCTAAAGATGGGGAGGAAGGCCTACGTGTTGAAACTCATCAACACTTGCGCGCCTAGGTGGCCAGCCCTTAAGGGAAATGGCCACACTTGCGCGCCACCTTACTCCTTCAATAGAACCTATGCAACCCTCTGTTGGAATAACCTCAAGAGGATTCTAAAGGCCTTAAACAAAGGTCGCTCAAGTATTACCCTGCTGATTGAACACCGGGCAAGTACCAAACGTGTCGTGCAGGCGTATACCTACGCGACCAGGACTTATGCGCCCACGCAGTACCTGCACGCCTTCCAGGACTTGCGCGCCCCTGCCTTTTTGGATGCCTTTCTTGCCCATTTCACCCCTCTTAAGCCATTACACATTTCCTATTCAAGATTCAGTCTTCAAGACACTCTTCAAAGCCATTTATGGAAAGATTTCTTGATTTGACTTCCTTATCTGAAAGGAATTCTATGGAATATCTCTCAAAACCTAGTGATTTACACATCTTTATGTCACTAAAGATTGAGATTTCATTCATTTAACATCATCCTTTAAGATGAGATAATCCTTAACATGGGTCTCCTTTTCAGGAATAATCCCCAGTCATAAGTCCTCTAAATTTTGGGAATCCTCTTAGGAGTAAGCCCCAGATCCCCTAACCTAGGATTCCATTTCAGGAGTAATCCCTAGTCTCAAGTTTGGGCATCCTCCTTAGGAGTAATCCACAGTCATAATTCTTAACTTGGGCATCTTCCTTAGGAGTAAGCCCCAATTCTTAAAGTTCCCAAATCTGGGCATCCTCCTTAGGAGTAAGCCCCAGTCCCCTAATTTGGGCATCCTCCTCAGGAGTAAGCCCCAAACCTTAATCCTTGACCTGGGCATCCTTTTCAGGAGTAAGCCCTAGTCTTAATTTATCTTAACCATTCCTAATTTACCTTTGATCTGGGATTCCTTTTCAGGATTAAAACCCAATCATAAGTCTTCTCCTAATTCGGGCCTCCTTTTCAGGAGTAAGCCCCAAGTTAGAGTATTCAAAATCTCCATGAAGCACATATACCTTTATGGACCCTATTCCTGGATTTCTTCCCTAAAGTAAATCCTAACCTTCATTTATCTAGGCAGTCATATATATATAAGTCCCACATCATTTCTTATGATTGCATCTTTCATGGCCCAATTGTCTAATTTTTACCAATACCTCTTGTTTCTCACATCGAGCATGACTCACGTGAGCTTAGAGGGTAAAAGTAATTATGACATCCTTCTTTGAGGTATCAATCATAAACATCATACTCACTTACTCAAATTACGTGGGTTCTGATTCCTTTTCTAAATAAAGGATACGTAGGTAGCCCGTCTACGGGTTTGATCCCAACTCTAAAATAATCCATGTCCTTCTCAATGACAATAAACTTCAAGTTCCCCACTGAGTGGCTTTAAAACTAGCATGGTCATCATAATGACCAAGATACTTATATATAAATGTGTCGAAGGGTACCATTGACCATGAATCTCTAAAAAATACAGATGATTCTCTATCGATGAAGAACCTCGAATACATATAGAAGATTCTCTAAATTTCCTACATATTTGATCATTGATTGTCAGATCTAAAGGAAATCTCATTTTATACTTGGTAATGTAATAAGTATTCACGAACATAACTTAAATCTATAAAGAGAGTCCCGGAGTAGACAATAATTCCCCACAAAAAGGTGTGATGAGTCCGACCTCCCATCCTCTTGACCAATGCAAATTCCTAAGCCTCATCAGTCCACAAACTAATGGGCACCTACCTTTGGAAAGTAGGTCCAAATGGATGTGGAATCATTGGATGTTTCCGGTTCTACGAACAAACCCGTTAGAAACTGATCGGAACGTTTGAACCTCCCATCAAGGCGGTCATCCCTGGATTCCAAGGGAAACAAAAAATGGTGAACCTGACGTGAATCCTTAACCAAGTTAAAATGATGTTTTACCTATTTGTTAGGGCCCTATTTAAAACTCAATGAGAGGGCCAAAAAAACAATCATTGACATATGTGCACATCCAAAAGATGTAGTAGCTGAATTTATCTTGATTTCGTCTGTTATATCAAACAGGCACTCTTTTCCCAAGATCTTATGCATTTCTATAATGGTTGCTCTCAAGTTCACACCTTTGAATACTGCTGCTGCAAATGCCACTGCTGCTACTCTTGTTGGATCACCGTCCGCTCTTAGGATGATATCACCTACTCAGCGTCTTCAACACTAGGTATCAAATGCATTGGTTAAGAAGTACCGTACACACGGTACCATCCCAACTCTGGAGGCTGCCCGAAAATCCCTCCAAGTAAACAACTCACATCGGTCATCCGGACAACGACGGTCGGTGATCAAGAAGTAGGCAGTGTTGACTACCGTCTCCAACCGTTTCGGGTCGTTATCCCCGGAACGCAATCACCATTCGCTCCCTTATTCTGGGGAGGTGAATGAGAAGGTCCCTCAGGACCTTAATTCAAACAGACAGGAGTCCTTCATGAGGGCTCCCACCAAAAATCACCGCCAAACTCGTGCGGCAGTGTGCCCTCAACATGATGAGGGTACCGACTCCAGGCGTTCGGCTCAGGTTCCTCGAACCCGAGCAAGCAAAAAAACCACCAGAGGCGGAATCCGGTCAACAGTGAGCAGGTTCTGATCTCTGTCATCTCAGGAGAAGTCCACCAACCTAACTTGGTGGCAAGCAACGAGCAGGAACATACACCTACCCATTTTAAACCCACTGTCCAGCAGACTTGTCTGGCAGCATCACGCCAATCCCGCCTGGCAATTCCGGCGGAGTACTATAGGCAGGAACATACACCTTTTTATACATCATCAGCTAGTCAGTAGGCTCATATGACTACATATGATGGATCTCGTCAACAAAGTTTGGTGAAGTGAAATCCGCAGGCACATACACCTGCTTGTATTAATCAATCCTACCAACAGTCTCGCTTGGTAACATTCGGAGAAGTTAGTCGGAAAGCCCTGACAACAAATAGGAGTCAGACTCAACTCTCTTCCCCCACACTTGAGTACTGTCAGGATTCACTAACAGGAAAAGGAGGACAAGAGCAGGCACATACACCTACTCTAAGCCTGGAATGGACATATATTCCCGTTCCGGCAGCTGAAGTCACCAAGCATATTCTATCAATAGTGAAATAGAAAAAGCAAATCCCTGCTCATATTCTGGATGCCTTCCATGATATTATAACAACTTCAGAGGAATCTCAGGGAAAGACACATAAATCTATCCCTACCAGTGGGGTGATACATCAACAATTCACTCCGGAACAGACACACACATCTGTTCCAGTCCAAGAGGGTTATGGGGCATACTCCCCCATATCATACAGATGACCAAGTCAGGCACATACACCTGATTTGAGAGGAGATCGTCAGCCTAACCTGGCCATCTTTCCTGATCAGGCACATACACCTGCTCAGAGCAGCCACTTTCTTCAACAATTGGTTTCCAAGGCGAGTACGAAGGCGTCTAAGAAAAAGACCCTCCCAACACAGTCAGGAGATCAAGAGCCAATCAGTAACAAGGCCTTGCTCGATGCTAGAGTTCTTGAAGCCCTCAGACAATTATCTGTTGGAATTCAAGATTCTACTCCCTCATTTCCCAATAGTGGGAACATTAATTCCGAAGGTCTTCAACATACACTTCCTCATGAAGGCTTGCTTCATGACAATTCGGTCGATCTTGAAGTTTCATCTTCAGATGAGTGCCACAAGAACCCTCTGTGTGGTCAGAAGACCAAGGATCAAGAGATCTCATCTTTTGCTGTAACCCATTATGGTGGTCCTCCCCATGATGATGAATTTCTCTGCAAAAGTCCTCTCCGCAATAGTGATGCACATTTACTGGAAAATGCTTCAGTGGACAATGTAGTGTCGAGAAAGCCCTCTTATCTTGAGGCACTTGCAAATTCGAAACCAGTCATGTCTGAAGCTTCATCCCTAGAAGGTGAAATACTATCTCAATCAGAAGATTGCCCAGGGTGTAGGTCATTCTCCGAACCACCATTAAGTCATGCATCTTCTAGTTTGATCAATAATTTCTCTACCAATCCTATTGACTCCAATGAAGCAACAAGGAAACACTATCTCTGGTCAAATCAAGAAGAAGAATATTCATCAAATGATAAAGAGGAAATGCTGAATATGAGAAAACAACTGGCAAAAGGTGAAGTGCCAGTCATGTTTTGGCCTCTGGATGACTCTCATTATAATACTCCAGAAATGCTGACGGAAGATGAAATTCATGATATTCGTCTTAACATATGGAAAACTCTTTTTTAGTTTAAAAAGAAAGTATTATCTTATAATGAATATGAAAATCATCTTAAGATAATATAAGGGTTACAATGTCAGATTGATTTGGCGTCTCTATCAGTCTCTCGATATCCGAAGGCTGAAAAGCAGCAGAGAACCCTTCAACGTTCATTCTTTGGCGCACTAAGAAGATTGTGTCAGTTAATTTCCAATTCCCCATCTGGTATTCGTGTTAGAGGATGGGGTGTTCATGGAGCACTGCATTTCACGGTGCTCTCCAGTCAGCAAATCCCACCGAAAATGGTCTTATGCAATGTTATTGCCCATGGTCGGCCACAGTCAATGGGCTTTGTTTGTAATCAAAAGATTTCCCAAGAACAGGCTTCAACTAGTTCCTCTCAAAATCAAGAATACAAAGAACAAGTTGTTGAATTACTCTTTCATCAAGCAAACGACAATATTGAACAGGCCTCTCGTTTGGAGCAAGCACATCACCAAGTGACAGAAGTGTCGGAAATCATCCAACGGTCTTTTGAACCGGGTGATAAAAGCAGATACAGGTTAATGAATCCAGCTAATTTCTGGACTAAGGTTTGCAAGATCAGGAGGACTTTCAAGAAATTCTCAGACATAGCATGTCAAGAATCACCCCAGCTTTCCAGACTGGGGACTCTTTTAAACCAACACTCAGAATCAACAAAAAGGATTCAGGGAGTTGAGCGAGAACAGCAGGAACAACCCCAGTCCACTGGACTGGGGAATTTTTCAAATCATCAATCCCCTCCTCAGAGAAAGTCGGTCTTTTCTCGATTGGGGAAGAAACCTCTAGAGGAACGAAGATCCAAATTATCAGGAGATTCCCTCCAAATTACGGTTCGTCAAGAAGTTCCGGAGGGATCAAATCAACAAAAGGAAATGTCTCATCAAAGACATGGAAGAAGACAATATCACAGAAATGCTGATAGAAGGGATGCGATGAATTATGAATCGATTAATGTCATCAATGCCATTGTTGCTGATCCACCAGATGAGGCTCACTCAGGGGATTCAGATGAAGAGGTTCCTGCTCAAGAATATGTACGCACCGACACAAATGAAGAGGGTGTGCATACATGAAGTCAAAGGATTACTCAGAACTTAAGTAATCCTTCAAGTAACCCACTTCCCCCTCTCCGAAAAGGATCCAACAAAGGGAAGGGAAAGAACCAGGTTACATATCCTTCCTCTGGAGAAGGTCAATCGCTTTCACTAGAGCAGAGGTTTGCACAACAGGAGGAAGAAATGAAGGAATTAAGAAGGTTGAATGCATAACTACTTCAGAATAGTCTTCTTCTTAAGCATGATGGAGTCAGTCAGCCAAACCAATTTTTTGCAGCTGCTGAGATGGATTAAGAATATCCTCCTCTATCATTACACCCTCACAGGTCTAATCCTACGGGTCAAGTGCAACAACGATTGGCAGTGCTACCATCAGTTGCAGCACCAATCGCCACATCTGTCCAAGCTCCAGTCATTTCACCTACCCAAGTCCAAGTTCAACCAAATGTTTCTCAAAAGTTAATAACTACTATTGAGTCATTAACAGCACAGTTAGAAATTATGGAAGGGAAACGTGTGCAAGTTCAACCAGAAAAGAAAGTTTACCCTGAATTGGTATATTCAATTTCTCCTCCATCCAGTTTTGGGAACCCTGTATTCCCTATTTTCAATGGATTAGGCGATCTTGAACAACATTTGACGCATTACGTGTCTTATTGCGATCCTATGATGGGAACTCTGGAGCAGCAAGAAGCAGTGAAACTCAGATGCTTTGTGCGAACCTTGCAAGGACCAGCTTTTGTTTGGTATACAAGCTTGCAATCCCGGTCAATTATCGGATGGGAGGATCTTCGCCAAAAATTCCTCCTTCAGTTCAACTCAACTTTTCCAATGAAAACAGTTTTCGATCTTACAAACTGTAAGCAAAGGGAGAATGAAAGAGTCTCTGATTTCATTGCTCACTGGAAGGGATTAACATATTTCTTGAGTTTAGAACTCCCTCAAGAAAAAATTGTTTCCAATCTGTGTGGAGAATCTGCATGACGAATTACGCACGCCGTTAATCCCTGTGAAATACACAGGAGGGTTTCGAGACCTTACTTCAATCACTCAGCAGATTGAAGATTCCCTTATACAGGCTAAGGATAAATCTCGTGTAATTCCATCAGCTCCAGGAAGGAGAATGGGTAAAGTAGAAACTGCTACATTTATGCTCAAACAATCACCTGTACCTATTTCTACCCAAAAACCTTCATCTTCTCGAAGGGCTCCTCCTTCTGAGCACCAAAAACAATGGCCTTTTCGTCCAGATGATCAAAAAGATCAAAGACTAAAACAATTTGAGGATCTGAAGAGCAAAACATAGTCTTTCCGAAATGAACAAGTTCCTGGTTATTTCATTTCGGCTCTGGAAAACAATTTGGTTCAATTTCCAATGCCCAAGAGTCTAAACAAGAAAAGAGATGAAGAACGTCCTAAATATTTCCCTTTTCATCAAATATTGGGGCATCCCATCCAGGAGTGTTTTGTCTTCAAAGACCTCCTTCAAAAGATGGTCGACTCGGGACAGGTCACATTGAAAGGCTCCTCAGCCCAGGTAGCATGTGTCACTGCTACAGTTCTAGAGGAGGAAGATGAATGGTAGGAAGTTAAAAGAAAAAATGCACAAAAGTATGATGATTGGATGGTCAGAAAGACAATAAATTGAACTCATCCTATTTTTCGAACACAATTAAGAAAACCAATTGTGTCTTCTTCCATGAATGTTGCGGAAAAACCCTCTTCGTCATAGGGAAAGTTCTCAAAGAAATGGCATGATTCAAAAAAAGAAAAGAATCAGAAGAGAATGAGTTTGTGTCAAAGCCTAAGTTGTCTTTGACTTTGGCAGACTTCATGCCATCTACTTCAAAGCCACGGGCACCGCCCCACCAAACGGCACATCCTGAATAGGCTAATCAGGTAGAGTCTTCATCAGACGAAGAGTTAATCTTTGGTTCTGTTAATATGATTCGATTAACAGATCCATATGCCAGTCGTAGTTTCGATTTCAATGAGACTGAATTCTATGTATCAAACAGAGGAATTAGAGAAAGTACCAGGGGCTCAGAATACAGGGGAAGACGTGGATCTTTCAGAATCCACTATTCCAATTCTACCCCTGCTAGAACTGTGTACGTAGCAGAAACTCGTGGTAGAGCCCTTCAGCGAGCTCAGCAAGAACAAGCAAGTTCTTCTACCAATAGAAAATTCAGTCCTGGCACAGTTATTTTGGAATACCGGTTGAAGGTTTTATCTTCTTCCTCTCAGCAAGTAAATGGATCTAATCGCTCTAGTCTTCCAAAACTAGGAATATTTCCAACTCCTATCCCAATACAAGATGCATCAACTTCCAAAGCATCTTCGTCCAAAGTACCTGCTAAACCACATATTCCTGTTGGGAAACGCAGACCTATGGATCAAAAGTATGATATATTGAAACACTTGGCCCAATTACCAGCCAAGTTATCAATTCTGGATGCTTTGAATCTGTTAAAAGATCTTCAGGAAGCACTCATCGAGGCTTTGTCAAGTCCTCAGGAGTTTGAAACAGAAATTGTTGCAGCTGAAGTCTATCACATAGAGAATAATCCTGCAGAATTCCATGCAATAATAACTTTTACTGATAAAGATGAAGATTATGTTATGCATGGGAATATCAGACCTTTGTATTTATCTGGAAAGGAAAATGGAGTAGACGTCCGAAGATCTTTCATTGACAATGGTTTAGAAGTCAACCTCATGCCCATTCGTACACTTCATCGATTGGGTTTCACAAAATATGATTTATCTCATTCTACCATGATGTTACAAGGATATGATAAAAATGAACAAGAACCACTGGGTGAAGTTATAGTCAGAACTTAGTTTGGAGATCTTGTATCCAATTCAGATTTCATGATTGTTGATCAAGACTCATCTTTCAACGTCTTTCTTGTAAGACCCTGGCTACATCAGCATGCGGTTATCCCTTCATCATATCATCAATGCCTCAAATATTGTTTTGATGGTCAAGTTGGGACATTGTATGGTGATAAGGCCCCATTAAAGACATGTGAGTCTCAATACATTGAGGCGGAATTCTATCACATGAAGGAAAGGGAGAAATCCATAACAAAGGAGATTACCAAAGTTAATGCTCCATATGGTTTAGAAAAAATTCCAGTAAATCCATTTACACATGTGAGTACAGATTATGTGTTGCCTATCAGTCAAATTGACAAGGTATAATCATATCAAAATACTCTTATGGAAAGATCCATAATGTCAATTACGGAAATCGAGCCATACAACATGGGAGAAATTGGTAATCTACCAAGCAGTGATGAAAGCACAAATGGTGACGTCTTCATTTCATCTACTGAAATCCAACAAGTCTATACTTCGCCAATTAGTCCAGAAGAAGATATAGAAACATTTGAGGTGAACAATGATGTCGATTCTCAATCCATCATCTCCTCTTTATTACCCAAAGAAGACCCTTCATCATCAATCGGGTCGGAAATGGAAGCTTCTTCTTCAAGATATGAAAATTTTGACATCTCTTCTGATCATGAAAATTTTTCTTTGTCATCTACTATGCAAGTAGACACGGAAGAAATAACACATGATGAAGAAGAAGAGGAAGATCTCAGAGATGCTCCTCCATCATTTTAAGAGGGTATATCTATCACTGTGGATGAACTCAGAGAAATAAATCTGGGTACAAAGGAATATCCACGCCCCACTTTAATCAGTGCGGCCATGACCCTTGAAGAGAAAGAGATGTGTATTTTTTTTCTAAAGAGAAATAGAGATATTTTTTCTTGGAACTATACAGAAATTCCCGGGCTTGATCCTAATGTTGCTACTCATCATTTGGGTTTACCAGAAGAACATCGAGGATTTAAGCAATCTGTGAGAAGAACACACCCAGCTTATGCTTCCAAAATTGAAGCTGAAGTGGATAAGATTATTAAAGCTAACTTCATCAGAGAATTTCAATATCCCAAATGGTGGTCTAATATTGTCCCTGTAAAGAAAAAGAACGAAAAAATTAGAGTTTGCATCGATTTCAGAGATCTTAATCGGCATTGTCCTAAGGATGATTTCCAAGTTCCGATTACAGAACTTCTAATTGATGCAACAGCTCGCTATGAAGCACTTTCCTTCATGGATGGATATTCTGGATATAATTAGATCCGAATGGCCCCAGAAGATGAGGAATCAATAGCCTTCAGAGCCCCTCAGGGTGTGTTTTGTTATCGGGTAATTCCATTTGGCTTAAAGAATGCAAGTACAACTTATCAGCGTGCCATGCATCGTATCTTCAAACCCTTCTTAGGGAAGTTTGTTGAATTCTATGTAGATGATTTGGTAGTTAAATCCAAACAATGTTCTAATCACTTGGCTGATTTGGAAGTCATATTCTGCAAGCTTCGACAACATAATTTGAAGATGAACCACTTAAAATGTTCTTTTGGGGTAACCTCAGGAAAATTTATTGGCTTTGTTGTATGCCATTGTTGACGCTCCTTTCGTCACAGAATCTAAAAATCAGAAAAGGGGAATATCTGAGTCCAATGTGATTCATCCTTTGAAGAAACATCAAAAATTGACAAAGGGATAAACAAGGAGAACATTGCCCATAGGTCGCGCAAATTCCCTCGTGGTCGCGCAAGTACAGTTGCGCGCCGCCTAGTGGTCGTGTAAGTACTTGCGCAACGCCTTATGGTCGTGCAAGTGACTTGCGCGACCTAAGTGATAACCGCCCGGTAACCACCCGGTAACCGCCCAGGGCCTTCTTTTGCCTATAAATAGACCCTGTGGGCCCCCCATTCGAGAGGATCTTTTTCCAGAAACTCGGATTGAAGCTCCCGACGCCCAAGTCTCTTCTCAAAGCTTCCGGAACACTTCTAAGGTAATTTCTTACCTAGAACGGAAGATCTAAAGAGAAGAAGGAAGGCCTAAGTGTTGAAACTTATCAAACACTTGTGCGCCGATTTATTTCCTTCAATATAACTTGCGTGTCCCTTTTCTGGAAGAACCTAAAGAGGATTCTAAAGGATTTAAAAAAGAGTCGCTCAAATATTTCAATGCTGGTTGAAAATCGCGCAAGTACACCATGTGTCGCGCAGGTATACCTGTGCGACCAAAACTTGCGCGCCCACGGAAGACTTGCGCGCCTTTCAAGACTTGCGCGCACCTACCTTTTTGGGTGCCCATATTGCCCATTTCACCCCTCTTAATCCATTACACCTTTCCTTTTCAAGATTCAGTCTTCAAGACACTCTTCAAAGCCATTTATGGCATGATTTCTTGATTTGACTTCCTTATCTGAAAGGAATTCTGTGGAATATCTCTCAAAACCTAGTGATTTAAATATCCTTATGTCACTAAATATAGAGAGTTCATTCATTCAACCTCATCCTTTAAGATGAGAGAATCCTTAACTTGGGCATCCTCCTCAGGAGTAAGCCCCAATCATAATCCTTTAACTTGGGAATCCTCCTCAGGAGTAAGCCCCAATCATAATCCTTTAACTTGGGCATCCTCCTCAGGAGTAAGCCCCAATCATAATCCTTTAATCTTGGGCATCCTCCTCAGGAGTAAGCCCCAATCATAATCCTTTAACTTGGGAATCCTCCTCAGGAGTAAGCCCCAATCATAATCCTTTAACTTGGGCATCCTCCTTAGGAGTAAGCCCCAATTTCAAATCTGGGCATCCTTCTTTAGGAGTAAGCCCCAAAATTCTTAAAGTTCCCAAACTTGGGCATCCTCCTCAGGAGTAAGCCCCAAACCTTAATTCCTAACCTGGGTCTCCTTTTCAGGAATAAGACTCGGTCATAATCTTGGGCATCCTTTTCAGGAGTAAACCCCAAGTCCCTTAACCTGGGTCTCCCTTTTTAGGAATAAGACTCAGTCATAACCTGGGCCTCCTTTTTTAGGAGTAAGTCCCAGTCATAATCTTGGGTATCCTTTTCAGGAGTAAACACCAAGCCCCCTTAAATTTCTCTTAACCAGTCCTAATTTACCCTTGATTTGGGTTTCCTTTTCAGGAGTAAAACCCATTCATAAGTCCCCTCCTAACTTGGGCATCCTCCTTAGGGGTAAGCCCCAAGATTAGAGTATTCAAATCTCCATAAAGCACATATACCTTTATGGACCCTGTTCCTGGATTTTCTCCCTAAAAGTGAATCCTAAACCTTCATCCATCTGGGCAGTCATACATACCTAAGCCCCAAACAATTTCTTATGATTGCATCTTTCATGGCACAATTGTCTAAATTTTTACCAATACCTCTTGTTTCTCACACCGAGAATGACTCACGTGATCTTAGAGTGTAAAAGTAATTATGACATTCTTCTTTGAGCCATCAATCATAAACATCATACTCCATTACTCGAACTACGTGGGTTCTGATTCCTTTTCCAAAACAAAGGATACGTAGGTAGCCCATTTATGGGTTCGATCCCAACTTTGAAATAATCTATGTCCTTCTGAATGACGATAAACTTCAATTGCCCCACTGAGTGGCTTTAAAACCAGCCTGGTTATCATAATGACCAAGAGACTTTTATATAAATGTTTTGAAGGATACCATTGACCAAGAATCTCTAAATAAATACAGATGATTCTCTATTGATGAAGAACCTCGAATACATATAAAAGATTCTCTAAATTTCTTGCATATTTAATCATTGATTGTTAAAACTAAAGGAAAGCACGTTTTATACTTGGTAATGTAATAAGGATTCACGAACATAACTTAAATCTATAAAGAGAGTCCCGGAGTAGACAATAATTCCCCTCAAAAAGGTGTGATGAGTCCGACCTCCCATCCTCTCGACCAATGAAAATTCCTAAGCCTCATCAGTCCACAAGCTAATGAGCGCCTACCTTTGGAAAGTGGGTCCAAATGGATGTGGAATCATTGGATGTTTCTGGTTCTACGAACAAACCCGCTAGAAACCGATCGGAACGTTTGAATCTCCCGTCCAGGAGGTCATCCCCGAAATCTGTCGAGGAAACAAAAATGGGGAACCCGACGTGAATCCTTAACCAAGTTAAAGTGATGTTTTTCTTATTTGTTAGCCCCCTTGGGCCAACAAATCAATCATTGACATGTGATCATCCAAAAGATGCAGTGGCCGGATTCATCTTGATTATGTCTGTTATATGGAACAGGCACTCTTTTCTCAAGATCTTCTGCAAAATGGCTTTCCTTAAATTCACCACTGTGAATACTACTACTGTGAACACCTCTACTGTGAGGTCTGCTGCTGTGAAAACCAATGCTGCTACTCCTGCTAGAACTTCGTCCGCTCTGAGGATGACATCACCAACTCAGCATCTTCAACGCTGGGTTTCTAATGCACTGGTTAAGGAGTACTGTCGCAATGGTACTATCCCAACTCTGGAGGCCGCTCGTCAAGCCCTCCAAGTTAACAACTCTACCTGGTCGTCCGGACAACGGCGGCCAGCGATCAAGAAGCAGGCGGTGCTGACTACCGTCTCCAACCGTTTCGGGTCGTTATCCCCGGAACGCAATTTCCATTCACTCCCTTACTCTGAGGAAGTGAATGAGCAGGTCCCGCAGGACCTTAATTCAAAAAGATAGGAGTCCTTCTCGAGGGCTCCCATCAACAATCGCCGCCAGACTCGTGCGGTAGTGCGCCATCAACATGATGAGGGTACCGACTCCAGGCATTCAGCTCAGGTTCCTCGAACCCGAGCAGGCAAGATGAACCGCCAAAGACGGAATCCGGTTAACAATAGGCAGGTTGTCATCCCTGCCATCTCTGGAGAAGTCCACCAACCTAACTTGGTGGAAAATAACGAGCAGGCACAATCACCTGCCCGTTTTAATTCCGCTGTCCAGCAGACTCATCTGGCAGCATCAAGCCAATCCCACCAGGCAATTCCGGCGGAGTACTGTAGGCAGGAACATACACCTGCTTATACATCACCAGTTAGTCAGCAGGCTCGTTTGACTACATATGATGGATCTCGTCAACCGTGTTTGGCGAAGTGTAATCAGCAGGCACATACACCTGCTAATACTAATCAAGCCTACCAACAGTCTCGCTTGGTAGTGCACGGAGAAGTCAGTCGGAAAGTCCTGAAGACAAACAGGAGGCAGACACAACTCTCTGCCTCCACACTTGAGTACTGTCAGGATTCACTGACAGGAAAAGGAGGACAGGAGTAGGCACATACACCTACTCCAAGCCCGGAATGGACGTATATCCTCGTTCCGGCGGCTGAAGTCACCAAACATATTTTGTCAATGGTGAAAGAGAAGAAGCAAATTCATGCTCATATTCTGGATGATTGAAAGGATATCATAACAGCTTCAGCATCATCACAGGGACAGACACATAAATCTATCCCTAGCAATGGAGTGACACATCAACGATTCACTCCGGAACAGACACACACATCTGTTCTAGTCCAAGAGGGTTATGGGGCATACTCCCCCATATCATACGGACAACCAAGTCAGGCACATACACCTGATTTGAGTGGAGATCGTCAGCCTAACCTGACCATATTTCCTGATCAGGCACATACACCTGCTCAGAGTAATCACTTTCGTCATCAAGTGGTTTCTAAAGCGAGTAAGAAGGAATCTAAGAAAATGATCTGCCCAGCACAGTCAGGAGATCAAAGGCCAATCTGTAACCAAGCCTTGCTTGATGCTGGAGTTCTTGAAGCCCTCAGACATTTATCTGTCGGAATTCAAGATTCTACTCCCTCAGTTCCCCATAACAGGAACATTAATTCTGAAGGTCTTCAACAGACACTTCCTCATGAAGACTTGCTTCATGAAAATTCGGTCAATCTTGAAGTTTCTTCTTCAGATGAGAGCCACAGGAACCCTCTGTGTGGTCAGAAGACCAAGGAGCAAGAGATTTCATCTTTTGCTGTAACCCATCATGACGGTCCTCCTCATGGTGATGAACTTCGCTGCGAAAGTCCTCTCCACAGTAGTGATTCACGTTGTCTCGAAAATTCTTCATAAGGCAATGTAGTGACGAGAAAGCCCTCCTATCTCAAGGCACTTGCAAACATAAAACCAGTCATGTCTGATGCTTTACTATCGGCAGGTGAAACTCTTTCACCATCAGAAGATAGCCTGGGGTTTAGGTTATTCTCCGAACCATCCCTAGGTCATTCATCTTCCATCATGAATAGTGATCTCTCTACCAATATTGTTGAATCCAATGAAGCAACAAGGAAACACCAACTCTGGTCAAAACAGGTAGAAGAATCTTCATTTAATGATAAAGAGGAAATGCTGAACATGAGGAAAAAACTGGCAAAAGGTGAAGTACCAGTCATGTTTTGGCCTTTGGCTGACTCCCAGTACGACATTCCAAAGATGTTGACGGATGATGGAATCCATGATATTCGTCTCAACATATGGAAAACTCTTTGTCAATTAAAGAAGAAGGTATTATCTTACGATGAATATGAAAATCATCTTAAGATAATAGAAGGGTTACAACGTCAGATTGATTTGGCATCTCTATCAGTCTCTCGGTATCCGAAGGCTGAAAAGCAACAGAGAACCCTTCAACGTTCATGCCTTGGCGCACTAAGAAGATTGCGTCAGTTAATTGTCAATGCTCCATCTGATGTTCATATCAGAGGATGGGGTGTTCACGGAGCACTACATTTCACAGTGCTTTCCAGTCAGCAAAGCCCGCCGAAAATGGTCTCATGCAATGTTATTGCCCATGGCCGGCCACAGTCAATGGGCTTTGTTCATAATCAAAAGCTTCCTCAAGAACAGGCTTCAACTAGTTCCTCTCAAAATCAAGTATATAGAGAACAAGTTGTTGAATTTCTCCTACATCAAGCAGGTGAGAATATTGCACAAGCCTCTCGTCTGGAGCAAACACGTCATCAAATGACAGAAGTTTCGGAAATCATCCAACGGTCTGTTGAACCAGGTGATAAAAGTGGATACAGGTTAATGCATCCAGCTAATTTCCGAACTAAGATTCGCAAGATCAAGAGAGATTTTAAGAAGATCTCAGACATAGCATGTCAAGAGACACCCCAGCTTGCCAGATTGGGGACTTCTATAACCCAACCCTCAGAGTCAACAAACCAGATTTGGAAACCCTGTTTTCCCTACTTTCAATGGATCAGGCGACCCTGAACAACATTTGACGCATTACATGTCTTGTTGTGATCCTATGATGGGAACTCCAGAGCAGCAAGAAGCAGTGAAACTCAGATGCTTCGTGCGAACCTTGCAAGGACCAGCTTTTGTCTGGTATACAAGCTTGCAATCCCGGTCAGTCATCGGATGGGAGGATCTTCGTCAAAAATTCCTTCTTCAGTTTAGCTCAACTTTTCCAAAAACGACAGTTTTCGATCTTACAAACTGCAAGCAAAGGAAGAATGAAAGAGTCTCTGATTTCATTGCTCGTTGGAAGGGATTAACGTATTCCTTGAGTTTAGCACTCCCTCAGGAGGAATTGTTTCCAAACTATGTGGAAAATTTGCGTGATGAATTACGCACGCCATTGATCCCTGTGAAATACACAGGAGGGTTTCGAGACCTTACTTCAATCGCTCAGCAGATTGAAGATTCCCTTATACAGGCTAAGGTTAAATCTCGTATAATTCCATCAGCTCCAGGAAGAAGAATGGGTAAAGCGGAAACTGCTACAGTTATGCTTAAACAAGTACCTATACCTATTTCTACTTCAAAACCTTCATCTTCTCTAAGGGCTCCACCTCCTGAACGCCAACAACAAAGGCTGTTTCGTCCAAATGATCAAAAAGATCAACGACGAAAACAATTTGAGGATATTAAGAGTAAAACTTACTCTTTCTGAAGTGAGCAAGTTCCTGGTTACTTCATTTCAGCTCTGGAAAATAATTTGGTTCAATTACCAGTGCCGAAGGGGCCAAACAAGGAAGGATATGAAGACCGTCCCAATTATTGTCCCTTTCATCAAATGTTGGGGCATCCCATCCAGGAGTGTTTTGTCTTTAAAGACCTCCTGCAAAAGATGGTCGACTTGGGACAAGTCAAATTGAAGGGTTCTTCAGCTCATGTAGCGTGTATTACCGCTACAGATCCAGAGGAAGGAGGCGAGTGGCAGGAAGTCAAAAGCAAAACTGCGAAAAAATATGATGATTGGATGGTCAGAAAGACAATCAATCGGACCCATTCCATTTTGCGAACACAATTGAAGAAGCCAATTGTGTCTCCTACAAAAGCTGCAGTAAAGCCTCCATCAAAAGATAAATCCTCAAAAGGGCAGCGCAATTCAAATAAGAAAGAGGAATCAGAAGAAGATGAGTATGTATCAAAGCCTAAAATGTCTTTGACTCTGGCAGATTTCATGCCATCTACTTCAAAGCCACGGGCACCGTCCCACCAAACGGCACAACCTAAACAGGCTAATCAGGCAGAGTCTTTATCAGACGAAGAGTTAATATTTGGTTCTGTTTAATCTCAATGGATGGAGAACTCATCACGACTCCAACCAATGCCATATTTCTGAAGAAGTATTTTGTATAAACACAAAATATTGTTCCCAGATCCAAAAACAATCACGTTGGTTCATATTTGTCCTACATGACACTAAATTTTATTATGTCCTATCTACATGACGTTAAATTGTACATAAGTTCCTATATTTTGTCCGAGATGACATTAAACTATATTTTGTCCTAGCAACATGACATTAAACTGTGTGGCACTTTCATCGTCCAGCATGACGTTAAACTGTAAAAAGTCCCCAGAACTGATATCCTCATATTGGTTCACCTTAGTCCTAGCTACATGACTTTAAACTGTACAGCACCAGTTCGTCCTTTCTATATGACGTTAAACTATACAGCAATGGTCCAGTATGACTTTAAACTGCAACTTCGTCCCACACGACATTAAACTGTGAAAAAAATTCCATAAACTGTCCAGCATGACCTTAAACTGCATCATCCCTGGTCCATGTATATGACCATAAACTATTTGCAAATCCTTTATGTCCAGCAAGATGTTAAACTGTGACGTCCTAACTACATGACGCTAAAACTGTATAAAAGTCCCTCACGTCCGGAAAGACGTTAAACTATATAATCTCAAAAGTCCAGTATGACATTAAACTGCACCATTCACGGTCCATGCATATGACCTTAAACTATTCGCACTTTCGTCCGACATGACGTTAAAATGGTACACTCTTTTGTCCTTACTGCATGACATTAAACTGCACAGTCCCCCTTTCGTCCAATATGACGTTAAACTGTATTGTCCCCATCGTCCTAACTACATGACGCTAAACTGTACAGAAAGTCCTTGATATTTCCTACATGACATTAAACTGTTATTTTGTCCCTGCTACATGACACTAAACTGTGCAGCACCAATAGTCCTAACAGCAAGACTTTAAACTGCATAGTCCCTTTTTTATGTCCTACATGACATTAAACTGTGCATCGTTAAGGTTGTTATTACCTCTTGTTTCTCACACCGAGTATGACTCACGTGAGCTTAGAGCGAACATCAACCATAACACTCCCTTTGGGCCACTAACCATGTATAAGTCCCAACAACATTTTTTATTTAGATCATTGTCCACAAGAACAACTTGATCATTAATTCATTCTTTAATTGAACTACATGGACTTTGATCCTTGCCCTCCAGGCTGGGTATGTAGGCAACCTCCCAGGGTTCAAGCCCAAAAACAATCTCTTCACATCGATTCACCACTATCTCATATGATGTTGATTCGTGAAACCGCCCCTGGAATCAATATCTTTACATTGATTCACTTTCGCCCTTGTTATATGACGTTAAACTATACAAAACTTTTGTCCGATACGACAATAAACTACAATATTCTTTGATTTCCTCATTTGAGAAGGAACTATTATTGACATTGATTTTTCAATCATGGTTTTCATTTTCAAAAGACTACATGCATACATGGTAATGCCTAAACTTTTTTTCTTAGGTTAAACCATCATTGCACTAAAGTCCCATTTCACCCTTCACATGTACGAACCAAATTTGTAAAAAGGGTAGTTCTAGAACTACTTGGACTTGATTCCCATCCTTATGGGATACGTAGGAACATTCGAGTATCCCTCGAATCCAGTCCCAAGTCTTTTGGGCCTAACCCCAAATTTCACTTTCAGTCCCTTGGCTGAAAAGTCCTCATGAAAACACACACTGTGTATTCATTATTATGGTCCGAATTCTATGACCCTAAACTAAGATCACTCATACTTTCGTCCTGCATGACGTTAAACTGCATTTCAAGAACTACGTATGGCTTGATTCTCATTCTTATAAGATACGTAGTGAAGTCCAAAATTTCAATTCAGGACCCAGCCACAACATGATTATGGTTTTCATTGACCTATATATCTCTATATACATTGGACAATACCCATCTTTATGTGTTATAATCCTAACCTTAAACATTTTCAGATCTTCATAACCCTTTTTCATGACTTCTAATCACAAAAATGTCAAACTTCTGAGAATTCTTTTGCCTGACTATGCAGCACGTTCCCATAGGTGGCCTTGCATAAACAGTCCACATAAAAGACTTGTCAGCCGAAAGATACTATTTATTTGACCATGCAGCCAATGCCCATAGGTGGCCCTGCATATTTCAACCCCCTAACGGGTTTTTTCAAATAATGGTAACTTCATTCTTGGGAAGAATGCCTCTTTTGTCCTTATTTGTCTTAAACGACAGTATGTAGGGATCCGCAAAAAAATAGCAATCCTTAACATATTTGTCCGATATCCTTTTTCATGATCTGAAAATATTCAAGTCTATGGTTTATTCTTCTTCCCTACGTTTGGGTCGGACCTCCGTAGGAGTGATATTCATCCAGTTCTTCGATATTCTTGTTCGGAAATATCTTATCCATATTCAAGTACCTCTTTCCATACAACAAACTCTATACTTTAGAAAATTTGAATCTCCATAAACTTTCACTGGCTTTTAGCATTAGGAAAGTAAATTTCTGGGAGTTCTTTTGCCTGACTATGCAGCACGTGCCCATAGGTGGCCTTGCATAAACAGTCCACATAACAGACTTGTCAGCCAAAAGATGCTATTTATTTGACCATGCAGCCAATGCCCATAGGTGGCCCTGTATATTTCAACCCCCTAATGGGTTTTGTTAAATAATAGTAACTTCATTCTTGGAAACTAATTCTTCTAATGCCTTTTAGCTCTTTTTCATATCATTCCTCAGATTAAAATATTCTTAAGCCATAGTTTACATTTTTTTTTCTCTCATACTTGAGTTTGGTAATTTGTTTTCAGATAAATTGTCAAGGAATTGAATCAATTTTAATCCATTTCGGTCAAATCTATTTCGACCTTAAACATTAGCCCCTTTATGTCCAGCATGCATGACTTTAAACTGCCCACAAAAGACAAAGGAACTCTGAATAAAAGTCAAGTTCCAGCACACTTGCGCACTGCCCTCTGTGCCCTAAAGTCTTGCGCGCCCCCTTTTCCTTTGGATGGATTCAATTTCCTCAGAGTCAAATCCTCATTTTTCTCCGGATCCAACTCTGAGGGGGGACTTTTGTTGACGCTCCTTTCGTCACAGAATCTAAAAATCGGAAAAGGGGAATATCTGAGTCCAATGTGATTCATCCTTTGAAGAAACAACAAAAATCGACAAAGGGATAAACAAGGAGAACATTGCCCATAGGTCGCGCAAGTTCCCTCATGGTCGCGCAAGTACACTTGCACGCCGCCTAGTGGTCGTGAAAGTACTTGCGCGACGCCTTATGGTCGTGCAAGTGACTTGTGCGACCTAAGTGATAACCGCCCGATAACCACCCGGTAACCGCCCAGGGCCTTCTTTTGCCTATAAATAGACCCTGTGGGCCCCCCATTCGAGAGGATCTTTTTCCAGAAACTCGGATTGAAGCTCCCGACGCCCAAGTCTCTTCTCAAAGCTTCCGGAACACTTCTAAGGTAATTTCTTACCTAGAACGGAAGATCTAAAGAGAAGAAGGAAGGCCTAAGTGTTGAAACTTATCAAACACTTGCGCGCCTATTTATTTCCTTCAATATTACTTGCGCGTCCCTTTTCTGGAAGAACCTCAAGAGGATTATAAAGGGTTTAAAAAAGAGTCGCTCAAATATTTCAATGCTGGTTGAAAATCGCGCAAGTACACCATGTGTCGCGCAGGTATACCTGCGCGACCAAAACTTGCGCGCCCACGGAAGACTTGCGCGCCATTCAAGACTTGCGCGCCCCTACCTTTCTGGGTTCCCATCTTGCCCATTTCACCCCTCTTAAGCCATTACACCTTTCCTTTTCAAGATTCAGTCTTCAAGACACTCTTCAAATCCATTTATGGCATGATTTCTTGATTTGACTTCCTTATCTGAAAGGAATTCTGTGGAATATCTCTCAAAACCTAGTGATTTAAATATCCTTATGTCACTAAATATAGAGAGTTCATTCATTCAACCTCATCCTTTAAGATGAGAGAATCCTTAACTTGGGCATCCTCCTCAGGAGTAAGCCCCAATCATAATCCTTTAACTTGGGCATCCTCCTCAGGATTAAGCCCCAATCATAATCCTTTAACTTGGGCATCCTCCTCAGGAGTAAGCCCCAATCATAATCCTTTAATCTTGGGCATCCTCCTCAGGAGTAAGCCCCAATAATAATCCTTTAACTTGGGCATCCTCCTCAGGAGTAAGCCCCAATCATAATCCTTTAACTTGGGCATCCTCTTCAGGAGTAAGCCCCAATTTCAAATCTGGGCATCCTTCTTTAGGAGTAAGCCCCAAAATTCTTAAAGTTCCCAAACTTGGGCATCCTCCTCAGGAGTAAGCCCCAAACCTTAATCCTAACCTGGGTCTCCTTTTCAGGAATAAGACTCAGTCATAATCTTGGGCATCCTTTTCAGGAGTAAACCCCAAGTCCCTTAACCTGGGTCTCCCTTTTTAGGAATAAGACTCAGTCATAACCTGGGCCTCCTTTTTTAGGAGTAAGTTCCAGTCATAATCTTGGGTTTCCTTTTCAGGAGTAAACCCCAAGCCCCCTTAAATTTCTCTTAACCAGTCCTAATTTACCCTTGATTTGGGTTTCCTTTTCAGGAGTAAAACCCAATCATAAGTCCCCTCCTAACTTGGGCATCCTCCTTAGGAGTAAGCCCCAAGATTAGAGTATTCAAATCTCCATAAAGCACATATACCTTTATGGACACTGTTCCTGGATTTTCTCCCTAAAAGTGAATCCTAAACCTTCATCCATATGGGTAGTCATACATACCTAAGCCCCAAACAATTTCTTATGATTGCATCTTTCATGGCACAATTGTCTAAATTTTTACCAATACCTCTTGTTTCTCACACCGAGCATGACTCACGTGAGCTTAGAGTGTAAAAGTAATTATGACATTCTTCTTTGAGCCATCAATCATAAACATCATACTCCATTACTCGAACTACGTGGGTTATGATTCCTTTTCCAAAACAAAGGATACGTAGGTAGCCCATTTATGGGTTCAATCCCAACTTTGAAATAATCCCTATCCTTCTGAATGACGATAAACTTCAAGTGCCCCACTGAGTGGCTTTAAAACCATCCTGGTTATCATAATGACCAAGAGACTTTTATATAAATGTTTTGAAGGATACCATTGACCAAGAATCTCTAAATAAATATAGATGACTCTCTATTGATGAAGAACCTCGAATACATATAAAATATTCTCTAAATTTCTTGCATATTTAATCATTGATTGTTAAAACTAAAGGAAATCACATTTTATACTTGGTAATGTAATAAGGATTCACGAACATAACTTAAATCTATAAAGAGAGTCCCGGAGTAGACAATAATTCCCCTCAAAAATGTGTGATGAGTCTGACCTCCCATCCTCTCGACCAATGAAAATTCCTAAGCCTCATCAGTCCACAAGCTAATGAGCACCTACCTTTGGAAAGTGGGTCCAAACGGATGTGGAATCATTGGATGTTTCTGGTTCTACGAACAAAACCGCTAGAAACCGATCGGAACGTTTGAATCTCCCTTCCAGGAGGTCATCCCTGAAATCCGTCGAGGAAACAGCCATCGTGGTATTGAAGTCGATCCTGAGAAGACCAAGTAAATCCTTGGTATGTCACCTCCTCAAAATTTGAAAGAAATAAGAGGACTTCAAGGACACTTAGCCTATATTCGGCGTTTCATCTCCAATTTAGCAGGAACAAGTTTACCCTTCAGGAAATTGATGAAGAAGGGGGTCACTTACCAGTGGACTAAAGAATGTCAAGAAGCATTCGATATTCTCAAGAAATACCTCTTGAGTCCACCAGTACTCATGCCACCTGTTGAAGGAAGATCACTTATCCTCTATGTGACAGCTCTAGAGCGATCATTGGGTGCCTTTCTTTCTCAAAAGAATGATGTTGGGAATGAAAATGGTCTCTACTATCTCAGTCCAACCATGCTTGAAGCAGAAACCCAGTATTCAAGTATTGAGAAGTGCTGCCTGGCATTAATATTTGTAGTTCAGAAGTTGAGACACTACCTGCAACATCACGTGGTCCAATTGGTATCTCGCAATAACCCGCTCAAATTTATCCTAAGTCGTCTAATGCTTACAGGACGTCTGGCAAGGTGGGAAGTTATTTTGCAGTAATTCGACATTCAGTACGTGTCTCAAAAGGCGATAAAGGGCCAAGCTCTGGCTGATTTCCTAGCTGAACACCCTTTAGTGGAAGACACATCTTCAGATATTGAATTCCCTGATGAGGAAGTCTTCACTATTCAAGAATGTCCTCAGGCATGGGAAATGTATTTTGATGGTTCTTCTAGAAGTCCAACAGGGATCAAAATGGAAAATCCTAAATTCAAAAAAGTTGGCTTAGGAATTGTGCTCATTTCTCCAGAAAAGGCAGTGTTACCTTATTCCATCTTATTGTGGGAAGGTGGTGCCAATAATGAAGCCGAATACCAAGCTCTTATCGCAGTCTTGGAATTAGTGCTTCAAGCACAAGTGAATCACTTAAAGGTGAAGGGTAATTCAGACCTGGTAATCAAACAATTCAATGGGGATTATGTCATCAGAAAAGAAGAACTAATCCCTTTGTATGATTACGTCAGAGAGTTAATGGTGGAATTCCCTTTGGAATCTACATTTTCTTATGTCCCAAGATCACAAAATGCTCAAGCTGATGCATTGACTAATATAGCCATAGCTATGGTAGATCCAAATCAGGACGAGACAACCATTAGTATTTCCCACCGTCGCGCAATTTCACCTTATGTTCGAATCAGAACAGAGGAAATTAATGAAATTTCTCCCATTACTGAACTGTATGGTCATACTACAGGATGGATGTCACCTATCAGGAAATACCTTCAAAATGGAACACTTCCACCTGATAGAGCTGAGAAAGAACAAATCCGGCGACGTGTGGTTAATTTTACTCTTTATGATAGCCCAGATCACCTAGAGAAAATTCTCTACAAACGTGGTTTTGATGGAGTTCTCTTCAGATGCATTGATGGTGAAGAGATAATGGCTGTCATGAAAGAAGTGCATGCATGAGTCTGTGGTGCCCACCAGTTTGGACATAGACTGTCTGATCAAATTCGAAGGCTTGGATACTTTTGGCCTTCAATGATACGAGATTGTGTTGATTTCACAAAGAAGTGTCATTCATTCCAAGTACATGCAAACTTCATTCATCAACCTCCAGAGTTTCTTCATACAGCTAAATACTCATGGCCATTTTCCACATGGGGGATGGATGTGGTGGGGCCTTACCCTTAGGCTACGGCCAAGCATTTTAAGTATATTCTTACTACTACTGACTTCTTTTCCAAATTGGCAGAGGCAATACCTCTCAAATAAGTTAGTTCTAAATGTGTTTTTAGCTTCATCAAGTCTAACATCATTACCAGATTTGGTGTCCCTCATACCATATTAACGGACAATGGCACCAACTTCTGTTCATCCGAGGTGAAGAAGTTGTTTCAAGAATAATACATCAAATCCAACCATTCATCTCGGTATCATGCAGCGGCCAACGGCCAGATAGAATCCTTTAACAAGACTCTTTCAAATATACTGTAAAAGATGGTGGATAAAGATAAGAGGTCATGGCCTGATAAACTCTTTCATGCTTTATGGGCTTATCAGACTACCACCCACACTGCAACTCGGTCAACTCCATATTCATTGGTATATGGAACAGAAGTCGTCTTTCCCATTGAAGTTCAAATACCCTCACTCAGAGTAGCCATTTTCAATCAGTCATCTGCAGATGAGCATTCTCAAAAGTGATTGAATGAATTGGAACGTTTAGATGAGAAAAGATTGTACACTTTTCACCACTTGGAAATCTATCATAATCGAATAGCATGAGATTTTAACAAAAACGTTTGTCTTCGTTCATTCACTCAAGGAGAATTGGTATTAGTTCTCAGAACTCCAATGATACCAGGAAAGAAACCTCCCAAGCTTGAGCCAAAATGGTAAGGACCTTATTCAATACATAGGTTCTACTCCAATGGAGCTTATTCATTAATCTCAATGGATGTAAAACTCATCACTACTCCAACCAATGCCAGATTTTTGAAGAAGTATTTTGTATAAATAGCAAAGTATTTTACAGATGTCCCTGCAACATGACATTAAACTGTGCAGCACCAGTTCGTCCTTGCTATATGACGTTAAACTATACAAAACCCCTTTAATAGGTCCTACATGACATTAAAATGTACTTCGTCCTTGCTATATGACGTTAAACTATATAGCAATGGTCCATACATATGACCTTAAACTATTTCTACTTTCATCCCACACGATGCTAAACTGTGAAAAAGTTCCCTAAATGGTCATGTATGACCTTAAACTGCAACTAGGTCCTATATGACCTTAAACTGCATCATCAATGGTCCATGCATATGACCATAAACTATTTTCAAGTCCCTTACGTCCAGAAAGATGTTAAACTGTGATGTCCTAACTACATGACGCTAAACTGTATAAAAGTCCCTTACGTCCGGAAAGACGTTAAACTACATAATCATCAAAGGTCTTGTATGACCTTAAATTACACCACCGTCCAGCATGACATTAAACTGCACCATCCATGGTCCATGCATATGACCTTAAACTATTCGCACTTTCGTCCAACATGACGCTAAACTGTATCATCCCTTTTTCGTCCAACATGACGTTAAACTGTGAAAAAAATCCCCAATGCGTCCAAAATGATGTTAAATGGTGTACTCTTTTGTCCTCACTACATGACATTAAACTGCACAATCCCCCTTTTATCCAAAATGACGTTAAACTCTATTTTCCCCATCGTCCTAACTACATGATGCTAAACTGTACAGAAAGTCTGTGATACGTCCTACATGACATTAAACTGTACTTTTGTCCCTGCTACATGACACTAAACGGTGCAGCACCAATAGTCCTAACTGCAAGACTTTAAACTGCATAGTCCTTTCATACGTCCTACATGACGTTAAACTATGTATTGTTAAGGTTTTTGCTACCTCTTGTTTCTCACACAGAGTATGACTCATGTGAGCTTAGAGAAAACCTCAACCATAACACTCTCTCTGGGCTACTAACCATGTGTAAGTCCCAACATCCTTTTTTAGGTCGTTGTCCCCAAGAACAACTTGATCATTAATTCATTCTTTAATTGAACTACATAGACTTTGATCCATGCCCTCTAGGATGGGTATGTAGGCAACCTCCCAAGGTTCAAGCCCAAAACCAATCTCTTCACATTGGTTCACCTCCATCTCATATGATGTTAATTCGTGAAACTGCCCTTAGAATCAATATCTTTATATTGGTTCACTTTCGTCCTTGTTATACGACGTTAAACTATACAATAATTTTGTCCAGTATGACAATAAACTACAAATTTCTTTGATTCCCTCACCTGAGAGGAAACCATTATTTACATTGATTTTTTTTTCAATCATGTTTCATTTCAAAGACTACGTGCATGCATGGAAATGCCTGAACCTTTTATCTTGGGTTAAACCATCATTGCACTAAAGTCCCCTTTCACCCTTCACATGTACGAACCAAATTTGTACAGAGGGTATTTCTAGAACTACGTGGGCTTGATTCCCATCCTTATGGGATACGTAGGAACGTTTGAGTGTCCCTCAAATCCAGCCCCAAGTCTTTGGGTCTAACCCCAAATTCCATTTTCAGTCCCTTGGCTGAAAATTCCCCATGAAAACACACACTGTGTATTTCTTACAGTGGTCAAAGCTCTATGACCCTAAACTAAGATCTCTAATCCTTTTGTCCCACACGATGTTAAACTGTAGTTTAAGAACTACGTATGGCTTGATTCTCATCCTTATGGGATACGTAGTGAAGTCCAACATTTCAATTCAGGACCCAGCCACAACATGATTATGGTTAGCATTGATCTTTGTATCTCCGTATACATTGAACAATATCCATCTTTATGTGTCATCATCCTAACCTTAAATATTTTCAGATCCTCATAACCCTTTTTCATGACTTCTAGTCACAAAAATGTCAAACTTCTGAGAGTTCTTTTGCCTGACTATGCAGCACGTGCCCATAGGCGGCCTTGCATAAACAGTCTACATAACAGACTTTTTAGCCAAAAGATACTATTATTTGACTATGCAGCCAATGCCCATAGGCGGCCTTGCATAATTCAACCCCCTAACGGGTTTGTCGGATAGTGGTAACTTCATTCTTGGGAAGAATGCCTCTTTTTTCCTTATTTGTCTTAAATGACAGTATGTAGGGATCTGCAAAAAAATATCCATCCTTAACATATTTGTCCCATATCCTTTTTCATGATCTGAAATTGTTCAAGTCTATGGATTATATTCTCCTTCCCTATGTTTGGGTCAAACCTTCGTAGGAGTCATATTCATCCAGTTCTTTGATAATCTTGTTTGGAAATATCTTCTCCATATTCAAGTACCTCTTTCCATATAAAAAACTCTATACTTTGGAATATTTGAATCTCCATAAACTTTCACTGGCTTTTTAGCACTAGGAAAGTAAATTTCTGAGAGTTATTTTGCCTGACTATGCAGCACGTGCCCATAGGCGGCCTTGCATAAACAGTCTACATAACAGACTTGTTATCCAAAAGATACTATTTTATTTGACTATGCAGCCAATGCCCTTAGGTGGCCCTGCATAATTCCACCCCCTAACGGGTTTGTTAAATAATAGTAACTTCATTCTTGGAAACTACTTCTTCTGATGCCTTTTATCTCTTTTTCATATCATTCCTCAGATTCAAATATTCTTAAGCCATAGTTTACATTTTTTTCCCTCCTACTTGAGTATGGTAATATGTTTTCAGATGATTTGTCAAGGAATTGAGTCAATTCTAATCCATTTCGGTCGAATCTATTTCGAACTTAAACATTATCCTTTCTATGTCCGACGTGCATGACTTTAAACTGCCCACAAAAGACAAAGGAACTCTGAATAAAAGTCAAGTTCCAGCTCACTAAACATAAATTTAGTATGATTTAGGTTACATTGAGCAATTAAAAGGTTTGAAGTTTGTAGGGTTATTTACATTAATCCTAGTAAAAATCAAACTATGCTTACTAGGACCATTGGCTTAGGTAAAATCTAAAGCATGTAGCAAAAGATAATGCAGGTACAAATGACTGAAGATGAAAGTATTTTTCATTGATGCACAAGAGTTAGAAGGACATCCACAGACTGGAGTCTCTTCTCTTTTTCAAGAATTACAAGAGGCTTTCAACATAGCTCTTCATTTGATTTACAGAATCCCGAGCTTCATCAGCAACCACCTAGAATTCATTCATTCAACTGGATACAATAATAGATGCAGTGATACTAGCTCTTCTTGGAACAATTGTAAAAGGATGTTCTTGAGTGCGGTTTGAGAAAATTTTCTGCTGGTCAAACTGTGACTCTGTTTCTTTCCAAGAGACTTGGAAGATGGATACATGGATTTGAGAATGGATAATTGGAAGTAAAGAACCACTTGTAGAGAGTACTCTTTTCAGATATTGCTCTAATTCCATGTTTGTCTTCTCTCCACCAACCGGCAGCGGAAAAAATTTCAGCCCATGGGTTTTCCATTTTCATATCTGCATGGAAATGACATGGAGGAATTTGAAAGTTCACACCATTGTTGTTTCTCTTAATGCACAGCATAACCGAAATGGAGGAGTGGCAGTGCAGCTGAATTTCAGGCGTATAGTTCTTTGTTTCTGGAACATTGATTCCTTGTAGATGACCATGACCACACAGATGAAGATAGATGCTCTGTGGGAAATTAAGATGATATTTCTTCAAGTACTTATCCAAATCTGGGAGAGTGCTGTCACAGATATCATAGTAATCATGGCCAATGATGTTCATCATATCATCAATCCTCTTGCTAGCAAGTTCATCAGCCGTTCAAATTCCCTTAGGAACCATTGAATCTGTACAAAGGATGAATAATTAACTCTTAAGTAAGTTGATTTTTCATAAAATTTGTGAAATAATTCGAAAAAAATGAGAAAGGCATTAAGGAGCGCAAGTCTAAAACTTGGCGCGCAAGTGTAGATGTGTCGCGCAAGTAGTTGGCGCACAAGTATCACCATACAAGTCAAGATACCTTGACAGCAGTGCGCCATCAAGGAAACACCAGAAAACAGAACAACCTACATGGCTAAGGTGACTTGCGCGGCGAGAGCTCGAAGATGTGAAGTCCGGAAATCCGGATGATTTGTTCGGAAGTAGATGCTATGCACGGCCAAGGATCCTATATTTATAGTCCAGGAGGCCTATCTGCGTGCCATACCCACTGCGCCCAGGCCCTGTGCGATGCGCACTTTCGCGCCGCCCTCTGCGCCATCAACACTTGCGCGCCACCTTTCCTTTGGATGTCTTCGATTTCCTCAGAGTCAAATCCTCATTTCTTTCGAATCCAACTCTGAGGGGGGACTTTTGTTGATGCTCCTTTTTCATCATAGAGTCCAAAGGAATGTAAAGGGAAATGACTTAGCACAAATTGATCCATCCTTTGATGAAAATATCAAAAATCGACAAAGGGATGAACAAGGAGAAGGTTTCCCATAAGTCGCGCAAGTTTCCCCATAGTCGCGCAAGTCCACTTGCGCAATGCATTATGGTAGCGCAAGTGACTTGCGTGACCTAAGTGATAACCGCCCGGGGTATTCTCCCTGCCTATAAATAGACCCTGTGGGCCCCCATTCGAGGAGGAATTTTTCCAGAAACTCAGATTTGAGCTCCTGGCGCCCTAGTCTCTTCTCAAAGCTTCCGGAACACTTCTAAGGTAATTTCTTACCTAGAACAGAAGATCTAAAGAGGGGGAGGAAGGCCTAAGTGTTGAAACTCATCAAAACTTGTGCGCCTAGGTGGCCAGCCCTTAATGGAAATGGCCACACTTGTGCGCCACCTTACCCCTTCAATAGAACCTGCGCGCCCCTCTGCTGGAATACCCTCAAGAGGATTCTAAAGGCCTTAAACAAAGGTCGCTCAAGTATTACCCTGCTGATTGAACACCCCGCAAGTACCAAACATGTCGTGCAGGCGTATACCTGCACGACCAGGACTTGTGCTCCCACGCAGTACATGCGCGCCTACCAGGACTTGCGCGCCCCTGCCTTTTTGTATTCCTTTCTTACCCATTTCACCCCTCTTAAGCCATTACACATTTCCTATTCAAGATTCAGTCTTCAAGACACTCTTCAAATCCATTTATGGCATGATTTCTTGATTTGACTTCCTTATCTGAAAGGAATTCTATGGAATATCTCTCAAAACCTAGTGATTTACACATCTTTATGTCACTAAAGATTGAGATTTCATTCATTTAACCACATCCTTTAAGATGAGAGAATCCTTAACCTGGGTCTCCTTTTCAGGAATAATCCACAGTCATAAATCCTATAAATTTTGGGCATCCTCTTAGGAGTAAGCCCCAGATCCCCTAACCTGGGCTTCCTTTTTAGGAGTAAGCCCCAGTCACAAGTTTGGGCATCCTCCTTAGGAGTAAGCCCCAGTAATAATTCTTAACTTGGGCATCTTCCTTAGGAGTAAGCCTCAATTATTAAAGTTCCCAAATCTGGGCATCCTCCTTAGGAGTTAGCCCTAGTCCCATAATTTGGGCATCCTCCTCAGGAGTAAGCCCCAAACCTTAATCCTTGACCTGGGCCTCCTTTTCAGGAGTAGGCCTCAGTCTTAATTTCTCTTAACCAGTCTTAATTTACCTTTGATCTGGGATTCCTTTTCTGGAGTAAAAGCCAATCATAAGTCTTCTCCTAATTCGGGCCTCCTTTTCAGGAGTAAGCCCCAAGTTAGTGTATTCAAAATCTCCATGAAGCACATATACCTTTATGGACCCTATTCCTAGATTTCTTCCCTAAAGTAAATCCTAACCTTAATTTATCTGGGCATTCATACATACATAAGTCCCACATCATTTCTTATGATTGCATCTTTCATGGCCCAATTGTCTAATTTTTACCAATACCTCTTGTTTCTCACACCGAGCATGACTCACGTGAGCTTAGAGCTTAAAAGTAATTATGACATCCTTCTTTGAGCTATCAATCATAAACATCATACTCCCTTACTCGAACTATGTGGGTTCTGATTCCTTTTCTAAACAAAGGATACATAGGTAGCCCATCTACGGGTTCGATCCCAACTCTAAAATAATCCATGCCCTTCTGAATGACAATAAACTTCAAGTTCCCCACTGAGTGGCTTTAAAACCAGCATGGTCATCATAATGACCAAGAGACTTCTATATAAATGTGTCGAAGGGTACCATTGACCAAGAATCTCTAATAAATACAGATGATTATCTATCGATGAAGAACCTCGAATACATATAAAAGATTCTCTAAATTTCCTAAATATTTGATCATTGATTGTCAGATCTGAAGGAAAGATCATTTTATACTTGGTAATGTAATAAGGACTCACGAACATAACTTAAATCTATAAAGAGAGTCTCGGAGTAGACAATAATTCCCCTCAAAAAGGTGTGATGAGTCCGACCTCCCATCCTCTCGACCAATGCAAATTCCTAAGCCTCATCAGTCCACAAACTATTGAGCACCTACCTTTGGAAAGTAGGTGCGAATGGATGTCGAATCACTGGATGTTTTCGGTTCTACGAACAAACCCATTAGAAACCGATCGGAACGTTTGAACCTCCCATCAAGGTGTTCATCCCCGGATTCCGAGGGAAACATAGATCCCGCTCCTAGTCTGTGAATATTGTTCACTACTATTGAGATATGGGCCTAGAGGGTCACACATAATAGTGTATTCAAGAATCCTCCCTATTCAGTTGATGGGGGGTTTTGGACATGGTGGGCTCCACGACTGGGGTCTGAGATTTTGTCCAAGGACATACGATCACCAATGTAATAAATAAATTCATATTATTCAAGTTAAGAATAATGAGCATTGAATTTCTTTGTTAAATGTATTTACAAGTTTTAAGTAAATATGTGAAAAATATTATTTAAACGAATATTAAAATATTCAAGGTTTAATTAATATTTTTGGGAATGAAGAGTTGAGTTAATGACTCATTTGTTATCATGTAATATATTTATTATATTACAGAAAAATGATAAAAATATTTATAACTCAGATAAACAGTCATAACATGTCCTTTATAGTGTGTTAAGTATTCAGGGGCCAGAGAGGCAATACCGAGTAACTTAATTACACACTATATACAGAAGAAGAGAGCCTCCCAACCAGAACTATTCATGGTATTTCTCTCTCCTTCCCTCTCTTCCATGTTCTAGAGAGAGGTTTTGGATCCAAGGAGCTTAGATCGACCTCTATCAAAAGCATCACAAACATAGTGATGTGGTGATCGTCGAAGTGTCAAAGGTGTCGTCGGGACTCTGCGCTAGAACTTGGATTTCAATGATTGGAACTCTCACATATTTTTGAAGCACATGTAGATGATACAGAGGAATTAGGCTTCAGATTATTCAAGTAGTGATTTCCAGCAATGAGCAGACATTGTGTGCGGCTTCAGATTTAAACTAGGTATTTTATGGTTTTAATTTTGTGCTTAAAACTCTTCATGTGTGATCGTGAGGAATTAATCAGAAAATGATTCATCTACATCAAGATTTTCATGTCGTTCATTGATGAAATTTTTTAAAATTTCCACTTTTGGGATTTTGTTGCATGCTTGGTTCCTTTAAGTGGTATCAGAGAGAGCAAATGAATAATTTAAGCCAAAGAGAAATTGAATTTACATTAAATATAGTAAAGGGAATTATTACGGTTCCAACACCACATACGGAATGAGAATCAGACATTGGGATGTCCATTTTGTGTCTATTCAATGTTTTGAATTTGGATTTAATCTGTTTACATATATACTCTATTTGTCAGTGAAAATTAAGTTTCTCAAAATAGTAATTTTCAGTGACATTAATATTCCAACATTTTACCAATAATTATAATTTTATATATTATAAAAATAAATTATTGATAACTTTTGTGATAACTTTTGACAAATAAAGATAAAAAATAAAAGGGGATAGACTTGGGATGGGTCACATAAGAAAAAGACAATAAAAAAATCATGTGGAAAATGTTAAGGGGGGATTTGTCTAAGTTATAAAGCAAAAAAACAAAAAAAAAATCAAAAAAAAAGTCAACTTAGGGGGGAAAGAAACCCCCGTTATTTCCCTTCTTCCTCTGCCCGAGAACAGATCTCCCTTCCAATCCGGTGGACCAGCCTCGATCGTCGGTTTGCCTCCACCGTGCAGTGGCAGGCTTCATCAGTTGTGCTTCCTCCTTCTGCACTTTCTTATCCCAACGGTCTCCTTCGGTGCAGCATTGTCGTGCATCCTTCTAGGTTATAGAACCCCCACTAGGCCACCTACCTCCTTTGCCTTTCTCCTCTTCCCTGGCCAGCGGCGCACCCCCCCCCCCCCCCCCAGAGGAACCCTCCCTCCACTAGACCAGATCTAACCAGACCGACCTCCTAGTGGTGGCACTCCCTATAAGTTGGCCGAACCAGTGCCTAGATATGGGACCGAGATACCTCACTGATGCCCCTACCTCCTTTTCGGTGCCCCATACACCTCACCCATCCAGTCAGCACCCCGCAGTTGTCGCCTCCCCCCTCCTCGGCGCCTCCCCATGCTTCCCCAACTTATTGTCCACCGCTGGCTATCCGTAGTCATCGCCAGACTAATCCAATATTTCCGGCACCTACAAGCGCCCCGAGGTACACTTGTTAGACAGATCTAGTTAGTAACCAATATCGGTAGGTCTTCCTAACATGGAATGTGTATGGGTGGACCTTTCTCACCCAAAACATCTTTGCATGAGGTCAACGTAGCCTGAAATGGGAATTCAGGGGTTTGGGCCGACCTGCAAAGTCTCTGCCTAGGGTTTATGGGGTCTAGGTATTTTCAATCAATCAATAATTAATTAAATATTAAATTTGATTAATTAAATTAATGTGGCATAAATTAATTTTATTTTGTGTTTAATTATATTAATGAATTAATTTAATTTTTAGTTTTATAATAAAATTAATTATAGGGAATGAATAACGTTATGATTGAATTAAAAATGAGAGTGAAATTTTTAATTCAATTTAATGCCCTCTAATTTATTTAATGTAAGTTTAATTTTATTTCTACATTTTTTCATAAATACATGAGTTAATTAATATTTGACTAATCATGAGCCTCAAATAGGACAATATATGTTTAGTGTGTTGTTTATTTATTTAATTAATTATTGTAGTGGTTTTGTAATAATTAATTAATTAAAAAGGCGATCTGTGAATCATCTCGGTGTCATTATATGTATAAGGACATGCATGTCCAATTCAGAGTTATATTTTTACTCCCCAGTTCCCCAATCCTGCATACGATTATTTTGGTATAATGAAGAGATGACAAGTGACACACTTCGCATCGAGTGATAGCGACGCCCCAGATAGGAGCTTATACATTCGATGGGTAGACGCTGCATTTTGAGTCGTAAGAGACACAACCCAAGGTATTACCCCTAGGGTCTAGGGTGGTCTGTTATTTACTCAACAGATCAACCATTAGTACTGGCTCATGATCAGGTCATCGTTTTATTTTTTTCATAGTTTATTATTTTTGTGTATGTGTAGTTAACACACGAACACATAGAGTAATAATAAACAAACATGAAAGATAAAATAAACATGCGACGTGATGGATTTTTTCTATTTCATGCATAGTTAGTTATGAGTGCGATCACATAGTACGTGCTAAGTGATTGAAAATTATTTCTTTCATCACATTAAAAATAATAAAACACTCAAAGAAATATTAAGTTTGAATTGCATTGAATCATTCAAATTTGGAAAAAACCGGTTCTTTGGGGTGTCGTTCATGCCAAAGATGAGGGTGTTTCTTACTATTGAGGCATTCTTATATGAATTATGGGTTGACTTAACTAAAATTTCACCAAATAAATAGTCAAAAATATCTTATTGTAATTTTAGAGGAATGTGTTGAGTAAATCATGTAATAATTTAAGAAGCTGGGACTTTATTCAATAAATAAAGGAACTGAAATTTAAAGTAGTTGGCCAACCGAATGCCTACCTTAAACCATCCAAGTAGTGGCATAGCCAAAGCTTGAAGATTATGAGGGGAGGTTCAATGATCTTATACACTAGAATACTCAAGTGATGGGGTATTCTAATTCTTGCACAGAGGGTTCCTAGAATTCGATAAAAATAGTGGGAGACATTTAATTATTTTATTAATTAATCAAAATGTATTAATTGGTAATCCAGATAAAAATTACAAATCTGCTAAAATTTATTTTTTTTGAAAAATGGAAAGTTATACCACAAGTTTAAAAATAGTGATAAATATTGGAAAAGGTTAATGGGGGTTTTATATAAAAGAAACCTTGGACATGTCGGCCCTACATATTAATGAGGACAAGTCTCACAGACCAACAAATTTAATTTAAATAAATTAATTAAAAGAAATCATCCACATACAAAGGTCTTGGTTTGGCTCATGATCATACACACATGAAACGATATTTACTCATAAATAAAACTAGAATTCAATTCTCTAATCGTTCTTGTTTAAGATAAATCATGCTCGAATCAATTATTTATCATCTTTAATTAATCAATCCTTTTAACATAAACCCTTTTCGGAATTTCCTTGACATTCTATCCATCATATTTTCAAAAAATAAATTCATTTAAAATTATCTTTGTACGTAACTTGTACCTTGGAGGAAACCCAGTGAATTCCCATTCATAACTACATAATGAGTAGAAATGAACATTACATAGATGTTAAATTAAACACATATATATAAAATTCCTATCATGTGTTGTGCCTCATCTTTACGCCCACACTATGGTACATGTCTCAAGGGTTTGTATAATATAATAATAAATTTTAATAAATCATCGTAATTTGGATGAGTAAACGGTGTGTATTTTCGACTACACGGCGTGTACTATCATTCACCATCCATCCGAAGTACACGCCTGGGGACATGGCGTCTATATGTACTTCGGAAATCTTCGGGGTACACGATGTGTTCAGTGGGCCACATGCTGTGTAGTATCCATGTTACACGGTTTCTAGTTGGGCAAGCCGTGTATGCGGTACACAGTCCAACCCTAACCTGAACGGACTACATGTCGTATAGAGTGGACTACACGGCGTGTAATCTAGAAACCATATGCCACATGTTCCTGGTCAACACACGGAGTCATTTAAGGCATACAAAGACTCCAACACAAGGCTTGGCTTGGAAAACCATTCTGATGCATTGAATCTTGACTACATGACTTGTACTACCAAATACACGTCATGTGTTCTCGTGTTGTACAGCTAAAAATATTTGGTACCTCCAGATGAGATCCTCTATTTTATTTTAATTAAAATGAAAGAAAAAAATCATTTCTGTAAGGTGAATGAGAAATGAAAGAGGGGGAATAGATCTCGAGATTTTGATTTGCAGAATGATTAACTTGAATTGAAACAACTAAGTTATTAAATGTGTAAATCATCAATGAAATATTTAAATAATTATAAACTATGATGTAACTGCTCTGATACCACTTTTAGGTTCCAAGCGCATGAGAAGCGTGGTTGGACCAACACCCAACTTTAATTTTTACTATGATCAATGATTAATCTGGGATCAATACGATGATGAACGCTAGTCTCCACAGAATAGAATCAAAGATTTAGATAAAGAAGGAAGAGGCCTGAAACCTTTAGATAGGATCTTGCACATCATGTTTATAATTAATTTAATTAATTTCATAAAGAAAAGAATACCAGGATCTTTGGAATTTTCTTCATTCATGATGTTGATTGTTTGGAATGTCCCTTCCAGATTATCTCGTTTCACTTGAGAGAATCCAAACTAGAATCCCACTAGTGGAAATCCACATATACTATGATGGCCTCTGATCGACACCACTCATTCTCCAGGTCCTAGCGTGGTGAATCAATTGTCTTGTGTCGGTCGTTCTTGATCGCTTGTTCTTCAGACTTGAAGAACATATCTCGTTCTTGAGAGGGGCGAGAAGAGAATTCGAGAGAGAAATTGTTTAGCTCAACAATTCTCAATTAACCAAGTATACGGTGTGTTCTCAATGGAACAATAGACGTACATGTCTATTTATATTCATGGAACTTCAGTTACAATATTTAATTTCATAACAGCAATTAAATACATTTGTGAACTTAGAGAAAACCCATGATCATAATAATAATACCGCATCAGTCTTTATGGTGCGCCAACTTGTGCAAAATGGAATTATGAATAAAATTCTGTATAAAAAAATAATAGCAGCGTCATTATTATTTTAACTTGTGCCAACTAATAATTATTTACCATATTGAATATAATTATTTTACTACCAGATCGTCCTTGGTCCGCTCGAACTCCACTTTCATTTATTGAACACCCAAATAAATTAATAAATAATTTATTATCTTAAATAAATATTTTATTTACAAACAAGTAAATAAATATTTATTAAATGTTTAATAAAATAAATAAATGTCTTTTATTTAATTTATTCAATCATCTTAACTTGAATAAAATTATTTCACGGTCTTGAGAATAATATTTATCAATTAAATTAAAATAGAAATTAACCGAGACCACCAAAAACACTTAGTGTGTAACCCTCTAGGATTCTTTCTTACTAGCATTAGGCGGTCTTGCCTAAATTCCAAGAGTACTATCTAGAAACAGGTCAAGGCACCCAAGAGAAAAAAACGTAAATTCACAACAACAACATCCACATACGAACACTCACTGTGTAATATAATCCATTTGTCTCAATATCCCATCAAGCAGGTCTCATGATAGTGTCATCGACCTTTATGCTTGATACATCATTCTTTGACTACCTGAAATAAACTCATCATTACACCATGGCCATGGAATTTCATGCGACGGTTCTATTTCAATCAAAGGGTCGAGATATCAACTTCCATAAATGGAAGGGAAAATACTTCCTTGACTTATCCATTAATTTCATGTCACTCGTGACGCACCCAACAGATCCTACTTCCTGCCAACTATCTGCGTGACGGTTTTCATCAGTAAATCAAAGTACACGAGTCATGACACATATTGATGATAATCTGAAACTCTAAGGATCATTACACAAGCTTGCAGATATAAATATCTGATAACACCAAAACATGTGGAATTCCTACTCGCAGGTCTGTTCTCGTAATCTCCTATCTTGGAGATTAACAAGTGAGAACTTAATGAGAGGAAGTCTCATCTACTTACGAGTAATTTCACATGACAGTCTTCATTTTATGTGTACCTTCATAGTATACCATCCAATTGTAGAACTATATTTAAGAATATTATTATATAATTTTAAGGTTCTCATAATAGCGGGGAACTGTCATGACCTTATCAATGCAACAAATACTCTAGGACATTATTATATCATAGTAATTCAGAACAATGAACAATATGTAATAATAAGTTTAATATTTTAATATATTAAATATCTATATAATCAAAGTACAACCAGTTGGTTCTAGGACACCAACTTTTACAAAAGTGTCATGGGGATATATACCCTCAATAATCATAGTTATACACCTAATTAAAACAATATATGTTATCCAAATAAATATTACATTCGAAAATAATATAGTCAAGATTTTATAACTGATTTCATTTTAGGTTAAAAAATTTCAAACCAAACGGTTCCCCAATGTGGTAGATCAACAAGTATAAGTAGTACAACTGGAATAAGTAAATAAATAAAATATGATGTGGTATTAATAAAGAGTTTTTTCCGATACCACATCCATATATTAACTTCAATAACCTCAGTAACCTACCATTGAGACTTTTCCCTTCTCTAGAACTCTAATCATAAAGTCTACATAAACACTGAGATTACCATGAAATGTGTGAGTATAAATCCAGTAGGATACCACCAATGTGACTTTAACAAAATCTCACATGTATAAGAGTTTTATTCCATGATACAAAAGATGGCCATGCACCAACCAAGCCACCATAAACCCGAGTCATACCTACTTAAGCTCCGTGTTGGAAGATTAGCCATAATAGAAGTCATGAGCATAATTCAACCACAAAGACACCATATATTTCTCTAAGAATCTACAAGTCTAATGAGTCTCAAGTCAGGCCACAAGACCATCAATCCCCATCACTATCATGGGTCAGGCCACAAGGTTATTGTATCCCAACACTAATTTAGTATAGGTCACATAGTCTTCATATCTTAGAATTATGTCATGGGTTAGTCCACAAGACCTTCATACCCTTACACTACCTCAGGTTAGGCCACATGGCCATCATGCCCCTACCATGTGTCTTATTCAATTGCATTCATCATTGTATGTCGCACATGCTCCCCTTAAGGGATAACCAAGCCACAACGGTCCACCTATCATTCCCTACTAGAAGAAAATATTCCAAAGGCCATGAATCCATACACAGCATGGAATAACACATATAGGCACAATATGTCATATCAATCATGAGTATCAATATTCATACACACACACACATGTGATCATCATCAAAAATGGGTGTCATGGGCTACACACACACACACACACACATATATATATATATATAACCAATATCAAACATGGGTCCCATAGGCTACATATGCACACACATGTGATCAAACTCAAGAATGGGTCTCACTGAACACAAGAAACCACCATAATATCATGCCAAATTAATTTGGATGATTAAGAGTTATTTTATTATATGAAATATTTTATTTTTTAAATCATAATGGATATAAGTTTGATATATGATGTTAATTGATTGTTGAATGAGTTTCAAAATTAGCTTTGATTTTTTTTGGATTTCATGTTCAATAATGTATCTAAGGGGGAACTTATTCAAATTTTTTTATAATTGCATCAGTAGAACATTGTTTACTCATAAACAAGTAAGTTATCATATCACTATAGTTGGATTTCAAACCAAATATAGGGTATGACACCATAATAGAGAAACAGCTCAATAACTAGAAAATATCAATAGACCTAAGAGATGTGATGTGAAAGATATTATATTTGATTAGTTTTATTTTCTTTCACAATATGAGGATGAAATTAATGGATTGAAACTCAATGCCAGTGTCCAAAATATTTTAAAAGGTATAATAATTTCTTTTTTTATTTTTGAAACCATTATTATATTCATTAATCTAATTATCTATCATGAAAATGGTTTTAAAATAATATATATTTTATTTTTTTATATTTCCATTATTAAATTTAATAGTGATAATTAATTTTTGATGTCTAAGAATCAGCCTCATCTCAATATGACACATGGTATGAATAGTATGACTCAAAGTGTCCATTATTAGTTTAAAATTGACATTTTAGTTCCAAATGTGTGCCACTCTTTGAAGAAAAAAAAATTAAACACACTCTGATTGTATTGATAATTTAGTAAAATGATTCATAAGTAATTTTTTATGTGTAGGAAGTAGTCTCACATAAAACATAAACATGATGTGATCGGTATGACTCAAAGTGCATGTTTCTAGTTTGAAATGATATTTTACTAAAAAATTCAAGTGGCATACTCAAAACTAATCAAACGCATTCAGATTGTTTTTATAATTTATGAAAACAATTCATAAGTCATTTTTTATGTTTAATAATTATCTACACCATAATTTATGCATGGTACAACTAATATGACTCCAAGTCTATCTGATTATTTAAAATTGACATTAATTTTAGTAAAAAGAACAAGTGGCATACTCAAACCCGAGAAAACAAATTCAGATTGTTTTGATAATTTAGTACATTGATCCATATGTAATTTTTGATGTGTAGGAATCAACCCCATATCAATAATACGTAAGGTGTGATCGATATAACTCCCAGCATATCTTTTTATTTAAAATTGACATTAATTTCAGAAAAAAGAAAAAGTGGCATACTGAAAACTGAGAAAATGCATTCATTTTGTTTTGATACTTTAGAAAAATTATACATAAGTCATTTTTAACATGTATTAATCAATTTCATATTAATTCAATGCTCATTGTGATCAATATAACTCCAAATGTGTCTTTTTATTTAAATTGACATTAATTTTAGTAAAAAGAGAAAGTGACATACTGAAAATCTAGTAAACGAATTTATATTATTTTAATACTTTATTAAAATGATCCATAATCCATTTTTGACATGTAATAATCAATTGAACTTCAATATGACACACTGTGTGACCAGTATTACTCAAAGTATCCATTATTAGTTTAAAATTGACATTTTAGTTCAAAATGTGTGTCACTCATTAAAAACCAAGAAAACACACTCTGATTGTCTTGATAATTTAGGAAAAAATATTAATAATTAATTTGTGATTTGTAGGAAGTAGTATCACATTAAACTAATTCATGATGTGACTGGTATGACTCAAAGTGCATGTTTCCAGTTTGAAATAACATTTTAGTTAAAAACAAAAGTGACATATGCAAAATTGATCAAATGCATTCAATTTTTTTGATACTTTAGGAAAATGATTTTTAAGTTTTTTATAACATGTATAAATCATATAAACCTCAAGAAGATTCACGGTCTGAGAGATATGACTCCAAGGGTATCTTTTTATTTAAAATTGACATTAATTTTAGTAAAAAGAAAAAGTGACATACACAATACCGAGCAAAGGCATTCAAATTATTTTTATACTTTAGGAAAACTATAAATAATTAATTTTTGATTTGTAGAGATCAACCCCACCTTAATAAAATGTATGGTGTGACCAGTATTACTCCAAGTGTGTCTTTTTATTTAAAATTTACATTAATTTTAGTAAAAAGAACAAGTGACATACTAAAAACAAAGAAAACACATTCAGATTGCTTTAATACTTTAAGATAATTATCCATAAGCCATTTGTGACATGTAGGAATCAACTAATCCTCAATCCAACATACAGTGTGACCAATATGACTCCAAGTGAGTCTTTTTATTTAAAATTGACATTAATTTTAGTAAAAAGAACAAGTGACATACTGAAAACTGAGAAAACGCATTCGGATTGTTTTGATACTTGAGAACAGCAATCCATAAGTCATTTGTGATATGAATAATCAACCACACCTCAATTAAATGTACCACATTATTGATATGACTCAAAGTGTCTGTTATCAGTTTAAAATTGACATTTTAGTTCAAAACATGTGTCACTCACTAAAAATCAAGAAAAAATCTCTAATTATCTTGATAATTTAGAAAAACAATATGTCATTTGTGACGTGTAGGATGCATTCTCATGTAAAATTGACACACTATGTGACCAGTTTGGCTCAAAGTGCATGTTTCTAGTTTGAAATGACATTTTAGTAAAAAAACACAAGTGACATACTCAAAACCAAGAAAATGATTTCAGATTGTTTTGATAATTTAGGAAAAAATCCATAAGTCATTTTTTAAATGTAGGAATCAGTCACATCACAATATGATGCATGGTGTGATCGATATGACTCCAAGTGTGTCATTTTATTTAAAATTGACATTAATTTTAGTAAAAAAACAAGTCACGTAATGAAAACTAAGAAAATTCATTAGGGTTGTTTTGATACTTTAAGAAAATGATCCATAACTCATTTGTGATGTGTAAGAATCAACCTCACCACAATACGATTCATGGTGTGACCGGTATGACTCTAAGAATGTCCTTTTATTTAATATTGACATTTTATTAATGTATTCTTCATATTTATGTTTAATTTATTTATTTATAGTATTACTAACTTAAGATTTTTTTTCTTATATAGGTGAATTATTTTTCTGGGGTTGGGATGGCTTGTTAGGCAACCGATTCCATGGTCGGGATTTTTTTAGAGTGGGTCACGGTATACCAAAGATGATGAAACATTAATTTTTTTAAATGTTTGTGGATAGTAATTGAAAATATAATTATACAAAACATTATTTTAAATTTATATAGTATTGTTTTTTTATTTTTCATGTAAATTTTATTTCAATTAAATTATATATTTTCATACATATTACAGGTGTATTTTTTGTATTCTGTTGTTATTCAAACAACACACTACATTAGGTGAGAATTTATTATAATTATTTCAATCATTGGACAAGGGGGTATGAAATAATGAAAACACGAAAAATTTCATTGTTTTTAAAGGTCGGTTTTATCAAAAGTTTTTTTATTTTATATGACAACATATTGTTATTGTAAAATTATTTTGTAAATATGTCTAGTTTTTTATGGTACTAATACATATTATAAAAACGATATAAACCATCTATGAGGAATATGAGAATATTGTTTTATAAGTTTATTTCAATTTTAATAGTGATCATTGTATGTTTTAAAATTTGTATTATACCTTTTATAAATTATGTCATATTTTCTATGTAATGAATCAATGTTCATATATTGGAAGGAAAAAAATTTAGGAATTAGATCTGTGTGGTTTATGTGATTATTGTTTCTATTAAATAGGGTTTGGTCTTGGTTTATATAGAAAAATATTTAAAAAAATGCACATTTTTATTGTTGGTTATTATAATAATCAATGTTAAATAGTGTGTCATATAAAATTTCACAATGATTTCTATATGAACCGATGGGAAAAATGGTTTTACAAATCGATTCCTTAGGAAACCGACATGAAATGTTATATTCGACATTAGTTTTTATGATAATCATCATGAAATCTAATGTGTTTATTTAAAAAAAATCATTTAATGTCAGTTTTTATCAATACATGGAGTTGAATATCATATACATTTTTTGAGATAAGAGAAAGAATATATTACAGATCAAAAATATCAGTCCTAAAAATCCAATCAAGAAAAGAGTCAACCCAACAATGATCACCCCAATATTTCACATAGCTCACCAATTGATGAGCATCCAGATTACAACCTCATTTGATGAAAGAAAATTTTCCTTCAGTGAAACTTTCGATTAATGACTAAATCTTTCTCAGAATAAGGAAAAATGGCTGCAAATTCTCCTCCTCCTTTGATAAGGTAGTAATCACTTCAAACCAATCTGATTCCACCAAAATATATTTCCAATATTTTGATCAAGAAAAAAGAATCTCATGGAGGATAGTGTATTCCTCCACCATCATAGGACTCCAAGAGGCTTGGAAAACCATGCAACGAGCTTCCAAAACCTATCCATTACTATGGTGGGTGATGAATCTAACATCAACCCTCGAATTAGAAAAAAATCCGCATATGTATTAATTTTTAAAAAACCCTCTAGGAGAGGAGTTCAGCAATTAGAATCCTACTGAGTACTACCCAACGAGGGCCACACATTGTTCACTTTCCAACAATTCATCCATTCAATAGCTCTCTTGATCCAAATACGATCTTAGGTCACCTTCTTTTGGAAAATTCACTCATTTTTTCAAGTTTAAAACAACCAAGAAACTATGCATAATAGCCCCACCACTTTCGGTTGCAATGAAAACACCCATTTATTAAGATTTTGGACCAACCTCGTAGATGGATGAAAGAAAATTTTAAAGTCTTGCACCCATTCCTTACACACCCCTTCTGCCCCACGATAGAAGGGAGTTGCATGCAAAGGATATTCCACCTCTTGGAGGCACATTAGATAGTTTTCGTCTTATGCAAGATTTCGTCTTACCAAAAAGTTGTACGTTAGATGTACACTAGAGAAAAACTATCACCAAATTTTTTTTTACCATGGGTTGAGTAGTGAGTGACCATAACCTCTTCTAGGAATCAATAGGATGGGTTTGAGCCAAACCATGAACTCACATTTTGTAGACTGAACAAACTGATTACCACCCAAAAGATTTCCCCTTCTAGAAAATCTAATCATTACTCATCCCTAGCATGAGAGGAATACAAAAAATGAGATGACGATCAACCTCACTAAACCATCTGAAAATATTTCTCGAATCTCAGTCCTCCAATGAATCATTGATCAGATCTCGTACCCACTACCACAAAAAACAAGTTTTCACAGTGTCACCCTTTAACATCGCTAAAAAAACACTGATAAATGGTATTTGTACATCACTAAAAAACACTGTTAAAAGTACCCCCTTTATCAGTGATTTTTTATCACTAATAAAGGTACCCCTTTATCAGCGCTTTTGTTAGCGTTGTTAAATATACCTCATTTATCAGTGTTTTTCTTAAAAGCGCTGATAAAAGGAGGGTCATTATCAGTTATTTTTTTACTAGTTATGATAAAATATATATTTTAAAAAATTATCATTAAAAAAATATATTAAAATATAAATATATAAATATATTTATATTGATACAAATACAATATATATTTTTTAAATATTTTTTTGATAAATATAAATAGACATTTACACTTAATATATAAAATATTCAGTGAAAATGGCTTATAAAATATTTTAAAAAATATTAATAATTAATAATTTGATAATTCTTATCGAGTAATAATCATTTAATAACAATTTGAAGACACAAAAAATCAAAAATAATAATAAAATATCTAAAATAAGTTGCAAACATAACTCAAATTTCAAACGACCGTAACTATTAATCTGGGTGTTCGTTTGAGCTCTACCACATATTAAATTAAAGCCTGTGATGAACTCTATGCACTGGTGACCAAAATTAAACTTTTTGTCACAATTTTTATGGCCAAAAAAGGTCCATAAGGCCTCCAAAACTGAGTTTTTATTCGGTATATCCAAATTTTTTAACATTCGATGGAATTTCAGCTTCGTTTTAGGGGGGTTTTGCCATTTTTTAGTGAGGACTGAATTTATTCCCAGAGATTACATTCATATTGATATTATGACTTTGAAATTTTATTTTTTTTCACAACGTACTATTATTGATAATCAAATATAAAACAATATATACATATTTTCTATGTATTCACTCATACAAATTTAATTTTATAAAAAAAATAATTAAACATATTTACATATAAAGTATATTTCTCAATATATAAGCCTTATCTAAATAAAAACTAAAATAAATTTTATTTAAGAATACAAATATACAAATATTTATATATCTATATAATGTGTGTGTGTGTGTGTTTATTAGTGTGTGTCTGTATTAACAAACTGATATATATTATCTATATATTCTAACATATGAATATATAATATATTGGAATATATATAAATATGTATAATTGTACTTACAAATACACATATATATAATATATATATATACATGTGTATGTATGTTGTATATATGTATTTATGTTGTATATATGAATTTATTTATTTATTTATAAAAACACACAAAAACATATTTTATAAATGTATTTAAAACTAATCTTTTAAATATATATTAATATGTGAATAAATATACGAATAAAAAAATATATAAAAATATATGTAAAAATAAATGGATATAAATATATATCAATATATGAATATGTATATATATATTAATATAAATCTATGTTAATATACGAATAAAAATAACTAAATATATATATATATAGAGAGAGATATATATATATATATATCATTAAATGGAGAACAAAACAAAATGAGTGAGTGGTCAAAGTGCAGTCGCATAAGGGAGAGGTCTCAAGTTCGAATCTAAGAGGGTGAAAGGGTATAGCACTGTTAAAGGGTGGGAGTGTTCTTAGTGCAGTTAAAGGGGTGGCAGGGGCATGGGAGTGGCTTTCTATCACTGTTAAAGAGGGGTTCAAGTGCAGTTAAAAGAGAGATCTACCCTCCAATTTAAAGAAAAAAAAATATAAAAAAATTTACTTACGGGAAAAAACTGTGAGAAGATCACATTTGGATTGGAGAGAAGGTCTCACCCTTGCGACACCAGAAGTGTTGCATTAAACCATTTCATATTCCTAAAGGTGATACCTCCATATAACATCAAAACACACAATGTCTCCCAAGACACCCAATGACATATAGTTGGGTATGATGTGGTTGCCCTGGGCCAAGGACTGATAGGTAAAGCATTTTGAATATCATATACATTGATGGTGTTCTATAGTAGTCAATGATATAAAACAATTCATTTATATATATGTGGTTTATGGATATTATATTTTACGTGGGTTTTAATGATAATTGTGGTAGTAAATAGTTTTAAGTGTCGGATTTCATAACTAATATTAAAAAAATTAAATTATTCCTTTAATATTAATGTGTCGTTGAATAACCAATGCAAAAAACTAAAAATATAACTTGAAAAACATAAAAATATTCTAGTGAATTTACATTAAACACTGTTTTTTAACATTGTTTTATATATTTTTCATTTTTCATTGATTTCATTTACTTCTATATATATATTTATTTATTTCGATAAAAAAACTCTGTAAATATCATCGAGAATGTTCATTATTATGTGAGAGAACGGTCAATCCAAAATGGTTGAACCTACATAGTGAAATTTATAGCCCACCAAATCAATAATAATAAACATAATAATCAACTGCATAATGACTTGATAGATGGGCCCATGCATAGAAACTCTTTTCAAACCATAATAATAATAATAATAATTAGATAAATCAATTAAAATAGATTAAGCATGATAAAATGTCGATAAAATACATTATTTTATTTAAAATCTATCTATTTTAATATTCACGGTATATTTTTACTCATGTTTTGTAAAAAAATAAAATCGAATGCAATAATTATATTATGGTTTGTTTCCAAAAGTTTTTCTAATTACGATCTGACCAGTCACCCAAATGGAGGGAAACAACATTTATCGATTTCCCCCCACACATTAAATTAATTTCACCCTATTTCCCTCTCCCTATAGGCTCAATCCTCAACACTAATTTTCCATTAGAACCTCTCCTCTGACTTCTAAATTTCCAAGGCTATGCTTTAAAGTTATAATTTGGTTGAAATTTAGAAATTCTTTTATAAATAAAATGGATAAATATAATTAGAATAATTTCATAATTTATGGATAAAATCGATTTAAATTAATTTATTTTACAAATTATAATCCAATACTATTGTCACATTCCATCTTAAAACTAAGTAATAATGAAATTTTAAAACAAGTTATATTAATCATCATTTAATCAAGAAGAGTTTTTATAGAATGTGATGGATGACCAATATTTGGATGTAATGTAGTGAAATAATATGTTATGTAATGACATAATGTATCCATGTTTTTTTGTCATTATTTATAAAATACATGTGATAAACTATTCATTTTATTTTTTTGATTTTCTATTTTATACATTTTGGAAAAAAAATCATGCATTTTTCACATTAATTACTATGAATTCAATAGATATAAAAAGGGATGTAGGATATGACCAAGAAAAGATTAAAGAAAATGTTATAAATGATAGTCTTAGAAAAAAATTGGGATAAAACGATCAGAAATCATGTTTTTATGGAGCATATGAATCATATGAAACCATAGATAAACCTGTTTATTTTTCAATTTGGGTGAAATGTTCAATTAATTGTGAATAAAAAATATTCACTATTGGAAAATGGGTCTATCCCCATGCATCTATACCCATGATATATAGAAACCGTGGGTATAGAGTTGTTGAAAGATATCTATAACTACGGTTTATGTAAACTGTTGGTATAGACAGGTCATCCTAATAGGTTTTAAAAAATTGTTGGTATAGGTTGAGATATACCAACATTTTTTTAAAAACCATAGGGATAGAGTTCCCTCATATCCCTCAACTGCCCACCCTCCCGCTTTCACTCATGAGCCCTACTCTCCCCTCACCCGAGTACCAATCAATTCTTTTCTCCTCTTGCGTAATCCCCTAATTCAGGGATTTTTTTATTCTGATCTTCTTTGACATCATATTTGTGCATTTCAAATCATACTTCTCTTATGCTGACATTTGTTTTTATTTTTATCTATGTATGAAAACCTAACTAAGAAACAGTTAGGTAACGATTCTTCTGAATTATTTGAAATATGGTTCTTTTAGATTATTTTGTTATAATATTGAAAAATAAATTTGATTGTAATAGATATATTTGTTGTTTTAATTTAGTTATCTACTAATTTTAAATAAATTCAATTCAATTTTTTTTTGGTAATATATATTAACTGATTAAGTAATTAATTAATTTCGTAATTTTTTTCTTTTATTAATGCATTATGGGGTTATTAAATGTCCTGTGATTTTATATAATAATTCATGAGTTACATTTACTTAGATCAGTATACCCTTGTGTAGACTTCAACTTTTCCTGATTACCTTTACATAGGTAAGTGTACTCTTACACATGTTATAAAGACAGTCTCACCTTTATGCAGACATTGCAAATCATGAATAACCCTTTTGTAGATTCTTCAATGGACTGCTCCCACTCTTACACATCGGTGAGGAACATACCACTTGAAGAGCTATTTGACACCACTAGCAATCTATTTCTTCCAATTTCTTTACAATTAATTATTCTTTCAAATAAGGCTAAGTATATTTTATGATCCAATGTTTATCTACCCCTGATTTTTTGAACCTCTAGACACCACTTGTTGAAACCACTTTGTTAGTATAATTATTTTTCCAATTAGCTTCTGAGTATCCTGAAAACACTCAAATGATACCAAAATGCCAGTTTATAATAAATCACTTGAAAGGATTTACAATTAGCATAACCCCGTTAGAAAAACTAAAACCCGGATATAAAACTTAAATCACTCCAAAATAGGCTTGAAATACACTATGTATTTAATATTTTAGTACATTCATATATATTCCAGCATGTATGGTCAAATTCACAATGTTCTATACTTAATTCATGATTTGTTTAATTTTAAAATTACCTAGAAATTCCATTTAATAATGCATTCTTGTATTTATAATACTCTTTTTAATAAACACATGGTGAATACCCCCCACAGATTGTATCTACCCTTCATCCTACAATACTCTATTTATCATTTTTAATAATAAAGTAAAAGGGGATATGGGTTCCTCTAACATCCTCATGTTAATGATTGTGGTTTTTCTTATTGAACCCACTCTTTTCTTCTACTCTTCCCCCAATCCTTTCTAGTGGTTATTTTTTTGCAAAATCAATTGTGATGATTCCATTTTATATGTTCTCTATGAGATTATTTATCCTTATTATCTTGGGTTCCTTCACCATTATGATATTATTCCCACTAATACTAGTCTCTTATTTTGATACATTTTTCTTGCACCCTTCAACATATTTCCTCTTCAAATGGAGGAAACTTCCACAAAATTTGACCTCTTGTATTGCAAACTGATATGTGAGTTCATTAAGGAATACTTTGTTCTTTTCCTCTTCTTTGATATCCATAAGAGTCACTTCAGTATTATTCTTCCTTACTGAATCCTTATTTAAGGGCACTTTCTTTACAATTTATGAACACTCTATGTGTATGTAGACCCAATTTACTTTGATTTTGGTAATTGAAAGTTACTTCTTGAGTTTTGGGATGATCATAGGTTATCATTTAGGCTTATGGAAGGAGATAATTGATATATTTTTCCTTTCCAATTAGAGATGAGTATTTTTCTTTCTAACAAATTCTGTATTTCCCTTCAAATGTCATAAACTTCAGGATTCTATCCCCTTTATTACATTTTGGATATATATTTTTATTTTATAAATCCTAGTTTCTATGATATTGTTATTGTATGATTATTTATATTTATATCATTTATGATAGAATTTCCCTGATATTATTATACCATGTTTTTCTAGTTTTGATGTGGGGTGACACATTATTGTTATTATTGAGTAAATGTTTTCCATCATAAAGACAACTATATTTAATTGGATTAATGTCATATTCAAAATATGGAAGTTTAAAAAACAATTGTTTCATAAAGACACATTTATTTAATTAGATTGTGTAATACTTATTTCTCATTCCATGCCATATACTTTGTCTGGTTCGTTATTTGTAGGTATCACTTGTAGCATATGTTATTTCTCTTATTCTTTGTTTTTCTAGCTACCAGTATGATTTAATGAATTTCATATTAAAATTTGTTGTATTGAATGTTGTATTTATGGTTTAAATTGTTGATTTGAATATAACTTGTTTTCCTTATAATAGAATGGATAGAAGCTGAATGTATCATACCGATCAGATTTCAACTGATTTTCAAAAGAATTTGGATTTTTTTAGATTTTGCAATTAATAGTGCTTCAGATGGAGTTCGTACAAAATTTCCAAGTTATAATTGTGTTGTAAAACCATGTTTAAGTATGGAAGAAGTTATCTACTATATAAAAAAATCTATATTTCAAACAAACTATTATGTTTGGCATCACAATGGAAATATGAGACAATCTTCTACTGTTCATGAAAATAAAGAAGTGGTATGAAAAATTTGATATTTGATCAGTTTAGATTTGTGAATCATCACGAGAGAGATAGTATTTCAGTGTAAGAATACAATTCTATCAATACACATGAGGAAAATAATGAATATGATGATGTTGATAGAGTGAAAAAATAATGGGTGATGTTAGAACTCATGTATATCAAGAATGTACTAAAATGAAAACGTTGGAATTTTTAATGTGGTTATATCATGGAAAACCATGTATGGAATCTATAATACCTCTATTGATTATATTCTTACATTTTTAAGGGATTTATTCTTAATGGGGAATATATTCCCTCAAATCATTATAAGCAATGGAAGTTAATTAATTATCTTGGATTTTCTACTAATAAAATTCATGCATGTTTGAAAGATTGCAATTTATTTTTGGATAAAACCACAAACCCTAATGACTTTAAATAATGTGTCACATCTTTATTGAAGTAAAATGTAGATGAAACACCATCTCGTGTTCCCCATAAAGACATGTGACACTTTCCATTGATTGTTAGGATTCAAAATCTATTCATGTCTGTAGAAATATCAGCCAATATTTGATGACATGATAATGAGAGAATTAAATATAATGATGAGTTGGTTCATCCTGTAGTTGGATTATCATGGTGGGAATTTGATGCAAAAAATCCTGATTTTTAATCTGAGGTGTGTAATGTTAGGTTGGGTCTATCCTATAATGGTTTTAATTTGTTTGGTCTGATGCTTATTGCTCACAGCACGTGGCCAGTTTTTATTCATGTTTATAATCTTCCTTCATGAATTTGTATGAAAAAACCATTCACTTTATTAAGTATACTAATATCTGGAGCTTTTTATCCAGAAAATGATATAGACGTCTACTTACAACCTTTAATAATAGAGTTAAATCAACTTTGGAATATGGGTGTGCGCACATTTTATGCTTCTTAAAAAAAATATTTCTGATATGTGATACCCTTTTATGGGATATAAATAATCTCCCTTATTATGAAATGATGTATGGTTGGAGAATGAAGGAAAAATATGATGTTCTATTTGTATGAAAAATACACAACTGGGAAGTCTTAAATATCATCATAGTTTTAGTTTAATGGGGCACCAATGATTCTTTCCAAGGAAGCATCAATATATGAAGAATTACCGAAGGTTTGATAATATTATTGAATCTAAACATCCACATCAATGTATGCCTAGAATTTATGTGATAAATGAATTGAGATATTTCAGTTTTCTATTAGGGAAAGTTCAAATGAAATCTAAAAATAGGAAGAATGTTGAAACTGAATCCACTTATAATTGAAAAAATAAGTATCTGTTTTTGAGTTTCCATATTGGTCTAAAAATTTGTTACATCATTATTTATAAATAATGAACATTTAGGAAAATATATGGGAATTTTTTTATTCAATTTTTCTAAATAGTAAGGGTAAGACCAAAGATGACTTATGATTTCACTAGGACATGTTGAATCAGGGTATTCGACCAAAACTGCATCCTATGCGGAACAAGGAAAAAATGTAAAGTTCATTGTGCTTATTATATGATGAAACCATTAAAGAAAAATAAATTTGTGGAAGTATTATGGAATATCAATGTTCCTGCTCGATATTCTAGCAACATATATAATCAAGTAAACAAAAGGGAGTTGAAACTAAAATTCCTAAAAACTTATGATTATCACACCCTTCTTCATGAATCGATTCCAATAGCAATCTGACATTCGATATCAAATAATGTAAGGGTGATGGTGATTCACTTGTGACATTTTTATATATAATTTTGTGCTAAAATGTTATCTAATACTTTCTTGATAAAACTGAAGCAAGAGGTGTCATTAATTTTTTCTGAGTTGGAAAAAAAATTCCTCCATCATTTTTTATTTACATGCTTAATTAACAGTTCATCTTACAACTAAAACACTTCTTGGGGAACCCATTGATTTTTAGTGGATATATCCTACTAAAATAAGTATGAAAACAATAAAATCTTATGTACGAAACAAGAATCATCCTAAATTTTCCATTATGATAGTTTATCTAGCTCAAGAATGTATGGATTTTTGTTCAATGTGTTTTTCTGATGTGAGAAAAAGATATAACTGACCAATGAGAAATTAATATGATATGTATGGGAAACTGAGACCTCATTCCCATATCTTCTCCAGATAGGAGGAATTCATGGTTCATATACATTGGCTATATTGATCCTTAAAGAGGAGGATATGACACATCGCACAGTCTTATTTAACTATGATTTTTTTATGACTATATCAATTAAGTAATTTAAATATTTATATTTTATCTCATACTATGTCATTTCACATATAAATTGAAATTTTATTATTATTTTATGCAGGTAACATAAAAAAATTATAATTATAGTTCATCGATCTTTTCTTTTGAGAATGAGAGAGGCTTTTCAAAGAAAAAAGTTTCCTACTTGGTTTAAATCAAAGGTATGACCATTAATTTAATTTAATTAAAATAAAAATATTCATTTAGTTGTATTATTCATATATATTTCAGTTATTGAGTTTACCTATTGACTCCATCTCCCAAGAATTAAGAGTGTTGGATTTTGGTCCCAATTCTTTGGTTCGTGAATTAAAATCTTTAATAATCAATGGGTATGAATTTGTTACAACTAATCGAGTGGTGAAAATGAGAACACAACATGATGAAATTTTGTTAACTAAAATAATGGATTTTTATGCCAGTGCACCAGATATTAGGCATTGATGTGAAAATGTGTCTTATTATGGACTTGTTGAGAAAATATCGTTATTGGATTACTACTCTCATGGATGAGTCACTATAATGAAATTTAAATGGATTGATTCAATGACACAACATGGTACATTTATTGATGACTATGAATTCAAATTTATTGACATGACTCGATTCTTGGATACCGATGAACCATATATTTTGGAATAAATATAAAAAAGTGTTTTATATGAAATATCATTTGATACATGATTACAATTTCATTATTAAAGCAATCCCATGACATATTTTTCATGATAGTGGGGATGAAATTGAAACCATTGACGCTCTTGTTGGTGTTTTCCAAGACATTGTATTTGCTGAATCAAATTGTTCCATTGTTAGAATTGATGTTGAACCTAAAGTAGTGGTGGGTAATATATAGAAGCAACCATATATGTTCACAGTTCATTCAATTTACCTTGACATGGATTTCTTATGTTGGTACTACTGTAATTAATTTAATTTAGTTTTAGTTTGGAATGATATGATTTTTTAGTATTCTTTTTTTTTATTGCATTTAATTGGATTTATTTCAATTCATAAAATAAAGCTTAAAATAGGTATTTATAAAATGTATAACTTGGTTTTAAATTATAGTTTCTAAAACATGTTATGACATTGTTTATGACTTCTTGGACTTCTAAGTTGTATGTATTATTTTTAGAACAGTTTCTAAAATATGAAAATTTCATTATTATGTAGATTATGAAATATATTTAATAAGTTCGAAGGAAGATATTATATGATAATGATCAACAGATGCATGAGTTAGGGTTGCCTACTCTGGTTCCTATAGTGATTACAATAATTTTAATATTTTTCTTCCACATTATATTTAATGACATGTTTTTTTCTTTATCATTTTTTACAGATATTCATTTGAACTAAAGTTGAATTATCCTTATCCTATTAGTATGGTTTTGAGTGGGGGTTATCCTAGATCTACACAGAGCACCCGTCGTACCTGTTCACATCCTGACCTGTCAGAGGACACCCCATCTACCACACATTTTCATCCTCCACTTGAGCCTCCAGGGATGTTCCCTCCTATGCATCTATCATGTCGTATTTATCCTACTTTTCTCACACCATGTCAATTCCTCCTCCAGGTATGTTCCCACCTTTACTATATACATATCCTATGATTTATCCCCAACCCTTATATCCTTATCCTACAATGTCTACACTGCCTCCATTTCCAACTATCCATCCAGGATCTGATGATTATGTTACTTCAACTTCCACTCCAATGCATGAAAATTACCTGATGAATGCATTATAAAAGGCACATCCTTCAAAGGATACCGATCTAGGACAACCCCCAGATCCATCAGAGCCTAATGAGTAGCATGTATCAAGTTTTTTTATAAGTGTGTCAAATTATATCACATCATTTTTCCCATTGTACTGTGAATTAATTATTCTTTTTTTCTTTTATCTTATCTAGTGAGATATTCTAATAGGATTTGTGGGAACACCCGTATGTGTGAATCATGGAATCATAAAACACAAATAATGATGGATTATAATGTATAAAATCAAATAGTAGGTACATGTTAGGCAGTGTAGAATAAGGTTGTAAATTCCCCATTAAACTAAGGAGATATTTTTCATTATTTTTTATTTTAAATTGAATAAAAGGTAATGACATGGTTTTAATACCTTTAAATAGTTAATTTTTAATAAATAAAACTATTTTCTAAAATTATTCTTTGAATTATAATTTGTTTTGAAAAGGGGTGGGTATATTGACATGATTACGTTTTGTAATGTAATCTGGGAGAGTCTTTTATCAAATTTTATTTTAAATTAAGTTTATTTTAAGGTATAATATATATTTGAAATATTTTTTGGGAATTATAAATAGAAATGTTATTTTTTTGAAACTATTTTGAAGTGTAATTTTTTTTTGATAAACCAAAATTCAGTGGGAGGTGGGAAAAGTAAATCTATAGTGATTCTATTTGATGTCTTAGACATTATACTGTAGAAGGATGGAATGTTTTTTTTTATTATGTGATAGTTTTTTGGATATTAGTTGCCTCAAAGGTATTAGGGATTTATTATTTTGTTGTTTTAATTAAATTTTTTTATTCACACATCAGAATAATGGTGTATATTCGAGATATGTGTTAGTTTTTTAAATAGGGATTGATGATTTTTGTTGCATTAGATCAAGGATATATAATTGTTTCATCTTTTTAGGTATAATAAGTTTTTTAGTAGGGAGGTTTTAAAAACCAATGTCCTTATAGATTAGTGTAAAGGGGGAAATTTATCTAACTAAAAAAGAGATAATCCAAAAATGAACAAAATAACCTAACCTAAAAAGACCTATCCCAAAATGAAAAAAATGAAATAACCCAAACAAATAAAATAACCTAAACCCAAGTAAACTAATTGTTCTAACTAAAAAATGAACAAATGACCAAATGAACTAAATAAAAATTACATAACCTTGAAATGAACCAAATAACGTAACCTAAACTACCCAAATGAACTAACTCAAATATGAAATAACCCAAAGATGAACCAAATGACCAAACCCAAAATGACCTAAGCCAAAGTGAAAAAATAGCATTTCCTATAATACACCAAATTATATAACTCAAAAATGACTTAACATAAAAATAAATCACATGGCCTAACCCAAATCAACCAAAATGACCTAACTTAAAAAGAACTAAGTGATTTAGACAAATGACTAAATGGTAAAATATTCCAAAAGCTCTAACCCAAAAATAAACCAAATGAAATAAATCATTAGTGAAAGAAAACACCTCACCCAAAATGAATCAAATGAACAAAACCAAAAACAATGAAAAATACTCTAACTGATTGATTAAATGACCAAATTACTTAACAACCTAACCAAAAAATGAACATAATGACCAAAGGATCAAAATTACCAAGCTACTGAATAACAAAATAACATAACACAAATAAAATTGGATTCTAATTAAAATACAAGAGGAATCCATATCATTCCCATATTAATCATGCTAATTAGTATATATCGATTTTGTTATGCCACTAGTATTAAATTTCTAATTAAACGTATAAATATATTCTTCTTCATTTTATATATTTCTTCAACAACTAAAATTTTAATTCATTTTAGGTTTGTCAATTTCATATTATTAAATAATGTACTATTATACTAATCAATGTCATTTATAGCAAGAGGCATTGGGCATTGAAGGTCGTGTGACTCAAGAAAAATTATTTTTCTCAAGTAGGAGAAAAAATGATTGAAGTGATGTAAAGTCACAGACATAAGAAAATGTTGTAAGTATTTTTATTGATATTTAAAATGTTGATAAAAATTCAAAATTAAATATCTTGTTTATATTTTAAACAGTGTTCCCTAGAGGTAATCAATGATAAATAAGATGACAACTTAGTGCCAAATGATTATTTAAAATAGGTATTAAGTGAGGAGTACCAAGGGAGAGTTCTATGTCGACCCAAGAAAAACATTATCCCCACTAGCTATTGGCCCTCAACAGGTGCCTCTCAAACCTATCACACCACTAAGCTATAAAATAATCATGTAGAAGTAGACGATGCAAAAAATATCTATATAGGATCATGAAAGAGGAAAACCGGTCATTGAATAGTTCTTGAAAGCTATTATAGTTATATATCCATCACTTATATCCAAGGCTTCTAATGTTTTGGATTAATGCATGGAAAAAAGAGATCTATATATGATCCACTGAGTGATGTCAATGAGGGTTCTAGTGGCATTCCAGGTGATGATACTACTCTTGGTGGTGATGATAATGATGATGATGACGATGATGATGATGGTGGTGGTGGTGGTGGTGGTGGTGGTGGTGGTGGTGGTGGTGGTGCTCTAAGCATCGATGTTGGTGATGATTACGATGGAATTGGTGGTGATTGGAGAGATATTAAACCCATCCATTTTTGAGTTGACAGTAAAGTCACAAGTATGGATTATGTTTATTGACTAAAACTAATTTATAGTGTTATTTATAAATGCATGTTATAATATTGTAAATGGTATGAAAACTATTTCTAACCTAATGGTTAAATTGTATATATAAAATAATCATACTTCATTAAATGTGGACCATGTTTTGTATTTTTTTTACAGATTTTGGCATTGTTTGTGACGTGGGGTTGGATGGGAAGCTGCTACTTATTGGGTTCAGGTAGCTATACCAATATTTCAATGAAATGTCGGTATATCCTATATGGGGTTAAATCTATACCCATGGTTCTCCTAACCATGGTCATAGATATATACCGATGGTTTAATGAAAACAATGGGTATTATGAATACCTCATAGGCTATACCCATGGTTTCTATAGAAACTGTGGGCATAACCTTATACCAATGGATTAAGCACCCATGGTTCATAGAACCACTAGTATATCCTATAATAGTGATTTTATGGGACATACCAACAGTTCTAAACTATGGTTATAGGGTAAGATTTCGGTAGTGACTATATATGGATTATTATTGTTATTATATGTTTAGAAAACCAAGGAGTTTTGGGGTTAAAATATCAATGTTATATTTTGTTGAGTTTACTATACAATCACTATAGAAAGCAATGTAGTGAAACTGAAACAAGTAATATAATAGGTGCATTGTAGTTCAGATTTTGATCAAGCATAGTTACAACACTATGGATTAAAACTACAGTGGTGTATTGTAAAATTTTGTATCATTGGGATTAAGGAGATTTAACAATTGAGGTTTGAACTGTGTGTGTTTTTTTTTATACATAGAACTATGGATCTTTAATTGGGTTCGAAATTATATTGTTTAATCATTTGGGTGATGTTGGTTAAATTAGGTGTAATGGATGAGTGTGTATAATAGGTCAATGAGTGTGTATGTAACACCCTAAAATTTTAAAATATGAACATCATATTTGATAGCGTATATGACACGCAACACCAAACTAGAAGGGAATATAACATCTCGATAATTTATTATATGTTTACTATTCACTCTATTTTATATATTTCAATGAAAAAAACACTAATTTTATCTTTTATTACACACAAAACTGAGTTTTACCAAACAATAATATACTATTAATATTATAATTTAATATGACAGTTATTGCATAGTCATTGGAAATACAGGTACAAATAAGACTAAGTAAATTATGAAAATATATATTTTACACACATTTATTGGTTATCTGTTTATTATAAGTAATAATTGGAATCATTTAAAAGAAAAAGAAATGTTTTAAAAAAATTGCATTTTCCTAAAAGATGGATTAGTAGCGCTTTGCACACATAATTTAAAATTATTTTTTACCAATTTTTTAAAATTTATATGAAAAAATAAACATAATTTTTGAAATCATAATATCAAAATTATCTTAGGGTAAATTTTTGGTATTTTTCTGAAAAGTTTCATTTTTTTGATGAACAGGGAAAAATACTGAATTTTAAATGAAAACTAACTTTTCATTTAAATAATATGTAATATAAAATTATATTTTTAATTGTTTTTAAAGTAAAATTAGTTCAATTGTACATATATTAATCCAATTTATGTCATTTTAATCATTTTAATATTGAATTTTGATATAAAAATTGTGTAAACTTTTAAACATTTTCACTTTAAAACCCCGTTTTCTCATCACATCTGTGGGATAAATTTTAAATTAGTTTTTGTCACTTATCTGGATTAAATTTTAAAAGGTGGATTACATATTTGGAATAAAAATTATTTTTAATTTATAATAAGTTCAACATAATTCTTTACCAAAATGATTAGTGAAAAAAGTTAAAATTAATTATAGTGATTAAGGTAAAAACGAGTTTACTTAGTGGTTAAACTTAGAATATAATGTGTAAGAATGGCCCAAAAATTGAAAAAAAAAACCTATTTTATGGAAATATTTTGAACTTATACCTTATATTATCTAGAATTTACTATTATTGGGTCCTGGTGACATGAAACAAATATGGGTGGAGTTCACTCTTTTGAAAAATTACAAGTGTGTCACTCACCCCACTTATAAAAGGCCACCCCTTATCCTCTCCACTTCACTCCTTCACACTACTTTGGTTGTGAAAATACCAATGAAAATAAATTCCAAAAATACCTCCCCTCATCCTATAATCATTATCTTGGGCATACAAACAATCTAGTAATTCTTTAGTGCAGACCTAAAGAGGATACCCGAAGAAGAGGTAATGTTCTTCAATGAGCGTTTTTATTTTACTTGTTTTTTCACCTCATTAAATTATTATTAAACCATTTTTATATAATAACTAAATATATTCCATATTATAGTATGATTTTATAATAATTTAATGACCTAAAAACATCTCAACTTCCATAAAATGGGTTGTGAAATCATCATCCGTGTGTACGGAGGACTACCGCCTCACATACTGATGTCATTCATTTTTCCATTTCCACCTATCAAGGTAGGTTGTTATGATATATATAAAGAATATATATGATGTTTATAAAATATTTATACCTATTTATTCATTATATCATATATATATATATATATGTATACCTTTCATTCCATAGGAGATACGATAACATCGCTTGTGCATACGGCAGACAACCGCCTCGCGAAGCGATGTGATTCCTCTTGCACTAACGCTTCATATGGAAGGTGATAAAGATAAGGTTATTGAATATATATTACATAAATGAAATAATTATTATATTTGTTACATATTTATAATTTTTTAAAGATGATATATATCATTCTATTTATTTCCTTTTCACTCACATAAAGATGATAACATCATTCATGTACGCGTGGGCTACCACCTTCACAAAGCGACGTGACCCACTTTTCATCACCAAACCACATGGATGAAATATATAAGTATATAATATTTTATTTATGATATCATGGTAATTATATAAGGTTAATATTTTACTTACCTTCTTTATATAATGATCATTTAAAAATGGAAGTGTTACCTATGCGTATGTACGACCTATCGTCTCCATGATCGTAACATACTTCATTTCCATAACCACATTTAATGATTGGTTTTAAAAGTATAATTGATGTATAAATATGATAATTATTTTATGATTATTAATATTAAAATTTTGAAACTCTATAATATGTGCAATAAACAGATCTTTAATGAAAAAACACGCATAACAAAATAAGCCAATTAACACCCAAAATAATGAAAATAATGAATGATTTTTACTAAATGGTTGAAAAGATGTTATGAAAGGATCATGTATGATATTTTAAATATTAATATAGTTATATTATAATTTAATAACATGTTTACAACCCTTATAAAGGTATTTAAATCATTTTCACCCAAAAATAAATGGGTGGTAATATATTTCTTCTCAATTTACATTCCATTGATAGTTATTTGTTTTTACACACCAATTAAATTTTATGTGGTGAATATACTACCCATTAAAATTTAATATCTAGAATAATTCATTATTAATGTTATTTTAAGTTTAAATTTGAATTATTTAATCCAATGGAATTTTATTTAAAAATTACCAAGTGATAAAATTTGTTGTGAAATCTAACTTTCTTTTGTGATTGTTAACTTTCTCTTAAAACAATCACTTTATTATAATCATTTTTCACTGGAAATTAAATTTCCATTAAATATCCATATTATTATGTGATAGATATGATTATTTCCTAATCCATATACCATTTTTACATACGGTGTTTAATTTGAATTTAATTTGATTAACTGAGAAAATATTGATAAATCTGTATCCTTTACTTCATATAGATATTTGAGGATAAGGAATATTGTTCATTAATTAAATATCTTATTTGATATATGAGGAATTATTGTGAAATGTAGTGACGTGTGGGCCCCAGACTTTATATATCCCCTCTATGCATCAACATGTCTCATGAGACAAATTAATTGGCTAAATTTAATGGGTTTATACCTGTAGTTTTAAATTGTATGGAGGATAGATCTTGAAAGTAGAAATTTCCATGTGCATGATACATGATGTCCAATAATTAATAATTTCCTTCACTAAGAATTCAATAATTATTTTTATCCATGGAATTTTTACTATGATATTATCAATGGATGTTTTTTATTCTCAGTTTATTGATTAAATGGAATATGTTTTCAATTATTTACATTACTATATTTATTATGACTTATCTATTAAAGCTGTTAAGCAATTTAAATGGAATGAGTGTTCAGTTATTTACCTTTCCATATTGTTTATACTTATTGATTCATGGTTTCTTACACTATACTTAACCATTACTAATCATTTGAGCTCACCCTTATTTTGTTTCCTTTCCCTAGGAAATTAAGATGAATTCTTGGAATGAGTTTCAAGGATACTGAGATTTTTTTATGATTTATTTAATTTTCCAAATGTAAAATGGGTATCATGTATGTATCTAGTTTTCAAAAACTACTAAACTGATCAATCATTTTGGATTTGAATCTTGTATATATGTCAATGCAATGAAGTAATGTACTGACTTTAGGCTACTTGGGTCAGATTCGTTACAGTTGATATCAGTTGAATTTTAGTAGAAACCTTGGGAACTTGAATTTGGAAAACATAAATTAGGAAACATAACCCTATGATATAATTTTAGGATAGTATATAATAACATCCTAATATTTTTGTAAGGAATATATTATATGGGTTTTATTAGAAATACATATTTTTCTGGATACTTCAAGGGGGTGTGGTTCTGACATAGAGGTAACTAGGGGAACAACTAAAAAATGGAATATTAATATGGACCGAACTATCACATGGTACATGACAACGGGAATTACTATGCACCTTGTTTGAAACTCCCAGGGGATATACTTTGGATAATTCATATTTTATTTAAAAACTATTATAAAGGATTTGAAAATAAAGATATCCCCAAAGAAAACAAATTTTATGATTCTGAGAAGAACAATGCTTAAATTTTTAATTTATATTAAGTGTTACAACATATTTGGAATTATACATTATGATTTAAAATTCATAATTTTATAAGCTAATCCAATATATTCCATTATTTAGAAATAGTGTCTAGAAGGAAGAAGGGTATCAACACTCATGGACAATGTATAGATTTCCCTATTAAGGAATCCAATATAGATGGTATCATAACTGAGTAAATAATGGCTATATTAGGTTACCATAATCGGGTTATGAAAAATAAATTTACCCAATTAGAGCAACCCATTCCATAACTAGATTCTACTAAACTTGATCACTTTATGTGACAAAAGCCCCCATAATTTAGTTGGACTACTAATTAGATTATAGACGGGAAATGGATTAAGTCTCTAGAGAATATATTTATGGACTTAGGATGTAGTGAAAAGGAAAAGGTTACAATTTTGGTGTATTATCTAAAAGGCAATGTCGATCAATAGTGGTATTTGATCTAGAATACTATGGAGGAAGGGGAAATAGAACTCATGGAATGAAAATATTTTAAGGAGACATTTTTTGATAAATATTTACCTCATGAGCAATAAATTAATATAAAAAGAACTTTTCTTAGATTAAAGTAAAAGGAAGAATAAATTTTGATGGATTATAAGATACCTTTACAAGGTTGGCTAGGTATGCTATATATTACATATGCAACATGGAGTGAATGATTGACCATTTATTTGAAGGACTTAAGCCAAGTCTCTAAATGGAATTGGTCTCTAAAACTTTCTCATCATATGATGAAATAGTTTTATTCATAATAAAAATGGATAATGAATTATCTAAATCTTAATTATTTAGGGGAAACCTATAAAATAAGAGGCCATTCGAGAACCATGAAAAGGGGAATGCATCAAAGAAGAATAATAAAACACAATGTTTTCCACACTATAAAAACTGGAACAACCCAAACTTTTATAAATTCAATTTCTCCCTTCTTGTGAAAATTTCATAATCAATCATATTAGGAAACACAATGCCACATCATTATTAAATGAACTACTATGTGACCTTTAAAAATAATTTTTTCCCCTTTGTGTTTTGAATTTCAAAAATTGATATACATGGTTTCGATCAGTAAAATGTTTAGAGTCTGATAGAACAAACTTAATTTTTAGTAAATAGTAACCTACCCTTATGAATATTAACCTACGCTTATGAATAGTAATAGGACCCTTATGAATATTTAATTGTCCAAAATAATAGTAACCTTACCCATGAATTATTAAATAAAATTTAGGCATATTTTAAGTTACAATATGACCATAGTAAAAGTATTGGTATTTTTGTACGTCATAAATAAATAATTATAATTAATTAATTAATTTAAGATAAAATTTATTTTATCCTAATTTTTTTTCATAAATTAAAAATTCTATGTCTTCTTGTTTTAAGATAATTTTATAAGACCTTATGTAATTTTTGAAAGCGTTATGAAATCAGTTTGAATTTCAAAATATATATTTTTCAAGTAAATTATGATTTTAATTAAAAATTAAATTAATTATATTTATAAAATTATTTGTGAAAAATGGAGTTCATTTTTGAATTATACACTTCAAAAAATGGTTGGAGTTTTTTTTTTGAGATTTTTCGGAAATACTTGAATTTTTGGTGAATAGTAAAATACATTAATTTACCGTTTAAATACATTATAATTTAAATCCAATATTCCTAACATCATAAGTGATGTAAGAACCCAAATATAGAACTAGCATTAATTTATTACTATTCTTGGACATGGAACACTCATTATTTCTTATCTTGAGGGAAATTAATAAACTAATTATTAAAATATTTGGAAAACACCCCTCCCCTCTACTATAAATACCACCCTTCACATCCTCATTTCCTCACACATCTAAAGCTTATAACCTTGTATAAACTCTAACCATAAATCTTCCCCAGTATTTCGCCCATTTCCAAGATTTTTTGGTCTCATCAAAAGACCAATCAAAGGTGCCTTAAGGAGGATTCAAGAGGTAATTTCCCTCTCTTTTCATTTAATTTCCTTTCAATTTCAAGTTCTTTTCTTAATCTCTCCCCACATATCATCATCCATATGGTATGGTAACTCCAATATATTACATATAATTTAATGGTATTATAATAATGGGATAATATATCATACATCCCCCTTCTTCTCTTCTTTTTTATTTTAGAAAGGAAAATGTTGTTCATGAGGTGTTAATTTATCACCTTCAAGAAAGACATGATTTCATTTTCCTTTACCACCTTCAGATCTAGTCATGAAACCATTTTTATGGTTTAAAAATATTATTTTATATTTATTTAAACCTATTTAATGTTCTATAACTAACTTATGTACATATTACTAAATTATTAAACAAAACAAGTTTGTTGTGGTCAAAAAACTGCCAGAATTAACCTAAAACGATCATAATTAAACTTTAACTAATGATTCATCCACATTTTATATAAAATAATTCATTTTAAGATAATTTAAACTCATATAATATCATTAATAATATTTAATATCTGTTATTAATGTTTATCCATGTTCTACACATACATCTATTCAAGTGTAGAAGTGAATCGTTCATGAAAACTAAGAAAAAGAACACTCCCAAATAATGGATTTAAACTCTATAACTCATACAAAGGCCCATAAAAAACCTAATAAAACCATAGTTAATATTATTAATGTATAAAATGTTATTTAATTTTTAATTATTGAATATAATGTGATTATATAGTCTATTAAAGTGATGAAAGTGTTCAGATACAAGGTAAGGGGAAATTCCCGAACCTAACTTTCTTTCTTCAGGTTCTCCCTCTTTCACTCCATTTTAGGTATGGTTACTCCTTAGAAATAATTTTTTCATCATTATATTACCCTTTATAGGATATTAATGTTCTATAATTTATTTTATGAAAAACCCATTGTTTTCTAGGAGAACTCTTCTTTCAAATAAACACACCCTTTTTTACTTCTCGAAAATTGTTTCACTCTTCACTAAAGGTTAATGGTTATATGTAAAGAATGATATTTACTCCTTATTTTCAGAACCAAATGTGTATGAATGTATTATTTATGATGTGAAACCCATTTCACTACATGGGTAATTTTATGTTCAATTTTGACATATTTTCTATGTGGCATGCATGATAATGTAGATGTTATGATGTGACGGGAGCACCCAGAATTATATAGTGCAACATGAATGTTTGAATGTGACAAGTGCACCCAAAACTATACAGAACTCCAATGAATTGGATAAAGTTATGAATATCATTACTTAATGTGAAATTATGTGGGAACATGATGCTAGCATTTTTCACAACCATGTGTGGCAGTTAACTACTAAGACATGATGCTTCATTTTTATGCATTGCCACATTCTAAGTCTTTTATTAATGTTTCCTCACATGATTATGTACATGTGCCTATGTTATGATATAAATATTATGACCACACCATGTTACATGTTATTATATATCCTCTTACGGGGCTTTTAGCTCACCTATTTTTTATGTACATCCTTTGGTGACTACATCTACTGATGAGAGGTCAAGAGTTAATAAGAAGATAGAGAAGAAGGGATTAAATAAATGTTTTGTGTTTTAAATGTTACTTATGGTCCTAGTTTTCCCAAGACACTAACCCTTTGGATCCTCTAAGTGTAATTTTTTTATGTTTTCTATCACTAAAATCATGTAAAAGTAATATAAGAAAAGTAGGGTCTCTATAGTTGGTATCAGAGGGAAGGTTTAGTTAATTTGGGAATTAGGATTAGTGAATCCTAAAGAAAACCTCTAGTATGAGACTAAGTACAAATATGAATGCAAGAATCTTTTCTAAGCATAGGGATACCATAATAAATTATTTTAGTGTAAATTTCAAAAATTAATAAGTTATTTATTTATGACTCATTGACTTATGTTTTGTTATATCCTTTTCTATTTTAGGAAATAGTGGGAACCAGGAGAAACCAGACCTACAACCTGCATGAGGGACAATGCAATGATTTCCCAAATGACATCCCTAATTATTTAGAAGGTGGAATTAAAAACTTCATGGGGATGCTTACCCAACTATCTTAGGTTATGAACAATAACTTGAATAATGGGGAACATCCTTCTTCAACAAAGAGGGAGAAACTGGCTATCGAGTGTTTTATGCGGCAGCAACCACCGACGTTTAGTGGATATTCTGATCCACTAGTTGTGGAATAGTGGGTCAAATACATGGAGAATATCTTTTCTGTTCTTCACTATTTTTAGATGAAGAATGTGACACTAGATTTTTATCATCTAGATAGAGAGGCCGATCAATGGTGTGGTTTGATTAAGAACCCTAAGACAAGAGAAGAAATTGAAGAGATAGAATCGGAAGACTTTAAGATCATGTTTCTTAATAAGTATTTCCCATGAACTCTTCATAAAAATATGGAGAGATAATTCAAAGAGCTCAATCGAAAGGAAGGATAATCTGTCACGACCTATGAAGAGAATTTCACAAGGCTTCCAAGGTATGATTCATATTTTTTTATCAACAGTGATAATAAAATTGATAGATTATTTAGTGTATTAAAACCACACCTTTCAAAGGATCTTGAAATTAGAGACTTTGGGAGTTATAAAGAAGTTGTTCGATGTTCTCTAAAAGTGGAAATAGAGTTCAGAGAATGTTCCCATGGATATGGTGATAAGAAACTAAAGATGGAGTTTCAAGCTAGAGGATATAATGATAAAGGTGGGAAGAAAACTCAATAACCCACATGCCAAAAATGTGGGAAGATGCATCATTGGAACTGCCTCAAATAGATGGGGAAATTATTCAAGTGTGGGAAAGAAGGAAACTAAGCTCACGAATTTCAAAAATACATGATAAGGAAGGATAATTTAGTGGAAGAAAAGAAATAACCATTTGTGGTTCAGTGCTACAACTATAGGGAGAAAGGGAACTATAAAACCCAGTGCACTAAATCTTGAGTCCTAGAGGGTAATCAGTGCCAGAAGCCACCAAGTCTAAAGGAATAAGGGAAGTCTTATGCCATCACTACTGCGTAAGTGGATAAATATAATGAATTCATACAAGGTACACTTTGTATTTACTCAAGAATAGAAAAATTCTTATTTGATTATGGTTCTATGCATTCCTTTATATCTTTCAAGTTTTCTAGAACTATAAAATTTAAGCCCTGACTCCTTGAAGTAGAGAAATCTTTAAAAAACCATGTGGTGAAATCATTGCAACCCAAGTGTTTGACTCTTATCCTATTGGTGTATGTGGGAATATTCTTCCAGAGAATCTCGTAATACTTCCCTTGGTGGAATTCAATGCTATAATGGGAATGGATTGGGTCTCGTTATATACAGCACATATCAACTGTCAGGAAAGGGAAATATCTTTTCATATTTTGAAACATCCCATGATCCTCTACAAATGCAAGGAAGATCATGAATCTCCTTTTCAAAGTACTTCCATGGTGTGGGTGTTGATTCCATGTGAAGAGGCATACCTCACTCAAATGGTTGAGTCAAAGGAAAGTGTCAACCAAGTGGAAATGACCATCGTGAAGGAATACGGTGATATATTTCCTAAAGAGTTACCCGAACTTCCCCTATATCATGAGGTAGAGTTATCTATAGAATCCATACCCAGAGCTACTCCTATCTCAAAGTGTCCCTATAGGATGGATCCTATCAAACTATAGGAGTTAAAGAAGAAGCTGTAAGGGCATTTGGAAAAAGGGTTCATACACCATAGTGCATCACATTGGGGTGTGAAAGTGATATTTGTGAAGAAGAATGATGGAAAAAATGTGCCTATGTATCGATTAATGAGAACATAACAAGATCACCATAAAGAACAAGTATCATCTTCCAAGAATTGATGACTTGTTTGATCACTTAAGAGGATCTAAATACTTCTCAAAGGTGGATCTTTATTCTGGATATCATCAATTAAAGTTAAAGAAGGAAGATATTTAGAATACTTCCTTCTGTACAAGGTATGAGCACTATGTGTTTTTGTTGATGGCCTCTGAAATTACTAATTCCCCTAAAATCTTCATGGATTTGATGAATAAAGTCTTTAAACATTACATTGAAAAATTTGTGGTAGTGTTTATTGATGATATTTTCATATACTCCATGATCAAGGAGGAATATTAAGAACATATAAGACTTGTGTTGTTGACATTGAGAAAGGAGAAGTTTCACGCCAAGTTCATCAAGTGTGACTTTTGGATGAAGCATGTCACATTCCTGGGACATGTGATCACAAGTAAAGGAATTTTTTTGGACCCTTCAAACACAAAGGTGATTGAGGAATGGCCCAGAAGCTCTAGTGTCACAGAAATCCATAATTTTCTTGGATTAGCTGGGCACTATCGATGTTTTGTGAGAAATTTCTCATGATTGTCAATCCTGATAACTAAGTTAACAAGGAAAGGGGTAAAGTATGTATGGACTGAATAATGTGAGGGAATATTCAAGGATCTAAAGAGAATGTTGATCACTACACCAGCACTCACATTACCTAAAAGTGGAGAATGTTTTTATTGATATACAGTGATTCTTAAAAGAAAGTCTTGTGTTGTGTACTCATGAAAAAAGATAATGTGATAGCCTATGCCTCACAGTAGTTGAATATCCATGAGAAAAAGTACCCGATGCATGATCTACAGCTGGAAGCCGTGATTTTTTCCTTGAAAATCTGGGGGCACTACCTTTATGTTGAGAAGTGTTACATATACACCGACCACAAGAGCCTAAAGTATATATTCACATAAAAGGAGATCAACATGCGTCAAAGGAGATGGTTATAGCTAATCAAGGACTACAATTGCTCTATTCACTATCATCCTGGAAAGGTGAACAAGGTAGTTGATTCTCTAAGTAGAAAAGAACTTGCTATTCTATCCATGTTTTGGATTGAGAAAGACCCTATCTTCTTGGATATGCAAAGGATGTATTTGGAAATCATAAGGATAGGGGATACACCCTAACTTTTCCAAATTATTGTGAAACCATATGTCCAATAGATTATTAAGTAGGCATAATGGGATGATTTGGAGTTATAAAAGAATGTGAATATAGAAAAGTAAGGGAAGCTACAAGAGTTCTATATTGATGATGATGGTGCGATTTGGTTTGGAACGCAGGCTTGTGTGCCTTTATCACAGGGGATAAAAAAGGATCTATTTTACAATGGACATAACTCATCATTCTCTATCCATACCAGTAGTAACAATATGTAACATGATCTCTGATAACACTTCTGGTTGGACAAAATGAAGAGGAATATTGTTGAGTATATCTCAAGGTTCTTGATATGCCAACATGTTAAAGCAGAGTGATAAAAGTCCAAAGGTATGAAACAAAAATTTCCTATACCCATGTGGAAATAGGAGAATGTCACTATAGACTTTTTCATGGGTCACCTGAATACATCCAAGAGAAATGATACAATATGGGTTGTGGTTGATCGCCTGAAAAATACTTCCCACTTTTTCATTATTTGGGAAGATATCTCACTTGAACAACTTGCAAAGATATATGTGAAGGAGGTGGTGAGAATTCATGGGGTTCCAATCTCAATTGTCTCTGATCGTGATCTTAGGTTCACATCCAAAATTTGGAGGAGTCTTCAAGATGATTTGAGTACTGAATTAAATTTTAGCACAACCAATCACCCCCAAATTGATGGCCAATCTTAAAGGACTATTCAGACACTTGAAGACATGATAAGGTCCTTCTCTTTAGAATTAAAAGGTGGATAATATTATAATCTCTCATTTTTTGAGTTCTCATTCAACAATAACATCCACTCGAGTATTCAGATTGATCCATATGAAGCTCTGTTTGGAAATCGATGTATAACTCCAACCTGTTGGGATGATGTTGTAGAAAGAAAGCTACTTGGACCTGATCTTTTAAAAGAGATGACCGAGAAGGTTCAAGTCATCCAAAAACATATCAAAGCTTCTTAGAGTTGGAAAAAGACCTATGTTAAAAACCGTTGAAGGGATTTGGAGTTCAACGTTGGAGATAAATTCTTCCTTAAAATATCACCATGGAAGAGAGTCATGTGGTTTGGAAAGAAAGGGAAGTTAATCCCAAGGTACATTGTCCCCTTTGACATCCTTGACCTCATAAGATCCGTGGCCTATAGGCTTGTACTTCCACCAAATATGGATCAAGTTCATGATGTGTTTCATGTATCACTCTTGAGGAAGTACATACCATTTCCCTCACATGTACTGAACTCATAGGTGGTACAACTAGAATATGATCTCTTTTATGATGAGTAGCCAGTAAATATTCTGCACCTGTTTGTGTAAAACAAAATTTCAAAGGTGAAATTTTAAAAGGGGGGAAGAATGTAATGACCCAGACTTTTATCAATGAAATTACTCCTTTCTATTACTAATGTCAAAATCAATCACATTAGGAAACACAATGCCATATCATTCTTAAATGAACTACTATGTGACCTTTAAACATAAATTTCTCACCTCTATTTTTTGAATTTAAAAAATCTAACATAAACGGTTGCGATCAGTAAGATGTTTGGAGTCCGATAAGAAAAACATATTTTTTTAGTGAATAGTAACCTGCCCTCGTGAATAGTAACCTACCCTTATGAACATTAATATGAACCTTATGAATAGTGAATCATCCAAAATAATAGTAACCTTACCCATTAATGATTAAATAAAATTTAGGAATCTTATAAGTGACAATATGACCATAGTAAAAGTATTGGTATTTTTGTAAGTCACAAATAATTAATTATAATTAATTAATTAATTTAAGATAAAGTGTATTTTTTACTAAAATGTTTTTATAAATTAAAAATTCTATGTCTTCTGGTTTTAATATAATTTTATAAGACCTTATGTAATTTTTCAAAGCATTATGAAATCAGTTTTAATTTTAAAATATGTATTTTTCAAGTAAATTATGATTTTAATTTAAAATGAAATTAATTATATTTAGAAACTTATTTGTAAAAAATGGAGTCCATTTTTGGATTCTACACGTCAAAAATTGGTTAGAGTGGTTTTTTTGAGATTTTTCTGAAATACTTGAATTTTTTGTGAATAGTAAAATACATTAATTTACCGTATAAATACATTATAATTTAAATACACTATTTATGACATCATAAGTGATGTAAGAACCCAAATCTAGAACTCACGTGAATTTATTACTGTTATTGGTCATGGAACATTCAATATTTCTTCTCTTGAGGGAAATTAATAAACTAATGATTAAAATATCAGGAAAACACCCCGCCCCTCTACTATAAATACCACCATTCACACCCTCATTTACTCACACCTCTCAAGATTAAATCCTTATATAAACTCTACCCAAACAAATTCCCTATCCCCTAATCCACTTCCTAGAGATTTTTGTCTCATCAAAATACCAATAGATGGTGAATTAAGGAGGATTCAAGAGGTAATTCCCCTCTCTCTCTTTTCCTTTAATTTCTTTTCAATTTCAAGTTCTTTTCATAATATCTACCCACCTATACTCATACACATGGCATGGTAACTCCATTATATTACATATATTATAATTTTATTATACTAATGGGATAATATATCATCCAACCCACTTTTCCTCCTCTTTTTATTTTAGAAAGGAAAATGTTGTTCATGAGGTGTTAATTTATCACCTTCAAGAACGATATGTTTTCATTTTCTTTTACCACCTTCAGATATGGTTATGAAACCATTTTTATGGTTGAACCAGATTATGTTATATTTATTATATCCTATTTAATGTTCTGTAACTAACTTATGTACATATTACTAAATGATTAAACAAAACAAGTTCATTGTGGTCGAAAAACTGCCCAAATTAACCTAAAATGATCATCATTAAATTTTTAACTAATGATTATTCCACAATGTATATAAAATAATTCATTATAAGATCATTTAATATCCAGTAATATCATTAATAATATTTAACATTAGTTCTGTATTTTTATCCATGTTCTACACAAACATCCATTCATGTGGACAATTGAACAGTTCATAAAAACTAAGAAAAAGAACACTCCAGAACAATGGATTTAAATTATATAACTCATCCAAAGGCCCATAAAAGAAGTTAATAAAACCATAATTAACCATATTCATGTATAAAAGGTTATTGAATTTTTAATTAATGAATATAATGTGATTATATGGTACATTAAATTGAATATATCATTCAGATACAAGGTAAGGGGAAATTCCAGAACCCAACTTTCTTTCTTAGTGTTCTCCCTCTTTCACTCCATTTTCGGTATGGTTACTCCTGAGAAATCATTTTTTCATCATTATCCTACCATTTTTTGGATATAAATGTTCTATAATTTATTTTATGAAAATTCCAACGATTTCCAAAATAACTCTTCTTTCAAATAAACACACCCTTTTTACTTCTTGAAGATTGCTTCACTCTTCACTCAAGGTTAATGGTTCTATGTAAAGAATGATATTTTCTCTAAAATTTCATAAAAAATGTTTATTATTGTATGATTTATGATGTGAACCCCATTTATTTCCATGGGTTATTTTGTGTTCAAGTTTGACATATTTTCTATGTGGCATGCATGATAACGTAAATGTTATGATGTGATAGGAGTGCCCAGAATTATATAGCACAATATGAATGTTAGAATGTGACAGGTGCACCCAGAATTATACATAGCTCTATTTAATTGGGTAAAGTGGTGAATCTTATGAGTTAAAGTGAAATTATGTATGAACATAATGCTACTTTTGTTCACAAACATGTGTGGCAGTTAACCATTAATACATGATGTTTCATTTTTATACATTGCCACATTCCAAGTCTTTTCTTAATGTTTACTCTCATGATTATGAACCTATTCCTTTTTTATGACATTAATATTATGCTCACCCCATGTTTCATTTTCATTTCTATCCTCTTACTAGGATTTTAGCTCACCCCTTTTTGATGTATATCCTCAGGTGACTACATGTACTAAGGAGAGTTTAAGAGACAATAAGAAGCTTTAAAAGAAGGGATTAAATAAATGTTTTGTGTTGTAAATGTTATGTGTGTTCCTAGTTTTCCCAATACACTAAACCTTTGGATATTAAATGTTAAATTATTTTATGTTGTTTATCACTAAAATTATGTAAAAGTAATTTAAGAAAAGTAGGTTCGATGTAGTTGGTATTAGAGGGAAGGTTTAATTAATTTGGAAATTAGAATTAGTGAACCCTAGAGAAAAACTCTAGTATGAGACTAAGTAAAAATATGAACACAAGAAAATTTTATAAACATAGTGATCCCATAATATACGCTTTTAGTGTAAATTTCACAGATGAATGAGTTATTTATTCATGACTTGTTAACTTATGTTTTGTTCTAACATTTTCTATTTTAGAAAATAGTGGGACCCAGGAGAAACTAGGCCAACAACCCGTGTGAGGGCTAATGAAATGATTGCCTGAATGACACATCTAATGATTTGGGAGGTGGATTTCAAAACTTTATGATGATTCTTACCCAACTATATCATGTTATTAACAATAACTATAATAATGGGGAACATCCTCCTTCACCAAAGAGGGAGAAACTAGCTATTGAGTGTTTTATGAGTCAACGACCACTGACATTTAGTAGATCTTTCGATCCACTAGTTATAGAATAGTGGGTAAACTCCATAAATAATATCTTTTCTGTGCTTCACCATTTTGAGATGGAGCAGGTGACACTAGTTGTTTATCCTCTAGATGGAGAGGTCGGCCAATGGTGAGATTTGATTAAGAACACCAAGCCAAGATAAGAAATTGGAGAGAAGGAATGGGAAGATTTTAAGATCATGTTTCTTAACAAGTATTTCCCATGAACTCTTCAAATGATAATGGAGAGATAATTCATAGATCTCAAGAAAAAGGAGGTATATTCTTTCAGGACCTATGAAGTAAATTTCACAAGGTTTGGAAGGTAGGCTTCGGGTTTTATTATCAAAAATGATAGAAAAATTGATAGATTCTTTAGTGGATTAAAACCACACCTTGAAAAGGCTCTTGAAATTAAAGACTTTGGGAGTTATAAAAAATGTGTTCAATGTGCTATCAAAGTGAAAATGGAGTTTGGAGAATGGTCCCATGTATATGGTGATAAGAAACAAAAGATGGAGTTTCAATCCAGAGGATCTAATGATAAAGGTGGGAAGAAAACTCAACGACCCACATGCCAAAAATTTGGGAAGATGCATCATGGTAACTTCCTCAAAGGGATGGGGAAATGCTTCAAGTGTGGTAAAGAAGGCCACCAATCTCATGAATTTAGAAAAGATATGAGAAGGAAGGATAATGTAGTGGAAGAAAAGAAAGCACCACCTATGGTCTAATGCTACATTTGTAGGGAGCAAGGGCACTATGAAACCCAGTGAACTAAACCTTGAGTCCTTGAGGGTAATCAGCACTAGAAGCCACCAAATAAAAAGGAACAAGGGAGGTCTTATGCCATCACTACTACAGAAATGGAGCAAGATAATGAAGTCATGAAAGGTACACTTACTATTCACTCAAGAATGGAAAAATTCTTATTTGATTCTGGTTCTACGCATTCTTTTATATCTTGAAATTTTTCTAGAACTATAGAATAAAAGCCCTAAACCTTCAAGTATTGATATCTTTAAAAACACAAAGTGGTTCTATCATTGCAACCTAAGTTTTTGACTCTTCTCATGTTGGAGCATGTGGGAAGATTCTTCCATCAAATCTCGTAATAATTCCCTTGGTGGAATTCGAAGCTATAATGGGAATGGATTTTCTCTCATTATATAGAGAACATATCAACTGTTGGGAATGGTAATTATCTTTTCATATTCCAAACCACATCATGATTCTCTATAAATTCAAGGAAGATCATGAATCTCCTTTGAAAAATACTTCCCTGAGGTGGGTTTTGATTCCATGTGAAGAGGCAAACCTCGCTCAAATGGTTGAGTCAAAGGAAAGTGTAAACCTAGTGAAAATTTCCAACATGGGGGAATACAATGATGTATTTCCCAAAGAGTTACCCAAACTTCCCCAAGGTCATGTGGTATAGTTCTCCATAGAACTCATACCTGAAGCTATACTTATATCAAAGTGTCCCTATAAGATGGATCCCATTGAACTAGAGGAGTTAAAGAAGAATCTATAAGGGAATTTGGAAAAGGCATTCATACACCCTAGTGCATCACCTTGGGGTGCACCAATGATCATTGTGAAGAAGAAGAAGGATGGAACAATGGGGCTGTGTATCGATTATCGAGAACTTAACAATGTCATCGTAAAGAAAAAGTATCCTCTTCCAAGGATTGATGACATGTTCGATCATTTAAGAGGATATCAATACTTCTCAAAGGTGGATCTTTGTTTTGGATATCATCAAATAAAGTTGAAGAAGGAATATATTCAGAAGATTGCCTACAATACAAGGAATGAGCACTATGAGTTTCCGGTGATGCCCTTCAGACTTACTAATGCCCCAACAATATTCATGGATTTGATGAATAGAGTCGTTAGACATTACCAAGAAAACATTTTGGTAGTGTTTATCAATGAAATTTTCATATACTTCAAGAGAAAGGAGGAACATGAATAACATCTAAGACTTGTGTTAGTGACAATGAGAAAGGAGAAGTTGTACTCAAAGTTCATCAAGTGTGAATTTTGGATGAAGCAAGTAACATTCCACAGACATGTGATCACAAGTAAAGTAATTTCTATGGACCCTTCAAAAATAAAGGTGATTGAGGAATGATCCATACCCTCTAGTATCACAGAAATCCATAGTTTTCATAGATTAGCTGGGTACTATGAACATTTTGTGAGAAATTTCTCATTATTGTCAAGCCCGCTAACTAAGTTAACAAGGAAAGGGGTAAAGAATTTTTGGATTGAAGATTGTGAGGGATGCTTCAAGGAGATAAAGAGAAGTCTGGTTATTGAACCTGCACTCACATTACCTAAAAGTGGAGAAAGTTTTGTGATATATAGTGACAATTTAAATAAAGTCTTGGGTTGTGTAGTCATGAAAAATGATAATTTGATTACCTACGCCTCACAAAAGTTGAAGATCCCTGAGCAGAACTACACGACGCATGATCTAGAGCTAACAACCATGATTTTTGCCTTGAAAATCTGGTGGCACTACCTTTATAGTGAGAAGTGTGACATATACACCGACCACAAGAGCCTAAAGTATATATTCACACAAAAGGATCTAAACATGCATGAAAGGATATTGTTAGAGATAATCAAGGACTACTATATCTCTATTCACTATCATCCTGGAAAGGTGAACAAGGTAGCTGATGCTCTAGGGAGAAAACAACCTACTACTCTATCCATGTTATGGATTGAGAAAGACCATATATTCTTGGATATGCAAAGGATGGAACTAGAAATCATAAGGGCATGGGATACATCCTACCTCACCCAAATGATTGCGCAACCATCTATCGAAGAGAAGATTAAGGAGGCACCAAGGGATAATCTGGAGTTACAAAAGAAGTTGAATGCAGTAAAGTAATGGAATCTTCAAAAGTTCCATATCGATGATGATGGTGTGATTCAGTTTGGAATGAAGCTTTGTGTTCCTTCATCACTCAGGATAAAGAAGGAGCTAATGGACAATGCACATAACATAACATTATCTATCCAAATTTGGAGTAACAAGATGTACTGTGATCTCTGAGAATACTTCTAGTGGGACAAAATGAAGAAAGAGATTGCTGAGTATATCTCAAGGTGCTTGATATGTCAGAAAGTTAAAGCAAAGTGATAAAAGTACAAAGGGATGATGCAACCATTTCCTATACCCATGTGAAAATGGTAGAATGTAACTATGGACTTTATCATGGGTCTCCCGGAGATATCCAAGGGAAATAATGTGATATGGGTTGGGGTTGACCGACTCACAAAGACTTCCCACTTTATCACTATTTGGGAAGATCTCTCACTTGAATAACTTGCAAAGATATATGTGAAGGAAGTTGTGAGAATTCATGGGGTTCCAATCTCAACTGTCTATGATTGTGATCCCAGGTTCATATCTAAATCTTGGAGGAGTCTTCAACATGCTTTGAGTACTGAATTAAATTTTTTCGCAACCTATCACCCCCAAACTGATGGCCAATCTTAAAGGACTATTCAGACACTTGAATACATGATAAGAGCCTTCTCTTTAGAATTTAAATGAGGATAAGATTATAATCTCCCATTGGTTGAGTTCTTATACAACAATAACTTCCACTAGAGTATTCAGATGGCTCCATATGAAGCTCTGTTTGGAAGTCGATGTATAACTCCAACTTTTTGGGATGAAGTTGGATAAAGAAATCTACTTGGACCTGATCTTGTGCAAGAGATAACAAAGAAGTCTCAAGTCATCCAAAAACATATCAAAGCTGCTCAGAGTCGGAAAAAGAGCTATGCTAACAATCGTCTAATGGAATTGGAGTTCGACGTTGGAGATAAAGTCTTCCTTTGAATATCACCATGGAAGAGAGTCATGCAGTTTGGAAATAAAGGGAAACTAAGCCCAAGGTACATTGTACCCTTTGAGATCCTTGAACACATAGGATATGTGGCCTATCGGCTTGAACTTCCACTGAATACAGATCATGTTCATGATGTGTTTTAGATATCACTCCTGAGTAATTACATACCAGATCACTCACAAGTACTGAACTCATAGGCGGTACAACTGATAGATGATATCTCTTATGAGGAGAAACCAGTAAAGATTCTGGACTGGAGATATAAGGTTCTATGCAATAAGATAACCCGTCTTGTCAAAGTGTTTTGGAGGAACCATAAGTTTGAAGAAGAAAATTGGGAACTGGAGGAGGTGAAGAAGGAGAAGTGCCCTCACCTATTTGTATAAAATGAAAATTCAAGGGAGAAATTTCAAAAGGGGGTAAGAATGTAATGACCCAAACTTTTATCAATGCAATTTATCCCTTATTGTACTAATGTCATAATCAATCACATTAGGAAGCACAGTACCACATCATTATTAAATGAACAACTATGTGACCTTTAAACATAAATTTGTCCCTTAAGTGTTTTGAATTTCAACAATCTGATATACTTGATTGCGATCAGTAAGATGTTTGGAGTCTGATATGACAAACATAATTTTTAGAGAATAGTAACCTACCATCATGAATAGTAACCTACCCCTATGAACATTAATATGAACCTTATGAATAGTGAATCATATAAAATAATAGTAACTTTACCCATGAATGATTAAATAAAATTTAGGCATCTTATTTGGATCCAAGAAATTTGTCGTAAGATTATTTTGTTGATGATATTATGAAATATATAAGGATTTTTCTGTGGTAATTTTTCATTAAGGATTCGAAACCATAAGTTAAAGGGTACCAATCACCAAGAAAAATGATTAAGTGGAAATTTGGACTTCTTGGAAAAATCACGATTGAGGGAAAATAACCCTGAATATGTTCCTGATGTTGAGATAATGATTTTGGGATAAATATATGATTGATATGGATAAAGTAAATTAGATAGCATTAGATACCATAGAATTTATTAATGATTTATTGAAAAAGTGGTTTATGCTATCATTATTAGAGTCTACAACATTTTTAGATTTAAGGAATATATCCAATGACCTATGTTATATTTAAGTAATAAGTAAGCATGCATGTTTTCAATATGGTTTTATGGTAATTCAAGTTATTACCATGTTTCAAGAGAATACATGATGAAGGTATTCACATGTTTGGTATGTGATGATTAATACATACTTCATGTTGTATAAATATTAATGATAAGATAATTTTGGAAATTCAGTGACCTTATTTATAAAGTTTTAAATCTTTATATTTTGTAAGGGTCATATGGTTAACCATTTATGAAAAGGTTTAAGTTGAACTTTGGATGAGGTTTTCGAGAATAATGTACTACTTAAACATATAGAAAATTATACATATTAGACAGTCAGTTTTATCCATTTTGTTATAATAATAACTAGAGATCGAAGAAATTACTTATCATTTTATGATGGATATTATGATCTGTTAAAAGTAAATTTTAGTAATTAAGGAAAAAAAAAATCATTTTTAGATATTCATTTCTTGGAGTAATGGATGAATTGAAAAACAACCAAAGGATGAAATTATTTTTATGAAAATGAAACGTATCAAGTAAGTATATTTCAATATATTCTTAGACTATAAAATAATTCCTCAACTTTACGAAAAAGGGATCTTAAAATAAAATTTTGTCCTATTACCATCATTTATGATGATATCAATGAACTTTTTTACACTTATTTGGTTTATGGTTTTTGGGTCGCTAACCTTATATGGATAACCCAATTTCTTGAAATCAATGTTCTCTATCACTCTCCATTAGTATTTGGGTGTTAACTTTCTCTTCCATGTCTACATTTTCATTTCCCACCTATGTTCTCCTATTTGGAAACCTAGTTATGTGGTTTCTCCATATGACCTTTGTAATTATAATTCTTTCTTATTAAGAGGTTGTTTTGTTAATATTTTTATGATGTAGTTTTTTCAACAATGAAATTTCCAAATTTCAAACCCCATATTACCAAGATCATATTTAAATTGAGAGGATATGATTTATTTAAGGTGGGGGAGAATGTTACACCCTGAAATTTTAAAATATGAACATCATATTCGACAACATGTATGACATGAAACACTTAGGATAAAATGGAATATAACAACCCAATACTTTATAATATGTTTTCTATTAAATCTATTCAATATCTTTCAATTAATGAAATACTGATTTTATCTTGCATTACATGCAAGACGGAGTTTTACCGAACAACAATATACTATTAATATTATTATTTGATATGATAGTTATCACATGGCTGTTAAAAATGATTGTATGAATATGATTAAATAACTTATAAAAATATATATTTTACACATATTTATTGATTATATATTTATTATAAATAAAAATATGAATCATTTAAAAGAAAGAAGAATTTTTTTTGAAAAACAATATTTTCTAAATGATGTATTAATAGCACGTTACACACATAATTTAAATTTAATTTTTAAAATTTTTTGAAAATTAATATCAAAAAATAAACTTAATTTTTTAAATATTAACATCAAAGTTAGATTAGGGGGAATTTTTATGATTTTTCTGAAAAGTTTTATTTTTTTATGAATAGTGAAAAATAATGAATTTTCATTGAAAACTGCCTATTTGTTTAAATAATTTATAATATTAAATTATATTTTGAATTGGTTTCAAATTAAAATTAGTTCACTTTTACATATATTAATCCAATTTAGTTCATGTTAATCATTATCATATTGAATTTAGATATAAAAATTGTGTAAACCTTTGAACATTTTCACTTTAAAAACACTCTTTCTCGTCATGCCTGCAAGATTAATATTAAATTCGTTTTTGACACTTCTATGTATTGAATTTGGAAAATTTGATTAAATATTTGAAATAATAATAATTTATAGTGTCTAATAATATCAAATTAATTTTTTACTAAAATTATTAGTGAAAATAATTAAAATTAATTACAGTGATTAAGGTAAAAATGAGTTTACTTAGTGGTTAAACTTAAAATATAAGGTGTAAGAATGACCTAAACTTGTAAAAAACAATTTTATGGAAATATTTAGACCTTATAAATTATATTATCTAAAGTTTTCCAATATTTGGGCTTGGTGACTTGAAGAAATTGTGGGTGGAATTCACTCTTTCAAAAAATACAAGTATGCCACTCACCCTGCTTATAAAAGGCCACCCTCTATCCTCTATACTAAACACATTAAACCAACTTTTGTTCAGAAAAACCTTCAAAAATAACTTAAAAACATACATCCCCTCATCCTTTAATCCTTATATTGGGCATAAATCCAACCTAGGATGGCTTTAGTGAAAACCTAAGGTGGATACCTGAAGAAGAGGTAATGTTCTTCAACGACCATTTTTATTTTATTTCTTTTCCCACCACCTTAAATTCTTATTAAACCATGATGATATAATAAAATTATTATATTTCATATACTAGGATGTTTTTATAATAATTTAATGTTCTAAAACCATCTCCACTTCTATCAAATGGATTATGAGATCATTGTTTGTGTGTACGGAGGACTATCGCCTTGTGAGCCGATGTTGTTTATTTTTCAATTTCCACATCTCAAGTTTCGGTATTACGATGGATATAAATAATATATATGATATTTTTAAAATATTTATACCTATTGAGTCATTATATAATATGTATATATATATATATATATTTACCTTCCATTCTCTAGGAGACATGATAACGTCACTCATGTGTATGTCGGACTACCGCCTCGCGAAGCGATGTGTTTTGTCTTGCACTAATGCTACACATGGAAGGTGATAAAGATAAATTTAATGATGATATATGATATAGATTAAATAATTATGATATCCATTAAATATTTATCATTATTTAATATATCACTTACCTCATTTTCATAATGATCGTTGAAAAATGGAAGTGTTCTTCATGCGTATGTACAACCTACTGTCTCCATGATCATAACATACATAATTTTCATAATAATATTTCAGGGTTGGTTTTAAAAGTATAAATGATATATAAATATGATAATTATTTCATTATAATTATCCCGTAGATGATTCAAATCTATAATATATACAAGAAACAAATCTTTAATGACAAAACACACATGAGAAAATAAGACAATTAACACCCAAAACAATTAAAATAATGAATTATTACTAAATAATGGGTGATAAGATATTATAAAAGGATAATATATGTTATTATAAATATTAATATTCTTTTTTTATAAGTTAATCATATGTTTAAAACTCCTATATAGTAGGTTAAAGCACATTCACCAAAAAGTAAACGATATGTAAGGGATTTCGTCTCAATTTACATTCCATTAAGGCTTATTTTTTGTTACACACCAATTAACTTTTTTGAGGTCTATATACTTAACCTTGAAATGTAATATCATGAATAATTCATTCTTCGGGGTATTTTACGTTTCAATTTAAATTATTTCATTCAAGGGGATTTGATTTGAAAACTACCAAGTGATAAAAGGTATTGTAAAATCTCACTTTATTTTGTGATTGTAAACTTTATCTTCAAACAATCACTTTATTATAATAATTTTTATTTAGAAATTACATTTATCTTAAATATACATATTATTGTGTGATTGATATGATAATTTCTTAAACTGTATACCATTTTTACACACTGTGTTAACTTTTAATGTTATTTGATTACTGGGGAAATATTGATAAATATGCATCCTCTACTCCATATGGATTTTTGATTAAAAGACTTATTTTTCATGAATTAAATCAATTATTAGATATAAGAGGAATGATTTGGACATTCAGTGACATGCGGGGATAAACTTTATATAGCCACTCGATGTATCTACATGTCTCATGAGACAAATCACTTGGCCAAATTAAATGGGTTTCTACCTGTACTTATAAACTATCTAGAGGATAGATCTTGGCAATAGAGGTTTTCATATGTCAAAGACATGATGTCTAAAAATTAATCATTTACTTCATTGAGAATCCATTCATTATTATCATCCTTGGTACTTTCACTATGATATTATCTCTAAATGCATTTCTTTCCCATTTTATTTATTAAATGGCATGTGTTTCAGTTATTTATCTTTCTATATTGATTCTTCCTTATCTATTCAAGCTTAAAATTTATTTAAATTGAATAATTGTTTAGTTATTTAACTTTCCTTATTGTTTATTCTTGTTTAATCTTGATTTCTTCCATTGTACTTAACCCTTACTGAGTATTTGTTCAAATCCTTATTTTGTTTCATTTCCCCAAGATATGAAGATGAATTCTTGAAATGAGTTTCAAGGATTTTTAGCTTTTAATTTTTTTTATACTTTATTTTCTTTTCCCAATGTTATATGGGTATCATGTATGTATCTAGTTTTCCAAAACTACTAAAATGATGAATCCCTTGGGATTTGAATCTTGTATCTATGCCAATGTAATTAAGTAAGGAAACATCTCAAGGCTACTAGATTTGGGGTCATTATAGTGCATATTTAAAAAATTATCTCCTTATTCGTCACTACTATAGATAATCATTAAAATTTCTAAAAATTTCTTTTATGATGCCTTTATCAGAGATAAACATTCACTAATAAAGTGATTATTTATCAGCATGTTTATCAGTAATGATAAAGGCCATTATAGTTGGCATATAGTTTTAGAAACTATAAAAATAGAACTCTGTAGAAGACATTAAAAACATAATAATAAATTTAAAGTTCACCCATTTAGTACCTATATATAGTGAATAATATACTTACACTATAACATTATTTCAATAAAAATATTATATTAAATATTTTTAGTACAATATAATTATTGTAGAGACCCTTGATTTTTGTGATCCAACCCTTTAAATTATTTATAATAGTATTTTGGGATGAATCACTAATTTAGTGCAGAGTTGCAGGAATTGTAGAGATTCAATAAAAAATATATTAATTTTTATGTGTGTGACTTCATAGAAATAATTATTTTCTTTCAAAATTGATCCTCTGATAAGAAATTTATGACTGTTGTTGAGTTTGAAATGGGGGTTTCACCCTAAGGGTGATGTAATCTATATTTTCATTAGGGTCCCCAGGTTTGGTCCGTCATAGGAGGAATAAAATATATAATTAAATTAATTAATTAGTTAATTGTTGGATTTATTTGGAAAATCCAACCCCTCTAATATTTAAACCTTGTTATGGGATCTGATTGGGGTAGAGCATAAACACTAATTATATATGTGAGGAGAGGTAGGATTCAAGAGGATGGGGAATCACATAGAATGATATATGTGAAGGAATCATTAATGGTTCCCAATGTGGACATGATCTTTGATAACAAATGATCCAAACATGAAGTATGAATTGTTATTTCATTTTGGATATATTATTACTGAAAATTATATGTTGGATTTATAATTGGTTCTCTATTCATGAGTTATAATTACATTACATAAATGTTTGGATATAATTTTATCCCCTTAATCTTGGATTTGTTTTGAAAAAATGAATATTAGTGAATTAATGGTGAATCGAGATGATGTGGATGGTCGGGAACCCAACCATGATATTCTTTTCCCATAACTAATATGTGTGTCTTATTGGCATTACTTAGAGCCACTGGCCTCAATAGATGGTGCATTGAAGGTGGTCAGCATCCCAGTCCTTGACTCCCCCTCTCCAACCCCTCTATTTCTCTCACAATCTATACAAGAAGGATAGAAACATGGGGTGAGGAGACATGGGGTAAGGTGATCACATCCTAAAGTAGATCATATAAGGTAGTGGGTGTGTGAATTATAATATGTCATAGTGGTTAGATGTGGTAATAAGGGCGCGATAATGTGGTGGCTCAAGGTGGATGCTAGTCATGTCAATGGATGGTAATTTGAGTAGAGGCATGAGAGGAAATCAGTCATGGTGGTGACCATATAATGAAGCGAGGGAGGTAGGGGTGACTAAGTCATCTCTCACAACTATTTTATCCTATATGGTGGGTTGAGCTAACATATTCCCCATTGGTTTAGGCAGCATACAGGCTCAGCTTATTGGATTAACCCTAGAACACATGGACAAGAGGAAAACCCATATGGATATATTTTGCTCATCCTAAACCATAGGGGGTAGGTGGTGTGTGGTTCACATCATCACCATGTTCCTGGTGTATCATGCTTATCCTCCCCCAAAATACCATGTGGTGCACTCGAGGGGCCACCAGGTGGCCTGTTTTTTTCCTTAATGGGGTTTTTTTCATGAAAAACTCATCGTGTGTTGGTTTTGGGAAATAAAATATAATATTGTTTGTGTTTTTCCATGAAGACCACATTGGATAGGTCTATTATGTTATATGAGACCATTTTTAGGATAGATAGGTAGTTTTAGTATTTAGCTCTAATGAGATAACAATGAAGTTTTGTTGTGACGGCCAGAGCATTCATCGAGGGTCTAGTACTCCTCCTTATCTATTTATAACTTCTTATCCCCCCATGTTATTAATGGAGTTATATTATCTCTATCTATATATCATATTTTGTGTTTTACTCCTACTTATTATGTGATAATCTCATATATTGTGTTCTACTCCTACCTATTGTGTGATACTCTCATCTATTGTGTGCTATGCTATGAGTCACAAGTCTTGTAACTCTAAATTTAGGTCCTCTCTTATTTATTTTGTGCTAACTAGGGTGTGGGTATTCTATTGGGATTGGTTACCCACTCGAATGATATTTTTCCCTTGGAAAAGTGTTAGTACCCTACTATGATTTCAGTGAGTTGGAATGAGTTTTCTCATATTTGGGTGGTTATAGGAGTAGGGGTTGCTACTCCCTTGATAGAAATATTCCCTTGGTCAAGGTTTGTGTTCCCTTGTGGGTTTCCAGAAAGGAAACATGGAATTGATAGTTGTAGAAGATCATATGTGGTACACCCTAAAATGAATGCATATTTTAGCAAGGAGAGGGTCCTCCTTTATGGTTTTTAGTGGTGATGTGGAAGTTGGAGAGGCTGAGAAGATCAAATGATTCAATAATTAGGACACTTCAGGCACCCTTGGTTTCCTCAAGATGCAATATACAATTAGTTTTTCAACTTCATACTTTATGGTTGTTTGAGTGATCTGATCCTTCTTAGTCACTTATGATGTACGACCTTCATGCATTAGAGATGAGATAACTAAGACTTTTTTGTGTCACTATGAATTCTAGTGGTTGAGCATATCTAGATCATTTTTTATTCCTCCTGGTTACTCTCTCATACTGGGGGTTTTGATCTGATAGTTTTCTTTGTTTTCCCTTTGTGTTTTTGGGGTGTCCTACTAATTATGTTTATATTCACCCCTGAATAGGACATATGTCCACACATGTTGTGTCTATGCAGATGAAAAATATGTTCGAATGTGGTCTTCATGGATGTGGATCAAGTGTTTCTGATTTAGATATAACACCTAGAGTAACTTGGAAATCCATGGTGGATCATGGTGGTTCATGGTGGTGGTGGTGACCATTTTGTTTGGAGATCAATCTATAATTACACGCATTGAGGGAGATATTTCTAGAGTCTTGTTCTTGGAATATTTGGATGCTTGTTGGATGTACAGTTCCTTTAGTATTTACTATGTGAAAATTTACTTTTATTTAATGTCTCTTTCATATAATGTATATAGTTCATTTATTATATATTTACACACACACACACATGCTACTGGTGTTGTTGGTTACTTTATACATTGGATATATGTTTCCATTATAGGTTGATATAGGATAAGTATTCCCATTTTTTGTGATATTCCTACTTGGTGATAGTCACCAGTCCATGGCCTATTGGAAGCAAGCTTGGGGTGTCACACTCAGCTTACCACCAGTCTAGGTGGTGCCCTAGTGGGCTGAGTAATATCAAAGTGATATCAAAGTGATTGATTAATAGGGATAAGGTTTTGATTTAGAAATCATATGAAGTTAAGTTTTTGGAATTTAGGGAAACAATGTCATGAGGGTATTTAGTTTAGTTATTAGATTAGGGATACATAGGTAGGCAAAATGGTTGACACACCCTTTCACCAAACTATGATAACCTTTTAGTCTACACATAGCTCAAAGGCATTGATTTCATGTTAAAGGAAAGTTGGTACATGTATAATATAGTGGATAGTCCTGATATTTCATGTACTTCACATTTCATATCATCCAGATATGCTTTAATACTTATGGGTCCATCCTATCAAATGAAGGGTGCTACCCACTAATAGTCAGCTTGTGTATAAAGAATGGGTCATGATGAGATCATTCTTATAGTTGGTCCTCTTCCCCTAGTCAATGGGTGATGATGAATTATATTCAAGAATATATTGTGAGATATAATTTTCATGTGGTTTGAGGCAGTTCTTATCCCCTTTGTACCTATTGTAACCATTCATGAAGAGTTGGTGGTATTTTCCACTGAGTTGGATGAGACTATCAAAGGTATGGATATGTTGTGTTCATTCAAACAAAAAGAGATGCATGGGATTATGAGGAGATACCAATCATCATGTGATAGAGGTTTGGATGGAGTTTGAGGCTTGTGTTTCTATCTAGTCTAGAATCTGATCGATCATATGGTAATTCTTATATTCAGATCCCTATAAAACAATGTGATTCATTTATGGAGGATGTTTTTCATGAAATCATGATGAGATTTTTATACCGTGGATATATTTTGATCCCTTTTTCAATATGGAGTTTTATCCAAGGATGTTGGACCCTCCACAGGGTAGATCGACCATGTTTGAGTAGGAATTAAGGCTCACATATCTAATGAGGTGTTCCCTGGTGATGTTTTGTAGTGGCATTGTTCAAGATTGGTGGTTTAGGAAGAGACTTTGGATAAAGAGTTATCGAGTTGTGTTAGTTTTTTCACACAACCAAACTAATTTCAAAGTACCATAAGTAAGAATTAGTAGTTGAGTATTATTTGAAAAGATTCAACACGGATATGGGAATATTTTATCATTTCACCTAAAGACAACTAGAGTGGTGCGATGGATAGACCTCTATGTGGGATATTGAACTAAAATCCGATTTCCCCCTGTTATAGCCCCAATTTCCTGTTGGGAAGTAGTTTCAGTTGGGAAGTGGGTGGTGCATGAGCAGATAGAGAGGGATGATGTTACAACCCTCTCCCATAAGAACAATATTCAATTAGATCCTATAAATCATGAAATTATTACTGTTAGAGATATGAGAAGAGGTGTGTGGTGGATGACTATGGTCAAGTGTTGATGGGTTCTTTTCAGAGTATGATTTGTGTTCAATTTTTAGGTACCGTCATAATATATGGAGCGTGTATGATTTATTCTTCCTGAACCATATGTTTGTGAGTTAAATATTCTAATGAAAACCTTATCTAGACCATTATCATCTAGAGAATTCCCACTGATGGTGACCATCTTAACTCACCCCTTTTGGTGAAGTGAGTTTATCTTTACTGGTTAAAGAGGTCTTTCATGAGATTCCTTCATGAAATAGATGATCACTATTGGTAACTATCTCCGTATTGATTAGATACCAATTCTATCACTTTGAGGTGATGTGTATTTGAGTAAATGAGGTGAGGTTTATCACCCAATTTTGAGTGGAATCCCCTTAAGTATAATGAGTGGAGACCTCCCTCAATAATTTGTAGTCAACTACCCCTCAGAAGGTAAGAATGGATTTGTACACTAAGTACATGGATGATAATCCAATTTTTATGAGTGTGGAGGAATGAATAAATGATTCCAGAGAATCATCCATGTTTTTTATTTATGTGATAATAACATATACATTTGTTTTCATTTTGAAGGTGTTTTTCTTGTGTTTTTTGAGTGGAATTGTGAAAACCCTTGTGGAATTTATGAAGTATATGGATTGAAACGTTACTTAGGTTTTTTCAAGTATCATGCTAGGTAATTTAGGTATTTCTCTTTTCTTAAAAAGAGAGTATCATCAATGTAGTAACCTATATTAATTTGATATAAATATTCATGGAGTATTTGTGGTCATCAAGAAATTAAAGTCATAACATTTGATGAGATATTAGTGGTGCAGCAGTGGTGTAGAAAATAAGACTTTTGGAATGGGACTCTATATCCAGATGATAGCATAGGTTCATGAGCAACTATATTTAGTGAATTTGATTATTAAAAGTAGAGGGATACATTACTCACCTTAGATTGATGATGGTGGACCCACACTCTCTAGTTGTGTAAGAGAGGCCCACATAGGTTATGTATACCTTGTGATCATGTGTGATTGAATGTTATTAGGAGATGGACCTGAAGGGTTTTTCTAAAGATGTAGAGAATTCCAAAAACCTCCCTATAAAGATAGTTGTATTCTCTTAGTGTTTATTCTAAGTACTGGGATAGACATCCGGAGTGGATACCTCCTTAGTTAAGTGTGACACTCAATGTAGTATTCCCAATTTATTTTTTAGGGTGCACCCATTACATAGTAGCTCAAGTTATGTGGTCAACGAGGAGGTTTTATTAGAAGGTTGTGTTTTTTTCACTCTTGTTTGGCAGGTATTTTCTCAAAGTATGGGGCCAAAAAAGAAAGTTCATATGAATGATTAAGACCATCCTATTTAGATTTTTGTGGATTGGGGACATAATAGGAAATATTATGGTATTGATAATTTTGATGAGTTTTTTTATGTTCTTGGTATTCTCATTAGTATATTTCACAAAAGAGTGGTAAAAATACAACCATGATATCGTCAAGGGTGAGTGGGGGCGTATTGGAGATCTGGATGTGGATAGAGGATCCCCATGGATGTTTGTGAAGAGGTTGATTAAAAAGGCCCATAACTCTTAAGAAACAAGATGGAGACCTTGGTGGTTGTGATTTGTGGTATATAGATGACGGATAAAATGATGTGGGATCGAAGGATAATTCTTCCTAGAAACACTTTTGATATTGTTGGAAAATATTTCTGAATCAGTCAGTGGTAGAGTGTGGAGTAGATGGTCTGTTCCAATACAAAAAACCCTTAATAATTATCTTTTAAAGGTGAAGAGTGAATTGATACCACCAAAGATAACCTTATTAATGAACCATTAAAAAATATATTATTATGGTTCATGGATTCACTTCATCCCATGTGGTAGGTTGATCTCCAGATGAGAATTTTTTTTGTATGTTGAGAATTAGTAAAACTTGCATGGAGTGGATACATGTTTATATCAAGGTCTTAGTTTAATATGAAATGGATTTTATAACGTCAATGGTGAGATAGGATGTTCCTTTTTTTGGAATTTGTGCACTAGGTTCATTTATAGATCGGACCTCCAAATATGACGGAAGTGAATGTGAAGATGAGATGTTTTATATATGATTTTTTTTAAGAGATTCCTTTTTTAGGAACCTCAATTGTTTACCTTTCATGGAGTAAAAGTTTTAAAGGTGTGTAGGATGTATCACCCTTATATTTTTATGATATGAACCTTTAAAATATTTCTTAAAGTAATTTTTATAGGGTTCAATGAGTCAGAGTGGAGTCGTGTTCATTGTAGAGCCTCGATAATAATATAATAAAAACAATATACTAATTTCAGTGTGTGTTCACACCTTCATGAAAATAATAGATTTACTTTAAATAGAATCCTCATATAGAAAATATGTGGTATTGGTTGTGTCAGTAATGAGTATTTTACCCTTGGTGTGGTGTATTCAATATTTTAATTGGGGTCTTCGAGTTTGAGCTATCACGAATGGAATAAAATAACTAATTAAATAAATTTAATTTAATTAATTAATTTAATTAGTTAATTATTTGATTTATTTGGAAACCCAATACCCCTTAATATTTAAACACCCTTTATGTCCTCTGATTAAGGATATCCATAAACCCTAACTAGATAAGAGAGGAGAGAAGGAAGATTAAAGAAGATTGAGAGCTCTAGTCGATGATAAGGAATCATAAATGATGCTTATCACAGATTCCAAACTCTCCAATGAATGATAAAAATGAGAGGTAGGACACATTATTTCATTTTTTCTTCATTATTATTGACAATTCTAGGGTGGATTTATAATTCATTCCACATTCTTTAGTTTTGATTCTATTCCATGAATGTTAGGGTATAATTTTATCTACAAAATATTAATTTTGTTTTGGTAGGATGAATCTTTGAGTATCAGAGGAAAATCAAGATGAGGAGGCTATCTAGGATCTCTACCACTAGATTATTTCATTCTGTATAAGTCACATGCCTCATTTTTATCTCTCGGAGCTCCTGGACTCTACTAGAAGTGGGTATAAGGGTGGCCAATAACCTGACCGTTGATTCCCTCTCTCATACACCACTCTTTTCTCCAAAATAATTTAAGGAGTATATAAGCATGGTGGAAATCCTCTTGGGTGAGGTGTAAGAACTTTGAGGTAGCTTGAGAGTAGTGGTAGGTGTGTGAGGTGGACAGTGGCATAATGGCTCGAGGAAATGTGAAGGTCATGATATGGTGGAGACCCAAGGTGGAGTTTGACTGTGTTAGTGGCCTTGAAACCCAAAGTGTCATTTTCAAGTACATAATTTACCATTAATTATTTTTTTTCTATTCCTTAATTTATTTTTTTAATGAAAAATTTAGGAATTTTGGGTAGGCTATAACTTCGTACTTTAGAAATTCACACCATGACTAATAGAGGTCACGTCATGACTTGACCTAAGGATGTGAGTTGTGTCGTGATGAGGAGAGGTTTCACTATGATGTGACCTAGGTAGAGAGTCCATTTTTATGGGAAGGTGTGTCGCATCACAATGATTGGAGCTCAAGACACCACCAATCCTGTCTAGATTTTAAAATGGTGAATTTACTCCTTTTCCCTTATGTTATTTTAACCCTTTTCTCCTCCTTTATTCCACACTTACACAAACAAACTCCTCCCATCCTTAGAGTCTTACTATTCCTTTAAATCTTGGTGATTATTCTTGGGTTTTGTGAAATCATTCAAGGAAAACCTTCAATTTCTCTTGGACTTTTCCTTTTTTATTCTTTTCTTATCATATCATTCCTTAGTTCTCCTACTTCGGTGCCCTTATCATCCATGGGGTCTGAATACATAACTAGGTTTGGTTTTAAATATAGATTATCTTGGTCACTAGGTTTGTGAGGATCCCTCTCATACTATTATTATGGTTTTTAGAAAAGGTGATGAGTTTACTTGATTTTAAGGTAAGTGTCTCTATATAATGGACATTTCCATTCTCTTATTGTAATGTTTGAGTTTTACATTGGTTTATTCATAATATTATGCTTGAAATAAAATATTTATGACTTGTTTATGATTATCCTTTTATATTCTTGGTTTTTTTGGAAAATTAGTTGGTTATACTTTCTTTGCACTTTAAAACTAGTTTTATGCCAACATGGTGTTTCATAAAATATTTCAAAAGGGATTTTAAATTAAAATGGATTTTAAAGAAGTTTTACAAAGAGAACTATCTAATGAAATATATTTACTTGATTTAAAATCTTTATATTTGTGTAAAGTATTGTGTATTATGTGATTATTGATGTTGGATATATTATGAGACTTGGATTGTATGTGTTGCACATGGGAAGCCTTGTAATTGTGTATTAGTAACATGGAAAACTACTTCTCTAGTTCAATTTGTGCACTGGTTGGGTGGAATTATTGATGAGACCGATATATCCATTAGGATTTGTTTATTTTTCTCAAGTTAACTTAGGTTGGATTGTGTCTCTTAAGAAATTATTACTTACCATTACTCTTCTATCTTAGAGCCCATGTTGTGCTTTATTGAGATGTGACATAATTTATGCTTCATTTATTTATTATATACTATGATGATGTTTATGCTATGTTTCTCTTAGTTACATTTTATATTTTTCTTATTCATTTTCATTTTATAACTTTTCATATCTTCATAGAACCAAATGATTTATTAAATGGTTTTCCATCATTATATTTAGAAACAAAAATAGTATTTTAAAAATATTATTTTTAAACTAGAACTATTGGTTTTAATTGAGAAGGATATTATATAGATTCATTGTGGAATCCTACTATTATTTTCATCACACCCTTCATATTAATTTAGGAATATTCTAATTGTATTGTGTTTGATTCAAGTAAAGTGAAAGGATTCACATCTTATGGTGTCACCCCGTGATGCCTTTATGAGCCTTCATGGTATGATATTGGTTGTGACTACAGATTACTTGGAGATGGATCAGTTAGAGTGATTTGGAGATTATCTAGTGGTGGATTTGGGTTTTGGTTATGTATCATCCATGTCTTCCTTTAATTTATATTTTATTCATATAATTATGTGATGTGGTTTTACCAGTTCACTTTTCGTTTATAAATTGATGTTTGTATTCTACTAATGTTGTGTTATACTATGGTGGTAAGTTTTCATTATTTTTATTTATTTATTTGTGTTCATGTATATTATATATACATGTAAATCATGCTATATTTCTTAGGGGATTCATTGTCATGGATTATTGGATTTTAAGGCTGAATTCATTTCTATTTTATTTGTTTTAAAACCCTAATGCTTGTCTCTAGCCCATGGAAATTGGGAATGTGCTTCAAGAATTTTGGTGAGGAATATCAGGTGATGGTTTTGGTCAATATGGTAAAATTCATTAAAAAATGGTATCAGAGATCCCTATTATTATTAAGTAGTAAAGATAGTGTGGATATAGGACTATTAGAACTTGAGAGGTTGGTTTGGAGTAGTGTTTGGAAAAATCTTCTTTGTACTAAACCGTGAGTTGCCATGGGTGGCTAGGAATTGTGTCTTTATTTCATATTTTTTATTTGGTTTTTAAATAAGTTTTTATATATTTTACTATTATCATTAATAATTTGGATGTAATTTTTGATATTATACATGTTGAATTATGTATTGATCAATTTTTATATTTCATGTTTTATATAACATGCCACCACCAAAGGCTCTTGTGAAACATAGACCAAGAGTTATGGAGCACACACCACATACTAACCCTCCCATGGATCCAATTATAGTTGATTAAGTTATCAAAACCATCTAATATCTAGTTTAGGGAGGTTTGGAAGGCCAAGACCTGGTGGCAGATTAAGCCTGGGAATTTAAAAAGAAGAACCCACCCACCTTTTTTGGTGACCTAGGATCCCAAGAACTAAAATATTAGATGGAAAATATTGAAAATATATTTTGTTTTCTTTAGACCCATGAGATTTACAAGGTTATTTTTTCTACGTATAATTTTGAAGGACCAAGTCGTAAGTGGTGGGATTCTATCATGTATTCAAACTACATGAGGATATTACATGGGATAAGTTTAAGGATATTTTTAATCAACAATTCTACTCGAATACTTTTAGAGTGGTAAAGGATAAATATTTTATAACATTGGAATAAGTGGATCATTATATGTTAGATCATTACACTAATTTTTTTAAGTTGTACCATCATTCTCCTAAAATCCTTATGAATGATTAATTATTGGGTTGATGTTTCAAGATGGTACTGAGATAGGAAATTCTTTTTTAGATTTTTTTTATATTTATTGAACTATGTTGTGATGGTATACAAGGAAGTGATGAACTAGGAAGAGATAATAGGGTTTTAATGGTATGAGTGGTGACTCTACTTCTATAGGGGGGATTTGGAGTCCCTCTTCAGATAAAATGTAGAAGTGTGAGGAGTCTTGAAGAGGTAGAAATGGGGGTGTATAGCCTTATTCTATTTCTTCTCCTATGGTTTCCTTATGAAATATGTAAGTGGTATAATATCAGTACAAGAATCAGGGGCACACTAAGAATTTTTTTATGATTCCCCAATAACATTACAATGGTGTGGGTGATTGCAGAATCTACAATTCTTTTTCTAGAACCCTCATCAGAGAAGTAGATCTTGATCTTATCATACCAAGGGATATAAATATGAATTAGATTCATATAAATGAGTGGGGTCTAATCCTTAGATTAAAGGGGAGTCCCATCCTACCATTAAATCTCAATGTGGGCACAAATCTATGTGTTTATATGTGGAAGATAATGTTCCATAGGATTCGCATGTTAAGCTAAAAGCCATGATAGGTGAAACATTGTTTTATTCTTGTATGGATTTAAATTTGTTTGATATAGGTTCACCACATTCATTTATCTCATTTATGTCAATTGACTATTTGGGGTTGGGACTTGAATTTATTTTGTATACTATGCACATCTCCACTACTTTCAGAAAAAGGAGAGAGTGGGGTTTTAAGTTCCCCTATTTTCAAGTAATTATCATTGATGTTGAGTTTTTTTGGATTTATTAATTATGGACCAAGATATCACTAGAATTATATTTGGAACAAATTGGATAGTGAGTGCTAAAGTCCAAAAATTTGTATACCATTATAAGGTTTTTTTCCTTTCTCATTATGAAAACACTAATGTATTTTAAGGTGATTGGGATCCAAGATAAAGTAGGATAAGACATATTATTCCAGCTGTTAGATTGATTTAATGTCAAAGATCATGTTTTTTCTTAAAATTCATTGAAAAGGGATTAGATAATAAGAATCCTTTGGTCGTGAGTAGGTATCCCAAGTTTTTTCCTAATGATTTATCTAGGATATCACTCCAATGGGAGATAGAGTACTTCATATACCCTTGGGGATGAGTCCACTCCCTTTACCATCTTATCAAATTTCTCATACAAAGTTTAAAGAAATAAAGGTTTAGATAGAAGATCATGAGAGAAAGGGTTTTATTCACCCTAGTGTGTAACCATGGGCAACATCAGTTCTTTTTAAAAAGAAGGTGGATAGAAGTCTCTAACATTTCATTGATTAATAGAATCTCAATGCATTTACCGTCAAGAATAAGTAAATATTACCTCATAATAAAGTTATTTTTTAGAAGCTCATGGGAGCGATGTGGTTTTATAAGATTGATAGGAGATCAATATACCATCATTAGAGGGTGAGGAAAGTGGATATTGCAAATACTACTTTCCAAATTATGTATGGGAATTATGATTATTTTGTTATATTTTTATTCCTTACTAATACCCCTATGGTTTCCGGGGTATTAATGTACTATATATTTCAACAATACATTGACACCTTTGTTTTTCTATTTTTGATGATATCTTGGTTTACTCTAAGATGAGTAAAGACCATGAGGACCCTATATACATTGTATTTATAACTTTAAAGTAATATCACTTATATTCCAAGATATAAAAGTGTTAGTTTTGGATTTAAAAGGTAATATTTTTGGGCCATGTGGTATCTAAGGAAGGAATTTATGTGGATCCTAAGAAGATCCAAGTGGTAATGTATTGAGAAATACATAAGAATTTTTTTGAGATTGAGATATTCTTAGGTTTGGCTAGATATTATATGAAGGTTATATAAGACTTCACTAAAATGGAATATCCTTTGACGTAATTGATTCAAAATGTAGTGAAATTTGATTGGGTTGAGAAATTATATGGATATTTCAATTAATTAAAGGTCGAGTTAACATCATATCTTGTATTATTTCTTCTGGATCCAAGTTTGAGTTTTTTATTATTATTATGTTTCAAGTATAGGGTTGTGGTGTATTTTGATGCAATTTGATCATGTTTTGGTGTATAAAACTCACTAGTTATACACTCATTAGAATAACTACCCCACCCATGACCTTAAATTTGTGATGGTGGTGCATGATTTAAACTCTTTATTCCATTATTTATATAGGTATAAGTTTACCATTTATACTTATCATAAAATTCTAAAGTATATCTTCTCCCAGATGGATAAAAATATAAAGAAAAGTCATTGGATTGAGAATCTCTAGACTCTAGATTTTGATTTGTCCTACTACCCTAGAAAGAGGGATGTTGTGGCTGATGACTTGAGACTAAATTTAACAACTCTGGCTATGAAATAATCAAAGTAGGAGTGTAATTTTATGATATAATTAATTTATTTACATATTTATATATAATAGAAGGATGAAAATTTGTTTTTTCCTAATGTTCAAGTGACATCCTCCTTGGACGATGAGATCCATCTTAAATAGGAATCAGATCCTGAATATTAGTGGATTGGTGGAATTATAAATGGTGGGAAGGCCTCAACTGATTAGTCTTAATCTCTTGATGGTATGTTCAATTTTAGGAAGAGTTTATTGGTTTCTTTGAAATTGAGAAAGGATGTGATGTAAGGTGAGAATTACTTTAGCTTGGTCGTTCAACTTAAGGCTACCAAGATATTTTATGATCTTAAACACCAGTATTGGTGGCCTGGGATGAAGCATGTGGTTTTTTGATTTTGTATCTCAGTGCCTTAATTTTCAAAGAATTATGGTTGAGAACTATAATCCAATAGGTTTATTATAGCCTCTTACCATTCTAACATGGAAATAGGATGATATTTTTATAAAATTAATTATTTTCATGTCTAGGACTTCTAGTGAGAAGAATGTGATATGGGTGATTATATATTGATTGAGGAAATCAACCAAATTTATTCATATTAAGGAGTTTATAAAGGTGGAAGAGTGTATTCTGGTATATCCAAGAGACTATAAATATTTATGTAGTTCCTTAAAAAATTGTCTCTGATCGAGAACCATACTTTGGTTCTGGTTTCTATAAGGTTCTATAGGAAGTGATGGGTTCTCTACTAATATTGGGAATAACCTATCATACATATATAGATGTCTAGATGGATTTGGTATTTAGATTCTTGAAGATATTCTCTGGTCTTTTGTTATTGATTTTGTTGTCTCTTGAGAGAAACATTTATCATTGGTGTAGTTTTTTGTAATAATAGTTTCAAAGTTGGGTCCCTCTGATGCATTATATGGATGATCATGTTGGTCCCCTCTTGTTAGATGACTTTGGGATCAAGAATTGTTAAGAATATAATGAGAAATATTAAGTTGATTCAAAAGATATTAGAGATGGATTACAGAATCCATAAATATTAAGTTGATGGTCATCATCATACTTTGGAGTTTTTTATTGGTGATCGGGTGTTTCTTAGAGTTTTTCCTCATCTGGGACATAATTGAATAAGAAAGAAAAGTAAGCTAGTGTCATGTTATTCGAGGCCATTTCAGATCATAGATTTTCTTAGGAAAGTGTAATACATTTGAGTCTCACCATAAAAAATAAAATTTATTCATGATGTGTTTCATGTATCCTGGTTGAATTAGTGTCATTCAGACCCACATCATTTGGTTCATTAAGAGGATTTGAATTTTGAACCTGACACCACCATGATTGAGAAACTTATTCATATCATTGATCAACATGTGATGTTATTAACATATTAATTACTTTTTATTTTCTACCTTTACTTATTTTCTATTAAAAGTGAATAATTTTTGTGAAATATTTATGTTTTAATATTAAATATAATTTTGAGCACTATCTAGATTAATCTAGATTAAAGTCAGTTTAATGTTTTAATTATAACTTTAATCCTACTAATCAAAATTGTGTGATTATTTTTTTGAGTAATTATCATTAAATTTACAACACATAATTATAATGATTCTTTAGTCAATTTGGCCATTTAAAGGGTCATATGGTCCATACAAGAAGGCCCAAAGAATCTTTCAAGAAACGGGACTAGCCATGAAGATAGAATTTTTGGGCTCAATCCAGAAACAAAAATTTGATGAAACTCTTGAATATGTTCTTTATTATCCAAAGGAATCATGGATAAAAATTTCAAGACCCAACTCCACCAAAAAGTTTCCCAAATGGTTCTCTGAAGTCCAGCCCACCATTCTGTCTGGAAATTAAAACCAGCACACAATTATGGACTATTCTCTTGATATAGACATCCATTCAATATGCTATTTTGTAGTGTGAAAGATAATATTTAGCCATAAAACATTTTTTGAATAAAGTGTTCAAATTTTAGGGCATCTTCTTGTTCAAAAACCCATTCACATTATGGCCTTCGAAAAATTATAGATTAAAATGGGCAGATGCACACTATTTAGTAAAATAGCCATATCTTTGGATCCAAAAGCCCAATGGCTGAAATGTTTTAGGGATGGAAGTAAACATAAATATCTATAAGTTGGATAGAGATTATATCTCATGATTCATCTATTTGGAAGGCCAAATTGGTTATCCAAGTGGATGGGTATAATTGGAATGCAAACAGTCCAACTCCTTGGGCTATAAATGTATCCCCCTTTTCTCCTTACAAGGAGTAATAATTTCATCACTTAAGGAGGAGGTTTTGAATGAATAGAGTCTTTCCAAGGGCCTATGTGGACTTTCCATGATCTTGTTTCAAAAATAGATACCTCTCCTCCACTTTGATTTTTGTGTTCCTTTGCGTTTGTTTTCAATTGTATTCATGTATGCTATTTTCAATTTCGATTAAATTTTAATGAAAGTTTATTCTTCATATTATCTTTTAATCATCCAAACCATGTTCTTAAATATTAATTCTATTAAAATAGTTTAAATTAAGTTGTAACCCTTTCCCTTATTTCTCTTTCTCATTCAATTTAATGTGTGATTTTTCCTCTCTTCACCGTTTGTGTGTGTCTTCGGCGCACTACTCTTATCTTGTCTCTTTATTTTTGTTCTCTTTATAATTCAACACTATAAAACATATATAACCATATTAATATAAATATAAATGGCTTATTAAATCTACTATTTGGGTGAGTTGTGATTTTGGGATATTAAGTGATTGAGGGATTTTGCTCGTTGAGTATTATTTAAATTAACATTGTGTATGTTGAAATTAAAATGTCATGGATTATTGAAATGTTTTGTTTATCGTGTGAATTACATGGATTATTAGAACCATAAATAAAATACCATAAAAAAGTTTTAATTGATATTAGAACCCTAGTTAAGTTAAGTCTTGGATTAAATCCTTAACACTTCGGTATTCCTATCAAAATTATCTTGGGAAGTGGGGGTTAATTTAACGCAATATAAAACAAAGATCAATGGTATCATAGTCTTAAATTCCCAATAATGAACTCACCCAAATCTTCATAAAATTTTTGAATCAATATAAATCGAAAAATCATTTCATTTTATATCTGCAAACAAACCCCCCATTAAAAAGACAAATCACAAAAACAATCAACTATTAAAAAGTATAATCATCGAGGATTCGACCCAATTGCCATTATACATATTAGCAGAGCACCAGAACCTTGAATGGTCAATAGGAGACAATTATCCATGCTTCAAATGGAACCATTACTAGGGATGGTGGTATATTTAGTTGTTATTTTTTGATTTTTGAATAAAAATTAAAAAAATAAACAAAAAAATGAAAAAAACACAAAGAAAAACCCACCTTCCCATAAAAATCATAAACAAAATAAACCATAATAAAAAACTCGTCTTACTCATCCTTCCCACTCATACTTAAATGCCACATAGCCTACCAAACAATCCATCAGATTTATTTGACCCAGAAATCAAGAAAACTCTTCGCCAAATCAGAAGGGATATTAGGAATAATCAAATCACTTCAGATTTAATCATTATCCAACCAATTGTTCTAGATATGGCCAATCCTAGGGAACAAACACTTAAAGAACTCACTAACCTTGATATTGATTAACAAACCTTTGGTATTCAATATCCAAATATTGAGGCTGATTTCGAACTCAAATTGGGTTTGATTCATCTTCTACCTCATTTCCATAGGCTAGAAAGTGAGGATCCTCATCTTCACTTCAAAGAGTTCCAAGTGGTGTGATTTACCAGGAATCCTCAAGGGGTTTCTAAATAACAAAACAAACTTTAAGCATTCTATTTCTCCCTAAATGACTCCACCAATTCATGGATCTACTACCTTCCTCCTGGTTCCATAACCACATGGAATGAAATGAAGCAACTCTTCTTAGAGAAATTATTTCTTGCTTCTCTTACTACATCTATCCAAAAGGAAATAAGTGGTATTCGTCAATTCTCTAATGAATCACTCAATGATTTTTGGGAGAGGTTCAAAAAGATTGCAGCAACTTTCCCAAATCACCAAATCCGTGACCAAATCTTGATCAAATACTTCTATGAGGGGTTATTGGCTATGGATAGAACACTCGTTGATTCCGCAAGTGGTGGTTCTATTGTTGAAAAAACTCCAACAGCTTCCTGAGATCTCATAAGAGATATGGCTGCAAACATGCATAAATTCCATACTCAAGCACATTCTCAAGTAAAACAAATCCAACAGAATCAATATATATATCAAAACAAGATGACCAAGAGGATGAGCGGACTTACAGATCTTGTGAGACAACTGGTGGTGGCTTCCAAATCCCCAACCTCATATTCTCCAAAATCTCTATTCCCTGGACATATCAAGAATTGTGGAATCTGTAGCTCACCAGCTCATACAACCAACACATGTCTATAACTTCAAGAGGATCCATCTAATTCTACCAGATCAATGGATCTCAATGAAGTATATGCTCAGAGGAACACCAAGCCTCAATAATCAGGTTAGTTCATTAGAAAATTCAACCAACCCCACCCCGAGCCATTCTCTTCTACCTTTAACCAAGGCTTGAGATATGGTAATCCCATTTCTCATCCCCCTTACTACCCTCCTCAAAATCCAAACCAATTCCAATATGGTCAAGGTGGTGGTAACTTCCAACAAACTTATCATTTTATTACTCAACCTCAAAAGATCAATCCTCCTCTTGCTCCTCCTAGATTCCACTATCCTAATGATCTTTCTCAAATCCCAGCCCAATACAATCACTTTCCCAAGAACCAAAATCAAGTTAATCCCAATACGGGGCATGCCTCTTCTTCCAAGAAACCATGAGAAAGCACAGTGAAAGATCTTTCCTCCTTCACCCATTCTATCCTCAAAAACATTGAAACCCAAATTGGTTAACTTGAATCACACCTTAGCCAGTAGAAACCATAAAATTCTCCCCAACACCTAGCTCAATAATTACCCAACCCCAAGGTTAAATTAAGTGTAAATGCACTTAGATTGGGAAAAAAAATTTCCAAGCCTCAAGATGGATCCTATAATGAACCTTTGGCTTTTGATCTTGAAAATGAAAAGAAAAAATCCAAAAAAATGAACCTGAAACAACTCTATCACATCCTTATATCCCTCTAAGAAACCCAATTCCTTTTCCTCAAGCTGTTTCTAAGGCAAGGAAATCCTTTGAACCTGATCCTGAAATGCTCGACATGTTTAGATGTGTTGAAGTCAACATTAACCTATTAGATTACATCAAACAAATTACTAAGTATTCCAAGTTTCATAAGGATTTTTTCACTCATGATAGAGAACTTAGGACCATTGAAAATGTTTCAACACAACAGTCCATACCCATGAAGTGAAAATATCCTGGGACCTTTACGGTTCCATGCCAAATAGGGAGTTCCAACTTCGATGATGCACTAATAGACCAAAGAACCTCAATAAATGTCATGCCCAAATCCATCTTCTCTAACCTTGGTCTAAGTATCTTACACCCAACATGTGTTTTCATCTAGTTTCCAATCGAATCACATCTAGTCCTGAGGGAATAATTGAGGATGTCCTTGTCCAAGTTAATGATATTATCTTCCCATCTGATTTCTATGTCCTTGACATGAAAGGTGAGATAACCTCTTCTTGATCTCCCCTAATTATTGAAAGAACATTTCTCCTAACAACAAGAACTAAGATTTATGTCCATGTGGTCATCCTATCCATGGAATTTGGTGACCATCTTGTCAAATTCAATATATTTCAAGCCATGTGATACCCATTAGAGGATCACTCTACATTCTCAATCCATGATTCTGAGGACACTTCTGATATTCAATTGAACCTCATTCCATCATGTTCATCGTGTTCTATTGAGATAGGAGCTTGTGATATTTGTACCATGATTAAACAAGTCATAAATGGGGAACTTTATGTTGACCTCTCATTCATAGACTCCATCAATCTATAGGATCTTGAAAACTCTCTTGAATCCCATCTCAACTATGACCTTTTTTGTTCCACCTTGGATAGTATTGAGGAAAATGGATCGAAACCAACTAAAATCTCATCCTCCATTCTTTAGTTTTCTAACACACAAATGAAAGACGAGATTGATCTGAAACCTCTTCCTACCCACCTAAAATATGCATTCCTTTTCCATGATCACTCTTATCCTATCATTTTATCTTCTAAACTTTCTAAAACGGAGGAGTCCAAACTTGTTCAGGTGTTAGAGGAAAAAAAGGCCTTAGGTTGGAACCTAGATGAAATACCAGGATTCAAACCCACCATTTTCATGCATCACGTCCATCTTGAGTGATCATCCAAAACAATCATACAAACACAAAGAAGACATAATCCACTCATCCTTGATGTGGTTAGGGAAGAGATTACCAAGTTTCTCTAATATGGTATTATTTACCCAATTTTCAATAGTGAATGGGTTAGTCTAATTCAATGTGTACCTAAGAATGGTGGAATAACTATTGTCACAAATAAATATGGGAAGGTAGTCACAACTTGGGTGAAACAAATGGCGTGTATGCATCGATTATTGGAAAATGAATGCTAAAACACGAAAAGATCACTACCCTCTTCCATTCATTGATCAAATGCTAGAACAATTAGTTTTAAAGTCACACTATTGCTTTCTTTATGGATACACAAGCTACTTCTAAATACCAATAGCACATCAGGACCAAGGAAAGACTACTTTCATGTGCCACTTTGAAACATATGCATATATAAAAATGCCTTTTGGCCTTTTCAATGCTCCTGCAACATTCTAGAGGTATATGATGAGTATCTTTTCTGAATTAATTGAGAATTGTATGGAGGTATTCATGGATGACTTTATCATTTATGGTGATTCATTTGAATGATGCTTTCAATCACTCTCTCAAGTCTTACAAAAGTGTGTCAAATGCAACCTTGTTCTGAATTATGAAAAATGTCACTTCAGGGTTACTAATGGGATTTTTCTAGGGAAAATAATTTCACAAGATGGTATTCAAGTCAATCCTGCCAAAATTGAGGTGATCCAATCTCTTCTTGAACCCACAACAATTCAACACATCCATTAATTCCTTGTTCATGCTGGTTTCTATCGGTGATTCATCCAAAACTTCAGTAGTATTTCCCTCCCACTCACTCAGATACTCTAAAATGATATCACATTTATTTTCAATGAATCTTGAAAGGGATCCTTTGTTGAACTCAAATCTGTTCTTACACCTTCCCCAATAAACCAACACCCAGATTGGTATTTACCCTTTGAATTGATGTGTGATGATTCTAATAGGGCCATTGGGTCCGTTCTTGGTCAAATAAGAGAAACTATTCCTCATGTCATATATTATTCCTCAAAAAAATTGTATGAAACTCAATATCACTACACTATCACTAAAAAGGAACTTTTAGTTGTGTTTTTCGGCTTAGATAAATTCAATCCCTATATCTTAAGTGGCAAAATCATCTTCTTCATAGACCATTCTTCTATAAAGTTTTTACTTAAGAAAATTGATTCCAAACAAAGGCTAATAATATGGATCTTAATGCTCCAAGAGTTTGAAATTGTGATTAAAGTTAGACCTGGAAAATAAAACCCTATGGCTAATCACCTATGTAGAATTTCTAATTCTTCTCATTCTAAAATAATTGATCCTGAATTTCCAACTGAGCATCTCTCATCTATCAGTATAAAGTTACCATGGTGTGCCCCAATTTTAAATTACTTGGTTGTTGGTTTTTTTCCTAAAAAAAATTCAAAAGAAAAAAAACGAAGATGAAAAGTGATTCAAAATTCTATTTTTGGGAATATAATAAACTTTGGAAAATAGGGGCTAACATGGTAATTAGGGGATGTGTCGATGAATACGAACATTCCTCCATCTTGTAATTTTGTCACTAAATGATAAGTGGTGGCCACTTAGGACCAAAAAGGACCTCCAAAAAGGTCATAGAATCTGGATTCTTCTTCCCTTCACTCTTCAAGGACTCACTTGAGTTCTGTAAATCATGTCCCACTTGACAAAATTTTATCACAATTTCAAAAAGAAATGAAATACCCAAAAATTCTTTAATTTTCTATGAGATTTTCGATGTTTGGGGCATAGAATTCATGGGAAAATTTTCCCATTATAATTGATTCTCATATATTAGTTCTGCTATTGATTATATTTCTAGGTGGTTTAAGGACAAACACACTAGAAATGATGATTCACATACTATTAGTGAGTTCCAAAAAACCCACATTTCCACCAGTTTGGATCCCCATGTACCTTGATAAGTGACTTAGGAACTCATTTATGTAATTAGACCATTGAATATATTTCTAAAAAGAATGGGGTTGTACATAAAACATAAACTAGATATCACCCCCCCCCCCAATGGTAGGGATGAGCTTTCTAATAGAGAAGTGAAAAGATTACTTGAGAGAATAGTAAATCCCACCAGAAAAAACTACCTGACAGAGTTGGTGAAGCACTTTGGGGTTATCGAACCGCCTATAAAACACCCATTGGGATGTCTCCTTTTATGATAGTGTTTGGTAAATCATGTGATTTACCAATTGAAAACCAACATAAGTCATTTTTGGAAGTTAAAACTTGTAATTTTGATTGTGAAAAATCTGGTGAAGAGATATTTTTATAGTTAAATGAATTAGAGGAGATTTGACTTGATTCCTATGAGAATTCCAATCTATAAAAAGAAAAGACCAATGTACTTCATGACAAAACATCCTATGAAAGGTATTTCATGAAAGTTTAAAGGTAATAATATTAACTTATCGATTTCAAATTCACCTAGGTCAGAATAATTCTCATTGGGAAGGTCCTTTTGTTATTACTAATGTTTACCCATTTGGTGGAGTGAAATTCCAAGACCCCTCTTCCAAAAGGACATTCAAGGTTAACGAATATCAGTTAAATCATCACCATGAGAGGAAACACATCCCAAGAACCACATCAACTTACATCAGATCCACAACTTCTATTGTAGATACACCACTAGATGGGGATGATGACGCACCAAATCCAAACCAGGGGCACCTATTTCCCCTTAACTCTCCCTCTCTTTCTCTCTCTACTTCTTTCTTCTTCTCCCTCTATCTTTCATTTTTCTACCACTTCATTCATCTGATCCTTTCTTTTTCTCTTTCTATTTTGTGTGGGTGTGTATTTTAAAAACACTAAAAAAATAATAAAAAAATTAAAAAAAAAATAAAAAGAGTCATACTTACTCACCATCCACTTTTGAAATTTTTTCCAACCATCTTTGGGAGTCTATAAAACATTTTTTCATCTCTTTTTTTTCATCATGAATTTGGATAAATAATATTGTGTCAAAACCAAATAATTTTAATTATTAGTTTTATATTTGTAAAATGATTATTCCCCAACTCTGAGGAACAACATTATCTTTCATACCAAGGTCATATATGACCATATTTTCATTTTATGTATTTTCACCCCTGATTGTGGGTCTTGAGTTTGTGAAACAATGAGTTGAATTTCCTACTTTGGTGTTCTTGAATATGATAGAGGCATTTTCTAAACCACATGAGAATCACAATATCCAAATAGCCTCCCATTAAACATACATTAATCTTCCATTTGAAATCCCCTTCAAGCATATAAAAACCTTTTCTTTGATAGCCACATTATAAGCCTAAAACCTTGTCCAACCCAATATCTACATGGAATTATATTTCACAATTTACTGAAATTTAAGTGTGGGGGTATGGATTTTATTTTGGGTGCCATTTAATAGATTTTAAATGTGTTGTCATATGATTGAGGACACACATCCATTTTAGTGTGGGGGAGAGGTTTTCATTCAGTGAGTTTTTGGGAATGGAATTTCATTTATGTAATTTTGTAAATACTGTTGACAAGTGTTCAAAAAAATGAAAAAAAAAAGAACAAAAAAAATATGGGTTGTGCCTTTGGAAGGTCAAAAATCAATCTTCCTAAACCTTTGATCTTGTTATAAATATTAAAATTAGTGTCGTGAGGAGATCAACCATGGGTTGGGATATGAGTGTGAGATCTTTTTCAAGTTCAACTTTCGAAAAAAAATGCAAAAAGAAAAAAAGAACACTTATGTCATTGGGAGAAGTTTTAATATTTCATATTCTCATCCCCTTCATAATTTATTCATACTTTTTGTATTTCTTCACACAATCATTCCCTTTTAAATATGTGTTTATATTTCCTTCCATGTTTCATTTCAAAAAAATTGTGCATTGTTTTACCCATGCTGATGTTTTACCCCTCTTCTCCTCTCTCTTGGAAATTAAATTCCTACAATCCCATAGCCACAGAAGAACCCCTTTAAAATACCTATTGATTATTATGCTCTTTAGTATGGGGAATGGAAGCTGAGATCTCTTTAAAACTATAATATTTTTCACTTTTGGTTGCTGAATGAGTGAGCCTCCATAAATAAATTTTTATCATCTTGAGAGGTGTGAGATTTGAGTGCCCAAATTTTATATTTCTAAATTTGAGCATGAAAAATGAATTTTTTTTGAAAAAAATTTCTGTAACAATTTTTTTGTGGAATTCAATATGGATGATTGAAGTTGTCTAAACCTCCCTTGATTAGTGAAAATAAATTTTTAATATTTTTTGGTGAGTGAAAATAATTTTTTTGTGTTTTTATATTTGTTGCACATGAGGAAATGCACACAAATAAGTGTGTGCAGGGTGTTTATGTTATTAATATATTCATAACTTTTTATTTAATCCCTTTACTTATTTTCTTTGAAAAGTGCATAATTTGGGTGAAATGTTCATGTTTTAATATTAAATATAATTTTGAGCACTATTCGAATTAATACTGATTCAAGCGAGTTTAATGTTTTAATAATAAAATTCATACTACTGATCCAAATTGTGTGATTATTATTTTTTAGTATTCCTCATTGAATTTCCAACATATCATTAGAAGTGTTCTTTGGTCAATTCATCCATTTAAAGGGTCATATGGTCCATATAAGAAGGCCCAAAGAATCTATCAAGAAACTGGACTAGCCCTGAAGATATGATTTATGGTATCAATATAGAAATCCTCATTTTATTAAACTACTTAATATGTTTTTTTATCCAAAGGAATCATGGATAAAAATTTCAAGTCCCAACTCCACCAAAAAGATTTCCCAAATGGTTCTATGAATTCCAGCCCACCATTCTATCCAGAAATTAAAACTAGCATAAAATTATGGACTATTCTCTTGATATATACCTCCATTAGAACTAATATTTTTCAATGTGAAATATAATATTTAGGTGTCCAAATTTTTTGAATAATTTTTTTGAATATTATGATATATTCTTGTTCAAAAACCCATTCACATTATAGCCTTTGAAAAAATATGGATTAAATTTGACAGATGCACATAATTTAGTAAATTATACATATATTTGGATCCAAAAGTCTAATGGCATCCAAATTTTGAGTGATTAAATTAAACATCAATATATACAACTTTAAAGAATATGATATATCGTGATTCAGTTTTCTGGAAGGCCAAATTGGTGAGCCAATTGGAGGGGCATAATTGCAATGCAAACAGTGGAACTCCTTGGGCTATAATTGCATCCCCCTCGTCTCTTTGAAAGGAGTTGGAATTTAAGAACTTAAGAAGGAGGTTTGGTGTGACTATATACTTTAAAATGTCCTGGGAATGATTTACTTGATATTTTTTCAACAAGATATACCTCTCCTCTACTTTTATTTTCATGTTCCTTTGCGTTTGTTTTCAATTGTAGTCGTGTAAGATGTTTTCAATTTCATTTCAATTTTAGTGAAAGTTTCTTATTCATATTATCTTTAAATAATAAACACTCTATTATTAATTATTAATTATTTTCAAATATATTAAATCAAGTTGTAACCCCTTCCCTTCATTCGCTTTCTCATTCAATCTAAAGTGTGATTTTGCATCTCTTCACTGTTTGTGTGTGTGTTCAGTGAACTACTCGTATCTAATCTCTTTGTTTTAGTTCTCTTTATAGTTCATCCCCATAAAACATATATAACCAAATTAATATAAATATAAATGGATGATTAAATATAATATTTTGGTGAGTCGTGATTTGGGGATATTAAGTGATTGAGGGCTTTTTCTCGTTGAGTATTCTTTAAATTAACAATGTGTATGTTGGACATAAAATGTCATAGATTATTGACATATTTTGTTTAACATGTGGATTGAATGGATTATTTTAACCATGAATACACTAACATAAACAAGTTTTAATTGACATTAGAACCCTAGTTAAGTTAAGTCTTGGATTAAAGACTTAACACTTCGGAATTCCGATCAAAATCATCTTGTGAAGTGGGTGTTAATTTAATTCAATATCAAGAAAATCTCAATGATATCATAAGATTAAATACACAATAATGAAATAACCCCAATATTTATAAAATTGTTAAATCAATCTAAATCAATCTATAATTTCATTTTAACTTTGCAAACAACACCCCCCAATTAAAAAGACAAATCACAAAAACTATCAACTATTAAAAATAATCATCGTCGAGGATTCAACCCAAGTTCCGCTATACATATTAGAAGAGAAAAAATACAGAATGTTACAATGATATTATATTCACCTAGTATGAATAATTTTTAAGTGTGGTGGAAATAACCATGAAACTTGAGATCATTAGGCCTTTAATCATGACTAATGGCCCCGCGTTTTCTCTAATGTGGAGTACTAAGATCTTTTTGGAGGAAGAAAGTGGCATGTTGGTGAGAATGGTGACACACATTGTGTAATTTTCAGTAATATATTTTTATATTTAATAATTTCTCTCACTATTCCTTTGTTTATCTATTTTTTAGTAAATTTTTTCATTTTGGGTAGACTATAGTTTAGGACTACAGTAGGTAGCACCACAAACAAGGGAGGTTTCCCCACAATGTGACCTAGGTAGTGGAGGTGTTTCTTGGGGAGGTGAGTCACACTCTAATATGGGAAGGTTACATAGTGATGTGACTCAAGTAGAGGATCCAATTATATGGGATGCTTTATCATGCCATTATAATGGGATTTCTCATCACAGCCTAGCCTGCCCATATTTTAAAATGATGAATTTAATATTTTTCCCTTATGTGATTTTAACCACTTTTCTCCTCTGTTTTCCCCATTCATGTGTCATGTATCCTCCTAACCATGGTTTGTTACTTATCCTTTATCCCTTGGTTATTATTCTTGAGTTTTTTTGAAATACTTTAAGGTAATCTCTTGATTTCTCCTAGAATTATCCTTCTTTCTTATTATATTGTCTTTTCTATCCTTGATTCTCCACTTTTAGTTTCATAGCTTTCTATGGGGGTTGAATACATGCATATGTTTGGTTCTAAATATGGAATATCTTAGTGTTTAGGTTTTTTGTGATCTCTATCTTCCTATTATTGTGGTGTTTAATGAGGGAATGAGTTTACATTGAATATAAGGTAGGCATTTAAACATAATGAATCTTTCCTTTAGCTTACCATAGTAATTGAGTTTTTATTTGGTTTATTCATCATATTATACTTGAAATAAATTATTAAGGACTCTTTTGTTGTTATCCATTGATATTATAGGATTTATAGTGGAAATATTGGTGGTTTTACTAAGTTTCAACTTTAATCCCAGTTTTATGACCGTTGGGTGTTTGATAAAATGTCTCAAAAGGGATTTTAATTCCAAATGATTTTTTAAATAATGTTTTCAAAGATAATTTTTTTATGAATAATATTTCTTTTATTTTTAAAACTTGGGCTTGTGTAAAGCCTTTTTTTATTATGTGATTATTGATGTTGGATTTTTTATGAGACTTGTATTGTATGTTTTTCACATGGGAAACTATGGGCATGTGTTTGGGTGACCTAGAAGGGTGTCGGTCTAGTTTAATTTTTACACTGGTTAGGGTCCATTGTCAATGATACTGAGATATCCACTAGGATATGTCTATATTTCCATGTTCACTTTGTCCATATAGTGTTCTATGAGTGATTCCTAATTACTATTACCCTGATAGGTTAGATCCCATATTGTGAAAGTTATGTATGTTGTGATTTTTTGAGATATGATGTCATTTGTGTTTCATTTCTCTACTGAATATTGAGTTTATTTTTATTCCATGTTTCCTATGGTGATATTTTCCATTTCCCACATTCATGTTTACTTTAGAACTTAGATTTTCTTTATAAAACCAAAGCATTTATGAAATAGTTTTTCACCATTTGATTTCAAAAGATAATAGGTATTTTAATAATTTTGTTTTCAAACTTTGACTATTGGTTTGCATTAAAAAGGATATTATATTGTATCATGGTGGTATCCAACTAAGATTTTCCATACACCCTTCACATGCATTTGGTAATAATAAAATTTGGTCATATATGATTGAGGTAAAGGGAAACGAGGCACGTCTTATGGTGGCTCCAGTTGATGTATTCATCAACCTTCATGGTATGGTATTGGTGGAGACCATGATTCACATGGATATGACTTAGTTTTATCATTTTAAGGATTAAATGGTGGCGTATTTGTGTTCTAAATACGTATTGACCATGTTGGACTTCACTTTATTATAGATTCATGTATTTATGTGATGTGGGTTTACCAGTTCACTTTTGGTTTATAAAGTGATATGTGGGTTCGACTTATGTTGTGTTATACTTTTTTTAGATATTTTAATTATTTGTTTTTATTTATTTATATCCATTGATATTTGATATATGGGTAAATCATAATGAATTTATGGCTAGAGTCCTTATTTTGGATTATTGGATTCCAAGGGTGAAATCATTCCCATTATATTTGTTTTGATAACTTGGCGCTTGTTGTTATACCATGGTGATAAAGAACATTCTTTGAGCCTTGTGGATAGGTATCTTGGGTGACAGGTTGGTTTGACCTAGTCAGGTTTGTTACAGCGGTTAGTGATATGGGTGGCGGTCCATACAAAGAGGGGCATCAGTGGTAGTCGAAATGTTGACCAAGGGAGGCAAAGGGAGACTAGGTCATAGCCCTCAGCCTTCCAAACCACCTCAGATTAGATGGAAACCCTCTTTCCATATAGAATATTGGGTTTTCATAAATATAGTGGTCTTATCCAACCAACAGGATGAGCTAGCTTGACCCTCTTTAGACTAAAGGATGTACATGCCTAGCTAGATAGGTCGGCCCTAATATGCTTAGCCCAACCACTCAGTCATGTGGACGACCATACCTGGTTGGGTCCTCCCGACCTTTCCTAGTGGGCATAGAGGAAATATAGTTCATTTTTTCTCCATACACTCATGAACTACCCCATTTATCACCCTCCACAAACTTAATGGGGAATTCCACCCCCTTCGAGTACACAACCAAGCCCACTTATTTTTTTATAATTAGTTTTTCATCCAAAACTCACCGTGTGTTAGTTTTTTGGAAGTTAAATCAATTATCATGAGTTTTTTTCATGTATACTATGATAGTATGGTCTATTGGGTCATCTATAACTATTTTTGAGATGAGATTGGAATATTTAGGATTCATCTATATAGGGCTAACAATGGGGTTTTTTCATGATGATCTGAATTTTCACTGGGGGTTAGGTACCCCCTTGTCTATTGTGCACTGCTTGGTGAGGCATGGGTCCCCCTATGTTTTCAATGGAGTTAGATTCTATATCTATCATATTTTGTATGCTACTATAACCTAGCATGTTCTTCTCCCACAAATTTTGTGCTACTTTGGTCTATTGTGTTCTACATTACAAGACATGGGTCCTATTATTATAATTTTAAGACCTACTCTAATTTTTATCTGTTACTCAAGGTGTGGGTATTTCACTAGGGGTAGTTACCCCCTCAATTGATAATTTTTCATCAGTTAATCATGGTTCCCCCACTATGTTTTTGACGAGGTAATGTGAGTTTGTTCACATTTGGGTGGTTATGAAAGTAGGTATTAGTAATCCCATGACATAAATCTATCCTTGGTCAAGGTGTGGGTTCCCCTATGACTTTCTATAACAATGAAATAGTTTTGGTAGTTGAAGATGACGGGGTATAGTAGTCCCTTAATTGAACACATAATTTAATGAGGAGTGGGTCCTCTTTTATAGTTTCCAATGTTGATGTGAAAGTTTTATTGGTTTATAAAATTATATGTTTTGATACTTCTTACTCATTATAAACCCCTTGGTTTCTTTGATATGTAATGTTTATCATGGTTATTGAATTAAAAATTTATGAGAGTTTTGATGCTCCGGGCATTCCAAGTTTCTCATGAGGTATGACCTTTGTAAATTGGTGTTGAGATAACCAAGACTTCCCTATGTCCCTATGACTTCTACTAGTTAATCATATCTAGATACTTTCTTATATTTCTCCAAGTTACATTATCATATTTATGGTTTTGATCTGATTGTTTTCTTTTATTTTCCTTTGAGTATTTGGGGTGTCTCACTGAGTATGTTTATACTCATTATTGTATGAGCCTTGTTCCCACATGTTTTGTGTCTGTATAGATCATGAAGGATTTATAAGTGCTCTTGGTGTGAATGGAGATAGTTTTTCTTGTTCAATAGCAACTCCTAGAGACTCTATGTGATGAATAGTGAAGTATGGTGGTTCATGATGGTGGTGATGACCTTTACAGTTGGAAATCGATCCCAAATTACACACAACGAGGAGGAGATTTAGAGAATCATGTGTCTATCATATTTAGAAGCTTGTGGAATTTTAAGCTTCTTTAGTATTTACCTACATGGAATTGTAATTTTATTAGATTCATCATTCATGTGTTTTATATAGTTCAGTTGTTTGTACATTCACACACATACACACATTATTGGTTTTGTTTGTTACTTTATGAATTAAGGATATGTGTCTATTATAGGTTGATATAAGTTAATAACATCCATTTTGTTTGATATGAATACTCGAGGATATTCAGCATCCCCTGACCTATTGGATGTGGTATTATGGGGGCACACTTGACTTACCATCATCTAAGGCAGGGCCTCAGTACATCGAGTCATGTCAATTACCTTAATATAAATTTAACTTATATGAAAAAATAATTAAAACCAATAAAAAACCCTTGTAGTAGGCCTTACCCAATGAAAAACAACCTCATACAAAATAATTGTTATCCTTTAATAAAACAAATTCTTATTTTAGTAATAGTATATAAACAAATAAAAAAAAATTAATTGAAATGTTATATAATCAATGATAAATTTCAATTGGAATTATATGAATTTAATTCCTAAAATCCAAAAAATGAATAACTGGTTAATCTTATAAATTATCATTACAAAATGAGTGTGTTTGATTATTTTTGAGTATATGATTTCCATTTTGAACTAAAATTCACATTTAAATGAAAACATGCACTTTCTGTCATACGGGACACACCATGTGTTAGATTGATATGAGGTTAATTCCTATACATAAAAAAATAATTATCAATATTTTTACTAAAGTATCAAGAAAATATAAGTGTTTTTTCTAAGTTTTGAGTATGTAGTGCACATTTTGATATAAAATGTCATTTTTCAGTGAAAAGACACACTTTCAATTATAATGGGCACATCATGTTTCAGACTGATGTGAAGTTAATTTATACACATAAAAAATTAATTATAGATATTTTTCTTGAAGTACAAATTAAAAATATGAATTACTTTTATCATTTAAGTATGAAACTTGTGTTTTGAACTTAAATTCAACTTTTAAATGAAAAAATTTTCTTTAAGTCGTATTAGCCGCACTGTGTATTAGATTTATTTTTGGTTAATTTCTACATGTCAAAAATAAATTATCAATATTTTTTTAAAATATTTAAGATAATATAAGTATGTTTTATTATTTTTTAGTATGTTACATGTGTTTTGAACTAAAATGTAACTTTTAAATGAAAATATAAACATTTAGTCATAAAGTCCCTCAATAAATATTGAATTTACATGAGGCTTATTCCTAAATTTCTATAATTAATAACCAATAATTTATCTAAAGAATAATGAAAATCATAGCATGTTTTCTTAGTTTTAAGTATGTGATGTGAATTTTGAACAAAAATGTCACTTTAAAATGGAAACATTCATTTCCAGTCACACCTACCAGAAATGTGTTAAATTAAATTACAGATAATTCTTTAATGCCACAAATTAATTATCAATCTATATCCTAAAATATAAATACAATCCTTGTGTTTTTTATTATTTTGGAGCATGTGACACATGTTTTGAACTAAAATGTCACTTTTAAACTAAAAACAAACACTTTCAATCATACCTAAAATGATATGAATCTGATTTAGGTTTTATTAATTCCTACATGTCAAAAAGGAATTATTAATAATATTTATATGGTATCAAGGAAATACAAGCATGTTTTCTTGGTTTTGAGAATGTGATGTGTGTTTTGATCAAAAATGTCACTTTAAAATTGAAACACACACTTTTAATCATAAATGTACTCACCATGTTTTAAATTGAAATGAGGTTAATTATTAAATTTCATGAATAAATAACCAATAATTTTCCTAAATAATCCTGAAAATTCAAGAACGGTTTCTCAGTTTTAAGTTTTGATGAACATTTTTTATCAAAAATGAATCTTTTAGATTAAAAACATGAATTTTTAGTCATACCAGCCACACCATGTGTCAGATTGATGCATGACTGATTACTACATGTTAAAAATTAATTATTGATTGTTTTTTCTTAGTTTTAAGTATATAACATGTGTTTTGAACTAAAATATTTCTTTTAAACTAAAAACATACACTTTCAGTTATACCGGACACACTGCGTGTTGAATTGATTTGATAATAAATCATACACATCATATTTTATTTATGGATAATTATTATGAAGTATTAAGATATCCTAATTGAATTTTATTAGTTTTTAGTATATAACACACATTTTGATAAAAATTTCATTTTCAATGAAAACATGCACTTCCTTTTCATAAAGGATATCGATGTTTTTCAAGTTGATGTGAGATTAATTCCAACTTTTCGTGAGTGAATAACCAATAATTATCCTAAATAGTCATGAAAATATAAGAATTTTTTCTTGGTTTTGAGTACATGACATGTGTTTTTTAACTAAAATGTAATATTAAAATTGAAAACAATCAATTAGTGTACCCTATGAGTGACTTATGCATTAATAACTCCATCACATTGAAGGATATATGCCCTAAATCCTATTTTCATATGATTCAATTTGTTTATTTTGATTTTATGACTTGGGAATATCATAATCATAATTTCACAATACTAACAATGCATATAATGATATATGATTTTCTATATCTTAAGTCTTGGTCCGATACAATTCATAGTATATGAATAAAAATATTATAAGGCATTTTATTCTATATAACGATGCCATCCTCAATACTTGGGGTAGAAAATGATAATAGTTATCATTCGGGAAGTTTTCCATGTTTAACTATAATTAAATTGTTGTTTCATAAGATGAAATGAATAAAAGATGTATTAATGAAAGCATTGCATAAATTGGAAGAGATTTATAGTTAGTGTCTACATTAACTAATAATATTAGAGTTAATGGATGTATAGTTGAAGATAATCCTTGAGGGATTCATAAATTTCCTACTTCAATGCAATGGTGGTGATTCTTGCTTTCTCATACAAGGTTGAAACTAACTTACTCCAAATCTCTCTTTATTATTACACCATTTAACTATGAGATTCTAACATTCCATGGTGGGAATAGAAATCCCACCTGAATTTCAAGTGATTTAGTATATCATGGAAACCTTTAAAGACGATATGTCTAAGGGCTACCACTTGGTGATTTTCATCAAACTAATACGATGATGGTTGATGATGTTTCAATTGAAGAGATAGTATAATGTACAAATTCATAGTTTCTTTATTTATATTTTATTTGTGATTTCATTTATCTATCATGCTAATATTGTATTTGGGTTTCTTTAATTGGTTTCACTATTTTTAGAAGGATTTGAAAAATTCCTAGGAACCTAGAGCAGAAATTATCCTCAATATCAAAAAATGATCAATTTTTTAAATAACATGGGATCTCAATCTCATATCCATAACATTAATATACAATCATTTTCTAAAAGAACATTCCATATATTTTTTCTTATTCCTACTAAGATAAAAACATTTAGATTATAAAGTAGATCTCCATAACTATAACTTAAAATGATATTAAAATAAAATAAATTAGCATTAGATAAACCATCTCTTAATTATTTCTACAAAAAAATAATAAAAATATCATAAAAAATCACTTCTTCATGATGTATGAAAGAATTATGACACCTTTTAAGATTCCCACTCATTCCTAAAAAAGTATGCATCCTCTTTTGAATATATGGATTTTTATATTTCTAGCAGTACTAAAAAATATAGATAAATAAATATTTAAAAAATATTTTAAATGAAATTAAAATTACCTTCAAAAATTCCTATTTGGGGATGCAAGTTTATGGATGGAATATGATAACCTTCATAAATTTAAAATTTTAATAACCATAATCACAGTCTTACATTGTTTCAGACATAATAGAAACATTTTGAAAAATGAGTAATTTTTTTATATATGTTTTGATGGTGAAATATTACTATATATACCTTAATACTTATCCATTTTTAGTAATCCATAGGATTATTATACACAATGGTTGTCCTAATACATTGGATTTTATTATAAATAAACAATTCCATATCATATAAAAATTCTTTCTAAAACATAATATAAATAATATAATTTGAAGTTTATTTGTAAAATTTTGAATGTAGTTTATTAAAAAATTACATGGAACATCATGTGTGGACAATTTGCGAGGTATTAATGCTATGGATCCAAAAAAACACATCTTTGGAGTATCAAAATTGATATCAATGAGAATCTAGTGATTCCTAAAAAAATAAAGGAATAAGTAATGGAAAAAACTAAAATATATTTTATATAATTAGATTGTAAATTTTTACCCATGCATTATATATATTAAGAATATAATATCATCTATTATCTTGTTTTCAAACGTTGCATCTACATGGTTTTCTCTTACTAAAATTTCATCTTCATCCATTTATGTTTTTTGTGTAAAAGTGACATGAGGACTAATGAATCTAAATTTTGATCCAAAGGGTTTTCCCTTTGCATTGTATTGATTTATACACCCGTAAAAAATATGAATAGTATTAAAATTTAACTAAAATAGTACATAAATTATTAGAAAAATATATTATAAAATTTTACATCATATATACATTTGTAACCAAGGATCCCAATCATTTATTCATGAGAATTTAATTTACATTCTCAAGACCAATCATGCCATTAATGGACTCTCCGTGCATTTTTTCTTTATATTCGTTATATAAAATATGTTTATCTTTAAACATTGTATCTGAGTGAACTTGTAATGTTAATAAATGTGGTAGTTAAGTTAGTGGGATGAATGTATTTTTGATCTATTAATTGATCCTCTAGATTGCCTTGACTCTACCTTTTTTCCCTTCTATTTATCCATTTTTAATAACATACCTCGGTTTAAAACATTTTTTCATTAATTATTAAAATAATTCCATATAAAATAAATTAGAAGGTTCATACCTCATTATCATCATGCATATTTATAATATTAAATGGACATGCTATGAAAGTTATAATAGAAAGATTTTCCATGTAAACATCATGATTATCAAGGGGAATAGGTAGTTTAATGTTCATCTCATGAGAAACATGAATCCCTATTCTCATGTGACTTTTAGAATTTATTTACTGTATAGAATATCTCTTTAGATATTTCACATGGTACCTCTCGCAATAAGGAAATGATTCGATGCCAATATATATAAATTAAAATCAATTTCAACCTTAATAGATTTAGTACAATCAAGGTTTTAATAGTTTTTTTATTTATATTTAGCATATTTTTTTACAAAAAACCCAATTACATTGACTAAGACAAGGCTTTTAAGGGAATGGATGGTCTCAAATCTAGGTAGGTGTGGCTCTTTTTGTTGTGTTTTCTGGTGCATTGTTTCTAATCATTGATTTCTTTAAATAAATAGGTCTATCACATATTCCCTCCAACTAAAATTTGCATTTAGAGTATTTATCTATTCCTAAATGTTTTTCATTCTCTCATAATTACCCCCATGTATTTTCCTTCTCAAATTATGATCGGGTGACACACCAAAACCTTCACCTCTAACGCATCCATACTATTTTAGATGCATCAAATCCACTAAACTTAGTTGTTCATTAGGTATAGTAGATAGATATTATTTTGGATAAATATGATAAAAATATAGAAAAATAAGTATTCATTTTTATGTAATATTATTTTAAAGAAGTTAAAATTACTTTTATGTCATATTAATATACAATTCCCATAATTTCTATGTGTTTTCATCTATTATTTCTCCCTTTATATTTATATGATCCTCTTTACAAAGAATATTACATGGGGTGGAAGTGTATTGTGATTAAGATTCATCAATCTACATAAAAAAAAGGAACATAGTTATATCATTATTTCATATCACAATTTTTTTACTATATATTAAAAATAAATACAATTTCTTTTTCACTAGAAGCAAACCTTATACTAAATTTATGATAGGGGTACGTTTGTTTCGATGCATGCTATTTATTTTATTCACTCCTTTTTTGTTTCATAAATTTAAAATTCTAAATCAAAGTGATTAATAAATGTAATATCAAAAAAATAATAACAATTATAATGTAGATTAAATACTTCACCCTCTTGATGGACAATGAAAGTATACTAGATTTCTTGGTTTTTGATGTGTGTGTATATAGATGGTGGGTGGTGGTTTACTTTCACCTCAACAGCCCTAAGATGATGTTTCATAACAAGTTTCTGAAAGTATCTATGATTCTTTCCAATGAACATTAATACAAATTTCATACAATCATCTAATATAAATGTACTATATATGGTATAATTAGGAATAAATCATCATTATGTGATTTTTTTGGTAAAATATTGATGTATAACATAATTTTACCTTGATATACCCATAAATTATTATATTCAATGCAAGTATAACATTTTTACACATATCTATATCAATTTATACATAAATTTGAGTGTTAAACCCAATGTAACTAATGAAAATGTAATTGTTAAGGTCAATAGGTAGTCCATATTTATTTCATCTAAGTTAGTCCTTTACTTCAAATATTAATAATTTATAATAAGAATTTCTCTCTATGGTGAGCCTATATTTTTAATTATATATTTTTAACCTTCTAACATTTCATCAATTCTAATATAGCCAATATATTTTTCATTGACATTGGTAGCATATATAGGTGAAGAATACATTATCTACACAAGTAGTTAAACATTAAATTTAGATTATATAAATATTTAGTGAACACATAATATTATGAGGAAACCGATTATAAATAAAAAATAATAATTAGAGAAATTTTGATTATTCATTTTCCCCTATATCAATTATCCAAACCCCTTCCTTATAGACCCCTCTAACATACAATTCACCATCTACATTAGGCCATCATAAAATTATTATGACATCCCAGTGAAACGGTCACCGTTAATGGAATTTTTATTTATCCCTAAAACGTTTTTATGGATAAAAGAATAATAGAACAGATTGTTTTTATCGGATCCATGACATAAAATATTTTTACTACTTTGATGCCATTATAAATGGTGCATCCTTACACCCTTAATTACCAAAATTTACTTTCAAAAATACCAATTCCTAAATTTTAATACTTTTATTATCAACCTATTTGCACTACAAAATAGAAAATTGGAATGTTGTATAATCCAACTTTTATATTTTTTATATGATGCCAAATTATAACATATTCACATAAATTAGATTTATTTACTAAGTACTAGATACATGCATTTATTTTTCTACAAGAGTTACTCCATAATTTTTCATCCTACTACATTAATACAAATTTGTTTTTGTATTTTTAAAATCCACTTTATGGTAAAGTGGTAATCTCATATACAACTTATTCAAACCAAACTGTATAAATTTTAAAATTAAAACATCAAAAACCACATATGAAATATGAAAATAAAAAAAGATCCACCCATCACTTAGAAACCACCTTTGTAAACCCTCAAATAGAGAGCTTCCTTAAGACGCACCGCCAGACAGAATAACTCTCCATCATGGACATCACTACACCAATGATATTTATTGACCATCATCCATTACAGCATCAAGCCATTATAACAGATCAATCTCACCTCATCGGAATACAAACATCATCGTGTTTAGATTTGTTGGTATTGTTTGTTCTTAGTTATGGTGGAAGCCTTCAACCTTTTGTTTTTTATAAAATGTATAACTACTAATTACATAACTAATGTAAGATAATACATGTACAATTGGTCCTCTATCTATCCATCAAAGTTATTCTAAAATAAAATTTATATTTATAGAAAAAATTTTAAAAATATGGCTTAAAACCATATTATAAACTTATATGTATTTAATAATCAAATTTCATCCCTTGATGGATTAAAATGAAAAATAATTACTCTGTGGGTTTCAAAATATGATGTAACCTTTATAATTTTATATAAAATGTAAAGGTGATCCCACTACCACACTTTAATGGTAATTGTAATAACATATATTTCATAAGTTCCTTCATCCACAAGGCATTCATTATGAAAAGAATTTTAAAGACCAATGATATACAATTTGGACAGGTAGTCGGTAAAAAATTCAACAGTTTCAATAATAATATATTTATTTTTAAGGAAACCTTCTGGGAAAATTAAATGTTTTATATACTCTTTAAAACTATTCACAAATTGTTCAAGGGAGTATATCCTTCTATAATAGTCATATCTCTATAACTATGTGAATTATCTTGTAAACCATTATATCAAAGAATGATAGTAGAAAAAATATATTCAATTTATATAATATGATATAAATTTAATTTTCCATATTTGGAAACTTATCTAGATCTATAAATTTAAAATATATATCTTTTAAAAAGAATAAAATTCTAGTTAAAGTGTGTTTAAAAATTTTAGGTAAAATGAAATATAAATCCACATAAATTAAATCTTTTATCAAATTATGAAAGTAATGTGATTTTAATCCCTTTAACTTCAAATCAGTCATCGATATGATATTCTTGATATTTGATAAATGACTCTCTATATTCATTTTGCTATTAATAAAGTTGAAAAATAGAAACTTTACTGTTATTATAGTCACTAGTTACATTCAGTTCTTCCCAATTTTTAGACCAAAATTTATAAATTCGATATATTCCATGATAAATCAATTATTTTTCATACTCCTTTTGAAAAGATAACCATGAATTAAAAAATATAAGCATAGAAAAATGGTTTGAGAATAGTCACTTCCACACTATGTTGAAAACATGATGAACTCCTTAACCAAAACCTTATACTCAATATTCATATAATTTCATCCATCCATTTTCCATCTATATTCATCCGATTTTATTTAATAATATTCATATTTAACAATAAATAAATTAATACAATGAATGACCATCTTCAAGAAATTTATTAAAAGAAAATGATCTTGAGTAACAGGGTAAAACATTCCAAATGTAACTTTTTACTCAATCAATAAAACCAAGTTTACTTCTACCAACTAAAATAGAATCATTCAAAAATGGAAACACATTATTTTGGAACATAAATAGTTAGTTATAATACAACTACCCAAAAATGTGATATTATTAAGGCTTTTAAAAATGTAAGTTCAATGGGAATGGATAATACATTGGGGGTAAGATATAGATTTATAAATTTAATATTATAAGAGAATCAAAAGGGTTATAGTATTTTAAGATTACGGTATATTTTTATATACTTTTTAAAAAGTTAAGGCATAATAATATACACAATGAAATAATAAATATAGAATAGAAAAAATGACCATAATTAAAATTAAAAAATCCAACTAAAAAGTTCTAGGGTAGTTGAAAACCCCATCAAATAAGTAATCAATAATTTGAATAAGATTCCAAAAGGATTATAACAAAAGTGGTTCTATTTCAATGAGAATAAAATTATCATATAAGGAACCTATACATTATTAAGTGATCACCATTAGGTATCATTAAAATTTATTACCTAAGGAACCCATTCTAAAGCCTGGTAGGGTTGGTTGAATTTATAATCTTAATCAAACAAAACAATTTATATCACTTTTGGAACCCACAAGAATAATTTTGAAGAGACCAATTACTATAAAATATATATAACAATCCATCCCTTATATTTTAACTTATTAATAAACATCATAACTCATTATCTTTCTGAAAATGTATAATTTAAAAAATTCAATATGGGTATGATGAAAATAGAAGAAAAGTGACACATGTATAAAAAAGAGTTTTACTATCACATACAGGATTTCATTTATAGGTATGGATCATATATTTATTATAATTAATTTTTATTCTTTCTTTTCACCGATTTTTACCATTGAAATTTTGAAATTTTGGAAAACCAAGTTGTTGTATAATTGGAACATGGTTAGGAGTAACCATACAGAAATAGTGCAATAATTATGTAGTTTTTTACAATGAAATTTTTCATGATTGGGGAATGGTTTAACTAACCATGCAGCCCAACCATGCAGGTTTCCATATAAATCAATGGATATCCGCATGGTTGGAAGATTGTTATAAAAACCTTTTGCTAAAACCACATGTCCTGCCAAGAATTAAAAAATTATAAAAATCCCATTACCCCCTCACCTAATTTAACCCTCTTTGTCCCCCATTTATTACCCTTATCAATTTTACATCCATCACACACAATATACCCTTATACACTTCTCCTTAGGTGTATTTCAAGTGGGATCCTCTTCAATTTCTTTATGATTTCTTTAAGTAAGTCCCCCCAGTTTCTTCTCTTGGGTTTTTCTTGTCTATTATCTATGTTTTCTCTCTCCCCCATGGACATGATGGCCTAGTTTTTGATAAATCCAAATTAAATAGTGTGAGCCTTGATGTTTATGGTTCATATTTCTGCTATATGATCTTTCTTCTACCTTTCCTATGTATTACACCTAGTTTTATTAATTTAAAGTGATTAAGGTAGGTGTTTTTATAATATTCCATCACTTGATGTACTAAATGTTCTTTCCTAAATCTTAAAATAATGTTTTAAATGTTTTGATACAAAAAATGGTATTTTTAAGACTTATTTCGTGTGTATGGTTTATTAAAAAAATTAACTTTTTATTAAGGTGGAAATGGATTTATATTGGCATGTTTTGTTTATAGAACAAATAAAAATGGATTTTGAATTGAATAGAAACGGAATGGAACATGGGAACCCTATTTACCTTGGTGGTAACACTAGGAAATGTACCAAAAGGTAAGGCCTTCCCTACCTAGCCTTTAAACTATGAAATAGAACTAAATAAACTTATGAAAAAAATTATGGTTCCATGCTTAGGTTCCACATCACTACTAGGAATTTGGAGATGCTCTCCCTAGTTTTCAAAAATGTATGGAATATGCTATATTGATCCATGAGAATATGGGGAACCTTGGATGAGGCCCTAAAAGTAGTTACCCTAGGGTTTTCCCATGGTTCTTGAAATTTCTTACTTGTTATTCTTCCTCTATCTATTTTAAATGTTAAAACATGTTTTTATTTAGTTTTTTTTTCAAACTAGCATGTTTACTTTTGTTTAACAATAGTTATTCATAAAATACACAGTAGAGTCCAACTATGATCAATGTGTTAACACCCTATATACACCATATGGGTGTATGTAAACTTTTTTCAAACACATATGAAATAAGGGTGTCTCTAGGAGGTGATGGGTACTCATGTTAGTGGAGATTGGGTTATAGAGGTGACATGGTGGGAGGTCGAACTGTATGTCACATAGAGATGGGTAGCTTTGTTTTGTTTTATTTTGAGTCTGAATTGTAGCACCCTAACCCTATTTTTTATATACATTTGTATTCTCTTACATCCTTTTTATATAATATTATTGATGTTATTTTTTGACATATTTGGATGTTCATTTTGTATTTGTATTTTCATGGTTTCTTTAATAGGTTTATTTATATTTTATGTTGACATATTTATTGGAAAAACCATTACTAAGGTATGTTCTTGATGTCCAAGCACTAGTTTCCAGACTCTTGGGATTGGAAATACCCTTCAGACCTTGCCACATACCAACTTAAGTGTCCAAGTTTGGGGTATCCTAGGTTGGTTCGTGAAAAAAATATATCAAAGTAGGTTTTAATTATTTGTTATTCGGTAAGTCAATATAGATAGAAGATAAGACTCTTGCAACTTTAGTGGTAGGTTGTGAGGGAGTCTCTAGCCAACACTCATCCTAAATATTTTTGAGTCTCTATAGGATATTGATATCCTTTCAAAAAAAGTATTATTTTTTGATTGGGGTTGACTTTTCAATTTGGTAGGGTGCACAATTTGTAGACCATGCATGTGAGATGAGTGTTGTGGAGAAGTGTAATGTTCATTCTCTCCTTATTATGATTTATAAAAAATATTTTATAAATATTCTTATTTTGATTAATTTTGGGTTAATTATTTTTATGTATTTACCCATTTATTTTTCTTATTTTTTGGCATGCCTCTTATAATACCACTGGTAAACTAACCATAGTTGTAAATAGAAAACATACCATGAACAAATCCACTAGTTTATCAGAACCTTATTGATGTTGTTGTCAAAGATATTTGAGTTGTGGTCCAAGGGGAAGGATCGAGTATTTCTATATTCAAGAAAGCTAATTTATCTTCTAAGAAGGATGAAGCATAGGAATTCATCAAGTGTAATTCTCCCTCTTTATAAGGAAGAAATAATCCTCAGGAGACCAATGGTTAGTTATTAAAAACCAAGAGTATATTTAAATTTCATGGAATTCTATACCTCATTAAAGTAAAGTGTTCAAACTTAATACATGAAGTCCCTTGTCATAAGTGGTGGTAGTTTCTTATTCAAGAAATGTTTTTTGAGAATTTAGAGTGGAAGTATTTCAAGGTGATCTTCAGCCTAAACATCCACAGTAAAACCTTTATATTGGCCAAATAATGAGAAATTTTATACCTTCAATAAGAAAATCAATTTTTTATGGAGTATGTGAACTAGTTTACTAAATTGGTGAACTTGGCTCATAAATAATTTTTAATGAAGATATAAATGCTCAATAAGTTGATTTGGGATTGTAACCGGATATTTGGTACCAAGTATTCCTATTAAATACAAAGACCTATGTCAAGGTTGTTGATTGATCCTTAATGATAGAGATCAAATAGGGAGGGATGTTCAGACTAATTAGAGTTAATTATATACCTAGTAGAGGTGGGAATAGTTCCTTATAAAATAAGAGGAAGAATGGAGAATAAGGGAAGAATAGTGGAAGTAGTTAAAGACATCCAAACCATTCTTTAGTGATTACAACTATAGGTAGTGATTTTTCTTAATCCACTAGTGTTGTAAGGTGGGGAACATGTAGTATTTGTGATTTGTGTCTCCCAAGGAATGTCATTAATGAAGATATTTGGTCTATCTCTAGATATTTTTTCAAGCAACCCTCCCACCCTAGAGTTGTACAATCTCTTTAGCCCCCTTGGGATCGAGGGTGCAGTTTGATGCCTCTCAGGTAGTAGGACCCAATACTCATTGGTGTAGGGGTAACACTAGTTTAAAATAAGGTTATAGTTATCTTAGGGATAGGCCCTAAAACGATGGGGGAACTTAGGCTCATTCAGAGGTAAAATGGTTTCATGTAGTGGATCAAGCACTAGTAGAATCTAAGGTAATTCCCATGAAAGTAAGAGGTACTGTTCTTATTGATTATTCTATGGTGATTGATTTATTTGATATAAGTTCCTAATGAACTTTTATATTTTCTTATACTATGTAATTTCTAAAAAAATTCTAAATATCTGAAGCCCTATGTTATAAATATAGTGACACTTCTTGGAAGAAAGAAGGAGCAAGGCCTTTGGTCCCATTAATGTGTCATATTTATGTCAGAATTAAAGCTAATATAGGACTTGATCATCCTTAAAATGGATCCTTTTAAGGTAATCATCAATATGGATTGTATGTTGGCCTATAAATCTCATATTAATTTTTACCATCAGGGAGTGACTTTCACCACCCCTAACGAGAGCCCTATAATATTTGAGGGAGAGTGGGACCCATGGTCCAGTTAGGCAGGACCTCATCTTAAAGAATTATACATTATCATCTATCAACTATCTACTTTTATATTATAAGTTAATGAAGTGAATTCCAAGATCGAGTTACCTATTGTGGTCAGGGAATTACCTGAGGTGTTATGGATGATTTCTCAAGCTTACACCTTGAGATGGAAGTCAACTAAGTTATTGATCTATTATTGGTGAAAGAGATGATATATCTCCCTTCATATTGTATGTCTCCCACAAATTTAGAAGAATTAAATATTTATCTGGATGACTTAGAAACTAAATGATTCATTTTCTCTAGTGTGTCCACGTGGTCCACCCTAGTGCTTTTTTATAAAAGGAAGATAAGACCCTCTATTTGTGTATTGACTACTGAAAGTTTAACCAGCTCATGATCATGTATAAATATTCCTTTCTTTATATTAATGACCTTTTTTATAAACTAAAAAGATCACAGGTTTCCAAGATTAATCTTAATTTTGGCTATCACCTGCTCAGGGTGAGAGAGGCTGATGTTCCTAATATTTATTTTCAAAGAAGGTATGTCCATTTCAAGTACCCGGTGATCCAATTTGAGTTGAAAAATTATCCTACATACTTCATGGTTTTATTGAACTGGATATTTCATCAATTCCTTGACACCTTTATCATGACATTTTTGGATTCCATTTTGGTTTACTCTAAGATGAAAGAGTATTATACAAGTCACTTGAGAATTGTTATAGGTGTAACAACCCAATAATTTAGTAAAATATTCCTCCTTGAATAATTATAATTATTTATAGATTAATCCACATGAAAAATAAAAATTTAATGGACCATGAAACATTTTAATAAAATAGATATTTACCACTATAAAGTATCCATTAAATAAGGTGGCACAAATTGTTGTAACCACATTATGAAATAAAGTATATTTTAATACTATTTCAACTAGTGTATCTAAGTATTTAATAAAATCATTATATAATTAAATTTTATTTTCAAAAATATACATTTTTAAATTATGGTACATTTTTTATTATAACTCATTTTAGAACAATAGTTTATATACCTAAAGGATGATTTCTTAAAAAAATAGTTTTTTCACACAAAAAAAATATGATTTTATTTAAAAGTTAAATATATGATTTATAAAATGTGAATCTGAAAAAAAAATCAATTTTGGTTATATCATGAAAATATTAAATTTGGACTAATTTTTGGATTTTTCTAAAAAAAATATTTTTAGTTGAATAGAAAAAATTGTAGTTTTTGTCAAATTAGTGAATTTTATTACATTATTAGTATATAATCAAGACCTAAAATTTTTTAATTGATAAAATATGTTTTTAAGAGATAAATTTAATCATTTTAAAGGTATTTTTTGAAATTTTTAAAACTAATGTATAACCTTATAAAACAAATTTAACATCTTAGTTCTAATAAAAATCATTTTTGATATTTTATTTTAATTAAGTATTAAAATGGTAAAATTCAGTTTTGGATTTTTTTTTAAAGCAACATATTTCTTAAAATAAACAAATTTATGTCATTAAAATGTATAATGTTGATAATTATGTCTTACATATAAGTTTTAACCATGAAAATACACTTATCTTAAAAACTATTTTTACACGTTATGTGGACTTTTTTGAATTAACATTTCATGCCATTAGAAATTTTATTTGATAAAATAATTTTTATATTTTAAATAGGAAGGTTAAAATTAGGTAAAATTTTAAATTTTAATTTTGTTCGTTAAAATTAATTACTATGGTTGAAAATTAGTAACCCGGTAAAAGTAAACAATGGTAAAAATAGATTTACTAAGAGAAAATGACCCAAAACATGTTAAAAACATATCCCCAAATGAATGATTGAGGTGTTACTCGACCAAAACTCACCTAACCTGCTATTTTTCACCACTTTAGTTATTAACCCTTTAATAGTACCATTACATTATTGAAAATGAAAAGTGTTCTTCCCAAATTTCCCCTCTATTAAATTATAAAAAGGGATCACTTCTACCACTTCAAGTTACACCTTTACCATCAAATTTCATTTTTAAACTCTAAAATTTCGTTCCAATTATAACCCTATTAAATTTAATTAATCCTCTAATCTCCATTAGTTATTTTAATATCTCCATTTCCAAGTATATTTCTAAGAGAAAACTCAAGCTTCCGATGTAAGTATTACCTCCTTCTTAATCTTATATTCTCTATATTTCTCTTCCAAACATTTATAATAATATTAATATAATTAAATTATTATAATTAGAATTCCAAAATTTTATTATATTTATTTAACCATCCTTATTTATTCATTCTCATCAATTTAGAAAAATAAAATAACATTGACTATGTGTTGTGCGAACTACCGCCTCCACAAAGCGACATCTTCTATTTTTCATCAAAATCTCTCAATGATGTTTATAATGATGGTAATGATGAAAAAATAACATATCTATATTTATAATTTAATTATTATTCATAAAATTAAATTTATTTTCTACCTTTATCACCTTTTATTTGTTGAGAAATGATAACATTAACCATTTGTACGTGCAAATTACCGCATCCACAAAGTAATATTTTTATTTTTTCATATATTATTTTTTTATTTATAAATATATATTAGAATATAATTAAACACCTTAATAATACATCAATAATATTATTATTATTTTTTAATAAGGATATTATAACCAAATTTCCCCATTAAGATGCTTATCCATTAAATTATGGTATGTTCTTGTTGGGTCAGTCTAATAACCTACATGAACAATGATATAAAATTATTTGATGAATGAATATGAGAACTTAGATATAGATAATATATTATATAAATAATTCAATAATAATTTTAGTATGGTTCATTATGGGTAACAAAAAAAATTAATGATCATCATAAGGTATTCCATTGATACCGATTAATAACCTAAAACTAGTTCATCACTGAATTTTCTTCATGAAACATGAAAAAACTATCATTTAATGGAATTATAACAATATAGGTCATAATAAAATATTAATTATATTACCATCAATGGTATGGTAAATATTAAATTCGGGATAAGATGTTAGATCAACCTCGTTATTATGAAACTAATACGATAATCACATTATAAACACCCAATATTGAAAATAGGTAAAGATGAACTGATAAGTGTGGAAAGAATTACTATAAATTAAAAGTATAAATAGAATCATACATGAATAAGGTTTTTAAATAGGCAATTAAGGGAGTTTTTTTTACAGGAGGTTAAATAACTTCCATGGAAATCAAGAATAAAGGTAATGAATTTGGTTACTCAAACTTCTTCCTTTGATTTATACAACTTATTCCTGAATTTATTTCCTATATATTCACTACAACCATTAAAGTAAATTTTAAATGATTTTATATCTTATATATATTGGGAAAAGATTTTTAAATTTAATTCCACTTATATGAAGTATTTTCTTTTCACTCATTTTTAATAATAGAAATGATACATTTTGAAAAGTGGCTTGTGATTATGACTTTTAAATTAATGATTACAAAATGAATTAAAAAATCTATTTTGTGATTTGATTTTCATTTTACTCTATATATTTAGAAATATGAGTCTCCAATATAGTTATTTTTTAGGTTTCACCCTCTATTTTTCTTCTATTATCTGATTATTTTTGGGTGATCAAGTTTTTTATGTCAATCAATTTAATTAATTTTATTATGCAATTTGGAAATTTTATGAAACCCAATTTTATTTACATGGGTTATTTATTCTATGAAAGGTAAATTATTTTCATTTTAATGTTTTTTGAAACCTATTTTTATTTTTTGTGGGTTCTTTATGAAAAGTGAATTATTTTCATTAAAATGTTTTATGAAACCCATTTTATCTCTGAGGGTTATTTATGATGTGATACATGAATAATTTTAAAGTTGTACTCATAAGTTTGTATAATGATAGGTGGGGTCCTATATCACCTTCCAATTCATTGGTTAAAAGTTGATACTTCATGAGAAACATATTCTCAAGTACGTTTTAGTTTCTTGTAAGTGTGTAAACTGATTGTGTGGCTCCTGAAAAATGTCTCTCAATGCTAATTTTTGTGCCAAAGTTGAAATATATTATTAATTATAATATTATACTCTAATTATTCAAGGTTTATGTTAAATATTTTTAATCCATGTTATGGATATTATATTTCTATAATGATATTTTATGGATTTATGTTCTTATACTATCTCCTTTGAAGCTAACTTTTGTTTTATGATTATCACTCATGATGATATGGTATTTATCTTAGGATCATGTTATTTTTTCTTATGCTTATGAACTAATCCTTGATGAAATGTTTGTTCATCCCTTACTGAGTGTTTCAGCTAATCCCTTTCTTATATTTTCATTCCCATGGTTATGAGGATGAGTTTTACTAATTATACCTTTAAAACATTGTCAAGTATGGTTCGATTATGAAGAAATATTGATGAGTATAATAAAATAAGTTATTTATGTAGCTAATACTATAAGAAAATAAACCTATGATCCTCTGTTTTTTGTGACCATTTGTGAGATAAAATGTTTATTCATGTAAAATAATGATATAAATGAGTTTATTTAGCTTGGATCACCATAGTTGGTATGAAATAAATGTTTAATTATTTTAGGGATTAGTTTAGATAACTTTTGTGAAAACCCTAGGGATAATTATAAGGGATAAGTCTTTGTATAGGATAACATAATAAAGTTTTTTTAAAGTAAATATTATATGTTTTTGTTGGAAATAATATCTCTTCCTAGATACTAAAATTTTGTGTAGGATCTGGCACAAATTTACCATGGGATAATAACCCTAAAAAGGGTGTGTTGGGTATTAACTCAATCGTCACTTGGTGCATGGAAAAGACACCTAACTTCACACATAGTTTGACATTCTTAGGGAATATGATTTGGTTAATTTATATTATCTTCATGAACCATTATAAGGGATTTTAAAATGTTTAGGTTAGATAACTTAATAGAAAATTAACATAAATAACCTTGATTAAATCATTAATATTTATAGGTTAAGGAAAAAATGTCATTTATGATTCATCCCTTATATGTTAATAGTATTATTTTTTAGATTAAATTTTATTATAATTAAATTTTATTTATTTAATACATGACTAGATTAAGGATAAACTGGGTTAACAATGTGTGCGATCACACTAGCATAATGTTCTAAATCCCAATATAACTTTATAATTAAGCATTCTTGGGTGAAAATAGTACTAGGATGGATCAATGTATCTTTGAATTAATTATCATGAGGTTAATAAAATTATGATAAAGGACAAGTATCCTCTACCCCATATAGATGATTTGTCTGATAAACACATAGAATCTTAGTACTTCTCAAATATTGAACTTCAATATGGATGTCATATATAAAGGGTAAAAAGGGAGGATATTTCTAAGAAAACATTCCTTATGAGGTATAGGCACTATAAATTAATAGTGATTCCATTTTTAATTATAAATTCTCACAATATATTCATGGATATTATGAATAGATTCTTTAGAGACTGCATTGATCAATTTTTGGTACTCTTTATAGATGATATTCTCATATATTCTATGAGCATGAAAGAGAAAAAAGATTATTTATAGATTGTGTTGAAATATTAAGAAAATAAAAACCATATTCCATGTTTAGATAGTGATAATTATGGTTATATAAAGTATCATTCTTGTGAAATTTAATCAGTAATAAGGGAATATCTATAGATCCTTCATAAACTAATGTTATAGAGAAATAGCCCAGACCAACCATAATAATGGAGTTCCATAGTTTTCTCAGGTTAGTTTAATACTAAAAATTTTTTGTGAGAAACTTTTCACATATATAATATCAACTAAACAAGTTAAAATGGAAAGGATAGAAGTTATTATAGATATTGGAATGTAAATAAGGTTTTAAGGAACTAAAGAAGAGGTTGGTCACCGCACTTATACTTACATTACCCTAAAGAGGGGAAGGGTTTGTAAAATATAGTGATGCTTTAAAAAATGGATTAGGATGAATCCTAATGAAAAATGACAAGGTAATTGCTTATGCATCATTCCAATTAAATAATCACAGGAAAAAAATACCTGACACATAATTTGTAGTTGGCAATGGTGATCTATGCACTAAAAACTTGGCGACATTATATCTACGGTGAAAAGTGTAATATATACACTAACCAAAATATATTGAAATATATATTCCCACAAAAGGAGTTAAACATGAACTAAAGGAGATAGTTGGAGTTGATAAAATATTATGAATGCAGAATATATTACCACCCAAGGAAGGAAGAAAAGGTTTTTGATGCTCTAAGCAGGAAGGATCGTGTTATTATATCCATGATAAGGATTTAAAAAGACCCAATAGTCATAGATTTATAGAGGATGAATCATAAATTCATTATGGGAGGAGATAAATCCCATCTTTTGTAATTAACTTCTCAACCTCCCGTTCATATGAAGATCAAAGAACCCCAAAATGATGATGCACAACTACATAAAAAGTTAGTGAGTATTCTAGATTGAAATATTGATAAATATGGAGTTATAAGGTTTGGAGCACATATATGTGTCTCATCAGAACCAAAATTAAAGAAGGGACGTTTGGATGATTCTCATAGAGCATCCTTCTCTATCAATCTAGAAAACATGAAGATGTATAGGATTCTAAAGAAAAACTTATTGTGGGGTAACATGAAGAGGGAAATCATGTAATACACATCTCAATACTGGTATTCCAATGTGTTAAGGCTAAATGAAAATTTTCTAAGGATATGTTGAAACCATTACCCGTACCAGTAAGGAAATGGGACACTACTATCATGGATTTCATTATTGGAATCCCTAAAATAGTTAAGGGTTATAATTTTATTCGGGTTGTAATTGAACATATTACTAAGTCAATACATTTTATTTCCATCAAAGATTATTTATCTCTTAACCAACTCACAATGATATAAATATGGGAATTGGTTAGAATATATGGAGTACCAATCTCCATTGTATTTTAACAGCATCCAAGATTTACCTAGAAGTTCTATAGAAGTCTTCATAAAGAATTGGAGACAAATTAGAGTTTTAGAACAACTTATCATCCATAGACATATGGTCAGTCTAATATGACCATTAAAACTCTATAGGATATACTTAGATCTTGTTATATGGATTTATAAGGATTTTGGGATCAACACCTCTCCTTGGTAGAGTTATCATATAAAAAATATTTCATTATAGTATTTAAATTGCATCATATGAGGCTATTTTTGGGAAGATATATAAGACTATAGCATGTTGGGAAGAAGTTGGAGAGAGGAAGATGATAAGACTTGAACTTTACCAAGAAATGATGGAGAAGATTTAAAAGATTCAATGGAATATGAAAGTGGAACAAAGTTTACAAAAGAGTAATGTGGACAATTATCAATGAGATATAGAGTTTGAAGTTAGTGATAAGGTGTTCCTCCAGATATCTCCATGGAAGTGGGTAATGAGATTTTCAGAGAAGATAAAGTTAATCCCTTGGTATATTAGCCCCTTTGAGATTCTTGATTGAATTCAGTTGTATCTTATCACTTATCACTCCCTCCATACCTCTACCAAGTGCATTATGTGTTCAATGTATCACTTCTGAAAAATTATATGCCAGACCCTTCACATGTAATGAACTCGGATGTCATGTGACAAGAACATGATCTCTCATATGAGTAACAACTAGTATAAATTTTGGATCAAATAGATAAGGTGAAATAGAATAAGACCAGTCATATATTCAATGTTTTATGGAGGAATTATAAGTTTTAGTAATCTATGTGGGAATCAGAGGATGTAATAAGACAAAAATTCCCTTGATTATTTTCATCTGAGTAATAAAATTTCAAGGAAGAAATTATTTTAAGGGGTTAGAATGTAACAACACTAGATTTTAGTGAAATATTCCTACTTAAATAAATATCATGTTCAATAGATTACTCCACACAAAATGTTGAACCTTAATGGACCATGACACATTTTGATAAAATAGATATAAACCACTATAAAGTTGTTGTTAAATAACAATTACAAAAAGTTTTAACCACATTATGAAATAAAGTTGTTTCAACTAGTGATGATAAGTATTTAATGAAATATTTTTATACATAAAAGTTATTTTTTGAGATGTATATTTTTCAAGTATGCTACATTTTTTATTAGCACTAATTCTAGAAGAATAGTTAATATACCTAAAGAATTATTTCCTTTTAAAAGAAATTTTTTTCCACACTTTATGATTTAATTTAAAAGTAAAATCAAGGAATTACATAATGTTAATTTGAAAAAATTAAATTCATTTTTTTATTTATCCTGAAAATATTAACTTAAGATTAATTTATGATATATTTTTTAATATAATTGAATTTATATGAATAGTAAAAAATGAAGTTTTTTTCAAAACAATGGATTTTATTACATTATCAGTATATAAGAGACACCTGGATTTTTTTAATTGATAAAATATGTATTTAAGGAGAAATTTTATTTATTTTAAATATATTTTGAAAATTTTATAAAACTGATGTTTAACCATATAAAATAAAATTTATATTTTAATTCTAAAATGTGTTCATAAATTAACTATTATATTTCTTCAAGTTTTAATATAATTTTATAAGACCTTATGTAATTTTTGAAAGTGTTATAAAATTAGTTTTAATCTCTATTTTTCAAGTAAATTATGTTTTTAATTAAAAATTAAATTAATTATATTTAGAAAATTATTTTCATAAAATGGAGTTCATTTTTGTGTTCTAAACATTGAAAAATGATTAGGGTGAATTTTTGGGATTTTTCTAAAATACTTTATTTTTTGTGAATATTAAAATACATTAATTTACAGTATAAATACATTATAATTTAAATCCATTATTCCTGACATCATGTGTGATGTAAGAACCCAAATCTAGAACTCGTATGCCCTCTTTACTATTTCTTTTCATGGAATCATTATTATTGCTTATCTTGGTGGAAATTAATAAACTAATGATTAAAATATTAAGAAAACCCTCTCCCCACCACTATAAATACCACCCCTCACACCCTCATTACTTCACACATCTCAAGATCCAATAATTGCCTAAATTCTACCTAAATATCTTCCCTAGCACCTCCCCCATGACCCAGATCTCTTCGACTAATCAAAATACCAAACATCTGTTCCTTAAAAAGAATCTCAAGAGGAGGATTCAACAGGTAATTCCTCAATCTCTTTTCTTTCAATTTCTTTTCAAATTTCATTTATTTTCATCTCTTATCCTAAACTTCTCTTATCCAAATTTCATGATAACTCTAGTATTATTGATATAATGGTATTGTATCATGTTAATGTAAGATTATTCATTATACTCCTCCCACCCTCTCTTTGTTAATAAAAATGAAATCATTTCCCGTGATGTGTTAATTAACCTACATCATGGGCGACGCACTTCCATTTTCCTTCAACTCCTTCAAGGATTTAACTGAAACCATTAAATGGTTGAAACAAGAATTTAATATGTATTTTTTAACCCCTTTTATGTTCTCGAAACAACTTTTATTCTTAATAATAATTTATAAAACAAAACAAGTTTGTTGTGATCCAAAAACCACCAAAATTTACCTAAAACGATCATCATTAAATTTCAACTAATGATTCATCCACATGGTATATAAAATAATTCATTAAAAGATCATTTAAAATACAATAATATCATTAATAACATGTAATATCAATTCTATATTTTTATCCATGTTCTACATGAACTTCCATTCATGGGTACAAGTGAATCGTTCATGAAAAGTAAGAAAAAGAACAATCCCGAACAATGGATTTAAACTCTATAACACATACAAAGTCCCTTCAAAAATTAAATTAAACCATAATGAACAATATTCATGTATAAAATGTTATTTAATTGTTAATTAACGAATATAATGTTATTAATAGTCCATTAAAGTGAAGAAAACATTCAGATAAAGGGTAAGGGGAAATTCTCAAACCCAACTTTCTTTCTTTGGGTTCTCCCTCTTTCACTCCATTTTTTGGTATGGTTACTCCTTAAAAATCATATTTTTATCATTTTCTTTCCTTTTCTGGGATATACATTTTTTCTACTTAAGTTCATGACAAACCCAATGTCTTACAAAATAACTCTTCTTTCGAATAAACACACTCTCAAAGATTCGTTCTTCTTCACTCATCGTTGATTTTTCTATGTCAAGAATGTTATTCCCTCTATATTTTGGGAACCAAATGTTTATGAATTTATTCATTATGATGTGAAACCCATTTCTTTACATTTTTTATTTTATATTCAAGTTTTACATATGTTCTATGTGGCATGCATGATAATGTAAATGTCATGGTGTGACGGGTGTGCCCAGAATTATATAATGTAATTTGAATGTTTTGATGTGACTGGTGCACCCAGAATTATACAGTGCTCTAATGAATTGGGTAAAGTGATGAATCTCATGAGATAAATTTAAAGGATGTGTGAACATAATGCTATCATTGTTCACAACTATGTGTGTTCATTGACCACTAAGGCATGATGTTTCATTTTTATGCATTTCCATATTCCACATCTTTTCTGAATGTTTCCTCTCATGATTAGGATTCTATGCCTATGTTATGATGGTAAATATTATGATAACCCAATGTTATATTGTTTCATGTTCTTATCAATCCAATTACTAGGTTTTTATCTCACCCCATTTTTATGTATATCTTCAGGTGATTACATGTGTTAAGGAGAACTTAACGGGAAATAAGAAGCTAGGGAAGAAGTAATTGAATAAATGTTTAGGTTTTATATTGTAAAAGATATGTATGGTTTGTCTAATCCTCCATAAACTAGACTATAAAAGGTCTTCAAATGTATAATATAATGTGTATTTTTCTTTTACCTTTTATAAAACTAATACACAACATTTTTAGTACTAAATCCGGAAGTGCAGTTTCAAGGCTTTGTAGTTGGTATCAGAGGAATAGTCTTGAAAACTTTGGCGATTAATCATTGTCATTAAAAAACAATTAGCGATAGAATTTTATTTTGAACATCTATTTAATTAAGTACACATAATAAAATAGTTTTTCATAATTATCGATATGTAAATCCAGAAATATAAGTACAATGAAGAATTGTGAGGGCGTAATTCATTTAAGGGGGCGATAATGTAATATCATGAGATTTTAAAAGGAAATCGTATATGCTTAAATGAACAACTAAATACCATGTCAACTTTATAAAGTAACCATTAAACATAATTTTGTTTCTTTTGTGTTTTGAATTTCAAAAATCTGACAAACACGGCTGTGATGAGTAATTTATTTGGAGTTTGATAAGACAAACATTATTTTTGGTGAATGGTAACATACATTTATGAATAGTAACCTGCCCTCATGAATATTAATATGAACCTTATGAATTGTAAGTCATCTAAAATAGAAACCTCACCCATAAATAATTAAATAAAATTTAAGCATCTTATAAGTGATAATATGACCATAGTAAAAATATTAGTATTTTTGTAAGTCATAAATAAATAAATAATTAATTTAAAAGAAATTTTATATTCCTAAAATTTTTTCATAAATTAACAATTCTATGTCTTTAAGTTTTGAGATAATTCTATAAGACCATATGTAATTTTTAAAAGCATTATAAAATCAGTTTTAATCTCTATTTTTCAATTAAATTATGATTTTAATTAAAAATTAAATTAATTATATTTATTAAATTATTTTCATAAAATGAACTTATTTTTTGTATTATACACATCAAAAAATTGTTAGGGTGAATTTTTGGGATTTTTCTGAAATACTTGATTTTTTGGTGAATAGTAAAATACATTAATTTACCGTATGAATACATTATAATTTAAATCCACTATTTCTGACCTCATGAGTGATGTAAGCACCCAAATATTGAACTCACATTACCTATTTACTGTTTTTGGTCATGTAATCTTCACTATTTCTTATCTTGGTGGAAATTAATAAACTAATGATTAAAATATTAAGAAAAACACTCTCTCCTCCACTATAAATACAACCCCTCACACCCACATTACTTCACACCTCTCAAGATTCAAGACCTTCCTAAATTATGCCACAATATCTTCCCTATACACTTCCTCATGACCAGGAGATCTTGTCCTCATCAAAAGACCAATCCTAGGTTCCTTAAGGAGGATCTCAAGAGGAGGATTCAAGAGGTAATTCCTTAATCTCTTTTCTTTCAATTTCCCTTCAAATTTCATTTCTTTTCTTATCTTATCCTCAACTTATCTTATCAAAATTTCATGATAACTCTAGCATGATTGATATAATGGTATGATATCATGTAAATAAAATATTATTCATTAAACTCCTCCCTCCCTCTCTTTGTTAATAAAAAATGAAATCATTGCCCGTGATGTGTTAATTTACCTACATCATGGGTAATGCACTTCCATTTTCCTTCAAATCATTCAAGGATGTCACTGAAACCATTAAATTGTTGAAACCAGATTTTAATATTTATGTTTTAACCCCTTTTATTTTCTGTAAACCACTTTTATTCATAATACTAATTTATAAAACAAAACATGTTTGTCGTGATCCAAAACCCTCCCAAATTTTCCTAAAACGATTGTCATTAAATTTAAACTAATCATTCATCCACATGGTATAAAAAATAATTCATTAAAATAAAATTTAAAATAATTTAATATCATTAATAACTTGTAATATTAATTCTGGATGTTTATCCATGTTATACACAGACTTCCATTCATGTGTACAAGTGAACCGTTCATGAAAGCTTAGAAAAAGAACACTACCGAACAATGGATTTAAACTCTATAACTGATCAAAAGGACTATAAAATAACTTAGTAAAGTCATAATGAACCATATTCATGTATACAAGGTTCTTGAATTGTTAATTAATTAATCTAATGTGATTATACATACAATTAAAGTGAAGAAAGCATTTGGATACATGGTAACGGGAAATTCTCGAACCCAACTTTATTTCTTTGGGTTCTCCCTATTTTACTCCATTTTGGGTATGGTTACTCCTTAAAAATAATTTTTTTCATCATTATATTACCCTTTCTGGGATATATGTGTTTTCTAATTAGGTTAATGACAAACCCAATGTATTCCAAAAGAAATTTTCTTTTGAATAAACACACTCTCAAAGATTGTTTCTTCTTCACTCATTGTTGGTTGTTCTATGTCAAGAATGTTATTAACTCTATATTTTGGGGAAAAAATGTTTATGAATGTATTAATTATGATGTGAAACCCATTTATTTCCATGGGTTATTTTATGTTCAAGTTTGACATATGTTCTATGTGGCATGCATGATAATGTAAAGGTTATGGTGTGACGGGTGTGCCCGAAATTATATAGGGCAATATGAATGTTTTGATGTTAGGGGTGCACCCATATTTATAAATTTCTCCAATATATTGGATAAATTGATGAATCTCATGAGATAAAGGGAAAGGATGTATGAAAATTATTCTTACATTTTTTATAACTATGTGTGGTAGTTGACCACTATGACGTGATGTTTTATTTTTATGAATTGCCACATTCCAAGTCTTTTCTTAATGTTTCCTCTCATGATTATGATTATATAACTATGTTATGATGATAAAGATTATTCTCAACCAATGTTATTTTGTTTCATGTTCTTATCAATCCTCTTACTGGGATTTTAGCTCGCCCTATTTTGATTTATATCCTCAGGTGATTATGTGTACTAAGGAGAACTCAAGGAGAAATAAGAAGCTAGAGAAGAAGAAATTAAATAAATGTTTATGTTTTAGGTTTTAAAATTTATGTATGGTTTGTCTAATCCTCCAGAACCTAGACCAGAAAAGGTCCTTGAATGTATAATATATTTTGTATTTTTCTTTTTCCCTTTATAAAAAAATACACAAGAAGTTTTAGTACAGAATCTGAAAGTGCGGGTCTAGGGATTTACAGTTGGTATGAGAGGAACGGTCTAGACAACTTTAGAGATTAGAAATTTTCATTTAAAAAAACTATTTGTGATATCATTTTCTTTTTAATGTCTATTTAATTAAGTACACATAAGAAAATAGTTTTTCATATTTATCAATATGTAAATTCAGAAATATAAGTACAATGAACGAATTATGAGAGTGTAATCCATTTGAGGGGGGATAATGTAACATCCTCAGATTTTAAAAGGAAACACTATGTGCTTAAATGAACTACTAAATACTATGTGACCTTTATAAAGTAACCATTAAACATAATTTTGTTGCTTTTGTGTTTTGAATTTAAAATATCTGACATACACGGTTGCGATCAGTAAGTTATTTGGAGTCTAATAAGGCATACATTATTTTTGGTGAATAGTAACATACCCTATGAATAGTAACCTACCCTTGGGAATAGTAATATGACCCTTATGAATTGTAAATCATACAAGATAATAGTAAACTCACCCATGAATGATTAAATAAAATTTAGGCTTATTATAAGTGATAATATGACCATATTAAAGTATTAGTATTTTTGTAAGTTATATGTAAATAATTAATTAATTTAAAATAAAATTTATTTTCCTAAAATGTTTTCATAAATTAACAATTCAATGTATTCAAGTTTTAAGATAATTTTATAAGACTTTATGTAATTTTTGGAAGTGATATAAAATTAGTTTTAATCTCAATTTTCAAGTAAATTATGATTTTAATTAAAAATTAAATTAATTTTATTTTGAATTTTATTTTCTTAAAATGGAGTTAATTTTTTTATTCTAAACGTCAAAAAAATTAGGGTGATTTTTTGGTATTTTTGTGAAATACTTAATTTTTTTTTGAATAGTAAAATACATTAATTTACTGTATAAATACATTGTAATTTAAATCCAGTATTCCTGACATCATGAGTGATGTAAGAAACCAAATCTTGAACTCACATGCCATATTTACTATTTTTTTCATGGAATAATCACTATTTATTATCTTGGTGTAAATTAATAAACTAATGATTAAAATATTAAGAAAACCCCTCTCCCCTCCACTATAAATACCACCCCTCACACCCTCATTACTTCACACAACTCAAGATACAAGCCTTACCTAAATTCTTCCCAAATATCTTCCCTATCCCCTCTCCCATGACCAGGAGCTCTTTACCTCATCAAAAGACCAATCTTAGGTTCCTTAAGGAGGATCTCAAGAGAAGGATTCAAGAGGTAATTCCTTTCTCTCTTTTCTTTCAATTTCCTTTCAAATTTCATTTCTTTTCTTCACTTATCCTAAACTTCTACTATCCAAATTTCATGATAACTCCTATATTATTTATATAATGGTATGATATCATGTTAAAGTAATATTATCCACTATACTCCTCCCTCTCTCTTTGTTAATAAAATTGAAATCATTGTCTGTGATGTCTTAATTAATCTACGTCATGGACGATGCACTTCCATTTTCCTTCAAATCCTTCAAGGCTATCACTAAAACCATTAAATTGTTGAAACCATATTTTAATATGTATGTTGTAACCCCTTTATGTTCTAGAAACAATTTTTATTCATAATACTAATTGATAAAACAAAACACGTTTGTTGTGACCCAAAAACCGCCCAAATTTACCTAAAACGATCATCACTAAATTTTAATTAACGATTAATCCAAATGGTATATAAAAATAATTCATTAAAATATCATTCAAACTTCTGGAATATAATTAATAACATGTAATATCAGTTCTTAAGGTTTATCCATTTTCTACACGAACTTCCATTCATGTGTACAATTGAACCGTTCATGAAAACTAAGAAAAAGCACAATCCCGAACAATGGATTTAAACTATATAACTCATACAAAAGCCTATAGAAGAACTTAATGAAACCATAATGAACCATATTCATTTATAAAACGTTCTTTAATTTTTAATTAATGAATATAATGTGATTATACCATCCATTAAGGTGAATAAAGTGTTTGGATACAAGGTAAGGAAAAATTCTCAAACCCAACTTTCTTTCGTCGGCTTCTCCCTCTTTCACTCCATTTTTTGTATGGTTACTCATTAAAAATAATTTATTCATCATTATCTTAATTTTTCTCTGATATACATTTTTTCTACTTAATTCTATGACAAACCTAGTGTTTTCCAAAATATCTCTTCTTTCGAATAAACACACTCTCAAAGATTGTTTCTTCTTCACTCATCGTTGATTGTTCAATGTCAAGAATGTTATTCCCTCTATATTTTGGGAACCAAATGTTTATGAATTTATTACTTATGATGTGAAACCTATTTTTTCCATGGGTTATATTATGTTCAATTTTGACATATGTTTTATGTGGCATGCATGATAATGTAAAAGTTATGGTGTGACGGGTGGGCCAAGAATTATATAGCACAATATAAATGTTTTGATGTGATAGGTGGTCCCAGAATTATACAGTGCTTCAATGAATTTAGTAAAGTGATGAATCTAAAGAGATAAAGTGAAAGGATGTGTGAAAGTGATTCTATCATTTTTCACAACTATGTGCTGTAGTTGACCACTAAGAAATGATGTTTCATTTTTATGCATTTCCACATTCCAAATTTTTTCTTAATGTTCCTCTAATGATTATGATTTTATGCCTATGTTATAATGATAAAGATTACGCTCACCCAATGTTATTTTGTTTCATGTTCTTATCATTCCTTTTACTGGGCTTTTAGATCACCCCATTTTGATGTATATCCTCAGGTGATTACGTGTACTAAAGAGAACTCAAGGGGAAATAAAAAGGTAAAGAAGAAGGAATTAAATAATTTTTCATGTTTCATGTTGTAAAAGTTATGTATGGTTTATCTAATACACCAGAACCTAGACCCAAAAAGGTCCTCGAATTTATAATATACTGTGTATTTTTCTTTTACACTTTATAAAAAAAATACACAACATGTTTTAGTACTGAATCCGGAAGTGCAGGTTCAGGGATTTATAGTTGGTATTAGAGGAATGGTTTAGACAACATTAGAGACTAGACGTTGTCATTTAAAAAAACAGTTAGTGATAGAACTTTCTTTTGAACATCTAGTTAATTAAGTACACATAATAAAATAGTTTTTCATAATTATCGATATGTAAATTCATAAATATAAGTACAATGAATGAATTGTGAGAGTGCAATTCATTTAGGGGTGATAATGTAACATACTGAGATTTTAAAATGAAATACTATGTGCTTAAACAAACTACCAAATACTATGTGGCCTTTATAAAGTAACCATTAAACATAATTTTGTCGCTTCTGTGTTTTGAATTTAAAAAATATGACATACACGGTTGCAATCAGAAAGTTATTTGGAGTCTGATAAGACAAACATTATTTTTGGTGAATAGTAGCATGCCATTATGAATAGAAACATACCCTCATGTGTAGTAATATGACCCTTATGAATTTCAAATATTCCAAAATAATAACAACCTCACCCATGAATGATTAAATAAAATTTAGGCATCTTATAAGTGATGATATGACCATAGTAAAATATTAGTATTTATGTAAGTCATAAATAATTAATTAATTAATTAAAAGGAAAATTTATTTTCTTAAATGTGTTCATTAATTAATAATTCTATGTCTTAAAGTTTTAAGATAATTTTATAAGACCTTATGTAATTTTTTTAGGCATTATAAAATCAGTTTTAGTCTATATTTTTTAGGTAAATTATGATTTTAATTAAAAATTAAAGTAATTATATTTAAAAAAAATTCATAAAATGGAGTTCATTTTTTTATTATACATATCGAAAAATGGTTAGGGTGAATTTTTGGGTTTTTTCTGAAATACTTGAATTTTTGGTGAATAGTAAAATACATTAATTTACCGTATAAATACATTATAATTTAAATACACTATTCCTAACATCATGAGTGATGTAAGAAACCAAATCACAAACTCATATTCCTTATTTACTATTTTTGGTCATGGAATCTTCACTATTTCTTATCTTGGTGGAAATTAATAATCTAATGGTTAAAATATTAAGAAAACCCCTCTCTCCTCCACTATAAATACAACCCCTCACACCCACATTACTTCACACCTCTCAAGCTTCAATCCTTTCCTAAATTCTGCCCAAATATCTTCCTTAGACACTTCCCCACGACCAGGATCTCTTGGCCTCATCAAAAGACCAATCTCAGGTTCCTTAAAGAGGATCTCAAGAGGAGGATTCAAGAGGTAATTCCTCTATCTCTTTTCTTTCAATTTCCCTTCAAATTTCATTTCTTTTCTTCTCTTATCCTCAACTTATCCTTTCAAAATTTCATGATAACTCTGCTATCATTGATATAATGTTATGATATCATGTGAATGGAATATTATTCCTTAAACTCCTCCCTATAACTCTTTTTTAATAAAAATGAAATCATTTCCTGTGATGTGTTAATTTACCTACATCATGTGCGATGTACTTCCAAGTTCCTTCAACTCCATCAAGGCTTTCACTGAAACCATTAAATGGTTGAAACCAGATTTTAATATTTATTTTTTAACCCTTTTTATGCTCTGGAAATAAGTTTTATTCATAATACTAATTGATAAAACAAAGCAATTTGTTTTGATCCAAAAACCGCCCAAATTTACCTAAAACGATCATCATTAAATTTTAACTAATGATTCATCCACATGGTATATAAAATAATTCATTAAAATATAATTTAAACTCATGTAATATCATTAATAACATTTAATGTTAGTTCTGTATTTTAATTCATTTTTTACACAAACTTCCATTCATGTGTACAAGTGAACCGTTCATTAAAACTAAGAAGAAGAAGACTCTCGAACAATGGATTTAAACTCTATAAATCATCTAAAGGACCATAAAATAAATTAATGAAACCATAATGAACTATATTAATGTATAAAAGGTTTTTAAATGGTTAAATAATGAATCTAATGTGATTATATAGGCCATTAAAGTCAAGAAAGTGTTCAGATACAAGGTAAGGGAAAATTCTCCAACCCAACTTTCTTTCTTCGGGTTCTCCCTATTTCACTCCATTTTCAGTATAGTTATTCCTTAAAAATAATTTTTTCAACATTATATTACATTTTCCAGGGTATATATGTTTTATACTTAAGTTTATGACAAGCCCAATGTTTTCTAAAAGAACTCTTCTTTCGAATAAACACACTCTCAAAGATTGTTTCTTCTTGACTCATCATTGATTATTCTATGTTAAGAATGTTATTCCATTTATATTTTGCAAAAAAAATGTTTATGAATTTATTCCTTATGATTTGAAACCCTTTTATTTACCGGGGTTATTTTATGTTCAAATTTGACATATTTTCTATGTGGCATGCATGATAATGTAAATGTTACGGTGTGAATGGTGCGCCTAAAATTATATAGCGCAATATGAATGTCTTGATGTGACAGGTGCACCCAAAATTATACAGCACTCCAATGGATTGGTTAAAATGAAAAATATCATGAGATTAAGTGAAAGGATGTGTGAATATGATTCTAGCATCGTTCACAACTATGTGTGGTATTTAACCACTAAGACATTATATTTCATTTTTATGCAATGCCACGTTCTAAGTCTTTTCTTAATGTTTCCTCTCATGATTAAGATTATATTCCTACGTTGTAATGATAAAGATTATTATAACCCCATGTTATGTTGTTTCATTTTCTTATCAATCCTTTTACTAGGATTTTAGGTCACCCCATATTGATTTATATCCTCAAGTGATTACATGTACTAAAGAGAACTCAAGGGGAAATAAGAACCTAGAGAATAAAGAATTCAATAAATATTTATTTTTTATATTTTAAAAGTTATGTATGGTTTATCTAATCCTCCAAGGTCATCGAATGTATAATATACTGTGTATCTTTATTTTACACTTTATAAAAAAAAATACACAGCATGTTTTAGTACTGAATCTGGATGTGCGGGTTCAGGGCTTTACAGTTGGTATTAGAGGAATGGTCTAGACAAAATTGGAGATTAGACATTGTCATTAAAAAAAATAGCGGTAGAATTTTCTTTTGAACATCTATTTAATTAATTATACATTAGAAAATAGTTTTTCATAATTATCGATATTTAAATTTAAAAATATAAGTACAATGAACGAATTGCAAGGGAACAATTCATTTAAAGGTGGGATAATGTAACATCCCATGATTTTAAAAGGAACTACTATGTGATTAAATGAACTACTAAATACTATTTTAACATTATAAAGTAACCATTAAACATAATTTTGTTGCTTCTGTGTTTTCAATTTCAAAAATCTGACATACAGGGTAGCGATCAGTAAGTTATTTGGAGTCTGATAAGATAAACATTATTGTTGATGAATAGTAACATACCCTTATGAATAGCAACCTACCATCATGAAAATTAATATGACCCTTATGAATTGTAAATCGTCTAAAATAATATTAACCTCACCAATGAATTATTAAATAAAATTTCAGCATCTTATAAGTGATAATATGACCATAGTAAAAGTATTAGTGTTTTTGTAAGTCATAAATAAATAATTAATTAATTTAAAAAAAAATTATTTTCCTAAAATGTGTTTATAAATTAACAATTATATGTCTTCAAGTTTCAAAATAATTTTATAAGACCTTATTTAATTTTTGAAAGCATTATAAAATCACTTTTAATATCTATTTTTCCAGTAAATTATGATTTTAATTAAAAATTTAATTAATTATATTTATAATTTTTTTGTCATAAAATGGAGTTCATTTTTGTATTCTACAATTTGAAAATTGGTTATGGTGATTTTTTTGGGATTTTTCTGAAATACTTGATTTTTTGTGAATAGTAAAATACCTTAATTTACCATATAAATACATTATAATTTAAATCCACTATTCCTAACATCATGAGTGATGTAAGCAACCAAATATCAAACTAATATTCCCTCTTTACTATTTTTGTTCATGGAATCATCACTATTTCTTATCTTGGTGGAAATTAATAAACTAATGATTAAAATATTAAGAAAACCCCTCTCCCCTCCACTGTAAATACCACCCCTCACACCTTCATTACTTCACACCACTAAAGATTAAAGACTTGCCTAAATTATTCCCAAATATATTCCCTATCCCCTTCCCTACAACCATGAGCTCTTTTCCTCAGAAAAATACCAAGCCTAGGTTCCTTAAGGAGGATCTCAATAGGAGGATTCAAGAGGTAATTCCTCTCTCCCTTTTCATTCAATTTCCTTTCAAATATCATTTATTTTCTACTCGTATCCTCAACTTCTCTTGTCAAAATTTCATCATAACTCTAGTATGAATTATATAAAGGTATGATATCGTGTTAATGGAATATTATTCATTATACTCCTCCCTCCCTCTCTTTGTTAATAAAAATGAAATCGTTGCTCGTGGTGTATTAATTTTCCTACATCATGGGCGAAGCACTTCCATTTTGCTTAAAATCCTTCAAGGGTATCAATGAAACCATTAAATGGTTGAAAAAATATTTTAATATTTATTTTTTAACCCATTTTATGTTCTGAAGACTAATTTTATTCATAATACTAATTGATAAAACAAAACATGTTTGTTGTGATCCAAAAACCACCCAAATTTACCTAAAATGATCATCTTTAAAATTTAACTAATGATTCATCCACATGGTATATAAAATAATTCATTAAAAGATATTTTAAACTCATGAAATTTGATTAATAACATGTAATATCAGTTCTTTATGTTTATCCATGTTCTATACGAACTTCCATTCATGTGTACAAGTGAACCGTTCATGAAAACTAAGAAAAAGAGCACTCACGAATAATGTATTTAAACTCTATAACTCATACAAAGGACCATAAAAGAACTTAATAAAACCATAATAAACCATATTAATGTATACAAGCTTCTAGAATTTTTAATTAATGAATCTAATGTGATTATACAAGCCATTAAATTGAAGAAATCATTCAATTGCAAGGTAAGGGGAAATTCTCAAACCCAACTTTCTTTCTTCAGGTTCTCCCTCTTTCACTCCATTTTTTGGTATGGTTACTCCTTAAAAATAATTTATTCATAAATATCTTATCTTTTCTAGGATATTCATGTTTTCTACTTAAGTTCATGGAAAACCCAATCTTTTCAAAAAGAACTCTTCTTTCGAATAAACACACTCTCAAAGATTGTTTCTTCTTCACTCATTGTTGATTGTTCTATGTCAAGAATATTATTCCCTATATATTTTGGGGAAAAAATTATGAATGTATTCATGATTATGAGAAACCAATTTATTTCCATGGGTTATTTTATATTCATGTTTGAAATATGTTCTGTGTGGAATGTATGATAATGTAAATGTTATAGTGTGATGAGTGCGCCCAGAATTATATAGCACAATATTTATGTTTTGATGTGACGGGTGTGCCTAGAATTATACAGTGCTCTAATTCATTAGGTAAAGTGATTAATCTCATGAGATAAATTTAAAGGATGTGTGAACATGATTCTAGAATTGTTCACAACTATGTGTGGTAGTTGACTACTAAGGCATGATGTATCATTTTTATGTGTTTCCACATTCCAAGTCTTTTCTTAATGTTTCCTCTCATGATTATGATTCAATGCCTATGTTATGATGATAAATATTATTCTCACCCCATGTTATTTTATTTCATGTTCTTATCAATCCTCTTACTGGGATTTTAGCTTACCAAATTTTGATGTATATCCTCTGGTGATTACATGTACTAAGAAGAACTCAATGGGAAATAAGAATCTTGAGAAGAAGGAATTAAATAAATGTTTATGTTTTATGTTTCAAAATTTATCTATGGTTTTAATAATCCTAAAGAACCTAGACCAGAAAAGGTCCTCGAATGTATAATATAATACATATTTTTCTTTTACCCTTTTTAAAAAATAATACATAGCATATTTTAGTGCTGAATCTGGAAGTGCGGGTTCAGGGATTTACATATGTAATCATGGGAATTTCCTAAAAATCCATAGAATAAATCCTTATACGTACTCAGTTTGGACCCACCTACCCGCATATAGAGCAACTCCATAGTCAATAACCAACTCGGATGCTCTAAACTAGCATCCCTAGTGGAAAATACCACCTATCCTATCCTCTATTTAGGGGGGTTCCAATCCATATAATCATAACTAAAAAGTAACTATCACTCAACCCTCTAGAAGAAGTCTAGAAATCCCGTGATAATAGTATAAAGGAGAATAAAGAGGTTATCACATGCTTGAAAAAACCCACAGTTTCCACCATTCATTTCTTGCCTAATCTATGACACCAAATATATGAAGGCCCTCACAACAGAAGGATGACCATAGAGGTTCCAATCTCACGTAGAACCTCTAAGAATGCCAAACGAGCCTACATGTAATATGAATTTTAAAACCACTTTTCAAAATATCACAAATTACCAATCGGGACTTAACATTCATTATTCTAAAACCATTTAAAATTAAAGTACCATTCTTTTCAAATTCATTTACAAAACCAAGAAAAAATGACACTTATTATTGGGAGATTCCAAATGGGAATTTTATGCTATTTAGTTACCAAATTACATATCAAGGTTTAAAACGGTCTATTATTTGGAAAAATATTTTTTAAACCACATTTTAAGTCATTTAGAATCTAGGAAACCATTTACAGATCATGGTAAGTTTTTAGAAAAACCATATGAGAGTTGGAGTGGAATGGTGGAAGGAAGATGGAAGAAAAGTGCTTTGAAATCAAGGGTTGAGAGGGACATTATTACAGAAGCCATAATCATTAGTGTTCTTATCCATATATACACCTTGTGCACATATGGATATTCCCATATCCAATGAAACACATATTGAAATCCATAAAAATTCTCAAAGTATCTAATTAATTAATCAAAATATCATTACAACTAATTACAAGGATCCACATATAAGCACACAACCATAAAAGGGCACCAAACCCACACCCAAGTTCAATTCTACATGTAAACTAAACTACCAAGACCCAAAAATGGACAAACAAAATCCATAAATAAAAAAATTAATTTTTAAAGAACAATTAATATTTTATCAAATATCTTCCATTCATATATATATAAGAATAATTATAGAAATCCATTAAATAACCATTTTCACTAATTTTTTGTAATGCCCCGACCCCATAATCCAGGAGCTGGTGCATTATTTTAATACATTGGCATGATTACAAGGAATCATGTCCCGAAAGACCGATCAGTTTAGTAGTCTTGGAAACAAGATACATACAAAAGTTCAACACTATAACTTGAAAAGAAAAACAACACTAATTTATTCCATTAGAAACATCCAAGATTGAAAGATTATTCCTGCAAGTCACTCTTAACTAACTTCTTCATATCCTATGAAAATGAAACATGATAAAGGGGTGAGCTCAAACGCTCAGTAAGAGTAAGAAATACAGCAGAAGATAACATAAACATTAGGCATGGTGAATAATTGAAAACACATGACTTTACAAATAATAAACATGAACACTTTATGGCGGGAATATAAGGTGAGTAAATAATTCCATAGTAAAACATAGTAATGGGTATTCTAATAGTCGAATAACCACATGAAATATCAATATCTAATCTCATAATTATGGAATTCATAATGTCATACATCATAACCACATAGTCAAGGCCCCGTGCCAAGACTACAAATAATATTTTTTCATGAACTTGTGCCAAGAAACTAGTTTGTCTCATGAGACCTACCGATGTATCGAGGAGCTATAGCGGGATCCACCCATCACTTACTAAGTCCAATGCATTCCTCATATGAAAATTTTGAAACATAACATAAAAATTCGTATTAAAACTATCATAACAAATGTCAATACTTTATCCACAAACCATGAATGGTATAAAAATAGCACATCCACAATCAAACATAACTCATTCAATACAATATGGAAAATTGTATTGTAACATATTAAAATAAATCAAGAATAATTAAGGATATTTACATAGATTAAAATAATCATCAAAACTATTTGAGAGAAATATCCCCCTTTTCTTGAAAATATTTAAAAGTCACACTATTTGTCAAGAAGCCGTTTAAAAATAGATTTTTGAATCAAAGTGTCCCATACCACTTTGAAAATTTTAAAAGTAATTTTAATTTTAAAACATTAATTTCTATATAAATAAATCCTTTAAACAATTTTTAAAACAAGGACATTAACGAGAAAGATTTAGAAGAATAAATTTTCTAAACATTTAAAATGATATATTAGTTAGAGTTCCTAACCAAATGAGAGACGCTTGAATACAAATAATTGAGGTAATAAAAACTTTATAATATCTTGAGAATAAATTATTTCATTATATACTATGTAAAAGGACATTATATACACCACATAAAAGTGAATTGGTGCATAATAAACAAAGAAGTCTCAAAGGAATTTAATTGAGATGAAATTCCTTATAAAGACAGTATCCTTAGGTAAAGGATAAATCAATGACATAACTATTTGTGACAAATATAAATACACTCAATATGATTGGGTATTCAATGTAAATCAATCAGAGGACATTCACACATATTCTTGTAAAAACAATACCAATGACTTGGATGTTTAACTCAATGAATGGAAATTGAGTTAAGATTAAGTTTATATCAATGACTTGAGAAATTTTAAATGGAGTGATTATGTGTATCAAAAGTATATCCACACAAAGGGTATTGGAAATTAATACATAAATAATAAATAGTGATTCCACACATAATATTGGAGTAAAATAATCAATAAAGTATGCGTAAATCCCACTGAGTGGAAATTGAAATTTGAAATTCCCTTACCGATTTGGTAACTTATGAAACATAAAACCCATGTAAGAAGGATCATACAATAAATATGTAAATACCCATAAATTAAATTATATTACAACAATAATACAATCATGGATAGTACATACACCACACAAAAGGAAATAGTGGCCAATATAGCATGAATCTCACGGGAATAAAAAGTGAGATGAAAAACCCTTACTTCGTTGTAATCAATCGAGTCGTATGACCAAAAGTTAATAACTATAAAATGAATCACAGAATACCATGAATATAAATATAATAATGATAATATATATCAAATGGAAGTACACAATACACCACATGCAATAAATAAGTGGCGAACAGTGGAAATCTCACAGAATTAAAAGTGAGATAAGAAACCCCTTACCTCAAGTCTGACTTGTCTTGTTTGTTCCTTGATCTTCCTGAATAATAAAATTAAGTTAATTTCTAATTGATTAATAAAATTTTTCAATTTTATTATCCTTTTTATATCACTTATTACCTTTATGTGACAATTATTTAATTATTTGAGTTCATATTGGATATTTTATCGATGTTCGGAACTTGAGTCAAAAATGAACTTGTTATAATTACAATTTTTTCATGTGGTCAAAAGTAAATTATATCCAGAATGATATAAATGATTTAGATATAATATATATATATTATATATCCAGTATATATATATATATATTTATAACAGTACATAATATTTTGAGATAATAAATGAAATGTACCGTTCATGAAGACGGTAAGTCGTACGTATGCTTGAATGCTACTTTCATTTCTATTTTGTATTTTAATGGAATTAAAACATAATTATACATAGGTATACTATAATTAAAGTATAATATAATATATAATATCATTAATTACACCCTTTATATGTCTCACATAAGGCATTAAAGAGTCATATCATTTTGAGGGGGCGGTAGTCCACACTTCCTCAAATGAAATTATCGCGTTTTACCCATAATGGAAACCATAAAATAATGATATAAATGGAAAATACAGAAGCATAAAGAAAAATTAAACACAATATATATATCATATATAAATATAGTTTCATCTTAATGGACACCATGAGAGGTGGTAGGAGATAATCGAACAATCATCTTTTCGTGAGGCGTTAGTTTTCCATCCACAAAAACAGTATGTTCTTCCACCCATTAGATGGAGATGTGTGTAAGTGTAGTTCTAATCCTTATCATAAAAACATCCTAGTATATTGAGGATAAATGTGTTGTTATAAAATAAAGTAATAAAAAGTGTTTATAGGGTTGGATAAGTAAAATAAAACAAAAAATAATAATTTAAGAGAAAGTGTTACCTTTAATTTGGGTAACTTCATTTGGTTTGAACCAAAAGGAATTATTCAAGTGCATTATGCTTAAGGTAAGGATTTTAGGAGGAAGAGGGGGATCTTTAGATATTTTTTTAGGGGTTTGATGAGCCAAGGGGCATGAAAGGTGTGTGGAATGGGTTAGAAGTGGTGTCCTTTTATAAGGGAGTGGAGGGGCTCTTTAGGAAAGTGTGAAAATATTATTTTATTATATAGTGATATTCGGTTTATAAAGGTCCAAAACTAATTAAAGACGAATATAAGATGACTCATGGTGGAAATAAAATCATCCAATAATAATTGGACAGGTTTTGGATATTATTTTAATGTTAATAATCATATTTATTTAAATCATTTATTAATGAGGTAAATACTACATCATTATTGTGTCATAAATAATTTAATTAATTTGATGTCTAAAAATTATAAAAAAAATTACAATAATGTAGGAATTCTTTTTATCTTTCCAATGAGTAATTATAATCAAAAATATGACATATATAACTCCATGTAAAAATTGATATACTAAAAGATATTTGTTAATGTCATTTTTGTCTTTACTTTAAGTTAATTAAAATAAAGTGTCATTATCATAATTAAGTGGCTCCATAGAGTCCCCAAATCGACCCAATGATGATCATGGTCAGCCATTACTCATCCAATAAGGTCAGTACAAGTGTTAAGGTAATTTTTTATTATTATAATATTCTTTTTACCTTGAATTACCCTATTTTCCTTTAACCGTGGTAAATAAAAGTCAAAAGTTACTATTATCCAAAAATTATTTTCATCTTATTGAACCAAATTTTACTTATTAATAACAACCATGTATATTTAATTTTCAAAATTCAATTTACAGAAGAGGTAAAATTTCATTTAAATGAAAAAGTCGGTTTTTTAACTACTACTTAGTGGTTTCACTATTCATCAAGATTGAATTTTTTCAGAAAAAATACCAAAAATTCAGCCTAATCTATATATGATATTCCGAATTCAAAAATGATGTCTATTTTACCAAATTTAAAAGAATAAAAGTTGTATTAATTAATTTAAAATTAATTCTTGTTGTCAAAACAAATAGCATGTTTTTAAGAAATAATAACTATTAAAAAATTGACACTTGTTTATGTATAATTTCAAAGTGAAATTAATTACAATGACCAACATTGGATTAAAGGTTAAAAATATAATCTTTTTACACTTCAAAAAAAATTAAAATATAATCTAACTATATAAATAAATTAGATTAAAAGGCAATTTTGAATTAAAATACATTATTTCTCACTATTCATAAAAAATGAATATTATTAGAAAAATACCAATATTTCATCCAAAGTAAATTTTGATCTCCTGGTTATAAAGAAGAATTTTATTTTGTCAAAATGAATATGTAAAAGGGTCAAATATTGGATTTAAAAAGGGTTCTCCATTAAAATGTGGTAGAATTTATTATTTTTGAAAAATACATTTTTTATCTGAAAAAATGAATTTGTTCTTATAATATGTCTAAGAAACACATAATACATAAGTTAAAATTATATGGATTATATAAAATTAAAAATCTAGTTAATACTATTCATAACCGCTTTTGAACGACTAGTTTAGTAAGTCGTGGTGTGATCGAACTCAGAGTTGCGTGTAGTGCAAGCTATTGAATTTAAAGAAAATAACTAACTATGAAATCTTGGGGTGTTATATTCTCCCCCCCCCCCTTGAAATTTTGTCCTCGCAATTTTAAAATTGGGCTTGGTAACTTCACTGAAAGTCCCACATCAAAAAAAGAGTTAATAAAACTACCACTTTAAAAGAAAGAAAGAGAAGTACAAAGGTCACCTGAGATAACCCATACTAGGATTACATGTAGGAAAACATGGATATAGAAGATAAACTAAGTGTCAGGTTCTAATGGAGAGTGATAGAAAACATGATTAGGATAAAGTTAACAACAAGAAAACTAAAATCTTGTGATGGAATAAAAGGTCATTAGTTTCTCAGTAAGAAAAGTAAATATACAACATTTTTTGTTTTAAGTTCCATTTCATATGGATGAGGAATTTATTTATGAGATTGACTAATAAATTAAAGAGATATACTTAATTTTTAAGTATATTTTTATCCTTTTATAAATTCCTACCACTAACTCATCTCTTTTTCCAAACGATGAGTATTCAAGAAGACTTGGTCACACCTGAAGATCTAGAATAAACTTCTAGGGAATAACATGATCCATAAAGGATAAAATATATATTTACCTTGTCTTTAGAGATTAACCAAAACCAAAATGGTTATTACAATATAAGATGATCCCAAAAAGGATAATCCTTTAGAGAAAGAAATACTAATCTTAATTTCTAAAATTAAACCAACAATACCCAAAGTTCAATAAATACCATTCAATAAAAAATTGTCCATAAAATCTTTCAATATAATCCAAACTAATATTGAAACCCAAAACATAGAAGAATTTGATTACACAGTCTTCCATGTTAAATTGTATTTCCAAATAACATCGACTACTCTTAAAGTCACATGCTTAAAAGTAATTAACCTAATCACATATTCTCTATGATAGGTTAATCATTTCGATAAATAACTCAAATATCTATAAATACATAATAAAAACATAGATAAAAATCCACCATTACTCCTCAAATGAAATTCGATAGTATTCTATTTTCCTTGGTCATATAGTATTCCCAACAGAGCGACCGTCTTCCAAAATAACATTTATCACTTAATCCCCAAATCATTTTCCTATACTAAGGATATCCATTTGATAAGACATAAGATCCCAAATAAACTTATTATTGATCAATAAAATCATTTAACTAAAAATAATTATTCACACTAACTAAGGACTTCATGTAGTCTAGTGGTAGGCGATAAATCCCAATCGCACTATGGTTGTGGGTTCGATTCCTACAGCTTTGTCTGATGCAACGGGTTTTCAAACATTCTACGTGTTGTCCTTTTTCAAAAACTATATTTTATAACATTCCCTAAATGATATATATTCCTATAAATAATCATAACCTAATTTAACCACAAATTTTATCTCATACCTCAAATTTTTATCCCAAAAATTAATAACCAGTAATTGCCTCAAATTCAAGAGTCATATAAACCCAAATTTTTATTTATAAGTATATCCACAAAAGAAGATATAATTATTCTTCAAATAGAAATTTCACATAACAAACTACAGGGTTACACATACAAGAGAAAATTATTCCAAAGTAATCTCATCAACAAAGAGCACTAATACCTTTAAACATTTTTTCATCCATTTATTTCGACATGGGTTCTTCCTTGACCAAGAGGTTATCCTATAGAATAGGTAATTGACTTGGGTGATGCCAAAGTACCTTAAATTTATGACAAATGACCGTAATTGGATTCTTAGTATCATTTTTATTTTCTTCCATAGTACTCTTCATTTTTCCTTAGCAATTATTTACTTTATGCCCTTCTTTCCCACACATAAAGTATTTCTTGGTTCCATTGAGACACTTTCTTGGGTTTCTCCTTCCACATTTCCTGCATGATAGAAATTGAGATTTCTTTTCTCTATGGTCTCCACTAATGGATCTCTTATCATTCACTTCATTTCTCTTATTTTTTGAGTCTGGGAGTTGGTTAATATATATGTTTTTTATCATATTTTTCTAAAACAGATTCGGCATGAACACGATATCTTTTATACCTATCAACATTCCATTTCATTACTCATTTACTCCATTGTTCCCACCTTTTACATCATGTTCAATATTACTATGACTTCCTTCGAATCCATCCATTAACAAAAACTAGAAATCATTGTGTGAGTAAGAATAGTTATAAAATTATTTAGAAAATATCATCACACCTTATTTTCAATCTAAAACACCCTAGGATTAACCAAGGTTATTTATTCTCATCTTATATTAAAATCTTTCAAATCGGTTTGTAATGAAAATGTGAATTATCCTAAGTGTATTCTCTGGGAGTGTCGTAACCAATAGTGCAGCAAGGCCCGTTGTCGTGCACCAGGAAACCCTAGGTCAAGCCCGAAACTCCTTGTCGGAGTTTTCACTCCTAGGTACATCTATTCCAGAGCCGCCTCTACCAGCTCGTATCCAGACAGGGATGTACTACTTGTAAAATACCTAAAATCTCTACATTACCAAGATTCTAGGAAGTTATTCTATACTATTCCTCAAAGTCTATCTTAGGGTAATGTGCTCTAATCATAGTTTATCTAAATCTAGTTTCCAAGGTTTATACTAAACTTCCTCTGATACCAACTGTAACGCCCCGACCCCAGAATCCAGGAGTCGGTGCATTATTTTAATACATTGGCATGATTACAAGGAATCAAGTCCTAAAGGACCGATCATTTTAGTAGTCTTGGAAACAAGATACATACATAAGTTCAACACTACAACTTGAAAAGAAAAACAACACTAATTAATTCCATTAGAAACATCCAAGCTTCCAAGATTATTCCTGCAAGTCACTCTTAACTAACTTCTTTATATCCTGGTAAAATGAAACATGAGAAAGGGTTGAGCTCAAACGCTCAGTAAGAGTAAGAAATACAGTGGAAGATAACATAAACATTAGGCATGGTGAATAACTGAAAACACATGAATTTACAAATAATAAACATGAACACTTTATGGCAGGAATATGAGGTGAGTAAATAATTCCATAATAAAGCATAGTCATGGGTATTCTAATAGTCTAATAACCACCTGAAATACCAATATCTAATCTCATAATGATGGAATGCATAATGTCAGACATCATAACCACATAGTCAAGGCCTTGTGCCAAGACTACAAATAATATTTTTTCAAGGCCCTGTGCTAAGACACTTGTTTGTCTCATGAGACCTTCTGATTCATCGAGGAGTTATAGAGGGCTCCACTCGTTACTTACTAAGTCCAATGCATTCCTCATATTAAAAGTTTGAAACATAACATAAACATTTGTATTAAAGATAGCATATAAAATGTCAATACTTTATCCACAGCACATCCACAGTCAAACATAATTCATTCAATACAATATAGAATATTGTATTGAAACAGATTAACCTCAATTGAGAATAATGAAGTATATTGACACAGATGAAAATAATCATCAAAACTATTTGAGAGAAATATCCCTCTTTTTCTTGAAAACATTTAAAAGTCACACTATTTATCAAGAAGCTATTTAAAAATAGATTTTTGAATCAAAGTGTCTCATACCACTTTGAAACTTTTAAAAGGAATTTTAATTTTAAAACATTAATGTCCATAAAAATAAATCCATTAAACAATTTTTAAAACATGGACATTAATGAGAAAGATTTCGAAGAATAAATTTTTAAAACATTTAAAATGATATTTTAGTTAGAGTTCCTAACAAAATTAGAGATGCTTGAATACAAATAATTGAGGAAATAAAAACATTATAATATATTTAAAATAATTGATTTCATTATATACTATGTCAAAGGACAGTATATACACCATATAAAAGTGAATTGGTGCATAATCAACAAAGAAGTCTCAAAGGAATGTAAATTGAGATGAAATCCCTTATAAAGACAGTATCCTTAGGTAAAGGATAAATCAATGACATAACTATGTATTAAAAATATAAATACACTCAATATGATTGGATATTTAGTGTAAATAAATCATATAAAATTCACACAAATTCTTGTAAAAACAATACCAATGACTTTGATGTTTAACTCAATGAATGGAAATTGTGTTAAGATCAAGTTTATATCAATGACTTGAGAAATTTTCAATGGAATTATTATGTGTATAAAAATTATATACACACAAAGGGTAGTGGAAATTACTAAATAAATAATAAATAGTGATTCCACACATAATCTTGGAGTAAAATAATCAATGAAGTATGCGTAAATCCCACTGAGTGGAAATTGAAATTTAAAATTCCCTTATCGATTTGGTAAATTATGAAACATACAACCCGTGAAAGAAGCATCATAAAATGAAGATGTAAATACCCATAAATTAAATTATATTACACCAAGAATACAATCATGGAAATTACATATGCCACACAAAAAGAAATAGTGGCCAATATAGCATGAATCTCTCGGGAATAAAAAGTGACACGAAAAACCCTTACTTAGTTGTAATCAATCGAGTCGTATAACCAAAAGTTAATAACCACCAAATGAATCATAGAATACCATGAATATAAATAGAATCATGATAATATATATCAAATTTCAGTACACAATACACCACATGAAATAAATAAGTGGCAAACAATGGAAATATCACATAATTAAAAGTGAGATAAGAAACTCCTTAAGTATGACTTGTCTTGTATGTTCCTTGGTCTTCCTGAATAATAAAATTAAGTTAATTTCTACTTGATTAAGAACATTTTTAAAGTTTATTATTCCTTTTATATCACTTATTACATTGATATAACAATTAGGTAATTACTTGTGTTCGTATTGGATATTTTATCGATGTTCGGGACTTGAGTCAAAAATGAATTGTTATAATTATAATTTTTCCATGTGGTCAAAATACCATTATATCCAAAATGATATATATTATTTAGATATCATATATATATTATATATCCATTATATATATATATATATCTATTTATAACAGTACATAACATTTTGAGATAAGAAATGAAATGTACCATTCATGGAGATGGTAAGTCGTACGTACGCATAAACGCTACTTTCATTTCTATTTTGTATTTTAATGGAATTAAAACATAATGATACATAGGTATATTATAATTACAGTATAATATCACATATAATATCATTAATTCCATCATTTATATGTCTCACATAAGGCATTAACGAGTCATATCATTTTGAGGGGGCAGTAGTCTGCACTTCCTCAAATGAAATTATTGTGTTTTACCCATAATGAAAACCATAAAATAATGATATAAATGCAAAATACAGAAGAATAAAGAAAAAATAAACATAATATATATATAATATATATATATATATACAGTTCCATCTTAATGGCCACCATGAGAGGCGGTAGGAGATAATTGAATAATCATCATTTCGTGAGGAGTTAGTTTTTCATCCACAGAAACAATATGTTCTTCCACCCATTAGATGGAGGTGTGTGTAAGTGTAGTTAGAATATTTTTTATAAAAACATACTATTATATTTAGGATACAGTTTTTTTATAAAAGAAAGTAATAAAAAGTTTTTAGGGGGTTGTAGAAGTAAAATAAAACAAAATAAAACAAAAGAATTTAAGAGAAAGTGTTTCCTTTAATTTGGGTAGCTTCCTTTGGTTTGAACCAAAAGGAACTATTTAAGTGCTTTATGCCTAAGTTAAGGCTTCTAGGGGGGACAGGGGGATCTTTAGAGATTATTTGGGAAGGGTTTGGATAAGCCAGGGGGGCTTGAGAGGTGTGTGGAATCGGTTAGAAGTGATGTCCTTTTATAAGGGGGAGGAGGGGCTCTTTAGGAAAGTGTGAAAATATTATTTTATTATATAGTGATATTTGGTTTCTAAAAGTACAAAACTAATTAAAGTCAAATATAATATGACTCGTGGTTGAAATAAAATCATCCAATAATAATTGGATAGGTTTTGGTTGTTATTTTAATATTAATAATCATATTTATTTAAATCATTTATTAATGAGGTAAATACTACATCATTATTGTGTCATAAATAATTTAATTTATTTGATGCCTAAAAATTATAAAAAAATTACCATAATTTAGGAAATAATTTATATTTTCAGTCATTATTTATAGTCGAAAAGATGAATTATATAACCCCATGTAAAAATTGATATACTAAAAGATATTTGTTAATGTAATTTTTCTCTTTACTTTAAGTTAATTAAAATAAAGTGTCATTATCATTCTTAAGTGGCTCCATGGAGTCTCCAAATCGACCCAAGGATGCCCAGGGTCGGCCATTACTCATTCAATAAGGTTAGTACAAGTGTTAAGGTAATTTTCTATTATTATAATATTCATTTTACCTTGAATTACCCTATTTACCTTTAACCGCGGTAAATAAAAGTCAAAAGTTACAATTCACCAAAAAATATTTTCATCTTATTGAACCAAATTTTACTTAATAATAACAATCATGTATCACTAATTTTTGAAATTCAATTTACCAAAGTGGTAAAATTTCATTTAAATGAAAATGTCGGATTTTTAACTACTACTTAGTGGTTTCACTATTCATCAAAAATTGAAGTATTTCAGAAAAATACCAAAAATTCAGCCTAACCTATATTTGATATTATGAATTCAAAAATGATTTCTATTTTACCAAATTAAAAACATAGAATTTGGATTAATTAATTTAAAATTAATTCTCGTTGTCAAAACAAATACCGTGTTTTTAAGAAATAATAACTATCAAAAGATTGACACTTGTTTATGTATAATTTCAAAGTGAAATTAATTCCAATGAACAAAATTGGATTAAAGGGTAAAAATATAATCTAATTACACTTCAAAACTAATTTAAAATATAATCTAACTATATAAATAAATTATATTAAACGGAAGTTTTGAATTAAAATACATTATTTCTCACTATTCATAAAAAAATGAATTTTATTAGCAAAATACAAAAATTTCATCCAAAGTAAATTTTGATATCCCGATTCTGAAGAAGAATTTTATTTTTTCAAAATGGATATTTAAAAGGGTCAAATATTGGATTTAAAAAGTGTCTGCCATTAATTTTGTTGTAGAATTTAATTTTTTTGAAAAATACATTTTTTTTATCAGAAAAATTGAATTTGTTCTTATAATATATTTAAGAAACACATAATACATAAGTTAAAATTATATGGAGTATATAAAATTCAAAATATAGTTAATACTATTCATAACCGCTTTTGAACGACCAGTTTGGTAAGTCATGGTGCGCTCGAACATCGTTGTTGCGTGTATCCCAAGCTATTGAATTTAAAGAAAATAACTTACTATGAAATCTTGGGGTGTTACATTTTCCAACATGAAAACACCATAATAAATCAAGAAAAAAATAAAAAGCATGAGAAACACATTTAGAAATTAATTAGAAACACTTCATAACCCAATAGAATGTTCCATAAAAAAATGAACAAAAACACCTACCACAATAGTGAGAAAACACACAAACACCCTCTCAGAGAAGGAAGATCAAGACCTAAGGAACAAACCACACACCCTAAAATCAAATTAAATGACCCACATAATCCAACCCTCACCCTAGGGTTCAGCCAAGAGGGTACCCAACCAACATAGAAACAAGAACTGAGAGAGTAAGTGAAGAAGAAGAGAAAAATGACAAAGAATACAAAGAACTCACCCATATTTAAAGGAGGATCATCAAGGATCCAAATAGAGACAAAGGTATGAGGGTTTGGGAGACCTTTAATGTTCAAAAATTGAATAAGGTAGGATAATCCTGAATTGGGGTTAAAACAAAAGAGGAGAAAATTTGGAATTTCAACCATTTAAGAATCTTGGTATGTATAATTATTTGACTACATAATTTTCCAAACCGTGCACCAAATAAGTGCACCCAACTAGAAGGATGGGACACTCACACAGGAGGGTTGTATGGTTTGGGAATCCATGTGCCAACCATACAAAATGGATCTATCAAAAAATCTAGACACCCTCGCAGGCATATCGCACAGTTTCTCCTAACCATATGAAAGTCATGCACCTTATCCTAGAAACAACCCACAAGTCGTACAATTACTAATTTGGATCACATGGTTTGGAAAAAACCATGCTCAACACAGCAAGGAAAAATATTAAAGAAAAAATTAAAATAAAAACATCCTCTTCTTTAACCAGAAGCATGGTTTCTCCCTAAACCGTGCACACTAAACATGCACAGACCAAAAACTAGATCAAAAACTACAAAACTCAAAAATTATCACCGAGAACTAAACCCAAATCTCAACCCTAAGATCCAAAATCAAGAAAATAATAAAGGAAAAGAAAAACCAAGGTCGAAGTGTGATAATTCTCCCCACCATAAAAAGTTTCTTCCCCTATAAATCCACCCAAAAAAATGAAGAATAGATCTAGAGTTTGAAACTAAATGAGTCCAAATGAAACCATAAACCTCGGTCTGACCTTTAAACTCCACAAGTCAAACCCAACCAACTCTAGAGAAAACAAAAACTAGGAAAACTGTGGAGAACTAAAAGAAAGGGTCCTTTCCACCATTAAGAACCAACCAGCATAGACTAACTCTAGAACCCCACCACATAGAGGAACCCAGAGAGAGAAAATCAAACCAAACACTAAACCAAGAAACAATTCATTATTTATAGAAAGCAAGAACATCCCCCAAAATGAGAACAACCCAAAACTTCGACCAATCCAACAGAAAGACAACAAATAAAATATTCACATACAAAAGGCACTACTATAGAAATTATTTCAACACAAAGCTTCCAAGATCCTCAAGAAAAGAAGAATTTATAAAAATGAAGAAACCACAAAAATAAGAACTGAAACCATCCCCACTCTGACACTAGGGACTAAAATTGGTCTAGAAACCCCCACCACACTAAATGATTCCTGACAGTGTGAAGGGCTTCAATCTGGGGCCTATGGATTGATCCATCATTTATTTAAGCATATTTTTTCCCACATTAAAGAGATAAATACTTTTGTTGGGTATTATTCTACTATGAACATTTCTTGAAGAACTTATCCAAATGACCCAAATGGTCACATTGTCAGTAATCCTTCAGAGGATTGGGACAAGATGGCCTAAAATTCCCAAACTGACCACACTAAAAGCACACAAGAGATCAATCCAAAAAATAAAGAACACTAACCAATAAAGAATACTTCTTAGAAATGGGTTCCTCTGGAACACCCTTCTTTCCATATGAGGAACCTTCACGAGAACCAAGTGAAACTGGATTACCGATTTCTACAGATTGGGCTCCAGGAACCAACTCATCTATAAATGCCTCATCCACTATCTTTCCAAAGAGGACTTCCCCAAATGATAGGACTCGATCCTTAATCTCCAAATGAAGACCCCAAATAAAGATAAGAACTTTAATCTAATACTTTGAATCTATATCTGAAGAAAAGAATATAAGCCATTTGAAGTCGTCAACATAGGCCTTCACCATCCGTTGAACTTTCTGAATACCCAAAAGCTCTGCCACTTTCCCCACCTTTACCTCCTCGGGTGTGAAATTTTGGATAAAAGTGGTCTTAAACACTTCCCAAGACATCCCAACTTGCAACGATGATGGGATGACCACATTCTACTGATCCAAAACCAGACCTTCAAATGAAACCAGAACAACTTGCACCCTTATGGATTTGAGAGTTCCCAAATACCTGAAAATAATTTTGACTTCCTCAATCCATTATAAAGATTCTAACAAACCCTGATAACCATGAAAAATGGGTAACATATGAGGAGAACTTGACTCTGCCACTCCACTAGGAGTCTGGCTAGGGCCAACAATAAGAAGAGACTCTCTAGAAACCCCTGGGATCTTTCTAGGTGGCATAATCTAAATAACATAAATACACAAAACCAAATCAATATCCAACCAAAATTAAAATGAAATAACATCCCTAGACAAAGCACTAATATCATTAACCAAACATCACAAATAAATAAAAAATCATTTTCAAAAAACACTATTCCCATTACGTATTACAAAACCATTTTTATCTATGGGTTTTTTACCAAAATACCAAAATCATTTTAAAATCCAACTAAAACACTGAGTACCACTTTTTAAAATAAAACCATGTTCAAAAAAAATTCTTCTTTTTAAAATACCATTTTCTAAAAACTATTTTCCATTATAAATCCACTCATGACAACCAAAAACTACTATAAATGGGACTTTTTCCAACACTTTTATACCAACGGTTCTTTGAACCGTTGGTATAGATTATCTTTACCAACTATTTGCATAAATCGTTGGTAAAGATCTCTAAGAAGTGACTTTTCCCAATGATTTCATAAAACCATTGGGAAAGGTGGGTAAAAAATCAATTTTCCCAACGGTTTGATGAAACCGTTGGGAAAGATTGGGATAAAATGATTTTTCCCAATAGTTTCAGTAAACCATTGGGAAAGATTGAGTTTTCCCAACGGATTTTAAAAACCGTTGGGAAAAATATGCCCCAAATTCTCCAAACCCAGGTAGTTGGCTCCCCACAATTTCAGAACCATTCTGCTGCTCTCCAGAAGTGATTCCTTCGGAGAAGCACTTGAGAAGCCCCACCTCTTCCATCGTTTCAGTTTTTGCCAGGTTAGACTCCTTCCATATTTTATCAAGGATATATTTACACATCTTATCAAGCATATCCTTCTATTCTCAAGGATTTCCTTATTCCCAATTTTTAGGGTTTTTGTAAAATTTTATAATTCACTAGTCCACGAATTGTGTACTCAAATCACTACATCGGTGTATTTCCAAATAATGTTTTCATTACACATTTACATTTATAAGGTCATGATGTCTCTTTATTGTTTTATAATTTTAAAGACTCGTAGTTTTTTTTAATCTCAATGCTTCAAATATTACAGCTTCATGTATATGAACTCATAAGAAATTGTTTGCAATATTTATAGATATTATTTCATGAAAATCACTCCTTTCATTAAGATCATGTCAAACATGAAGATATTTATCATCTTAATTTTTGTACACTATGTGTATTACATAACAACTATGTATCATGTTTCTATCAAAATCTATATATATATAAAATGACACATTGTTCACTTATCCTTTTCACAATAGAACATATGGAGTATCTTCTTGAACTTTGCAAAATAGTATGTGGTCCCTAATTAGTACTTCTTCCTTCTTCATGAAACTAATTCACAGAATGTCAAATTTGAAATATTAGTGAATATTAGTTTTTCTAATATAACCATTAATCATTCTGCCTTTGACATCATACATGTGTTATTAAATCACATTTTTAAAACACAATGACCATTTTCAATGATTTGGGGTTACTCAAAATGCTTGGGAAAATCAGAAAAATGCATGTATTGAATCGGGTTTCTCATATGGTTTCATGGATACAAGTTCATCTCGAAAATCATGACTGCATGGTTCATTTTAAGTGAAAACAACAACAGACATACGGAAAACCGACCAAACGCTTTCGTAATATGTTGATACTTTAGGAAAATGATCCATGGGTCATTTGTGACGTTTACGAGTCAAACCTGCCTCAATCTGAGGCACGGTGTGGCCGACACCATTCATAGTGTCTCTCTTTTGTTTAAAATGGACATCATTTTAAGTGAAAACAACAACTGACATACAAAAAACTGACCAAACGCATTCAAAATGTGTTGATGATTTAGGATAACGATCCATGGGTCATATGTGATGTGCCCGAGTCAACCCGGACTCAATCTGAGGCACGGTGTGGCCGAGATCACTCTAAGTGCCTCTCTTTTGTTTAAAATGGACAACATTTTAAGTACATATAGAAAACTAACCAAACGGATTATGATTGTGTTGATACTTTAGAACAATGGTGCATGGGTCATATGTGACTTGTAAGAATCAACCCCGCCTCAATCTGAGATGTGGTGTGGCCTGCACCACTCAAAGTGTCTGTCTTTTGTTTCAAAAAGACATCATTTTAAGTGAAAACATTAACTGGCATACGGAAAACCCACCAAACGCATTCAGATTGTGTTGATACTTTAGGAAAGTGATCCATGGGTAATTTGAGACATGTACAAGTCAACCCTATTAAAATCTGAGACGCGGTGTGGGCGGTACCATGCTAATTGTGTCTCTTTTGTTTAAAATGGATACGATTATAAGTGAAAAGAACAACTGGCATACAAAAAACTGACCAAATGCATTAAGAATCTATTGATAATTTCTCACAACAATCCATGGGTCATATGTGATGTGTAAGAGTCAACCTTGCCTCAATCCGAGTCACATTGTGGCTGAGATCACTCTAAGTGTCTCTCTTTTGTTTAAAATGGACAACAGTTTAAGTAGATACGGAAAACTGACCAAACGGATTCTGATTATGTTGATACTTTATCACAACAATCCATGGGTCATATTTGATGTGTCCAAATCAACCCCGCCTCAATATGAGACATGGTGTGGTTGGTACCACTCAAACTGTCTGTCTTTTGTTTCAAAAGAACATCATTTTAAGTGAAAATATCAACTAGCATACGAAAAACTGACCAACCACATTTTTATTGTGTTTATACTTTAGGGAAATGATCCATGGGTCATTTGAGACGTGTACGATTCAACCCCATCTAAATCCGAGATGTGGTGTGGCCGGTACCACTCTAACTGTGTCTCTTTTGTTTAAAATGGACAGGATTATAAGTGAAAAGAACAACTAGCATAGGAAAAACTGACCAAACACATTCGGAATCTGTTGATAATTTATCACAACGATCCATGGGTCATATGTGACGTGTATGAGCCAATCCAGGCTCAATCGGAGTCACGTTGTTGTCGTGATCACTCTAAGTGTCTCTCTTTTGTTTAAAATGGACAACATTTTAAGTACATATAAAAAACCGACCAAACGCATTCGGTTTCCGTTGAAACTTTATGAGAACAATCCATGGGTCATATGTGACGTGTAAGAGTCTACCTCGCCTCAATCCGAGGTGCGGTGTGGCCGACACCACTCAAAGTTTCTCTCTTTTGTTTAAAATGGACTTCATTTTAAGTGAAAACAACAACTGACATACGGAAAACCGACCAAACGATTTCGGAATATGTTGATACTTTATGAAAATGATACATGGGTCATTTGTGACATGTACGAGTTAACATCTCCTCAATCCGGGGTGTGGTATGGACGAAACCATTCATAGTGTCTCTCTTTTCTTTAAAATGGACATCATTTTAAGTGAAAACAACAACTGACATACAAAAAACTGACCAAACGCATTCAAAATTTGTTGATGCTTTATGAGAATGATCAATGGGTCATATGTGATGTTTATGAGTCAACCCCACCTCAATACGAGGCACGGTGTGGCTGGGATCACTCTAAGTGCCTCTCTTTTGTTTAAAATGGACAACATTTTAAGTACATACGGAAAACTGAACAAACGGATTCTGATTGTGTTGATACTTTAGAAAAACGATCTATGGGTCATATATGACATGTAAGAATCAACCCCACCTCAATCTGAGATGCGGTGTGACCGAAACCACTCAAAGTGTCTGTCTTTTGTTTTAAAAGGATATCATTTTAAGTGAAAACGTTAACTGGCATACGGAAAACCGACCAAACGCATTAGGATTGTGTTTATACTTTAGGACAATGATCCATGGGTCATTTGAGATGTGTACAAGTCAACCCCATCTAAATCCGAGATGCGGTGTGGCATGTACCACTCTAATTGTGTCTCTTTTGTTTAAAATGGGTAGGATTATAAGTGAAAAGAACAACTGGCATACGAAAAACTGACAAAACGCATTCAGAATTTTTTGATAATTTATCAAAATGATACATGGGTCATATGTGATGTGTACGAGTCAACCCCGCCTCAATCCGAGTCGCGGTGTGGCCGGGATCACTCTAAGTGTCTCTCTTTTTTTTAAATGGACAACATTTTTCGTACATACGGAAAACTGACCAAACGGATTCTGATTGTGTTGATACTTTAGCCCAACGATTCATGGGTCATATGTGATGTGTAAGAATCAACCCCGCCTCAATCTAAGACGCGGTGTGGTTGGCACCACTCAAACTGTATGTCTTTTGTTTCAAAAGGACATCATTTTAAGTGAAAACATAAACTGGCATACAGAAAACTGACCAAACGCATTCATATTGTGTTGATACTTTAGAAAAATTATCCATGGGTCATTTGAGATGATTACGAGTCAACCCCGTCTAAATCCGAGATGTGGTGTGGTCGGTACCACTCTAACTGTGTCTCTTTTGTTTAAAATGGACAGGATTATAAGTGAAAAGAACAACTGGCATTCGAAAAACCGACCAAACGTATTCGGAATCTGTTGATAATTTATCACAATGATCCATGGGTCATATGTGACGTGTATGAGCCAACCCGGGCTCAATCCGAGTCGCGGTGTGGCCGGGATCACTCTAAGTGTCTCTCTTTTGGTTAAAATGGACAAAATTTTATGTCCATATGAAAAACCAACCAAACGCATTAGGTTTATGATGAAACTTTCGGAGAAAGATCCATGGTTCATATGTGATGTGTAAGAGTCAACCTCTCCTCAATCTGAGGCGCGGTGTGGCCAACACCACTCAAAGTGTCTCTCTTTTGTTTAAAATGGACTTCATTTTAAGTGAAAACAACAACTGACATATGGAAAACTGACCAAACACTTTCGGAATATGTTGATAATTTAGGAAAACGATCCATGGGTCATTTGTGACATGTATGAGTTAACCTTGCCTCAATCTGAGGCACGGTGTGGCCGGTATCACTCCAAGTGTATGTATTTTGTTTAAAATGGACATCATTTCTAGTAAAAACATATGGTATATGAAAAACCGATCAAATTATGAATTGAATTCTGGATTCTATTAAAACTTTAGGAAAACGATCCATGGGTCATATGTGACATGTACGAGTCAACCGCGCCTCAATCCCAGTCGCAGTGTCGTTGAGATCCCTCTAAGTGTCTGTCTTTTGTTTAAAATGGGCAACATTTTAAGTACATACAGAAAACCGACCAAACGGATTATGATTGTGTTGATACTTTAGAACAATGATCCATGGGTAATATATGACGTTCACTAGTTAACCCAGACTCAATCCGAGGTGCGGTGTGGCCTACTCCACTCAAAGTGTCTCTCTTTAGTTTAAAATGGACTTTATTTTAAGTGAAAACAGCAACCGACATACGGAAAACCGACCAAACACATTCGAATTCTGTTAAACCTTTAGGAAAACGATCCATGGGTCATTTGGGACGTGTACAAGTCAACCCCGCCTCAATATGTGGTAGAGTGTGGCTGGCACCATTCGAAGTGTCTCACTTTTGTTTGAAATGAATAACATTTTAAGTGAAAAGTACGACTTACATACGGAAAACCAACCAAACACATTCGGATTATGTTGATACTTTAGGAAAATGATATTTGGGTCATTTGTGACATGTACAAGTCAACCTAGCCTCAATCCGAGGTGCGGAGTGGTCGGCACCACTCGAAGTGACTCTCTATAGTTTAAAATGGACTTCATTTTAATTGAAAACAACAACTGACATACGGAAAACTGACCAAACGCATTCAGATTCTGTTGAAACTTTAGTAAAACGTTCCATGAGTCATTTTTGATGTGTAAAAGTTAACCCTACCTCAATCTGAGGCCAGGTGTGGCTGGCACCACTCAAAGTGTCTCAGGTTTATTTGAATTAGACAACATTTTAAATGAAAACCACAACTGACATATGGAAAACCAACTAAACACATTCGTATTTAGTTGAAACTTTAGGAAAATGATCCATGGGTAATATGTGACGTTTACGTGTCAACCCAGCCTCAATCCGAGGCATGGAGGGGCCGAAACCACTCGAAGTGTCTCTCTATAGTTTAAAATGGACTTCAATTTAATTGAGAACAAAAACGAACATACAGTAAACTGACCAAACACATTCAGATTTTGTTGAAACTTTAGGACAATGATCCATGGGTCATATGCGACGTGTATGAGTCAAACTCGCCTCAATATGAGTTTAAATGTGTCCAAGATCACTCTAAGTGTCTCTCTTTTGTTTAAAATGGACAACATTTTAAGTACATACGGAAAACCGACCAAACGGATTCTGATTGTGTTGATACTTTAGCACAATGATCCATGGGTAATATATGACGTTCAAGAGTAATCCCCGCCTAAATAAGAGATGTGGTGTGGCCAAAACCACTCAAATTTTCTCTCTTTAGTTTAAAATGGACTTCATTTTAAGTGAAAACAACAACTGGCATACTGAAAACCGACCAAACGCATTCGAATTATGTTGATACTTTAGAACAACGATCCATGGTTTATTTTTGATGTGTACAAGTCAACCCTGCCTCAATCCAAGTCATGGTGTAGCCTAAACCACTCAAATTTTCTCTCTTTTGTTTAAAATAGACTTCATTTTAAGTGAAGCCGATAAATGACATAGAGAAAACTGACCAAATGCATTCTGATTCCATTGAAACTTTAGGAAAATGATCCTTGGGTCATATGTGACGTGTACAAGTCAACCCCACATCAATCCGAGGCCTAGTGTGGGTGGCACCACTCAAAGTGTCTCATTTTGTTTTTGAAATGAACAACATTTTAAGTGAAAACAATAACTGGCATACGGAAAACTGACTAAATGATTTCAGAATATGTTGATACTTTAGTAAAATGATCCATGGGTCATATGTAACATGTACGAGTCAACCCCACCTCAATTTGAGCCATGATGTGGCTGGTATAACTCCAAGTGTATGTATTTTGTTTAAAATGGACATCATTTTTAGTAAAAACAACTGGTATACGAAAATACGAACAAACGTATTCAGATTCTGTTGATACTTATTCAGTTTTTTATATATTTTATTGATAATTGATAATTAAATTATGTATGTATTTAATTATGAAATGAATTATGGATTCCACATACAATTGTCATCTAAATTTTAAATTGAATTCTAAATCAATTATGTATGTTTATAATTATGTTATGAATTTTGATTTAAGTCTGGATGTTTATAGTTCAAGAATGAATTATATGTTAAATGTGTATGAATTTTTTCTCTATATGTATGTATTAGTTTGTTATTGTAGGTAGCAGAATGGAATGGAGGCTGCTGTGAAAAATTAGAGGTTGCTGTGCAAATTACAGGCTGTTGTGCAATTTTCATAGCATAGCCTATGCCAACGGTTTCAAACCATTCGCATGGGCTTATAATAACCCTTTCCCAACAGTTTACAAACAGTTGGGAAAGGTTTCAAGGGATTTTTTTACCAATGGTTCAAAGAGAACCGTTGGTAAAAACCTCTCCCAACGGTTTAGAACCGTTGGGGAAGAATGAATTTTCATTAGATTTACCAATGGTTTGGTGTAAACCGTTGGTAAAACTTATGCCAACGGTTTAACCAAACCGTTGACATAGGTTAATTTTACTAACCTATACCAACGGTTCTTTGAAAACTGTTGGGATAGGTTTTCCCAACGGCTTACTTCCCCACGGTTTGTAGAACCATTGGTATATGTTATAGGTTCTGCAGTCTTTCCCAATAGTTCAAAACCATTGGGAAAATCCCCATTTCCAATAGTGAAAATCAATCCAAAACATATCTCACACCAAAACTCTAGAAATAGGTAACTAGTGGTTATGCATAACCTGACCACATGGTTGAGTAGACCATTCCAAGAGTAATCACAAACCACTAAAAGTGTCTCGATCCATGAACTTAGGATCCACATGGGTCACTACTCTATGAAATACCACCTTGTAACACCAATTCACTACCATTTTTATTCTCGAGCCACATAAACTAAATAAGAACCAATGACATAAACCCAAAAACCAAAACAAGACTCAATTCCTAGGAAACCCCCAGTAACTTAAGGATTATAATGAGAAGGAGTTCATGATGCTCTTCTCATACCCACCTCTAGAGTACTATCAGTCAAATATCCAAACTACCTAATGCACCAAATAATAAAGGGCTTCTCTGATACCATTTTTTCACAAACCAACCTAGGTCAACCCAGAACCGCTCACCCGAGACATCCCATGACAAGGCTCTAGAGGCATTCTCGATCTTCTTGGGCAAGAAACTAGTGTCGGGCATCAATGATAAACCCACTGGGAATGATTTATCCCATAAAGAAATCATAAATAAAACAAACCATAGTATGTAACATAAAAAGGAGAATCCAATAAACCATTGATCAAAATAAATACATAAAAAAATCCATATATAATAGAAATGAAACTAAACAAAAAATAAAAACAAAACCAAAACTGAAACCTAACATGATCTCCATGTGACCTCTTAGTCACCACTATCCATAAGACTAGCCCAATCAATGGGAAAATCCAAACAACTAAACCTACAAAACAGCTTGGGTTTATCGACGCCATGTGGAACAAGTGTGGTGTGAGCATAAAATATCTCAGAATGAAAGCACTATATAATTCATACATTTCATTTTCTAAAAAATTCCATAAACGATAGTTTGATACAAATTTAATAAAATAGGGTTTTTAACATTTAAACAACCAAAACCACTTTCCAAAAACCACACTTTGAAAAAAATGAGGTTTTCCATTCTAAAACAACTTATAATATTTAAAAACCAGTATAAAAATAAATACCCAGTAGAGAACTCAACAAACATGGGAAAATATAAAGGAAATGTGGAAAAAAACTAAGAGTAGGCAATATGGTATAGAAAAAAAATCTATAAATAGAGAATTAGTACAAGTTTAAATAGAATATTATAGCAGAACAAATAAAAAGTGTTATGAAAATAAAGCATAAAAATAAAAATATGCAATCATGGGAATTTCTTGAACATCCCTATAATAAATCCCTATATGTACTCAGTTCAGACCCACCAACATGTGTATGGTGAAACTCCATAGTCAATTACCAACCTAGCTGCTCTAAACTAGCCCCACCAGTGGTAAATTTCACATAGCCTATCCTCTATCTTGGGCACTCCAATATATATAATCGGGACTAAAAATTAAATGTCAATTGAACCTCTAGATAAAATCTATAAATCCCATGATAATAGTATAAAGTAGAATGAGGAGGTCATCACACGCTTGGTATAACCTGTAGTTTCAACCATACATGCATTTCCCAATCTCTGACACCAACTATGCAAAGGCCTTTGCAATGGACGGATGTCCATAAGGGTTCACATATCCCAAATAACCTCTAAAATTTCTAATTGGGTCTACATGTTATATTAGTTTTAAAACCACTTTTCAAAACATCAAAAAGTACTAACTAGGCCTTAATTTTCTTGATTTCAAAACCATTTACAATGAAAGTACCTATATTTTCAAATTCATTTCCAAAACCAAAGAAAAAACCACTTATTATTGAGAGATTACAAATGGTCATTTTATTATATTTAGTTATCAAATTACATCTCAAGGTTCTAAACATGCCATGATTTGGAAAACTCATTTTGAAACCGCATTTTAAGTCATCTAAAAACTATGAAACCATTAAGAGATCATTGGAAGTTTTTATGAAAATCATTTGAGAGTCATATTGGAAGGGGGAATGGAAGTTGGAAGAAAAGTGCTTTGAAATCCGAGGTTGAGAGGTACATTATTATGGAATTTATTATCATTTTTGTTTCTATCCATATGTGCACCCTATGCACATATGGATATGCCCACATCCAATGGCACACATATTTAAAGCCATAAAAATACTCAAAGGATCTAATTAAAGAATCACAAGAGTATTAAAACTAATTACAAGGATCAACATATAAGCACTAAACCATAAAAAGGTACCAAACCCACACTAAGCTCAATTACACATTTGAATCAAACTAACAAGTCCCAACCAAGTCCAAACATAATCCAAATATACATAAATTCATTTTTAAATTCCAATTTTCATTTATCCAAAAATCTTGCATGCATATTCATAGAAGCGTAATTATAGAAATCCCTTAAAGAACAATTTTCACCAATTTTCAATTATGAAGACACCATAATAAATAAAATTAACACATCATAAGAATAAGAAACACATTTAGAAATTAATTAGAAACACTAAATCACCTAATGTAATGTTTCTAAAAGAAAATATATAGAAACACCTACCTCAACAGTGTACGAATGCAATAAAACTCTTAGAGAAGGAAGAACAATTCCTAAGGAACAAACTGTACACCCTAGCATCAAATAAAATGACCCACATTAACCAACCCTGTAGAGACCCACAACTTGACATACATAGAAATTACATTACTTTTGTGGAATACTTAATACATGACAAAAACATACACACAAGGACCATAATAGTTTAGTGTCTTTGGAAACTCGGAACATAATCTTCTAATCATGGTGAAAGATCTTCAACATCTCCTATAAAGATATTTCCCTTTTGTTTTCTTACCTAAAATATTTCTTTATATCCTGGGGAAAAGAAAAACATATAAAGGGTGAGCTCAAATGCTCAGTAAGGGTAAGCATGGAGAAAATAAAACAAACCATGTACATTTTAACTTAAAAACATGAACATAAGTTTAAACATCAAAATCTGGAGCAATGACATAAAACATAGCAGTACGTAAGGCATAGATCATAATAGAACATAAATCATCATAAAAAAGAATGGGAATAAATCATGTAATTACGGAAAACCATTAAGCACATGTTATGATTTCCATAGTATCCAAGGCATTGCTACCAAGACCATCTTAGTGGACAAAGTCCTTTTCTGAATCGAGTTCACTCCTCATTCCAGTCTTGTAACACTGAACCGGATTAACTTACCCTTCTAGCCATGCCTATCTCATGAGATATAAATATTTACCCAATTCATTTGAGGGAGATATAAGTCCCACCCATCTCATAATGAAATCATTCTTACTTGTGCCACAAAATAAACATAAATCATTCATCATAACCCAAAGAGTAAAATGGGTTTCATAAATATCATCACATCATAACATAATCCATATAAAACAAATGGATATCATTTCAACATAAAAAAAGTGAAACTATTTAAATCAGAGAGAAATTATAATTGAAACATAAACATATGAAATAATGTCATCTTATATGGAAAATGGTTTTGATAAAACACTTGAAATGAATTCTTGAGGAAAATATCATTTCTTCTTCAAAATCATTTTCTTTCAAAAAATGTCATGAAATTTTAAAAGAAAATAATTTTGTTGAAAATAGTTATGAAATCTTGTATAGTAATCTTCATGAAAATAAGGCGTTATAAAATCATAAAAATCTGTTCATGTCGTATAAGTTAAAAAACATTCTTCTTGTACTTTTTCCGGAAAAGTCAAAAAGTACCTCATATGGTAAACCAAAGAAATATTCCTTACATACAATGTAGTAAAAGTTAAAAATGGGTAAAAAAGTACTTTAAACATATATGAAACCATTTTTAGAAAACAGGGACATGGATGATAAATATAACCCCAGTAAATACTTACGAATAAACAATCTCGAATAAAAACGAGATTGGAAAGTTATCCCTTACCTTATGTCCAATATTCTTCATATGTATCTAAACCTCTTGTATAATGATTTAAATAATTTCATTTACTTATTACAGAATCATATTCATTGTTATGATATCATATAGGGTTCACTTACGACTTTATATTACCCGTTCTTTTGTAAATTCCATGTTAAAGCAGCGTTTTTGGTAAAATCATTTCATTTATCGTACGTGTTTGGACTTGTTGTTCTTGATATTATTATTACTTATATCATGATTTAATAACTTCCAGAATGTAAAACATGACTTATATATCATATATATTCAGTATATATATATATATAATAGATAGATAAATGAAATGAAACACACTGCTCATGGAGACGGTAGGTCGTACGTACACATGAATGTTGTTTTCCTTTCCTTATTGACTTGAATCGAAGTAAATAAAAGAAATATATATATACATACATAAATCCAGTATCATTATTATTTAATATATTTCATGATTACTTATTATATATACTTTATAATCATTCTTTAATTGTTAACATGGAAAATGAATCTCATCGCGTCGTTGAGACGGTAATCCGTACGTACGCACGAGCGATGATATCATTCCCATATTTATTGAATGGAATTGGAGTGGATGATATAATATCTTAGAATCAGTATGATGTTATAATAATCATATATAGTTATTCTTTACACCATTATACTCATCCAAGTAAGGTGGTGATGGAAAACAGATTACACCATAGCGTGGAGACGGTATTTTGTACGTACGCACACGCGGTGATTTCATTTTCCGTAGGATGGATAGAAGGTTAAATAGTGTTTTTTAATATTTATAATAACATATCTGTATATAATTAATACTTATTTTATTACTTTATAATTAAAAAAAACTAAAGAATATTAAGTAGAAGAAGAAAGAAACATTAAAGAGTCGGTAGAAGAGATTACCTCTTCCTCGACGCACCTCATTTAAAGTTCTTCTTAGGGAACTAGATTTGGTCTTTTGAGAAGACCAGAACCTCTATGATATAACTATAGAGGTTGAGAAGAGGATTTGTCAGGGTTTTACCGAGCTTCAAGGCTCAAAATGGTGTGAGGAGGAGAGGGGGGAGGTGCCCTTTTATAAGGGAGGAGAGGGGCACCTTTGGAAAGTGTGAAAATATTATTTTATTATAAACTAATATTTGGTTTAAAAAGGTCCAAAAATCATTAAAGATAAATATAATATTACTCATGGTCGAAATAAAATCATCTAATCATAATTGGACATGTTTCTGATAATATTTTAATCATTATAATCTTATTTATTTAAATCATTTATTAATGAGGTAAATACTGCATCATTATTGTGTCATAAATAATTTAATTTATTTGATGTTTAAAAATTATAAAACAAATACCATCATGTAGGAAATATTTTTATCTTTTCAATTAATATTTATAGGCTAAAATATAATTTATATAACCCCTTATAAAAATTAATTACTAAAAGATTTTTGTTAATGTCAATTTTGTCTTTACATTAAATTAATTAATCCAAATTGTCATTATCACTACCAAGTGGTTAAATGGGGTCCCAAAATAAACCCAAGGATGCTCATGGTCATCCACTACTCATCCAATAAGTTTAGGACAAGTGTTAAGGTAATTTTGAATTATTATAATATTCTTTTAACCTTGAATTACCCTATTTACCTATAACCGTAGTAAATAAAAGTCAAAAGTTAATATTTACCAAAAAATTATTTTCATCTTATTGAACCACATTTTACTTCTTGATAAAAACCATGTATGTTGGATTTTTAAAATTCAATTCATAGAAGTGGTAAATTTTCATTTAAATGAAAGAGTCAGTTTTTTAACTACCACTAAGTGGTTTCACTATTCATCAAAAATTGAAGTTTTTCAGAAAAACACCAAAAAAATCAGCCTAAGATATATTTGATATTCCGAATTCAAAAATGATGTCTATTTTTTCAAATTAAAAACCTATAAGTGGAATTAATTAATTTTAAAATTAATTCCCATTATCAAAACAAATAGCGTGTTTTTAAGAAACAATAACTATCAAAAGATTGACACTTGTTTATGTCCAAATTCAAAGTGAAATTAATTCCAATGAACAACATTGGATTAAATGGTAAAAATATATTCTAATTACACTTTAAAAACAATTAAAAAGACAATCTAACCATATAAATGATTGCGATGAAAAAAGTTGTTTTTAATTAAAATATAGCGTGTTTTTACTATTCATTAAAATATGAAAGTTATCAGAATAATATGAAAAATTTATCCAAATTAAATTTTTATATCCTGATTCCAAGGAAGAATTTTATTTTGTCAAATTGAACTTATAAACATGTCAAAAACTAGATTTAAAGTGGGTGCGCCATCAAAAGGCGGCAAAACTGTATTTTTTTGAAAAATACTTATTTTAAACGAAAAATTTATTTTGTTCTCATACCCTGTTCTAGAAAATGTGTAAGATGAATAATAATGTTATAAAATTCAAAATTTAGTTGATACTATTCATAATGTCTAGTTCATAATAATATTATAACCATATATCGTTGTTTAGTGAAACCCGGTACTGCGTACAACACACGCTATCGAGGAAGGTCGTGATTGCGTGTAATGCAAGCCAAGTCAGGGTTGCGTCTTGTGCAAGACTCCTTCGTTGTTTCGTATAACAGAATCCAACCATATTTCATTTATACATTTAATATATATGTATACACTCAATGTTGCGTATAATGACTACTATCAAACGAACTTGAAATTGTGTGTAACACAATCCAAGAATAGTGTTGCATATACTGCAAGCTAATATGGTGTTGCGTATAGTGCAAGATAATCTTGGTTTAGCATACAACACAAGACATAAATGAAATTAAAAAGAATAATTCTCATAAAATCTCAGGTTGTTACATTTTACCCCCCTTAAAATGAATTTCGCCCTCAAAATTCGTCAGGGTTATAAATAGTTTACTACTTGAAAGTTTCTTTCATAGAAACCCACATCGTAAAAAGAAATACCAAAACTTATCTTTAAAAACTAAAGTATGAACATAACGGTTACCCAAATTAACTCATCACTGGGTTTCCACATAGGATAACATAGGTGAAAATATGGATATGGAAGAGAAATCTAACCATCAAGTTCTGATGGAGAGTGGTAGAGAACATGGCTATGAAAAATCCAATAATCACAAAGCCATAAATTTGTGATGATCTAAGGTACCATCTGATTCATCAGATATGAGGGCACTAGGACAACATTTTTGTTTTTCAAGATCATTTCCCAAATGTTGAAGAATTTTTGAATTAAAATAAATACTTACTTTATTTTGGTACAATCTCAACGTTGCTCGTGCCTCAAACAATTTCTAATTCATATCTTAAAGAAATGAAGTTGAATTTATCTTTCGCGAAGTTTTAGCAGATCATGCGATAGAATGATAGGTCATTAAATCTATCTCAAACATAAGTTAGCAAAAGTTATATACATAATTCCATCTATGGTGAGATTAATTTGATATGGTTCCAAAATGGACTCATACTTCATCTATCATCTTTATTAATAAAATAAAACTAGTTTCTACTAACAAGGGAATTCCTGTAGGCCAGAGGTAGGCGATAAAGGCTTGTCTCACTTCGGTTGTGGGTTCGATTCCTGCAACCATGTCCGACGCGACGGGTTGTCGCCTGTCCTGCAGGTTGTCCTTTTTTTCTAAAACTACATTATTATAAAATCCCATCAATAATATCAAAAAAAAGTTCTAGCCTTATACAATACTAACTTATGTCCGACATAATCCATTCCAATCTTTAGGCTTATCCAAAATACTTTTGTCCAAGATCATAGTATAAAGAAAAAAATTACCTGGAAGGTCACATAACAAGCATGTGAATACCATCATTTATTCCCCATATATCATAATATATATCTTGTTGGTCACATTCCAAACATGTGAATACCTTAATCATGTATTCTTTTTAAACATGAATTACCATAGAACCTTAGTGAAAACATGAATGCTATCAAAAGTTAACTCTTTCTGCATACCAAAATCCCAAAATTTCTATATACTCAAACCATGAAATAACTTTGTCCTTATATTAGTCATGAGCTCATGAATACTATCATACATATTATTTTATCCTTATCCCTTCATTATGCGTATTTCATCTACTTTCCAAAAATATTTCCATCACTTTTCATGGTTACCAGTACCATAAAATTATTGAAAACCACAATAGACCAATACATAAATATTCCAATATTCCACGATACTTTAAATGAGATTCCACAACATTATCTAGGAATCCCGTTACATAAACACTTATTCATTCCACCGCATCGTTGTCATACTCAACATCACAAATAGTGATCACATGTGACTTCCCTTTATCCTTTTCCTTAAGAGGTTTCTCACGTCAATCATCATTAACCCTTGGATTAGGGCATTGATTAGCATAATGCCCCATTTCCTTGCACTTGAAGCATTGAAGTGTTAGTGGAGCGTTCTCTGTAGTCTTTTATCTATTCTCATCACTAGATATCATTTTCCCATTACTTTGAAACTCAACTGCTCGATGACCTTCTTTTCCACACTTAAAACATTTTCTATTACCGTTTAGGCAATCTCCACCATGTTAATTTCCACACTTTGAGCATAAAGAAACATTCATCTTATTTTCTCCATTGTTCTGAGATTTTTCCTTAAACTCCATATTTCCTTTTTTGTCAAAACCATGAGATTGATATGTAACACCAACTTCCATTTATACCTTGATAGCACAACGCACAATTTCTTCATAGCTACTGAAGTCTCATATAGCTAATTCCCTTCGAAGACTTGGTTTTAAGCCACTGAATAATCGATCAACTTTACTTTCAAGTTGGATGAGAAAGCCAGATGCATACCTTGCAAGCCTTGTAAAATTCGCTTCGTATATACCAACAGATTCATCATCCTTTTGCTTAAGCTCAAGGAAATCCTTTTCCATCTTTGTTCGAAGAATACGAGCGAAGTACTTATTGAAAAATAAGTTCTTGAACTCATCCCATTCCATGTATTCAATTTCATCTCGGGGCCTCATATTCTTAATTAGAGTCCACCATTGATCTACTTCACCTTCTAAACGGTAAATAGACAGAATGACTTTTTCATGTTCTGAATAGAGAAGTATAGAAAATATATTTTCAATGGAACTGATCCATTTTTCAGCAATAAGTGGATCAGAAGACCCACTGAAAGAATGTGGACATTGTCGCGTGAAGGACTCAATATAATATTGTTCCCTTCTCTGCTCATTTGGAAGTCTAGAATGATTAATATCTTGTGTAAGTATAGCAATAAGATTTTTCACTCCATATCCCATAACATTGGTTTGTTCAGGAGTACAATCATTGCATTTTCCATTACATTGATCAACATAGATCCTTCGGGTTCCAGCCATCGTCTAAAACCCAAAAAGAATAGTGTGAGAGGCAAAAATCATGCTAGGGAAAAAAACATAATAAAGGGGGAGTTCCATAAATATATAACATCTTAGGTTTAATTATAATATTGTTACCGTAATTCTAGTACTATAACCTATACTTATACTTAACATTAGGGGCATCCCTAGACATACCTTAGAAATATCTCTAGGGATCTCACTAAAGTTTTCACATCCTAGTTTCCAAAGGTTAACTAAACCTTTCCTCTGATACCAACTGTAGAGACCCACAACATGACGCACATGGACATTACATTACTTTTGTGGAATACTTAATACATAACAAAAATAGACACACAAGGACCATAATAGTTTAGTGTCTTTGGAAACTTGGAACATAATCTTTAAATCATGGTGAAAGATCTTCAACATCTCCCATAAAGATCTTCCCTTTTTGTTTTCTTACCTAAAATATTTCTTTATATCCTGGGGAAAAGAAAAACATATAAAGGGTGAGCTCAAATGCTCAGTAAGGGTAAGCATGGAGAAAATAAAAAAAACCATATACATTTGAACTTAAAAACATGAACATAATGTTTAAACATCAAAATCTTGAGCAATGACATAAAACATAGCAGTATGTAAGGCATAGATCATAATGTAACATCAATCATCATAAAATAGCATGGTAATAAATCATGTAATTGTGGAAAACCATTAAGCACATGTTATTATTTCCATAGTATCCAAGGCATTGCTGCCAAGACCATCTTAGTGTACAAAGTCCCTTTCTGAATCGAGTTCACTCCTTGTTCTAGTCCTATAACACTGAACCGGATTAACTTACTGTTCCATCCATGTCTATCTCATGAGATATAAATCTTTACCCAATGCATTGGAGGGATATATAGGTCCCACCCATATGATAATGAAATCATTCTTACTTTTGCCACAAAATAAACATAAACCATTCATCATAACCCAAATAGTAAAATGGGTTTCATAAACATCATCCCATCATAACATAATCCATATAAAACAAATGGATATCATTTCATCATAAGAAAATTGAAACCATGTAAATCATAGATACATTATACTTGAAACATACACATATGAAATAATGTCATCTTAGATGGAAAATGGTTTTGATAAAACACTTGAAATGGATTCTTGAGGAAAATATTCTTTCTTCTTCAGAATCATTTTCTTTTCACAAAATGTCATGAAATTTTAAAAGAAAAGAATTTTGTTGAAAATATTCATGAAATCTTGTACAGTAATCTTCATGAAAATAAGCCGTTATAAAATCATAAAAATCCGTTCATGTGGTATAATCTAAAAAACATTCTTCTTGTACTTTTTACGGAAAATTCAAAAAGTGCCTCGTATAGTAAACCAAAGAAAGATTCCTTACATACAATGTAGTAAAGGTAAAAAATGGGTAAAAAGGACTTTAAAAATACATGAAACCATTTTTAGAAAAGAGGGACATGGATGATAAATATAACCCCAGTAAATACTTATGAATAAACAATCTCGGATAAAAATGAGATTGGTAAAGTTATCCCTTACCTTATGTTTGATATGCTTCATATGTATCCGAACCTCCTGTATAATGATTTAAATAATGTCATTGACTTATTAAAGAATAATATTCATTGTTATTATATCATATATGGCTCACTTATGACTTCATATTACCCGTTCTTTTGTAAATTCCATGTTAAACCAGCGTTTTCGGTAAAATCGTTTCATTTATCATATGTGTTTGGACTTGTTGTTATTGATATTATTATTAATTATATCATGATTTACTAACTTAAAAAATTTAAAACATGACGTATATATCATATATATTCAGTATATATATATATATAATAGATAGATAAATGAAATGAAACACACCGTTCATGGAGACGGTAGGCCGTACGTACGCATGAATGTTGTTTTCCTTTCCTTATTGACTTGAATAGAAGTAAGTAGATGACATATATATATATAAATAAATATAGTAGAATTATTATGTCATATTTTAATGATTACTTATTATATATACTTTATAATCATTCTTTAATTGTCAACATGGAAAATAAATATCATCGCGTCGTGGAGACGGTAATCCGTCGTACGCACAAGCGATGATATCATTCCCATATTTATTGAATGGAATTTGAGTGTATGATATAATATCATAGAATCAGTATGATGTTATAATAATCATATATAGTTATTCTTTACATCATTATACCCATCCAAGTAAGGTGGTGGTGGAAACAGATTACACCACAGCGTGGAGACGGTATTCCGTACGTACGCATGCGCGGTGATTTCATTTTCCGTAGGATGGATAGAAGGTGAAATAGGGTTGTTTCATATTTATAATAACATATCAGTATATAAGTAATACGGATGTTATTACTTTATAATGAAACAACTAAATAAGAGTAATTATAAGAAGAAATAAACTTAAAAGAGTCGGTAGAAGAGATTACCTCTTCCTCGATGCACCTCCTTTAAACTTCTTCTTAGGGCACTAGAGTTGGTCTTTTGAGAAGACCAGAACCTCTATGATATAAATAGAGAGGTTGAAAAGATTAATTTTCAGGGTTTGGCCGAGCTTCAAGGCTCAAAAGGGTGTGAGGAGGAGAGGGAGGAGGTTCCCTTTTATAAGGGAAGAGAGGGGCACCTTTGGAAAGTGTGAAAATATTATTTTATTATAAAATTATATTCGGTTTCAAAAGGTCCAAAAATAATTAAAGATTAAGATAAGATGACTCATGGTCGAAATAAAATCATCCAATCAGAATTGGACATGTTTTGGATAATATTTTATTCATTATAATCTTATTTATTTAAATCATTTATTAATGAGGTAAATAATGCATCATTATTGTGTCATAAATAATATAATTTATTTTTTTTCTAAAAATTATAAAACAAATACCATCATGTAGGAAATAGTTTTATCTTTCCAATGAATATTTATAGTCG